>CM061532.1:13923418-15124075 GCA_030545055.2 Neoaliturus tenellus | reverse complement strand
GAAGAATTACAAAGGCTAAATTTTATTAAATTTGGAATGGTGTTAGAGGCTATGTTTAACAATACTGATGGTGAAACAGCATTGAGAGCGTTCATTACCAAAAACCGAACCCTTACCTTCACCTCCAACATCGATGATATTATTGAAGAATGCTTGGAAGAACTTATAACAAAACTTCAAGAACATGAAGGAAGAGGATCTGGATGGACTTTGTCATCAATCGAAGGTATGGATGTAAGGGTTCACAAGCATGGATATGGTTTAAGGGGTAGTAGTTTTATCCCTTTACCAAAGAAAATCCAAAACACTAAATCGTGTAGGAATGTGCAAAATGAAGGTAATGAATGTTTTAAGTATGCAATGTTAACCAAGTATGTTAAAGATCATCCTGAAAGAGTTGGTAGAGAATATTACGAAAATGAACACCGCTACAACTTTCAAGGCCTCACCTACCCAGTTACATTGAAAGACATAGACAAATTTGAAAAGAAAAATCCTGGCGTTTCAGTGAATGTTTTTGGTCTGGATGATTCAAACAACGTTTATCCTTTGCGGGTAGTAAAGGTTGAGCAAAGAAACCACACGGACTTGCTATTGATAACTAAGGGTGAAATTTCCCATTATGTATGGATAAAGGACTTTGAAGCCTTAGTTGTAAAACAATTGACCAAAAGAGTAAATAGGATTACAGTTTGCAAGAGATGTTTCTGCTTTTCTTGGAAAGATTCAAGACGTGGAGGATTGGACTGGTTATTGGAACATAAAAGACTTTGCAACGAGA
This sequence comes from Neoaliturus tenellus, assembly GCA_030545055.2. Classification (NCBI taxonomy): domain Eukaryota; kingdom Metazoa; phylum Arthropoda; class Insecta; order Hemiptera; family Cicadellidae; genus Neoaliturus; species Neoaliturus tenellus. The sequence continues at coordinate 15,123,294 of CM061532.1, read as the reverse complement.
ACTATGAAGTGAAGATTAGTCTGCCACCACCATCTCGAGCGTGTATCCAATTTAACAAGACAGTTCACCAATACCGAATTCCAATAGTGGTCTATGCAGATTTTGAATCAACGTTAGTACCACAGGAGCTGCCGGACGGCGAAGTGACTAGAAGAACAAAATATCAGTTGCATCAGCCCAACAGTTTTTGTTTACTAGTTAAATCAACCTTGTCTAAAAACCAATTGCAAGACTATGGTTTAACATCCACTCCAATACTCTACCGTGGTGAAGAAGCCGCTAAGTATTTTGTAGACCAACTGTACGATATTGCTGGAAAGGTTCAACGCTTGTTCGGTAATATTGTACCTATGGAACCTTTAAACCAAAATCAACAAGAAGAATACAACTTAGCGACAAGATGCTATTTATGCAAGAAGATGTTCAGTGAAGAAAATCCAAAAGTAAGAGATCACGATCACCTGACAGGGTTATACAGAGGAGCTGCTTGTAATTCATGCAATATAAATTACAAACTGCCAAACTTTATTCCTGTCGTTTTACACAATCTTAGCGGCTACGACTCCCACTTTATTATCCCGGAGTTAGGAAGAGATGACGGTAAAATTGATGTTCTTGCTACAACATTGGAAAAGTACATCAGCTTTTCAAAAACAGTAGGTAAAATTAAACTTCGCTTCGTAGACTCTTACAGATTTATGGCATCTAGTTTAGCCAAATTGTCAGAGAACCTAAGAAGAGAAGACCTAAAAGAAACCAGAAAAATTGTACCTGAAGATAAATTAGACCTAGTATTACGGAAAGGAGTGTTCCCCTACGATTACATAACTTCTACAGAAAAATTTGAAGAAACCAGTCTACCGCCGATTGAAGCCTTCAACAGCAAATTAAACGAAAGTGAAATCTCCGTTGAAGACTACAATCATGCATGTAATGTTTGGAACCAACTAAACATTCAAACCTTAGGGGAATATTCTGACTTTTATATAAAATTGGACGTAACTCTGCTGTGCGATGTGATGGAAGAATTCAGAAACACCTGCTTCTCCGCCTATGGACTGGACCCTCTACACTCGTACACATCTCCAGGATTAGCATGGCAAGCTATGCTAAAGTCAACCAACTGTCGACTGGAACTTCTAACGGATATTGATATGGTGCTCATGATGGAATCTGGTGTACGGGGCGGTTTGACACAAGCTGTAACACGTCATGTCAAAGCCAACAACAAGTACATCCCCGGCTTCGACGAGCAACAACCATCGGTCTACCTTGGCTATTTTGATGCAAACAACCTTTATGGTTGGGCAATGTCAAATCCGCTTCCCTACGCTGACTTCAAGTGGATCGACCCGGCCACCATCGGAGACATCTCACAGATTCCAAAGGATGGTCCAAAAGGCTATATTTTGGACTGTGATTTTGAATACCCGGAGCACCTTCATGACCATCACTACGACTTGCCTCTCCTAGCCAAGACTGAAGTTTCACCGACAGGAAGATGGCCAAAATTGATGATGACCTTGGAGAATAAGGATCGCTATGTGGCTCACTACTGGGTAGTTCAACAGGCTCTTGAATTGGGTCTACGTATAGTGAGAATTCATAGAGCAATTGAATTCACCCAGTCTTGTTGGTTGAAACCATATATTGATTCCAACACTGCAAGAAGAGCTGCAGCGACAACAGCATTTGAAAAGGACTTCTATAAATTAATGAACAATGCCATCTTTGGGAAGACCTTGGAGAACAAAAGAAAACACAAAAATGTAAAATTAGTGAGTGATCCTAGGAAATTGGAAAAATTAGTGCAAAAAACCAAATTTCGGAACATCCATGATTATAAACGAAAATCTAGTCGCTGTCAGTATGAAGAAAACAACAATAGTCATGGACCGTCCGTTATACATAGGTATGTCGATTTTGGATATAAGTAAAACCCTGATGTATGATTTCCATTATAACAAAATGGTTAAACATTACGGAAGGGAAAACATTGGAGTCGCATACATGGATACGGACGCGTTTATCTACTGGATAAAGACTTTGGACATGTATGAAGACCTAAGGACTTTTCCATACAAAGAAGATTTCGATTTTTCTGACTATCCGAAAAACCATCCAAATTTTAATGAAAAATATAAAAAAGTAATTGGAAAATTCAAAGATGAAGCAAATGGAATGCCTTTAGAAGAAATAGTGGCGCTGATGGCGAAATTGTATTCATTTAAGATGTACCACGAGAACAACACACCGACAGTGAAGAAAGCAAAAGGAGTGAAGACATCTTATTTGAAAAAACACGTGACATTTGACCACTACAAGACTTGTTTGTTTGAAGATACTACGATATCAGCAACATTCAACAATATCCGAAGCTTTAAGCATCAAGTCTACAGTGTCACCGAAATTAAAAAAGCGTTGTCAGCTCGGATGATAAAAGATACATTATGCCCGACAAAATCCACACTCTTCCTTTTGGCCACTACTCTCTAAACCCTATCAACTAGTAACCTATTCTTCGTCCTTCTACAACTACGACCTTATTCCTTTCTCCTTCCGTAAAAAAATGGGGAACACGGCAAGTCCAACGCCGTGTTCCCCATTTTTTTACACAAGTTTGGATGACCTTGACCCATATAAATGATGTGAATATTTAAAACAACATTCATTGTGATTATACATGTGATACAACAAACATTGAAACCTGCAATATGAAGGACTTAAAGCAACAAATTGTCAACGAACTTCATAAACCTGCAAGAAGAAAGTTTCCACGAAGAAATACGGTGATAAAAGGAATTAATGATTTATATCAAGCGGATTTAATCGAAATGATTCCTTATAGCAAACAAAATAAAGGATATAAATACATATTGACTGTTATTAACTGTTTTTCAAAAATGGCAGATGCTTTACCACTAAAAGATAAAAGTGGCAAAAGTGTTACAAAAGCAATGGAAACAGCTATACAAAGAGACAAACATACTATTAAACATTTACAAACAGATGATGGAAAAGAATATTTTAATAAGGAATTTGCAAATTTAATGAAAAAACACAATATAAACCATTATTCAACCAATTCAGAAGTAAAAGCCTCAATAATCGAAAGATTCAACAGAACTTTAAAAAGTGCAATGTATAAAATGTTTTCCAACAGAGGATCGCACATATGGATTGATATGTTACCAAAACTTATAAACGATTACAATAACAAATTTCATAGGACTATCGGGATGAAACCAAACCAAGTAACTAGTAAAAATGAAAACCTTGTATTAAAAACGTATAAAAACGAATACTAAACCAAAAGTTGAAAAACCTAAAGCCTAAAAAATTTAATGTGGGTGATAAAGTGCGAATAAGTAAATATAAAGGTGTATTCAGTAAAAGATACCTGCCAAATTGGACCAATGAGGTTTTTACTGTATTCAAAGTACAACCTACAGTACCTGAGACATATATTTTAAAAGATAATAAAGGACAATTGCTTGAAGGAGGGTTTTATGGACATGAAATGTTAAAATCAACAGTAGGCGATGTATATTTAGTTGAAAAGGTGTTGCAACGGAAAAAAGATAAGGTCAAAGTACGATGGTTAGGATTTAATAAGACGGAAGATTCTTGGATACCTAAAAAGGATTTGATATAACCATAGAGAATCATTTTAGGTTGAACCATTACAAAGGATGGAGATAGTACCACAAAAAGAGAGTTTTACTATTAATAATATAGATGAACTCACAGTGGATAATTCAGAATTCAATAGTGGGAAGCATGGCAATTTGTTACCAAACACCGTTCGTTGTCTGGTTACCGGACCTTCCAACTGTGGAAAAACTAATGTAGTATTCAATTTGATTACAAACCCTAAAGGATTACGATTTAACAATCTATATGTATTTTCAAAATCACTACAACAACCAAAGTATCAATTATTGGAAAAAATACTGACTAATGTGCCTGAAGTTAAATATTTAAAGTTTAATGCAAGCGAGAGTGTCATGCAGCCACAAGAAGCTAAACCATTCTCCGTGTTTATATTCGACGATGTATCTTGTGAAAACCAAAACACAATAAGGAATTACTTCGCTATGGGTCGACATAACAACATAGATAGCATTTATATTGGCCAAACTTACAGCAAAATACCTAAACAACTCATTAGAGACAATGCAAACATGTTAATTGTATTTAAACAGGACGAAACCAACCTAAAACATATATATTTTGATCATGTAAATGCGGATATGACATTTGAACGATTTAAAGAGTTGTGTGGAAAGGCTTGGGCTGAAAAGTATGGGTTCCTAACAATTATGAAGGAACAACCGCTAAACAATGGTCGATACAGGATAGGATTTGATAAATTTATATTAATACATTAAACGTGGTATAACACATTCATTGTTGTACAACACGTCTTGCTACAAACATGGTTAACCAAGAAAAATTAGTAAAAGAAATAAAATCACTTAGTGATTCTATTCGGGCTAAAAACAGAGCATTGAAACTAGGTATTAGCGAGAGGGAGAAATTCCTTGAATCTACTTTTAAACCTATTACTGAACCCTTGAAACAATTAAACAAAAAATTTGCTAAACCTGTATTGGAAGGAGATGCGATTGCACCTATTACGAAGTTTGAAAGAGAAAATGTAAAATCAGAAGATTTTAGTGATGAAGACCTGGAATCCTCTACGTATAGTGGTTTTACCGGTGGAGAACCCGAAAGAGAGCTAGAATCACCGGACTATAGTGGAATAAAAGATTTATATGAAGTAAAAGCCAAAAGAGGACATGAAGTTGTATCAACTGCTAGTGAAGAGGAAAAAGAAGAAGAGACAAGGGAAGGTCCGTCAAACATAAGCTTATTGGGTGAAAACATTCATAACAAAGGACCTTTAGGAAGGAAATACATGGTAAAAATGTTACTCGGAACAATTCCTAATAAGAATTACCATAGTTATGGAGCGAGATTAACAGAAGACGGTTTAATGATAGGTAATAGCCCGTTAAACGTTGACGAACATGATAATATTGTCATTGGTGATCAAAGGTATAAGGGCACAAAAGGATTATTTGAATTATTATTTGAAAATAAGCCTTCAGTATCGGTAGTGAAAGAAAAAGACATGGAAGCATATAAAAATATTTTGGAACAGACAAATGCATATAGGAGAAAGTATTTACCTGACCAGCCTCCTTTTAGATCTAAGTCTTTAAAATATAAAGAATTTGTATCCAAGTTAATACCAACTAGAAGACAAACAATGCCGTTAACACAAAGAAAACCTGTAAAACGAAGATTTATGGCATCCACTTTGGATGTAAGTGCTCAGGAACGAAGAAAAAGAAGTAAGTCCGTTACGGGTACAGGTTTAATGAAGAAACTATATAACACAAATGTGATTTATTACAATAATATCAATAAATTGGTGGATAGAATGAAACTAATACATGAAGCTAAAGAAGCGGGTCATACTGGATTGGAAAACGAATGGGTGGCTTTAGTGGATGAACTCCGAAACCGTGGGGTAATCTCATAAAAATGCGTTACTCCCTAGAATACTATTCAGTTGCACCATGAGTGTCGACAAGTTCGGACGTTACTCCTCGGATGGGTTATATTATGCCAATAGTTTAAAAAGAAGTGCTGGTTTACCACAAACACCTGATGGAGATTATGATATGAGTAATAAAAGGTTAAAAAACATAAAAGATCCTACGGATGAAAACGATGCAATAAATCTAAAAATATTAAAGGAAAAGATATCGCCAACATTAAAACTACAAAATAACACATATGACGCAGAAGATCATAGAATTATCAACGTTGGTAAACCAAATCAAAACGGTGATGCGATAAACAAAGGTTATTTGTCATCTGAATTAAAAAATACGTTAAAATTCAATGGGAAAACGTATAGTGCCAACAATAAACGTATATCCAACGTAGATGACCCTAAAGATGCAAAAGACAGCGTAAATAGACGCTATTTACATTCTTTGATACCTGAAAAGACAAAAGATGGATTTTCTTTTTATAAATTTGTTATTAACGATATAGGTTATCCAAAAAATGAAAATGATGCTGTAAATCTCAAATATATAAAAGATCATTGTGTCATACGTGATGTGGGAGTTATCGATTGTCTTGGCAATTGTTTGGCGAATGTAAAAGATGGTTCAGCACCATCTGATGGTGCAACAGTGGGTCAAATGAAAGAGACTTTAAAACAAGAAACAACTGGATTTGCAAAACGAGATGAAGTATTATCAAAGCAAGGGGATGACTTTATTCAAGGTAATGAAAAATTTCGTTTATTGACATACAAAAACGCTTATTGGGATTGCAGGCATGGAAGGTTATCAAATGTGTCATGGGGTCATGCAGATAGAGACGCGGCTGCCTTAGGACAAACAGTACATCTAGATCCAAATAATTACTATGCGTTTTTTATATGTAGTAATAAAAAATTAACAAACATGGCGCAAGGAAGAGAAGCAAATGATGCTGCAACTGTAGGACAGGCTATCACATTATCACAAATGGATAGCAAAGTGTATACTTGTAATAATAAACGTATAACAGACCTTAAAGACCCTGAACATGTGGATAATGCTGTCACTGTTAATTTTCTTGTAAAAGTTTTAGGAAATGCATTATTTGATGTATACAATCATATTGGTATTGGTTCAGGTCGTACTCCTTTGTTGGAATCTGAGAGAGGTACTTGGATTAAACGGGAAATTGTTCAAAACTATTTTATCAACCCTCGTACAAAAAAGTTTAGATCATCGGATTGGGGTGATTTTGATATTTAATAAAAGAACACAATAAACGACTTCATTTATGTCCAACTTGTCATAGAGGTAACACATAAGTTGTACATTGCGATTATAAAAGGACAATAATGACGTTCCAGTACATCAGTCCATATAGAGACACTGTAAGGAGAGGAGGTGGGATCACGTCCACAGCGGTTTCTCTGTTAAGTAAAGCTTTAAAACGAATTCCAGTAGGATCCATAGTAAATAGAGCAATAGACGCATTACCATACGAATTTCATATACCGGGAGGTTATCAGTATTGCGGACCAGGAACTAAATTGAAAAAACGACTGGAAAGAGGCGATCCTGGCATAAATAAGTTAGATCAGGCTTGTAAAGAACACGATATCGCATATTCCACGTTTGCCGATTCAAAAAATAGATCAATAGCTGACAAAAAGCTTGCGGACATAGCTTGGCAACGAGTAAAATCAAGTGACGCTAGCATAGCAGAAAAAGCAGCAGCTTTAGCAGTAACAGCAGGTATGAAGGCTAAAACAGCAGTAGGAGGTGGAAGAAGGAGGAGAAGGAGAGTAAAAAGGAGGTCAACCACAAGAAAACATGGAGGAAATATAAAAAGAAGACGACGATCTACAAGAAAAGGCAGGAAGAAGCCCACCGTGTGGTCAATGGTAAAAAACGGGGCAGGTCTTTACCTAAGACCTTATCGTGCATATTAAATGAAAGAAATCAATTGGTCATACCACATAAAGCATTAACCAATATTGAATTATTTAAATATATTTCCTGTTTAAAAATACCATTTTTCCGCGGTGTGTTTATGAAAGACAGTTTACCAAAGAAAATGTGGCAAAATGAGACTGGAATTGTAAATTTGGATAATACTGAAGGGCCTGGCACCCATTGGGTTTGTTATAAGAAACTAAATAACAATGTATATTATTTTGATAGTTTCGGTAATTTGCCACCACCAAAAGAACTTCAAAATTACTTTAAATCTGCTAAAAACATATATTATAACTATAAAAGAGAACAACCTGATAATACTTCAATATGCGGCCATTTATGTTTGGAATTTCTAGCTAAAAGTATCAGTCACTATTGAGATGTCTTCCTATACGGTATCATTAACAGGAAAATCGTCCACTTTACGAAGTATCCTTTTTCCAGCGTTACGCTTGCAAAAAGGAAGGTTTTGGGAGGCGGCACTATTGGATTTTACAACTTACAACTCTATCCCCAATGTTACGGAAGGTAAAAATAACGTATTGCATTATTATAAGGGAAAGGATGCCAGTGGAAAATTTACAGACTTACAAGAGTGCAGGTTACCCACAGGTTCTTATGAAATTGATCATATAAATGAATTTTTGCAAACTAAAATGGGAAAAGACAATATAACATTAAAAGGTAATAATAATACGATGAAAGCTGAAATTACTTCCAAATATTATATAGATTTCACTCAACCAAACTCAATTGGTGATTTATTAGGATTTTCCAACGATGAGCCTGTTTTAGAACCAGATGTAACACATTCCGGTAAGAAAACAGTAACAATATTAAAAGTCAATAGTATAGACATAACTTGTAACATTATACAAGGTGCTTACAGGGATGGGGCTAACACCCACATCATACATACTTTTTACCCAAGTGTACCACCTGGATTTAAAATTGTTGAAAAGCCACAAAACCTGGTATATCTACCGTTGAACACCACTTTCATTTCAGACATCGTGTTGAGCGTATTGGATCAAGACGGTAACTTGGTAGACTTCAGAGAAGAGCCTATTACGATTAGATTACATTTAAAATCGACACTTTAATACAAAACCATGGGTTTAACATTTAAAAGCGAACAACCTACGGGAAACCGCATTAGTAGCTCTTCAGCTGTGGAGGAGTTAACACGCGAGAACATTCGTTTCTTAGAGAGAATTGGATTAAAATTAACCGAGTATGGATATACTGGATATAGCGCAGGGTCCAACATTCGACGAAACCCTATGGGAAAAAGAATATCACACCCACAACCCTTACACTTCATCGAAATTAAACAATAACGATGAAATCCGTATTCCCATACAAAATCAAGACATTTACACACTACCATGTGAAAGTTACTTGTATATTGAAGGACAAGTTACTAAAAAGGACGGTACTACTGTTGGTACAACAGTTCCATTTATAAATAATCCTATGGCTTTCCTATTTGATGAAATTAGATATGAAATATCAGGTGTAACAGTTGATTCCACTAAAAAAGTAGGTATTACGACAACTTTAAAAGGATTAACATCTATAACACCCAATGAAACCAATTTACTTAAACCTGCCGGATGGGTATTACCTACGATTGACACGATCACTCCAAATCCAAATGGATATTTTGATTTTCATATTCCATTACGTTTGCTGCTTGGTTTTGCTGAAGATTATAGGAAAATAATATTAAACGTTAAACAAGAATTAGTTTTGTTGAGATCTTCTAACGATAAAGACATTATTAAAGCTGCAGATGCTACTACAGATGCGACTTTAGAATGGAAATTAAAATTAGACAAAATTGTATGGAGAGTTCCACATGTTAAATTGGCTGACGAGCATAGAATGCTACTTTTAAGAAAATTAAAAGCCGATCGTGATATTGTTATTCCATTTAGAAGTTGGGAATTTCATGAGCATCCCAGTTTACCTACTACGGATCGACACACTTGGACTGTTAAAACATCGAATTATGTAGAACGAGCCAGGTATATTATATTTGGTTTACAAACAGGTAGAAGAGACGCCATTACTAAACATGCAGGACAATTTGATCATTGTGACTTGAAAAATATTAAAGTTTATTTAAATTCACAATTCTTTCCATACGACAATTTAAATGTGTCATTCACTAAGAAGAAATACAGTATATTGTACGATATGTACGCGAGATTCCAAAGTTCATATTACGGTAAAACAAATACACCTTTATTACCACCTGACAAATATTTCGATGCCTACCCAATAGTTGTAATCGATTGTTCTAAACAAAATGAATCAGTAAAGTCTTCAAGTGTGGATATAAAAATAGAAATGGAATTCAACGATGCTATACCGGCTAATACAACTGCATACTGTTTAATTCTACATGATAAAATCGTAACATACACACCTTTAACTGGAATTGTTAAAAATGTATTGTAAGAACCGGTTTTGTTTCATTCCGCGAGTATAAAAGCAGAGCGTACAGACCGCTCCTCATCAGTTTGTTGCCTACTGTTGTATGGGTAGCATCGTATTCAATATGGCTTCTCCTAGTGGTACACCTGAAAATGTGGTAGATATTGAGAAGGAGATATCTGAGTTTTTAGATCCTCAAGGTCACCAGGAAGGAGGTGAACAAAACGTTTGCGGACAACTTCACGCCAGTAATAATGTTGAAGAAAAAGGTAAAAGAAGAAAGACTATACAAAAGAGAAAAAGGGATATTGAAGATAATATTTCTCCAAACATATTGAGTGAGGTATTTTTGCGAATATTTTACCCAATCTCTTCCAGTTTGGATAAAAGTGTTTTAATCGGTGTTATGAAATCTACAGATTATTCCCCTACTGTAATTTTAACTCATGGACCCAAAATGATTTTGTTTACGGACAGTGCTTGGGAATCGTTTATGAAACATTTGCATCTACTAGAATGCTATTTAAGTAGTAACATGTTTGGAAGAAAGACAAGAGTAGGACTTTTGGATTCAAATGTGGAAATTGATATCATTAAACAACGTGGTGATCATCAGCTACGGTTTAGAGACACAACAAGACATGATAACAAAATTCAACTTAATCGAGAGGAGTTTTTCATTTTAACTTGTGCTACTGAACCTATAACAAGATACTTGAGACAACTGGTGTTTTCAAGTTCGATTATTAAAGATTATCTGGAAGACACTTTGGACAAACAACCGGACGCACCTATATTATACGGACCTGTGGATACTTCTATATTTAATAGAGTTCCTCATGAAGTACAGATGTGGAGACAATTGGAAAAGTACGCTCAACTACATAAGAAATCAGTAAAACAGGAAGAAGAGGAAGATGGAGGAGAAGAATCAAGTGTTAGTGATGAAAATGAAAATAAGGAAAATATAAAGATGGAAACTTAAATGACAATGGTTAGTTTTTAAAACAATAGCCAACATTTTGTGGGGTTAGGCCTATTGGGGACGGTGCCCACGTTAAATATACACCAACGCGCCAACAACTGTACGGCCTGGTATAAAAGTAGTACCTACCGTGGTGTGGAAATCAGTTGACCTCCTGACTTCGTAATGAGCAGACGTGTGACCTTCAAAATGGACAAGGGAGAAGAACAACAAGTAAAGTCCAAGCCTGGTATTATTGAGTTTCAAGCGTTTCGTGGTAATGATGATAGATTCATTATAAAAGAACTTGTGTTTTTGGACATGAATACAAGTGTTCCTTATTCGTTTTTATTTAAACCACCATGTTCTTATTCGTCTTTAACTAGTAAAGCCGCTACTACCAACAGATGGATTTCAAAACACTTCCATCATATCGATTGGTATGATGGATTTACAAGTTACACGGACTTGTATCACATTATGCATCACTTTTCAGACAAGTTTACCAATATTTACACAAAGGGGCTGGAAAAGAAAAGATGGATCGAAGGATTTACTCATGTTCCGGTTAATGATGTGGAATTGGATAAGAATTATCAATACATGCTGGAAACCATATGTATTTGTACAAAAAGCCCAGAACATGATAAAGATAGACATTGCGCTTTGAAAAATGCCTATAAACTCGCCTCTTACCTTCAAAGTGGGGAATTGGGGAGTGGTGGGGGTAACGGAGAGTATATAAGTGGGGAGCAGACAGGGACCTGGCATGAGTATTACTCGAGATTCCGAGACGACAACATCTCCGAGCAAGAAGACGATCTGTAACCTGACCATGGCATCTCACCAGTTCCTTCAGACTTTGGTCGAGCAGTTCAATGCTCACTCCAAGTCAACAATATTACCTGTAAAGAAGTGCTCGGAACTAAAAGACGAGAAGCACTACATAATCCATGCTATGAAGAAGATGGAGACTACAGTTGGGGAGGCCATCTGCTGCAGTCTCAGCGAGGCACCGTTTACTCCGGGGGATGAACCAAAGTTCCAGGTGTACCTGCCCAAGAGATTCGTCCATCTTCTACAAAACGAGGATCTTCGCTCTATTCAACCCGGGTGTCTATACCTGGTGTCCCACGGCTGCACGGGTAGCAATTCTACAGAGTTGACCATCCACATCGCTGACAAGCAGCAGTGTTAGATTTAAGTTTTAATGTTGTACATATGTTGTTGTTGTAATGTTTTATAAATAAACAAATCATAAAAGACAAAAAAATAAAAAAAAAAACAAAAAATGCAACATATCAATATGTGACAGACTTCACGTATTGATATGTTGCATTTTTTTTAAACTTCGCGGGTGACCTTGACCTTTGACCTTTGCATTTCACAATTACCCCCACTACTGTAATTACCCCCACTACCGCACTAGGATTCAAACCTGCTTGGATGCGAAAAACGGTCAGTCTGTTGCCAACTAGCAAACGATGAGCACCTTGTACGAGCTTTGCATACAACGAGTTATAACTCACAAGGACTTGTTCCCAACATGTTTACAAGACAACATCCCACTAACAATAAAAGAAGATGTCAAACGCTACAGGAGGGAAAATACAGGGTATTCGGAATACTCCTGGTATAAGTTCCACGACGGGGAAAAGTTTTGTAGGCCTTGTGGCGAGGCCGCCGTCAGAGACCTTCGGCGATTCGTACAGGATGGTGGTATAAAACAATTCGGATTTCTAGCGCCACTGTTTCGATTTGAAAATTACAAGGACACCTGCGCTATTTGTTCCATTCCATTGTATCGATGGAAAAAGTTTAGAACTGTTTAATTGGATTTTCTATACCCCCACCACTATTACCCCCACCACTTTTTCATGTACCTCCAAGCGCTGTGCCTCGGCTTCATTTCTACTCCAGCAGCCAACCTAGCAACATCAAGATGTCTCTGAACGTTAGTTGCGCAAGTTACGAGGAGGTGAGCATCAAGACTCAGCAGGAGCTAAACGACTTATACAAGGAGTTGCAGCTGATGGTGGCACGAGGCTACCGTATAAATGTGCAAGTTTACGCTTGCAATATACGGAACACCCGGCAGTCAAAGGAAGAGCCTGGACACTCCTCGACGGCTTCCTCACCAGCGTCCATGAAGACCGAGCCAGACAACTTGGACTACTTCAGCTGACTAGCAGTTGTATTTCTTGTCCTAACCATTGTAGAATATGTATATTTTTTCATTATATTAAAGAAGTAAAAGAGCAGAAACACCTATCTTGTTACTGACATATAAGCTCAGTAACAAGATAGGTTTTTTTAAAACACAATTTGGATGACCTTGAAACTTCCCCCTCCACTGCTTTGTTACCCCCACCACTTGACTATTGGTGTACATGGCACATCGCAATTGGAAACCTCATTCCATCTTCAACAGCCACACCGACAACATCAACAATGGCAAACCTACCAACAGATGAAAGGTGTCCTCACGCATGTTGTGACTTCGTCCACGAGTTGGAGAAGAGGATGCAGGAGAGGGCGATAAGAAGAAAACAGATCCACTCAGAAAATATCATGATAGTCAACGGCTATCTTTTATTGTTCGGCCTTATTATGGTTGTACTTTTCATACTGTACGGCATAGTCACATGTGTCGGCAAGGTTGCAGAAGAAAACGCTCGCCACCATCAATTGGAAAGTTTCAATGTTACTTTGTAAGTTTTCCTTTTTTTAAAACTCCGTTTGGATGACCTTGAAAATTCCCCCACTACTCCACCACACCCCCCACCACTTCACCATGTTCCTGCATGAGCATCACATCAACCGTCATTCCTTGTCCGACAAGCAACCATGGCAGACAACAACACCATCAGCCAAGCTGACTCCACTACTGATGTCGGTACAAGTACGGGTTGGACACTGTCGGTCGATAGTGTACACTATTTGGAGTCAATTTGCGAACGTATGAAGGAAATACTGCGGGACAACCCTGGGATCATAATACAAATGAATTTAAATTATGATTGGTCCCAAGTTAGAATGCAAGGGGACGACAACAACGGTCAACAATCTCCACAATATTCGCCCATGTCCCCGATCTATCCTTACGGCGAGTCTGACGTCGATGAAGATGAGGCTGATGAAGATGCAGGGGACAACGAGGCTGAAGAGGAGTAAGCTTCATTCCTTTTTTTTAAAACCTAAATTGGATGACCTTGAGAATTCCCCCTCCACTATTTCCTTTTTTTTAAAACCCAAATTAAATGACCTTGAAAATACCCCCTCCACGTACTTTTGGTTTACCCCCTCTACTTTTCAATACTGTTACCACAGTCTGTAGCTCACATCATTCCTTGCTTAGCTATCATGGCGGACAGCACTCTTTCTCGAGTTGACTCCACTACGGATGAAGAATGGCCATTTTCCTGGAATGTTCATCTGCAAGACTCGGCAGAAGTGGATATGTTGCATGAGAAATTGGTGTATGTATTAAACGAAAACCCCAACATTGAATGTAGAATGACTATGGATTTCGATGCGACAGGGGTCCACACTCAACCTTCCACTTCCAGCCAGCCTGAACCTCAGCTACAGCCAAAGAACTTTACACATCTTTACACTCCAATACGGCCGGAGGATGTGGTTATCAGCGAGGCAGACTCTACTACAAGTTATATTGAACCAACGAATTGGAAGCTTGTTGTTGACACCTTACACAAGGTCGACTTAGTATGTGACAAATTAAAGGAATTGATGATGCAAGATCCTGGTCTTCGTTTTAAAATTGATTTGTTTTTCATCTGGGGAGCACCTGCACGGGGCTCTTCGTCTGACAGCTCTCTAAGTACAACGGATGAGGAGGAGGAGGAGGACGACTAGTTATCTTTTTTAAAACTCCGTTTGGATGGCCTTGACCTTTCCCCCTCCACTGAGTTTATTTAAGGTGCACTCTCAATGACTGCAGCATCATTTCATCGCGCACCTTCACCACAGCAACATGGAGAGTCAACTCAACTACTGTTGCGAACGGAAATGTTTTTCATGGCCGAATGACATTGATGTTGCGGATGGCCTGGCGTGTAGAAAATGTGAAGCTTTTGGTCAATGCATGTGTAAGTGCAAGTCTTGGAAGAAGCCGAAACCGGAGTTGAAGACATTCCATGTGTACCAGATGAGAGGGCATAAGTACACTTGTTGCCCTGAACGTTGCATTGAATTCACATTAAAACAGCTAACTGGCTGCAAATTGTGCAACAATCATTTTGCAGGTTTTTGCAAACATTATTTAGGAGCCTGTCAGTACAGATCAACTTGGCATACAGAAGCACTCACTATCAATGAAATCGCTATAGATACACAAGAGTAGTCTTTCTACTCTTTTCTTTTTTTAAAACTCCATTTGGATGACCTTGACCTTTCCCCCTCCACTCACCTTAGTTTATATAAGCTCCATTCCTGCTGGCCACGGCATCACTTCATCTTGCTCCCTCGCCAAAGCAACATCAAGTATGGAAACTAAGCGTGTCTCATGTTGCGAGCATAAGTGTTTAGAGATACAAGGCGTCGTCCATTGTGCAAAGAAGCTTTGGGAGGAAGAGACAGGGACAACCTATTGCTGCGAGGGCAAGTGTTTCCTACTACCAAGATGGCAAGTGGACGGGCTGGCCTGCCGGCAATGTGAATGCTTCGGATGTTGCAGGTGTAGATGCAAGAACCAACAGCTGCCACCACCGGTACTACAAACTTTCAAAATCTACAAATCCAACTACTTTTACACTTGTTGTCCGCAGCGGTGTATTAAATTTCATTTCTCCAATCTTACCAATTGTCGGAAGTGCTACGGACAACCTGATGGGTGGTGCACCTGTTTTCTGGACTCCTGCCGCTACAGATCGGATTGGTTTACAGATCCGTTGGAAATTGATGAGGTCGCCCAGGAAGCACAAGAGTAGTCTTTCTACTCTTCAACTTTTTTAAAACTCCATTTGGATGACCTTGAGATTTCCCCCTCCACTTCCCCATATACCTAGAGTACACAGAGCCTGACAGTCAGTCACTCGGTGGCTGTCGTGGGGTGCGCATCGGTGTCGGCGCTCCGTTGTTAGGTTTTCAAGGTCACAGTAATATCAAATTGTTGGTGTTGTGCTGGTTCAAGGTCACCTGAGGGATAACCGATTGCCCATTTAGGCAGGGTCATGTCAGAAACTCGAGTTTAACTTGGCACTTTTGCCGTTTCTCGTCGAAAATTCGCTCCAAGTGGTCAAGGTCACGGGGACTCTGACTGAAACTCGGAGCGTAGTGCGAGAAACGGCAAAAGTGCCAAAAAATTTTAAGTTTCGGCGTGACCTTGACCTCAGTGGCGTCGGTGACGTCATTTTGATGACGTAAGGGGTGATGACGTCATCAGCACGTCATTTCTGTGACGTCATGGGTGTGACGTCATAGAAATGACGTCATTAGTGATGACGTCATCGATGACGCAATCGATGACGTCATCGATGACGTCATCGGTGAGGTCATTGACCTCGATGACGTCATCCCTCAGGTGACCTTGAACTGGGCCAGCACCAACAATTTCACACTACTAACGGCTGAATTAAGAATAATGTAAAAAAAAAACAATAATCTTACATAGAAAAACATAAATTATTTTCTTTATTATAACACGTTGAACGACTAATCCGTGTCTTCAAAAGGCGGTGCTGTCTCGAGGCGTGGGTATGGGGGGGGGGAGTTGCTGTTTTGTATTCAAGGGCTGACCGTCCAGTGATTTACACGGCCAATTTTCAAAGGGTTGTGTAAAGAGAATAGCTTACGGTAATGCGGAATTCTGTCGAACTAGAATCTTCCACTGAGTTTCACCTTCCGTGTAGTCAGACTCAATGTTACCATTAAAGTCACCAAATCCTTTGATCACTGGCGATTGGTGATATTATTAACAAATTGGTAATTGCATCAAAGTACACTTTTGGTAGTGTATTGAAATTAGAATTATTCTTAAAAGTTCATTGCTTTTTTACAAAACTACCAAAAACCCTGTATTTTGGTTCAATTTTTTTTCTAATTTCAAACTGAAATATCTGTTGATAGTGGTAAAAATATGCTAACATTGGCACATATAAGCAGAATAGAGCAATCTAACTGTATGAAATGTAAACCCAAAAAGATTCGAAACTTTTTTTATTAATTAAAGATTTGCGTTGCATTGCACAGCTAACACAAATTTTATTTTTATTTTATAAGATTTTGTGAGACCAAATGGGGCTCTAGTTATTTCACTATAGTTTCTTTCGTTTTGATGGGGAACGGCCCAAATCCCGGTCTTGTTACTATCTAACGCCGATTTGTTATTAGATAGCATCATTAATAAATATAGCCCAATAACAAATTGCATTGGGTCCGGAATTTAACTTGAAAAAAGCTACCAACTTTTATAGGGGTCGTTTCATTCAATTTATATCCTTAGTCGTTACTTATAATGAACCTAAAACTTTTAAACATTTTCCAATATATTTCTAAAATAAGCCCTGATCCCTGGTGCTACGAATTACCTTAATTTACCTAATATTGTTTAGCTTCGAAGAAAACTCAACCAAACAAGTTTTATAGAGGTCAGACATAAACGACGTACATCCACGTCCCCTTGGGGTTTGCTTAACTTTGTTTTTACAAACTACAGACTGCTTGTTATCAGTTTATAAAAGTGTAACCTGAGATAAGAAAATCTTTGGCAAAGACCACATATTCCCATTTCAATCCCCAATAATACTTTGCAACAGAATTTTGATTTACAGTCGGTTATCCTAGCCCCGCTCAGTCGGAGCACATAAATCCCGACCGGACTCGAATTTGAATGCCGGGGCGGCCGGCGGGGACCCATGTCATATCTGGGAACATTCCTCTCTTTGACATATGAAATCTATACCGACCCTCGGCGGCGCGGCTCCGGATTTTAAAAGGTTCTTATATTTATTGAATGGCGAATTCGATTTTTTTTTTAAATTAGTAACCGTCATATTATCGTTTAAGCACATTGGTGGTTCAACAGTGGTTTTAATTGGTTTCTAAATTAAACAACGGAGAACGTTTGTTTCGGTTTTTATCACCGTTTGATTAAATTACAAAAATAATTAAAATTTAATTTCTTACTCAAAGTAGCCTTTATGTTTTATTAATTGATATATGACTCCCGATGCTAATTCTTTATTCAATTGTAAGACAATAGTATCTTTACGAGTGCTAAATTTAACTGACTCGAGTCTGGGAAAAATTAATTTCTTAAGCCCTTGATCACATTTTATAAAAAATTAGAAGTAGGCCCAAATTTGATTTGCCCATTAACGATATGTAACTATTGTAGTAATTGAAATATCATGCTTTCAAGACTAAGTCGAACTTGGATACAAGCCCATTTACACCTTCCTGCGTTTAAAATTATTTATGGTATTGGTCTTAAGAGTCTACAGTACCTTCGCCATTTCGGTATTTTATCCCTTAAGAACAATGTTAAATTTGAAAAATTACTGCGAGTTTGTTTTTCGTCTGAAAATTACGAACTTGATGGCATTTTAAATGTTACCATAGTGTCCTTCATTTGGCGTGATAGAAAATTACTTTTTAAAAATTATTCACTTAAATAACGAATAAAAACAATGAATATTAACACCATTTTTAAACCATGGTAAACCAATTTAAGGGGGTTTATTAAAAATTTATCCACGTCAAAAATTTACGCCATACGGTGATCATATTCAAGTTTCATGCAAATCCGACGCCAGGTTATCGAGATAAACTGTTTCGAAGACAACATAAGAACATTGTTCTTATGTGACTAAAAATCAAGATGGCGGAGGTACTGCAGACTCTTAAGCGTGTATTTTTGTGATGAAAATAATCTTTTTGTCGATAGCAAAAGTCAGTACGAAGTGAAATCCTTGTTCGGTTTCCCCTTCGATACCACGTACCCCCGCATCCCTGACCCTACCGCCCTCAGGCATGCTGCACTCCACACCCTTGCTTCACACCCCTGCTGTGACTGAGCCTTGCTAATGACTACCCCCTACTATACGTCAGGGGGGAGGGGGGCTGGGGGTACTGCCCTCGGATACTGGGAGCAGAGTTAGGCGGGACCTCAACTCATATTACGGTAATTATATTGAATCTGGAATGTTGACTATATAACTGCGTTCACAAAATTTAACAAATATGCTTTATAAACGCATTTTATGGTTTTATCATTAAAACGGCGTTGTGCTTCGCAATTTAATCTAGGTGACACAATATTAAAACGTGGACACAGATTCAAATGAAAGTACTGTACATAACTATGTCAATGGAAGGTTGGATTCCAAATTAAAGGATTTAGTTTACATGTAGCCTCCTAAGCACTCATAAAATTTTTCACAGCTACACAATGTAAAACACTTACAATGTGTTTTCAATATATTTATTTATCTTTAAGGGTTATAAGAAAACTAAGCAAACTCGATAATATTGTGTAATTATTGAGCAACAGAAAATCCTATACTAATACGGTCACTGTCTCTGGAGGGATGTTTGTTCCCTGTTCTCAAAATCTAGCGAATAGATTTTACTTAAATTTTGTATTTAAGAGTGTTTTGGCAAAACAAAATCAGTGTAGAAACAGCCTCAACTCCAGGAAAAATCGAATTTGGTCTAAAATTAATTTTAAGATCTTATTTGTTTACATTGGCCTTATGGATTGATATTTTGGTAACGAAATAACAACGAAAGGTACCTTTAATACCTTAATACCTTTATTGAAATGGAGACCTAACTCAATAGGTAGTTTAAAGCCAAGTATGAATGAGAGATGTGTGTAGGATGATAGTGGCGCGATCTTGTAGTCTTGTTACTGACTAAGGCCGACATTCTCCTTAGATAGGACTGTTAATTTATAGCCCAACAGCCAATGGTATCTAGGGACCTACAGTTTAACGTGGGATCCGAACCACAATTTCGACCTCTTATATACGAATTAGTCAAATCAAAGGTGTCAAATAATAAGAAACATAATGTAAAGCAGTCTTTTTGAAATAGCTGTAAAGAGGTACTGTGCTGAGGTAGCCTATAGTTGGTTGTTATAGTGGAAATTTAATAGCTTTATCGCCTTGACACTATAACAAAAGTGAATTGAAACCAACGAGCAAAGCTCGGTTAACTTGGTACTGAGATAAATAAATCTGTCGTTTATTATTATCCTTTAAAAAGTTTGCAGTGCTGTTGCATGGAAATACAGTCATATAGATTCCTTATATTTATATATTTTCAATTTGTTTCTATTATAATAATTAAAAACATATATAATTTAATTATGCTTTTCCTCAATATAACAAAACCATTTTATGTTTCAGGTATGTTGTGTGTCAGCATAGTTGTCAAAACTGATTACGTAAGTAGATTTTTCGTAATGGTTGTCGATTCTTAGTCTATTTTCCATGAACCAGTAATAATGAGTGAAACATGGATTGACACCTATTACGCTGAAGCAAACAGGAAATTAACTGATGAAGTTGGTCATACCATATGTTTGTCTAACTGGGATATGAGTTTACGTATAATATTGCAGTTTTAATATACACTGTTTCCGTATCCCTATGACTTTACTGGTTATTTTTTTCGTTGTTGACCGCATATTTGAAAATTAGAATTGACGAATGTGATGCTTTTTTACTAAATAAGAACAGCTGACTAATTTGTTAGGCGCATTAATATTGATGACGCACCATCATGATTTACATACGACCAGGATTGGCCATTTACGAGTCTTTGGCTTTAATTTGGAATATTTTCAAAATTTAAAAAATAATTTATTTTCAGCATTATTTTATACACCTTTTTTTATTTTAACTATTGTACCTGTTGCTTGTAATCGAGCAATTTATTTTGATCAATACAAAGGTAACATTTAGTTCTAAATCAGTGACATCCGACCAATCCATAATATTGTGAATATCAATCACCAAAACCTATTGACGGCTGTACATATGTTAAAAATGCTCAACCCAATCCCAGCAATGTTATTTTAATGGGAAAATTTCAAATTTCAATTACGGGTAACAACTTTGATTTAAGTTCGATTTTAACCAATTTAGGGCGGAAACAACTACTGTACAAACAAAACCCTATCCAACGACACAAAAAACTTGAAAATCGGTTGAAAATTGTAAGAGGAGTTCTCATAATAAAATATCCTTAGCGTATTAAATAAGTAGGCCTATAGATACTTTTCGGTAGGTTAATAACTTTCATTCCACCCTAGCAATTTAGAAATAAGCAATTTAATGACTCTAAGCCATTTATTATTTATCTCACTTGAATCTCAAAACAATCGCCTCAGCGTGGGAAACTTAACAAGTCGGTCGGCGAATTCAGGTTTGTTTAATTTAGATGCCACCCCCCCTCCCCACAGCTAGCCCCCAAGACAATTCAATTAACGTTTACAAATCGGGAGGGATTTATTTGTCAATCCTCCGGTTTAGATGTTGGTAGCCCTGATTGATTGGCGGCCATTAAGACGACGGGAGGGAAATCCACACAGGTTGGCAACACTGGCGGTAAAACGTATTAACAAACGTATCTCACCCTCATTGCTGATGTTGATTTATTATCCGTCGAGTTTTAAATCAAGTGTATTAAATCAAGGGCGTTCTGTTCAAGTACTTCTGTAATATTGTAGCTATTTTGTCCTCATTCTACTAAAAATCATGTTTCATCAAATATTTAACTTTTTAGCACAATTTTGTCTGCGGGGGTAATTCTAACGAATGCACTGTCAATGTAGTTTCAAAATAAAAACACACTGAAAAGCCTCCAAATCCATTAAGTATACATTCAGCTGGTGTTATTTAGCGGTGTAATTAATTTCAAGAGTTCCCTATGAAGTTTTCCGTTTTCACAAAGTTTCACGAAGGCCAAATGAGTGGTCTTCAACTTTTTTCATTAATCAAAACCTCTTGTAGTTGTCAAGTTGAAAATTGTCTTCAGTTCCCTGGAGCAAAGTATATTGTTCAAACATAGTGTACTTTGCACGCCACGATGTTACTTTTTAATCACTTGTTATGTTGTTGTAGAAGGATAATACGTTGTAGAATATTGTGAAATATAACATTTTTTATTTTTCCCTATTTTTCTCAAAGGCGTTTAAAAAGTACGTTTTTTGTCACGTGATTAGGGTAATGGTAACGGCAAATGAAAAAAAATCTTTTCAAATTAATTAGCAACCGCCCCTTGACTTGCATAAGACAAATTTTTTATTGAGATTACTTTTTTTATCCACATTTTATTCAGTATCGACATAGTTTTATACCTACATCCATTAAAGATCAGTGCTTTACACGAAAACGTAAACTAAATAAAAATTAAACCGTAGTTTATTTGGAGCGATTTTCATATTACAAACACGTTTTCCAAAACAACTCAAATCAAACTACACCTAACACAAATCAGTAATACAGGGTTAGGCAAAAGTCTATCTATATATATATAGACTTTTGCCTAACCCTGTATTACTGATTTGTGTTAGGTGTAGTTTGATTTGAGTTGTTTTGGAAAACGTGTTTGTAATATGAAAATCGCTCCAAATAAACGACGGTTTAATTTTTATTTAGTTTACGTTTTCGTGTAAAGCACTTATCCTTAATATATATATATATATATATATATATATATATATATATATATATATATATATATATATATATATATATATATATATATATATATATATATATATATTATATCGATATCTCATTTATAACCAAAATGGCAGCCATTTTAAAAATCTAGAAGGGTAAATTGACATATTTGTTAAAATTGAATCGGAAAATATCTTTTTAGGATCGAAAATGTCTGGAATTATTTTAGAATTGAACCTACTACTGTAGTTCATTTCTGCTACTAGGTTCAATTCTAAAATAATTCCAAAAATTATAAATTCTAAAAAGCTATTTTCCGATTTAATTTTAATAAATATCAATTAATCCTTCTCGAATTTTAAAATGTCTGCCATTTTGGTTAGAGATGAGATATCGACATCCGGTTTGTGCCATTCAATTTCTCTTGATAAACCGTTTAAAATGAGGGGTCACTCAAAAGGGGTTTACATTTGAAAATTTGGGGCTGCCCCCAAAATACCCCATTTTGGGGGTCGGGGCAAAGTTGTGTCTTTGATGAAAAATTACATTTGTTGTGTTGATAACATATGCCGAATTTGGTTTTCCTACTGCAACGTGTTAAAAAATTAATTGGGGGTGTCCAGACTTATATTTTGCTTGCCCATCTCAAATTTTGAAATGGCTGCCATTTTGGTTAGGGGTGAGATATCGACCTCTGGTTTGCGCCATTTAATTTCTCTTGATACACCGTTTAAAATAAGGGGTCACTAAATAGGGGTTTACATTTAAACATTTGGGGCTGCCCCCAAAATACCCCATTTTGGGGACAGAGGCAAAGTTGTGTAGTTGATGAAAAGGTGCAGTTTTTCATGTTGTTAAAATGTGCCGAGTTTGGTTTTCCTACTGCAACGCGTTAAAAATTACCTGGGGGTGTCCAGACTTTTGCCTAACCCTGTATAATATTTTGTATATTTTCTAATATTTTCTAGCTATGGAGTTATTCAAGGTGGGCTCCCTATCCAGCAGGGTCTTTTTTATTTTTTATTTTTGTTGCTCCTGCTGCCAAGGTAATTCCCCAGCCCTGATGACAAAAAAATCATGAATTTAGGGGCGAAGTACGAAAATCCCTTTCTATCCCCCTTCCCAGTGTCCGCCAGACATCTCCAACATGTGTCCTGCCTTGTGCAGTGGGAGCGCATCTCAGAATGGATTTTTAACCTTTCTCTGAGGTATCATATTGTATTTAAACTTGTATCATATAATGACAAAATGTAGTCCATTATATACTAGTTTATTCGTCCTTAGTGGCCTTTATATAGGTCCTTTATAGGTCAAACTACATCACGCTATTTCCAAACTATAATTACTGTCACAAAGCTGTCCCAAATCGACGGCACACTGTGGTGTTTTGGGCTCTGGCTGGGGGGGGGGGGGGGGGGGTGGACCATTGACGGGCCCATTTAAAGCCACGCCGGCCGCCCATTTACTAGATAGTAGCTCGCCATTGTCGCCTAAATGGCACACGACTCACAACAATGTGAAGCGATGTCTATGCGAGGCGGTTGCTGGTTTTGAATACGACGTAAATTATATTTAGTGCACCGAAATTGATTAAAACTGATCGAGAATTTCAACAGTAATCAGGTTTATATTATGTAAATTAAAGTACGCAATTCATTTTGGTCCTGACGATTTGTTTTATAATTAATTCAGTGTAATTATATCCCTCAATTGTCATACTGAGGCAAACTATTAATATGATTTATTAGTGGTGAAATCATTTCAAGGTACTGCACTGAATTACCCATTAAGAGGGTACCTATATATAAGAAAAGTATAAAATTTAATTACAGTATTTGAAAAAAATGTTAAGTATTTATTTGATATTTTAGACTGATGAGTTTTTGTAAGATTACTTAAAACATAATAATAATAATAATAATTTTTATTCCGCTGAAAATAATTTACATTGTATGGGAATTTACATAAAGTCTTTCTATCTGTTTCTCAATGAAAAATTCACGATTCCGTATTTTTCAACAAGATTATTGTTAATTCATTTAATACTCTAAACTTTTTTCAAGTCTTTCAATTATGTTTAATTATTTTTCTTCTTTCTTTCTTCTTATTTTTCTTCTTTCTTTATTCTTAACATGAATAAATAATATTAATTTATAAATAAATTTAAAATTAAATACAAATATTTTTTAAATTTTCTTTTTCAGTACCAAGACTTAAATATGTTGTTTACTTTTGTTTTTAATAATAATTGTGATAAACAACTTGAAACAGTTAGCGAATCAAAGACTGTTGATTTTGTCTCACGTGATCTCCTCTTCCTCGGTCAATGACGTCACCAGTCGACGACGCCTCTGATTGGCTGGTTGTCAGTGACGTCACCCAGACAAGGCTCGCTTATTGTTTGGCCCCCGGCGGGGTTGAATGTTGAATCATATCTGTCTTCTCACTTCAGCCAATCTTTTCGCGATAATGCTCCTAAACCAATGTTGTGTCGCAGTATTTTGTTGTGCATTACCTGCAATGAATATATTTTTCGTATTATTGAGATTGTAATTGCATTGTCTTATTATAATGGATGAAAATCATGTGACCACAACTAATTAATTATCAGTACAAAGAGTACTAATATCCTTTTTCCATTGTCTTTTTAATAATAAAAATTAAAACTCATTTACGCAGCTAAATAAATGGTTATACAAAGGAAAAAGGGGCCAATTCAGGTAATTCAAGGCACTATAGTAGAACATAAATATCTGTAACTTAAACTATTAAGAGAGAATTTCGACCTACCATAAGGAAAAAAGAGCAAAACCATTGAATGATAAGGACACGATGCACAAAACACGATTAACTGTATTGGTAGGGAGCAAATGTTAAAAAAAATTATAATAATCCCTTTTATACTGATAAACACATCATTATTGTTCGGATGGAATACATTTAAGATAAGGGGATTAGGTCTATTAGTTTAGACTCTCCATTCGTTTATTTTCTCTTCAATGGATAGCACAGAAATCCGTAATGTTCCTTTAATTATTATAAAGCCAACTGATATTAACCAGTGGCCATGAAGGCAATACAAACCTCAGAGGCCATTGACAATACCGGGTGGTGAACCGCTCATGTAGTGTGTTTAATTAATGGACCAATAACATGATGATGAAACCTCACACAAACTGCGGTCTATATTGAATACCATTCATGAAGATAGTGATTTGCTTTATTTTAAACGGTTCTATAGTATTTCTTGGTGTTTTTCGTATGCACGTTTTGCTATACACTGTACACAAAAATAACCCATTTATGTCGGTTGCTTTTCCTGCTAGATGTGACAAACTTCTAAAGTCCGCTTTTAAGATATCTAATAGCCCTATTATAGCCTATAACTGGTTACAAACAACGCAATATTTTTATCAACTACATTACGTTATAAAGCCGCGTTTACACTGGAGTTGCAGACTTTTGTCTGCAATTTTTTGTCTGCAACATTTTGTTGCCGACTTTTTGTCGCCGACTTTTTGTTGCATACAAAATAAATTGTCACTTGTCCCACTGCAACTTTTATCGGCAACAGAAAGGCAACACTCGTCCAGTCAGTCAAGTCTGCGTTTACAATTACCTTTAAAAATGCGGATAGCTTATCATGTGTCTACCCTTGAATCATATTACCCTTGAACCATCCTCTACATGAACGTCCCAAAGAGGAAGTTTAAAAAAGATTTTCTTAGTCCATCGCCATGCTATACATAATTTTAAAGGTCTTAGTAAGGAGAGTACATAGCCGAAACCCAGACCTCAAAAAGGTCAAATATGTCGGAAGTTATTGCATTTCAAAGTTTTTATAATATAATTTTATTATATAAAATTTGAACGCCTGCCATCTTACTCCCGACAGTTATATTGAATTGTGGTTTACGGAACTGTATTCTACATTTTAAGACCTTTCATTTTACGTATATATAAACCTTCTGGAATGTATTTAAATTTAGTATGCTTAATATCAAATTTTAATGTAACTCATTATGGGACAACACCTCATTTTTAAGCGTGATCCCCATATGGGATTTCTGGGGACTTTTCGGAGGAATGTCAGGGGATGACATAGAACACATTTCAAAAGAAATTGGCTTTCCAAAAGTTATTTCATTTTCCCGACTAATTTTACTACTCTATAGTGAGCGAAACTGAATGCGGCATCACCAGCGCCAGGACAGTCACGTGGTACTGGCAGGCGGAGCGGGGGGCTGAGGGGATGTCTGCAACTTTTGTTGCACCGTAATTTGCCACTGCAACTTTTGTCGACAACACTTGTTGCCAACATTTGTTGCAATCCTTTGATCTTTACCGACTCTCAGTGGAAAACAAAATTTTAGTTGCCAACACCCCAATTCTGTCTGCAACTCGAAATGTTGCAGACAAAACTAGAGCCGTTTTCATCTACGCAACAAAAATCGGCAACTTTTTGTTGCCAACACGTGTCTGCAACTCCAGTGTAAACGCGGCTTAACCGAACGTTCATTATTGAATTTTCCACAAAACTTTCAATTCGTAAATCAAAAAGAGTTCAAATATATTCAACGCCATAGAGCTGATAAAATAACGAGTTAAATGGAAGAACAAAATTACAAATGCAAAGTTTCAATTTGACTTTTGTCCCAACTTTGTCGCCGATTAAGTCCTTTAAAATGTTTGTCAGAGTCTTAATTGTTAACAGTTTGACAGTTTTATAATTAATTCGGTCTTCAACAAGCATCGTGTCGCCATTACAGTAATTATCATGAAACTCCGGGTTTTGTCGTATTTAATTTGAATTCTACCAATGTGAGATTTACTTTTAGAATTAATTTAAAGACAAATGCGAACAGGGATATAATTTGCGCCATTTACTAATAAAAATGTCTACGTAAACTATTATTAACTCCTAAAATCACGTTATACTTTCACATCTTGTGGATAATAAATAAATATACATCTTTTCATAACTGGTGCAAAAAATACTTATCATAATGGAGTAATTCAATCAATTAATCTATCATTTAATCACAACATACTGTAGTGTTTTTTATTTATATTTTCTTTTGCTGCCACAACTAACCTTTTAGTCGTGTTTAAAGTAACCCATCGTTATTTAGCCACTGTAATTATCGTTATATTATGAGATTATTATATTACCGGGTTACAGAGACTTGCTCGTTGGATGGTTTGAATTCTTTTTTGTCATAGTATCATGGTAATCAGGATTTGCTTTGAAGTTTACTCCTTTTCGCAGGTTTTAGCTTTTTAAAAACCAATATATAAACTGTAGCAATTTTATTATTGTTTACCCATTGTTGTTAAGTCGTTGCCTTGATGACAAACCATAAGAACAATGTTAAAAATTAGGCCTACAATTTTCAAACTTAGTTAAAAAATTCCCACTTTTCCTGATTTTCAGCCTGTTTCTAAACGTATTCGAAACCAAAACACTCTCAAATGCAAATTTAAGCTAAATCTACCCATTATATTTAGACATCTTTGAAAATACATCGCCACAGACACTACACTGCTCGTATTATAATATAGGATTTGTATGTGTAAATGTACCAAAACACAAGTATTGGCTATGAATAAATTGAAGTGGAGAAGAAAGAAATTAGTCTGTGAAAAAATATTAAACTGACTGAAATTGTACTATATTAAATTGGTAACTTAAACGGTTTGAAATGCTTAGCGGTTTTAGTCGAAGCAATCTAGACCGAGGTAGCAATGCAGTGTTAAACTATACAGGCCAACCTACCGAACCGACCCGCTTGTCGCAATGACTGCAGTTGATGAGTGCCAATTGTAGGTCAGAGATTTCCTTATTGCTCACATATGCATTTCTAGTCTGATTTTTCCAATCATAGTAGATGCATTGAAATAATTGGGGGGTTAGCAAATTATTTTTTTACTATGCAAATGTATGTGATGGTTATGAAAATAAATTGTTTTAGTTAATATATCAATTGGCAAGCATGTGTCTTTTCCTCCTTTATTATCAGCTTACATGTGTGCATCGTAGGAGAATTCCGCCCATTCCGTTTCAAAGGCATAATCCCATTAGATAATTCATATCGGCCCCCAGGGCCTTCGCCCTCCAGGATTCCGAAGTTTCGATGTTTATCCTATGGAAGAAGGGTAATTGTTTGAATCTTGAATCATTTGACAGCTGTTGTAGTAACAAATGGAAGTGAATAGATGTTTCAGTTACAAATTATGTGTTAACTAATTGGGTCCAGATCAACTAAAATTTTAGTCGAATTTCGAGCAGTGGGCGATCTATAGTTCCAAATAAAAATAAATAAAATGTATTGGGAAACAATTTAATTCAGATAAACGAAAGACAAGAGTTATTAGTTTAAAAACTTTTAAGAGGCCGTTGGAGTCAGTCCAGATTCCGTCTTTCCCCCATAAGAGCAATGTTAGACGGGAAACCAAATAACTATTTTATATGTAATCAAAAAATAATGGTGTATAGCTATAAATAAAGGGTTCATCAAGGCAGATTTGGTTTGCGAGAAGAATTTTTGATAAAAATTAGTATTTTTTACTAACTTTAAACAAACAAAGCAAGTTTTTACTACTTTTAAAACCTTTTATAAAGTATTTACAAAAATTCGTTCTTGCAAAATTAACGGTGAATTTAATTGAGATTCAAACGCTATTCATTCTGAACCAATCAGACAAAAAATAAAGAAATTGTATGACATATGCCGGGGACAAGTTTATCTTATGGGAAATAAATCCAATATGGCCGCTCTCCAATGCCCTCTCAACTGATCGTTTCAACCTCCGAGTAGCACTCAAATGTAAGTTTTTTTTTTTTTTTTTTTTTTTTGTCGTAGTTGCGCTAAATTATGTTCCTCGCGAGATGCATAGAGTATAACAATATAACAGAACCGTGAACGCTGTTAAACATACGGTTCCCCCATGCCGTGGTCGCCACGGTCGGTAACGTCCATCTTTTGTCCGGGTAAACTACGCTCGTTAACGACAACCACTGTTGAGCTTGTTACGACCGGAGCTTTTGTTTCTGGTTTTGTGCTCTCGCATAATGCCACAGGTGATTTTACATAATGCCTCAACCGCCCTCCATAAAACCTAGCGCAACGGGCAACGGGAATATTTTGTTACTTTCATTCATCCTCTTTTACTCATTCTCTAATAGCTGTATAATCTGTCACTAATATCTTCCTTTTGTATTAGAAATTTTACAAAACGAGGTGGCCCGTGCAAAACAAAAATTGCGCATTTTATGATTCTGTATTAGAGAAACTCACTTAAGTACATATGTTGGTTATGAAGTGACAGAGATCTCTTTTTGTTTACTATCTGGCTTTAAAATTCATCTGAAGGTAAGTTTAATCAGTAATGTAATCAGTAATCAGTAATCAGTAATGTAATCAGTAATCAGTAATCAGTAAGTTTAAGGTAAGTTTAATGATTGAACAATGGGGGCAATTGAAAACTGCAGCAGAGATCGTCGACTTGGCTCTGCATGTGATTACAACTTGGCCAATCCAGAGATCTCAACACTCCACGTCCACGCCAAACGCGATCTCTCGGTTCCAATTAATCCCCTTTAATCCGGTATAAACCAGATTCTGCTTTCATAGTGCTGCTTCATCTACTGAACAATGATCCGACTCTTTGAAGATTGAACAAGATTGTAGTTCTTGGCTACCTATTGTCATGAACAGCTAGAAAAAGCCCTAAACGATTTAGTATAGGGCGTAAGTGACTGATTTAACTTTCGTCCAGTTCTCTTTGAATGGAGTGGTCATAATTTGTGTACGTTTGTACATAGACTACTGTCCTCTGTTAACACATGTGTGCCCCGACAAACAGGCTGGGTAGATTGGATAGTGCTTGAATCAGAAGGTTGTCTGTTCGATCCTAAGAAATGTTTAATTTTTTCATGGTTCGAAACTTGACCAGCTATCATTCATCGTTGGGCTATTAATTAATGATCCTGACAAATGAATCAGCTGCCATTTGTCAGTAACAAAGCTACACCTCATCTGATCTATCACACTCATCCTTCAGTCATTCGCACCTTATGCAATGCGTCTGGGTCTTAAAGTAATGCATCAAAAGTATGTTTGAACTATTTATAACTTATTAGAAAATAAATTTCCTTGGGTAGATACAGAAAAAGTGCTTCGTATATTCAATTTCAATCAATAGATTAAAATCAGCGAATCACTCACGAAGTATGTCTAATATGAAAAGAAATATAAACTCATTTCATACGTTAAGGCTTTTTTGTTAAGGAAACTCCTATTACAGTTTTCAACCCAATTTTAAAGTTTTTGGTGTCGTTGGATAGGGATTGGTCTATTTTTTTCTGCCAAAAATTGGCAAAATGAGGCTTAAAATAAAGACGCTATCCATAATTGAAATTTTGCCTTTAGGATAACATGGGATTGAGTGGAGCATTTAAAACATACGTTAATGTACAGCGGTAAATACGTGTAGTTTTCTATAGATGATCACAATATTGGATTAGACAGAAGTTAGGAATAAAAGTAACAATTTTAACAAAGACATGTGATAGTATAAATTAAACGGCTCGATTTCTCACATCAAGTATATACTAGTAAATATTATTGGCCCTTATCTACGTTAATCGTAGTATTTTTAGTATATAATCCTCGAATTCATGGTCTATCACCATTAGGTTTATCGTATAATGTGTGAATTGATGTGCGGAACAGTACACAGCAATACAATGAGACCGCACACTCCATTATAGTTGAGCGACTGTTAACAACAATGGAAATCTTTGTGTGATTCAATGCTAGATTTGTTACCACATCAACAAATAAATGTTGTGTTGCTAGAATTACATCTGCCATTTTAACGTTCTTTTACTATGTGCAAATCATATTTTTTTTATTTATTACAAAAAATATTATTATTTCGTAGTTTGTCGTTTGTAAAAACAATCAAACTATTCGATCGTTTTCTTTTTCATCGATATAAGGTGTTGCAGTATAGGTATACTGTTCTCTGAGACATAAAATTGGGTTTATATTTCGACTTGACTGAATTTCTTTAAATTAAAATGTAAAATCCATAATACTTACAATAAGTAAAAAAAATTTAAATGATTTAAAATACTACAAGTTTCGAATTTGGTTATATTCAGAAACAGAACTCAACCAATATTTATAAAACCTTATTGCACTATAAAACCATTTTATCGCACTGTAATTTCTCCGTTTTACCAAAAATAACTTTTACCAATTTTTGTTTAAAAAATGTATATTTATTCAACCAAGGCCAAATTCTATAAGATATATTAAAGGTGAACGAAATGTCCGTCTGTCCAATGACATTATAGGTTGACATTTCGTGAGCGCGCCAAGATGTTTTTAGGCGTTATTCTCCCTGCTACTTTTCAAGTTTTTTCTTCTTTTTTGTCTTAGCCTAGCGTTTATCATACAATAATTGTTTTTCAACTGTCCATTCGTCAAATAAGCTTTAAATATATCTCATTAAAACATTGTTTTAGTTGTCATTGTTGCTTCTGTATTGTTCAGTTTTACACTGTTTTGTTTTGTTAAATATTTAATTATTGGTATTTATAGTTTGTAGCTGCAATTAAAAATGAATGTTAAAATAGGTGCCTGCCCTAAACCGCCGTAGTTGTGCTTGCTTTCAATGCAATTGAAAATAATTTGAAAAAAAAGCAAAAAAAATTGTATTTAGATAAATTTATGGACCTCGCCGACAAGTTTTCAACTTGGCAAGGCCGTGTTTATGTACATTTTCGAAAAAAACATATTCTTATTCTTATTTTGAGTATAACTGATGTTTTTTTTTTACCAGATAAATGGTTTAGGCCTACACTTTTTCAGAGCATCATGCGTGAGTTTGTGTATATTTTGACCGTATATCTTTAAACACATAGTCGACATGCATCCACGCTGAGGCTAACATCCGTGACGTCACTGTGTTAATGTTAATGCCATCCGAGCCTCGTGTTAATGTTAATGTTAATGCAGGGGCGACGCCCGTGTCAATTGCCGGTTTGATTGTGTTGCCATATGTGATCAACATCACACCTTGCAATCACGGTATTTCCTGTTCAAAATTATTGACTTATCAACAAAAATTATTGATACTCTGTCACATTACTTTTTAATTATTAGCCAAGAGACTACAAAATTAACCACATATTTTTTGTCCCTTTACACTATTTCTTGGCAGTGGGGTTGTGCCTATCAGAGGGTTTCAATATTTTTCAAGTCGCATTGAGTGGAAAATCATAATTCTGAAGGTGCCTTTATTATTTTATATTAAAAACGGCAGCTTGTTAGAAATTAGAAAAATAATTTTATTGAAGGAGCTCTGTACTTTTCAATTGCTTATTTGAGAAACAAACAACAACACCTTATGCTGTGAATTTTTGCTGATAAGTCCCCTAAAAGTATTGTGAGACGTGTTTTTTTAAATGGTTTTGATAAGAAGATGAGTTTTACAACAAATTTTACATGGCTTTATAAAAAATGAATGGTTAGATTAAGAGTCTG
Source organism: Neoaliturus tenellus (assembly GCA_030545055.2). Taxonomy (NCBI): domain Eukaryota; kingdom Metazoa; phylum Arthropoda; class Insecta; order Hemiptera; family Cicadellidae; genus Neoaliturus; species Neoaliturus tenellus. The sequence goes on along the minus strand of CM061532.1, from coordinate 15,090,155 downwards.
CATTACCTACGCCATTTCAGAATTTTGTCCCATAAGAACGATGTTAAATTTGAAACATTACTGAGAGTTTGTTTTACGTGTGAAAATTACAAACTTGATGTCATTTTAAATTTTACCATAGTGTCTTTCATTTGACGTAATAGAAAATTAATTAAAAAATCATCCACTCGAATAACGTTTAAAAAAACAATGTATATTATCGCCATTTTAAACCATGTTAAACCATTTTTAGGAGGTTTTTAAAAACAATTATCCGCAAGTCACATGATCCATTATGGTGAACATAGTCAAGATTCATGCGAATCCGATGCAAGAATATCCAGATAACGTGTTTCAAAGACACAATTAACATTGTTCTTAAGAGAATAAAAACCAAGATGGCGTAGGTATCTCACCCTCTCAACACCAGTTCAAAATGGTGAATGATCGAAAAGTGTACAGTATTTACTATTAACGTTGTACTTTAAATTTTAAATTTTGCCTCTATTCAAATAGTACATACTGAGACAATGTATAATTATACCTTTTGAGAATTTAAATAAAATATTTTTGTATTTGTATATTGCTGTACTTTAACCATCAGGAAGAACACGTCAACTTTGTTATAAGCGTCATAAAACAAAAAATTATGTTTTATTGCATTTTTGCTTTGTTTTTTATGTATAGGCTACCCAATAATGTATGTTTTCCCCTGATGACTTTGTTTCGCCATTAGGACCCCACCGGAGGTACAATTTGGCCGGTTATTCGCGGAAGGAATGAGTTGCCCAAGTTTTCTCAGAAGATGATTTATGTCGCTGCAACTCCAGGGAATATAAATTCCTCTCCTCGCCGCCTCTTCCTCGATACCCACACCTTTAGCGAATGTATGTTACTATAGGTACTCCTTTATAAATTTTCATTTTGATTCAATATCTATTTCATTGTATTTTCATCATGGGGAATCTGTATTACCCCGCTATAGTGACCATAAATGATTTACTTTATCTAAATAATCAGCTGGTCTTCGACAGTAACAAAGGTGCACAAGGAATCATACCCATTCTATACTCATCCTCCATTTATATTAACCTTACCCTGTCGGTCTTATGAAGTGATCAAGTGATCGGGTTTTGAAACATTGCATAGGACTTAGTACAGTAACTAAATACTGCTGTAAAATACACCATTGGAAAGGAAAATTCATTTAAGTTTCTTTTATATACCTGAAACTGTTTTGTGTGGCGCCCATTGCCAACGTTTAGGAGTCATCTTCATCCTTGTAAAAACACTAGAAACATGCGTCCGAATTCCCCTGTTTTGGACGGTTTTTTTATTTATTGGTAAAATGTATGTTTTACTGTAGATTAAGGTTAGATCTAGGTACCTCATACCTGATATATGAGTAAAGTAAGCAAAAGCGAATTACTTTATGCGACGTCACGGAGAGAAATATTTTTTAATTTTCAAAATTTTGAGTTATGAGGAACCTAATATTAACTGAACACTTACTCAGTTAAAAGAAAATCGGTTGAAAAACGGTGTCCGAAACAGGGGAGTAAAATACCATGTTTTGCACAAAAGCCGTATGGTTAACATTGCCGACTAGAGGTGAAGATGACTCAGCCCATACTCAAGCCAGAATTGGCTAATTTATTGTTGCCACTGCAATGAAAATTCTTATCTGTAGTTCTCCAGTTATTGAGGCATTAGTCGGATGAAACAATACGCATTTCATATCCCCATAGAAGTTGATATTGCACATAAAGTCTAGGACTAGGTAGACATTTCAGAAAAGCCAATACATCGGCCAATCCAACAGTTAATGAGTTTTTTTTCACGCAATAATCTTCTAAAATTCACTTTTCCAATGTTTTGGAGCTCCGCATAGGCGTCATTTCAGCATTCTGATTGGGGGGGCAAGATTTTCAAAAGGTCATACAACCTTCCCCCTTCCCACAAATATGACAAACCTCTTAAATTTCTCTAAAAACTGTCAATAAAAGCTAATTAAATTGTGACACTAAGCTGTCCATAAAATGTGAACTTATAATATAATCTCACAGACCCATTAAAACAATACCCCAATGCATGTAAAATTTGATTATATAACATGTTTCTATTTGTAGAAAGTCATTATTCTTCTGGAACTGCCAGTGGTTACTGTGATGTAAAACACCTTAAGAAATTTAATGGATTTAATTGGTTAATGTATACTAAATCGTTAAAATAAAAAAAATAAAAATAAAAACATCATTTTATAACTATTTAGTTATTTTTATTGTATATTATTTACAACTCTAAAGTTTTAGAGTCGGATACATAGCTTCATAGGTTTGTATGGTAAAATACATTGTTTTATCTTTACCTATCAAAAATTAGTTTTTGACACAGCACCTTTGCAGTCTGCCGTATAATGGACAAAAAAATCATTTAACATTTAACTATAGTTGATTAGGATCAGTACAGCTACGGTATATTGCCCATTACATTATCTACAAAAACTAAATTGTTATTGAGGGCAAGAAAGGTAAAAAATTACTAAGTGATTAAAAAAAGATAAATAATGATTTACAAAAACATCTATACATATTTAATACGTGATACGGGTTTTTGTACAAGAAACTCCTCCCACAATTTGCAATAGATTTAATGATTTTATTGCCATTGGATAGAGCTGAAGTTGTTTCTAAAGTGAATTGGTAAATTGTTCATTAAAAAGAGGGGACCTACAAGTCCTTAAAGTTTGTAATTTTCCCATTTGATTACCCATCAGTAAGGAAATTGATTGATTTTCAAGTTAACAACAAAAAATGTAAACATCGGACATCAGCGAAAGTACTATATCTACCTTTTCACACGAAAGAGGTTATGTACCAAGGCAACGCTACGGTCTACCTGATCCCGAACGACGTTACCAAATGCAGCCTCGCGGCCGTAGCGCTAGGCGAGTTTGATGGCTGCAGACAGTGCAGAGGGTTACGGGAATCGTGTTTTAAAGTTAACTAATTAAGATAGAGATTGGCTCTTAACTTTTTCTAAAAGTAGAGAGACGGATCTCGTCTTTTCTGGTTTTATAATTTTTAAATACAATTTCTAGTTTCAGTTATAACTGTCTAAAATCATCAGTTTTTAGTAGCAAAAAGTTTTATAGATGCAGAGGTTTACGGGGATCGTGTTATAAAACTAACCAATTAAGATAGAGATTGGATCTTAACTTTTCTAAAATTAAAGAGACGGGTCTCTTCGGCTCTGTATTTAGAATTTTTAAATAAAATTTTTAATTTCAGCTATAACTGTCTAAAATCATGTGTTTTTTCGATGCAAATGAATGGGTTTTTAGAACCCTGTTATCTTTTGCTAAATGCAGCCTAGAGCTACAACTAATGTGTCATATTAAAGAAGAATAACGGTGTTAAATTTTCTTTCTTACCCTTTGATAACCTCACTTTGGTAGTGTTATTAAAACTAATGGGAAACTTAAGTTAAAAATCGAGAAAAACAGATTATTTTAGACAGTTATAGCTAAAATTAGAAATTGTATTTAAAAATTCTAAAAACAGAGCCGACGAGATCCGTCTTTTTACTTTTAGAAAAAGTCAAGAGCCAATCTCTATCTTAATTGGTTAGTTTTAAAACACGATCCCCATAAACCTCTGCATCTATAAAACTTATACCCCTAGAAAAAACAGACAATTTTAGACAGTTATAACTGAAATTATAAATTTTATAAAAAAAATCTAAAACCAGAGAAGACGAGATCCATCTTTCTACTTTTACAAAAAGTTAAGAGTCAATCTCTATCATAATTAGTTAATTTTAAAACACGATCCCCGTAAACCTCTGCAGCCATCAAACTCGCCTAGCGCTACGGCCGAGAGGCGGCATTCGGTAACGTCGTTCGTGCAGGTAGACCGGAGCCACAACTCAACAGACGTGAGATGGGACTTCCTGCTACAGATGACGATTACAAAATGAGTCAATTTAAGAGTTTTGTGTAAATAATACAAAGTAGACATTTTGTTAAAGTCTGATTCAGAAGTTTATAATTGTTATATACAAATATTCCACCATACTACATAACCTAACATTTTCATTTCCAATTTTTTTTAAATCACCGAAATTATTGGGGGGGCAACTGCCCCCCCTTGCCCCCCCCAAATGACGCCTATGGAGCTCCGCCTTGTAGAGTTAATCGTATTATTCTCTGGCGCGTTGGGGCATCCCATGTGTGATGCGGAAGTCTTGCTTAACTGTTACCAATAAAATAATTAGGTCGTAAAAAAACAACACGTTTTTCTTTATCTGTAACAATTTTTAAAAGAATCTGCATAACCAGTGGAATAACCACAACGAGTGTTGAATGCATGATTATAAAAATTCGAAAAAAATCTATAATCACTTGTTGGCATTGCTGGAATAAAGGATGAAAGATGACTTAAACGTACTGTTACAGTCAGCTGAATCATTCGTGGACACCCTGTATTGCCCGTCCGGTTTTGTCATCAACAACTGACTCACTCCCCTCACTAGACTATGTAGTAGATTAATCACTGACAAAGACCATTGTGATTGGCCGCCGTGTGTTGTGAAGGTAAAGCGGCGATCTATAGTACGAGCGCAGTCACCGCTTTGATTCCCGAGCCTTTGAATTCGTGATTAATGCTCAATAACTGCAGAAACAATGATATTTAGGATTCCCTATACTAAATTGTTGCTGGATATACCTATTATTGGTGGATAGTCAGTCTAAATTGTTATTGTTTAAATGTATTCAAACGCTTAATTGCTTATCACCAAATTGTTTTGTGTATAAACATAGTTTTATAAATTTCAGTATATGTGCATGAAGAAAATAATATTTCAAAATACAGTATGACATGCAGTGGCATACGGTATGACAACAACCGTTAAATCTAAGTTCTCGTTAAATTTAACCTGGTTCCTAGTTTTCAGTTCTCATCAAATTTAAACGCAAACTCTACATTAACTAACGACATAGTTTTCCAATACTTCCCAATGTGCCCAGCCAATGTAATTTTCGTATGGAATCAAATTTCCACGAATCAAACCAGGGGATGATTCGGTAGTCTCAGTCTCCTAAGCTTAAGCGTCTTATATTGAACCGAGCTCTTAATTAATTTCAATTGAAAGTTCCCTAACAAAAAATAAAACTTATTTAAACCTACTTATAAATAATTTTATTGTGTTGTATTATATGGATTTGTTTATAGGTATTTTGTAACAGTTCGGTAAAGTTTATTTGATTGTACAGTGTGAAGTTTTTTAGATTCACACACTAAAAGTGAAAGAATGAAAATTCACTCTTTCAGAGTGACTTTTTAACTCTTTGAAAGTAGGAAAACCGAGCCACTCTGAAAGAATGAATATTCACTCTTTAAAATAGTGAACTGGGGTCATTCTTTGAAAGAGTGAATATTTCCACTCAACGAAAGAGTGATTTCCACTCAACGAAAGAATGATTTCCACTCAACGAAAGAGTGATTTCCACTCAACGAAAGAGTGATTTCCACTCAACGAAAGAGTGATTTCCACTCAACGAAAGAATGATTTTCACTCAATGAAAGAATGATTTCCACTCTGACCTAACCTATCAAATGAAGTCCTCTCACAATTACTCAAAATAGGTACACATACAAAATAAACTTAGCTAGTTTATTTTGTGTTGTTCTTTGATAATGTTTTAGGCTACATTAACTTAGTTAAAATTTGTCCTTTATTTTGTTATTTATGTTAATATTATTCTATTAAAACCTACTGAACTGAACCTCGATGATAACCTACAAGACAAAGTGTAGAAAGGTAAGGTGCCTTTGCCTTCATTATAAGTGATTCTCAGTCTTGTATACTACACAATATCCTGTTAATAATAGAGTATGTTTGCATATAGAACTAAATTACTTCATCTAAACTTAAGTAGTTGTGCTTGCTAACTATTGAGGAAGGAAAGCTTCTGTCTGGAAAGAGACGCCGTGACGTGACACCGATGCCGAGGAGGAAGATTTTTTTGGAGGTGAATGCTTTCGATGATTGATTTCAGAGCTGACTTGAAGTTTTAGAAATAGCCATGCAAAAACACAAAACGTTTCCCAATACTTAATATAAATAACGCACATAAAATTGTCCCGGACCCGTTAAAGATGGCGGTCTTCTGATTCTGTAAGGAAATCACTCTTTGATAGAGTGACTGAGAAACCATCTATTGAAAAGGTGAAAATCCATTTATTTAAATAGTGGATATTTTCACTCTTTAGAAAGAGTGGAGATTTTCTGTTCTTTCACGAGTTACTTTTCATTCTTTTGGAATGAACACGCATTCACTCTGAACAAAGAATGACTTTTTCATTCTTTCTATTTTAGCGTGCATGCAATTTGTTTATTTTTAATTTTTTATCTAATGCATTTTATTTTTATTTGGATCCAATGTACACATAAGGCTTCATATGTTCGAAATACATTTTTTATGCTAAAAATACTTACTTTGAGTGTTCCCCATGGCAGCATTCCTGCATACTCTTTCCCTATATTTATCATAAGGAGAATAGACATTTATTTCCCTATTTATGAGCACGTGATGAAATTTAGTTTACAGGTTCATCAGGTCAAAATTAATATTAATAATTTGGAATTTTCATTAAAAAATACTAATATATGGACAAGTTAACTGATAAAAATAACTATAGACTAAGAAGATTCTAAATATATCAACAGCTTGCCAAAAGGTCATAGGCCTACATGTGGTCGGTGGGCCATATGAAGATATTTTTAAAACAGTTTTCCAATGACTGAAAAAATCGAAGAAAGTCAATAGCAAGAGAATTAATTGTCGACGAGGCGATGTGGCTTCGCCATGTAATCTTTAATTAATTAATATAATAGCTAACATTTACTAACTAAAATGTATCCATAAAAGCATCGTGGTTAATCGTGAAAAAAAGATTATACGACCAATTTTACATTCCCCCATTAAAATATATTTAATATGTTAATTATTTCATTGCTACTACTCTACTAGACCAAATATTTGTGTTTTTTTTCTATTACGGAAAGCGTTAAGAGATTTAAATGATTAGTTATTGTTAATCAATTGGTCCAAACTTGGATAGAACTTAGAAGATTCATTCCCACTTAATATAAAGTGAATCATGACTTCTCATTATTCGTAGCTCGAAATACAGTATCTTAGCTTTATAGGGTCCATTACGGTTTTAATCAAGCTTTTCAACGAAATGATGTCAGCTTATTTGGTCAAAATTAACTACCGTAATTATAAAAATAGAAAATAACTAACTTATGAAACAATTATTGTTAGTGTGAAAGCGGTTTTATCTATTAAAGGAGGCATTTGAGTGTACAGTAATAATATTTCTCATTAGGCCCATCTGTAAAATAAATTTATAGGAAGATAATATCAGAGTTGTTATCTTCAGCTACGAATTAAAATAGAAAATGAAAACAGTTTTGAATATATCTAATGAATACCAGCCTCATAAATAGGTCTAGTGCATTTCTTTTATTATTTTCTTATAAAAACAGATAACAAATTATTTTTATCTAATGAAATTGAGATGCCACGCCCATTGGAAGCGTTGATGGGAGGAGAAGTTGGAGTGGGGAGTCAAACCAACCAATCTAGACTAGACTCCGCCCACTTGTCTTGCGAACGAACGGAAACCGGTTCCAATGGGCGGGCCTGTTTGTTTCAGAACCACCACGAATTTTCACAGACACTGGGGCGTTACCGTAGTGGCCTGTCCAAACATGTTAATTTTCTAGTCTTCTATATACCAGCTCCAATCACTTCCTCGGGTGCCTCAAAATAATGAAATATGTCAAAGTCAAAATACGAAAAAGTCGTAAGAAGGAAAAACATTGTTGCCAATACAATGCTCGTTCAAGACTGTATGATGAGATTTGTCTGTTGCACTGTATACCCCTCTAAATGACTCATGAGACATTGGTTTCATAATGTTTATCTTTAAATTAATTGATTTTTATCATTCTACACGAATTCTCTCAATAGTACAAAAAACGTTTCTTTTTTTTTGTACTAGGACTGAAAAATCAGCTGGAATATCTTAAAGGTCCTAGGATTATAAAGTCAGCTGTTTGCTCCGTGTCATTTATTAATTTTCTATGCAGAATAGTGAAATTCAAACGTTATGAAAAGCATTGTTTATAAATAACAAAAGTTTAAACATTGTATATTATTTACTTTGTTAATATAACCTCGAAAATACAACTTTATAGTTACGGTAGACTAATATTTTTAACGATTAAAAGTGTAATTCCGCAATATGATAAAAAAACGTTGTTCATCACTCGGAGCAAAAGTGTTTTTAATCGCTTTTAAATACTCGGCTGCGTCTCGCTTTTAAAAATGATTGCGCAGTAAAAAGAGCCATTATAGCCCCTATAGTGATGAAAAATAGGCCCTACTATTGTATGATTTTGTTATGGTATGGATAATTAATTATTTCTACCATATGGTCTTTCGTTTGTGAATTCTTTTACTTATAGACTACATAGCCTACTGTTGAAAGAAAGCTTAGAATCAAATTTGGTATTTTTTACTTTCACAAATATTTTACCCAATCATTTCAACAGTTTCATTACGATCGTGGAAGATTTCTATTATTCATGCCTTACGTATTATGTATACCAACCTCAACAAACGCTTTAATTTTAAAAAAATTCCGTGATTTTGAAGTATTATTTATTTAGTTTCAAAACAATATAGTAGCTATTTAAACTGTTTGCTATATAAACTAAAAACGTAGGCCTACTGTATACAAACTCGTTATAAAAATCTAAGCTCTCAATCCCTCACATCGAACCTGATGATAAATCATAGATAAAGGGGTCAGATTGAAGTACAAAAGCAAAAAAGTAGTTTTTCGGTATGTACTATGTACTCCGCCGTGCACTTTTAGCTGCTCGGCTGTACGGCTGTACAGTAGTTTCAGTTTGTTATATTGCGCACCCCTGTACGATACGGCACGGGCGGCGCTGGCGGTCGGAGATACGGGCTGTTTGGTGGCATATACAAACTTGTACAACGAAATTCAACAACCCCCCCCCCCCCGCGAGCGCACACCAAAATCGTGTGGGTTGACCAGATTGTTTTTATCATTGTCGAGCTCAACACCAGATTGTAACCGTTTATTCAGTGTAAGACCAGTCAACAAGCGTCGGTTAATTATTTGTGAAATTTAGAACATGTTTAAATTTGTATATACATTCACAGTTAAATATTTTCATGAGTTGTAAATATTGTTGTTAGCGTTCGTTAATGCAGTAGACCCTCTGACCCTCCGCTGTATTTTAGTGTTACCGTACTTCATATATCACGAAATGGTATACTATTAGTTGTGGAAAATCTGGTCCTAGATCGCTTTATAATAGGCCTAACAGATTATTAATACTTACAGCCTGAAGCAATCTTCATATTTTGGTTTGTGAGGCGTTTCGCGAATTACGGGATCCTCAGACTTCACAAACACACTTAAACTAATAGTACATTACATACACACAATTATTACCTTGCAGATCGTTAAGTTTATTGAAAACAGACATTGAATAACACACGCACAAATAAAGAATTCGGGGAGCTCTCATTACGTACACAAGCGGTAGAGGTTCGTGCACGGACTGGCTTGTTATCGGCAGATGCATCTCCTCATTCTGAAGGTTTTTATGTTTATTTTTTAAAAATAAGTGTTTTTTTAGGTTGGATCTAGGTCCCACCGTCCCACGTACATGATACATCAGTAAAAATAAATTGTATCAGTACAACAAAATCTCAAAACTAAGCAATTTAAGTTATACCGTACTTTTAGACTACATATTGCTGAAGGTTATTTTTTACATTATTAAAATTTCAAGGTATTAGGGACCTAATGTAACTATTCAACTAAAAGATTACCAAGTTTTAAAAATATCGGTTGATTAGACCTGACGGCGCGGCGTCCGAAACATGGCAATAAAAAACTATGTTTTGTTTTTAACCCGCCGACTGCGATACTAGCCCCAAGGTGAAGATCCATCATAACACAGGAACATCAGTCCTAACCCCCCCCCCCCCCCCTCACAACAAAGACGGCCGAAGTCGCTGCGGTGTAGGCGAAGTGCTGGAAAGTGTCTTTTCCGCTCCGTTCCGTAGCGCCTTCACTTTGGGTGACGCACTCAACGCTACACAGGAGCCTTGCGGCGGCGTTCACGGATCGGCAGGCGCGGAGTGGTGGGCGTGCATTTTTGTAAATTAATGATCACTTTACCAAAAGCACCACAGACAAGCTACAATTTCATTTATTTTTTGCCAAAATTAAGATTATACTCTTCATCATGATTTTTCGTGGTGTTCTTCCTGTAAGAAACTTAATAAAATTAGACTGTTTATTGTTAAATATTAAAATTTCTATCAAAATTTACTATTTATAAAATTTAACTAGACAATCACCACTTTACAATATTAAATTCCGTTGCAGCTGGATACAAGAATATTAACACATGACACATAAAAATCAAATGCAGAATTACATTCGGACCATAATCGAGAAACAAGGAGTGGTGTGAATAAAACTTAGCATTTGCTACCTAGCATTGTCTACTAGTTTTAGCATTTGGTCAAAATCGATGTGAATAAACAAAGTCTTAAAGCTTGGAGCAAACACTAGGCCTAGTCCATAATTCTCTAGCATTATCTAGGGGTAGCAAAAGCTAGGCGCTAGTGGTTTCTTAGATAATGCTAGGGACCTGTTCCCCCCACCGCTTCAACACCTGAGCTCTGTGCTGGTGGCGGCGGCGTGGCGGCATGGTCCTCCAGGTGCTATAGAATTGCACACCAGCACACCATGTTGTCCTCCAGTGGATGAGCCCCAGCCTGAAGACAAGGTCGATCGAAGTCTATTTGTCAAGCTTCTTTGTGTACACCCGGTAGTTTTGGATAAGTCCAAAGCGCCTGCAGTAATTAAAGCTAAAAAAGATGCTTGGAAAACCTTAAGCAGAGAACATTCTTCGTCGATTAGGAAGTTGGTCACAGAATCACTGCTCATGAAACTAACAGAACATGAAATCAACTGTAAGAAAAAACCGACTTGAAAGCGACCGGGAATAAGACAATTAAGTTGCAAGAGTGGGAAAAGGATTTTTATAGCCTAATTGAAGAAGGTAATAATCCAGTATTCAACAAAATACGGGGAAGTAGCTCAACTACCTCAATAATTGAGGCTCTTATAACAGAGGAGGGGGAAGAGGCAACTCAAACTACAAGTACAACACCCTCAACTAGCATGAACCGTAGACCTACACTAAAAGAAAAAATAAGAAAGCGTGTGCAAACTGTTAACAAAAGTATGAAACTGAAGAAACAAAGGATTTGACTGCTTCAACAAATGGCTATCAACAAAACACCCAAATCATGACCTATACCGGACTGGAACCCGGTGTCACCAACGAAGCGTAAAAATATTTCCATTTGTTTACGTTTAGAGACTCCACCACCACGATTGTCAGTTTCAACCAGAAATTAATTCGCTAAAAAATCAACACTTTCACTTTCAAATCGAAGAAGTTCTTTGGAATTGTGCACAAAAATATCTCTTCTGACATTGTAGATCTTCCTCCGTGGGATTGGTATGAACTCTGCCATAGCTGCAACATACAACAGAGAAACCTAGCAAGTGCTAGACAAAGTCAAGTGTGCCGCTGACCACACTTAAAAATCTCTTAGCAAATGCTAAGGAGAAATCTAGTCGTAGGTTTTTATTCACTTCCATTTTTAAGCATTTGCTAAGCGTCCATAATTTTCTTAGCAGTTGCTACCCCTAGCAAATGCTAACCACTATTATTCACTCGAAAGTAAGCTAATGCTAAGAAAAAACTTAGTTTTAGCAAATGCTAGGTTTTATTCACACAACTCAAGATATCAAACAACAACTACAAGACAGTTTAAGCTAAAGAACATTATTTCAAGAAAAACAGCTAAATACTTCACTAACTTAAAATAAAATACAGTCATGAGTAAGATACAGTAAGAACATAGTTACACAGTCGACAATTGGGCCTTATAAGTAAGGATTATCAACAAAAAATGTTAATTTTAGCCATATATAATGCTAAGAAATTAAATACAATTTTTAACAAGACAAATGGAAATAGCTTTAACTAGGACTACGGAAATGTGCATAAGAACATGTAGCATTACAGTATAATAAAAAGAACAAAATAATATAATGAATTATGTTGTTCTATTTTAAAATTGGACATTGACCAAAACATGTAGGAAAAGCATTTAATAAAAATTGTAACCATCATATCTCTATTGTTCAATAAAAACTAGTCAAACAAACCTTTATAGCCAATGCAATATCTTTATGAAAGTTGTTGACGATTTTCTTTTCTTTTTTGAAAAAATGAATTTCCCATAACTCCATCTGATGATTGTTTCCACTATTTTGCGATTGTTTTAGTATAAAATGGTATGAGAAAAGAAAACAATTTGAATCATACACTATATTTTATTAACTTTTTGTGCGACTTTATTCAAACAATAAGCCTGACCGAACTTCAACAAAATATAATATCCACTGTATTGACGAAAAGAATAAAACGACTATGAATGCTGGTAACTTGTAAACTTTTCAACCATTTTATTCTTTCTTTTAAATGTAAAAAACGTCTAAAAAGGTTTACTGTTTTTTTTTTATCTTACATTGGTAGTATGAATTTTCAGGTTGAAATAATAAAACGTCTTCCAACACTACTCGATATATTTACATTTATACTGTAATTGTTTACAAGACGGTAAATGTATATAAAAGATCTTATGATGGCGAATGATGGCGATCGATTTCGACCAGTCACACCGGTCATCATCAGGCCCAATCTCTACCGTCTTGCAAACAGTTACAGTAAGTTTAAATATATCGAGTAGTTGGAAGACGTTTTATTATTTGAACCTGAATATCAGTACCAGCACGTATAATGCTAATCAAGAAGTTATTTAGTATGAATTATACTTTTAAATATATAGAAGTAAATCAATTATAGCCTACCTTTGATACTAAAAAAATTATAACATAGTAAAGTTAGAACTTTTGCATAATCATTTATGCAAACTATATAAAAGTAAATAATTCAATAGATTAAAAAAATTTTAAGAAAGTAGTCACCGATAACGTAAATCATTTGGCCACAGCGGTACAAGAGTTGTATCTTACTCGCAGTGGTTTAAATGTCAATATGTCAGATATATGGACGCCCGTGAGTGGGCCAAGGGGGGGGGGTGTGGGGAGGGGGAGGTGACAGCCGCAATATGTTTTTCATCTTGATATACGGGTCCAATAGCCAAGTTGTGAGTGTACAGTGTAACATACGGCCTCCCCTCCCCCTCCCCTCCAGACCTCTCTCGGCCTCATCCCTACAGGTTGGTTGATATATTACACTTTTTACGGATTCTACTTTTGTCACGCGCGCTTTTGTAAAAATGCTATAATCGGCGTTTCGCTGTGGTAATGCTGTAGCAATATTGCAGTAGATTACACGAGCAAAAAAATAAGTCTAATTAATACGTCGAAAATTGTGCTAAATCTACCTTTAAAGTCTTAAACCTTTATCAAACCAAATATTTTATAGTTGGGAAACTTTTAATAACATTACAATAAATTACACTAGGCGGCAAGAAATTGCGAACTTCGAAATTTAAACAGCTGACAAATAGTTTCCATTATTATTAATTGCTTAGTGATATTGTCGGTTTTTAGTTCGCAGAGGCTACTAACAGATAGCTGGATGAGTCGGCAAGAATTAATTGGTAACAATTTTAAATTCCGTCTCGCATTTTCGTGGTGTCTATAGCACTAATGCAGTGCAATTTTAACAGTCCTGTGTTGCATTTTGTCAAATATTGGTACTGTCCTGTATTATTATTAACTAGCTTTTTCCCGCGGCTTCGCTCGCGCTACTCGCCGTTAGGTTTAGCTCGTTTGCTACGCTCACTCGCCACCACGCTCGCCCGCCGTCACACCGACCCACAGTCACGTTTAGCTCGATCGCTAAGCTCAATCGCCATCACGCTCACCATATGTATAAGAAATTGCTTGAATCCCTATAGAGTTAAAAATTTTATTAAATTTGTTTCTTACCAACAGATAACATCAATTTTCTGATATTTTATAAAAATGTTTTCTTAATCTTTCGTAAAAAATCATTCTTTTAAAATAAAAAAAGTATCCTATATGATACCTCCCATGATAGTGTAAAAAGTTTCATGATAATTCGTCGAGTAGTTTTTTGCGTGAAAGCGTAACAAACATTCACGCTTTCATATTTATAATTTTATTAGTAAGGATTATTTAAGGAATTTATATGATTGTATTCCTTATAATCTTCTTGCGTAAGGATATGAACAATTTAAAATTCCCTTTTTTCTGATAGAAATTACAGTTCCCCCAAGACATATTATTTTTATATATCTGAGACAGTTTTGTCCATAACTCTCGAGACATAAGTTGACGAATGGCCAAAAACAGCTGGAATTGGCGAGGGGGGGGGGGGGAGAGTGGGGGCACTTTTCCAAAAACATCGAGTTTACGTTACATGCTAATTTTTAGAACAGCTGATTATATAATAATTTTAACTAAATAGTAGTGCAAATTCATTTGTCAAGTTATGTGGCGAGGGTTAGGCCTATACAATTTACTGAATTTAGAAACGCTTATCCTATCTATTTATCCAATCCAAAGAAATTATACCGGTATTATTATGATGAAGCCCATTTCTTCAGATCTTAAATACTTCTTTTCACTTGACGATTTGCACCCACCACAGAAACAACCAACTCGTTCCATTCATCCCTAAATTGACCGTTAATACAGTCCAACTCATCCCTTCATTTCAATCTCTCTACAAATTCATTAAGAGGAACCCAAGTTGGTGCCCCAATCCGATAAATCTTGCCAAATGAAGTTATTGCCTAGCCGAAACTTAAGAGAAATATGATGTCGCACCAGTTTAATTATATCGGCCCTTTCGGGATGTTGAAGTTCCGGCGGGGTGTTGGGAGGGGGGGAGGGCAATATCGCGCCGCGGCTCAGTCCCGGGGTATTTTATCGCTGCGAGGTTGGCACTGTTATTAAAGGTCCACAATAGTCTTGTTAATGCGCCGGATTACTCTATGTGTCATAGGGACGGGCAGGGATTAAGCGCGGTGGTTTATTAAGGTTGGTAACACTGACGGCCCCGGTTCATTTACATCGCTGTCTATTGTCTAGTTACATTACGTAGTGCGCGTTCTTTGTTTACGTTTTTGTTCCCTTTTTTTAGTAAATGATTTATCTATTTAGGGTTGCAGATTGTTATAGGCATAATTGTTGCGGTCTCAAAAATAGATAAAAAAATTCCAATATTTAGAAAATTAATAAAACTCTGTAAAACCTTTAAAAATTTGTTTAGTCAAGGCTATTAAATAAATATTCTATTTATTATCCTTGGTTTAGTCCTCCCTTTATTTTCAAAATATGCTCTAAGGCATAGTAAAAGAACAGGCATATTTTTTATCATTCAATATCCACTTAAGTCAACTTGAAATATTTATTAAAGAAAGTTTCTAAATTAGGAAAGAATGTTCGGTTAAAAAATTGTTACTCGTAGAAAATACCATATTCTAGTACGGTATTGTAATATTTCATTCAAAGATAAATTGGTAAATTTGTATTTGCTGTAACAATTGAATTTTAATAAATAAAAGTCTATTTGAATTTTTTAACTAGTTCTCTCCTTCAATATAGTTACAAAACAATGAAATAAAAAAGTGCCGTGCGGAATTTGTTCATAACGTAAAAAGAGTAATAAGGGGTTGTTTCTAAGAAAAAAATATGTCTTTATTAAATAGACTATATTTCAGAACTTAAGTACATTTTACACAACAACAATTAATTATTTTTGATTGCATATTTCGTACAGTACAAAAAGGTTATGAACATGTTGTTCCCAAATGACTTGCTTCTTATTGGAGGGAGGAGAAAGAAGAAATGAAGGTTTTGTTGACGAAAAGGTGACTTCATCTTAGGGGTATTGCATTCCTCTTTCTTTCACAAGGACAATGGAGTTGTTAACAAACACTTTTTATATATTTACATTTGCTTCACGAAAAGACTAATATTATGATTTAACCTATATTTGTCGTCTCGCATGATAGCTTCAAATTGTAAACATCCAAACGGTACTTTAACTACTTTTTAAAAATTTTTTTTATTTTTCAATTCATTTAAACCACGATGCATACTTGAGACTGGAAAAATATTCTTAGAGTACGCTGGTTTGCTGCGACGGGGTTACTTTTTAATTTACTATAGAACACAATGTTCAAATCACTTTAAGTTTCCTTCTTTATAAACTTGGTAATCCTTTACGTTACGCTTAAACTTTTAATTTATATGTTTTAAGTTGATATGTACTAAAAGTGGTTTTAAAGACTCGTCTGCAATTCTGTTCTTTTTTAAATATTTTTCTCCAGCGCATTAACTGTGCTGTACTTTAGTAGTTTTTGTCAATCTCTTGTAAAATTTAAAAATTCAATAAAACTGTACACATTGTTTAATGAGATGGTTAAAATAATGAGTATGAAAGAACGAGAGTGATGACTTGCTGTTTAAGTGTGAATCAGTTGATTAAGTTGGACACTTATAGTAATGGGAAAGGGACACAGACGGAAACGGGACAATGCATTCCCCACGTTAGGTGATGGTTTACCGGACGGTCAATAATTCGCCAAATGTGTCGTCAGATCTCCAAGCCTACAACCGATCTAACGCTCCAGCATAGCATCCAACATAAACGTCGGAACAAACATTGTTTCTCGATAACGATCGGTTACGGCAAGTGCAACGGGCTGCGCCAGAGCAGTATAAAAAGGACGCTCGGATGTTCCCGTTATCGATATATTTCACCCCGGTTGTCGTGTTGTTGCAGTGGACAAGCTGCCCTGCGGGTTCCCCGAGATCACGCTGCCGCCCAGCACCAAGGTGGTGGAGATCGGCCACAACGCCGTCCTCGTGTGCCGCCCCTGGACCCGTGTTGACGGCTTTGTTGTGTTGTTGCAGTGGACAAGCTGCCCTCCGGGTTCCCCGAGATCACGCTGCCGCCCAGCACCAAGGTGGTGGAGATCGGCCACAACGCCGTCCTCGTGTGCAGCCCCAGGACCCGTGTTGACGGCTTTGTTGTATTGTTGCAGTGGACAAGCTGCCCTCCGGGTTCCCTGAGATCACGTTGCCGCCCAGCACCGAGGTGGTAAAGATCGGCCACAACGCCGTCCTCGTGTGCCGCCCCAGGACCCGTGTTGACGGCTTTGTTGTATTGTTGCAGTGGACAAGCTGCCCTGCGGGTTCCCCGAGATCACGCTGCCGCCCAGCACCAAGGTGGTGGAGATCGGCCACAACGCCGTCCTCGTGTGCCGCCCCTGGACCCGTGTTGACGGCTTTGTTGTGTTGTTGCAGTGGACAAGCTGCCCTCCGGGTTCCCCGAGATCACGCTGCCGCCCAGCACCAAGGTGGTGGAGATCGGCCACAACGCCGTCCTCGTGTGCCGCCCCTGGACCCGTGTTGACGGCTTTGTTGTGTTGTTGCAGTGGACAAGCTGCCCTCCGGGTTCCCCGAGATCACGCTGCCGCCCAGCACCAAGGTGGTGGAGATCGGCCACAACGCCGTCCTCGTGTGCCGCCCCTGGACCCGTGTTGACGGCTTTGTTGTGTTGTTGCAGTGGACAAGCTGCCCTCCGGGTTCCCCGAGATCACGCTGCCGCCCAGCACCAAGGTGGTGGAGATCGGCCACAACGCCGTCCTCGTGTGCAGCCCCAGGACCCGTGTTGACGGCTTTGTTGTATTGTTGCAGTGGACAAGCTGCCCTCCGGGTTCCCTGAGATCACGTTGCCGCCCAGCACCGAGGTGGTAAAGATCGGCCACAACGCCGTCCTCGTGTGCCGCCCCAGGACCCGTGTTGACGGCTTTGTTGTATTGTTGCAGTGGACAAGCTGCCCTGCGGGTTCCCCGAGATCACGCTGCCGCCCAGCACCAAGGTGGTGGAGATCGGCCACAACGCCGTCCTCGTGTGCCGCCCCTGGACCCGTGTTGACGGCTTTGTTGTGTTGTTGCAGTGGACAAGCTGCCCTCCGGGTTCCCCGAGATCACGCTGCCGCCCAGCACCAAGGTGGTGGAGATCGGCCACAACGCCGTCCTCGTGTGCCGCCCCTGGACCCGTGTTGACGGCTTTGTTGTGTTGTTGCAGTGGACAAGCTGCCCTCCGGGTTCCCCGAGATCACGCTGCCGCCCAGCACCAAGGTGGTGGAGATCGGCCACAACGCCGTCCTCGTGTGCCGCCCCTGGACCCGTGTTGACGGCTTTGTTGTGTTGTTGCAGTGGACAAGCTGCCCTCCGGGTTCCCCGAGATCACGCTGCCGCCCAGCACCAAGGTGGTGGAGATCGGCCACAACGCCGTCCTCGTGTGCAGCGCCGCCGGGTCGCCGCCCCCCAGGATCACGTGGGTTCGTGAGATGATCCCTGTGGACACCGCCAACAACCCGAGATACACCGTGCTCGAGTCCGGCAGACCAGGTAACTCTACAACACAGTAACATGGGTGCGGGGATGCATCCCTGGGATACCCCTGACTTTGTTTCTAATCCATGGCACAATTGGCATATAAAATGCTTGGCCTACATAGAAAAACATGGTCTGTTGTGAATCATTATGGTCTATTCCTGTTTATTTTACATCCCAATGGACAACATTTAGTTTTTAAGGTCTTAATTTTTTACTCGTGAAATTCTATCATAGCATACTCTAAGCTTTATTTCTACCAATCACATGTTCAAAAACAGATTAAATTGCAATCATATAACACATTTTGATCAATCTTGAGGTTGCCTTTAGGTACAATCTAGGTTACTATTTTCTACCGTACTTGGAACTGTAAGGCTTTGATAATTAGTGTTCTTAATAAGACCTTCCTGAACACCCTTGACATTTGTGCATAAAATTATGTTGGCAGATCTATGATAAATAGGCTATTTTTAATTTCATTTACTAATTTACTTCACCATTTTAATATTTTTAAAACTTAATTTCTGACTCTCTACCAAAGTAATCAGTATTTTATACTTTCAAACGAAGGTATATTTCGTGACCAATCCTAATACAACTCAGATTCATTCTAGACCGATGATAAAAACCCCTATGATTTATGTATTTCAATCCAATGGTCCGCCTCTAGTTTCAAAACCTCGACGAGCAGCTATGGGTTTGCGGTACGTCCTCATCACCGGACGTCATCCTATCTCGGTCAGGTCAGTTTAGATTTCTGATCATCGGAAGACGGAAGATTGGCCACGATGAGATTACGGGTCATGGGGGAGGGGGGGGGGGTCGGCCGGTTTAATGAGATTGTCACTTGACGCGACGTCTCATGTGACGTCTCCTTTAACATTTATTGCTTCATTTCTGTCGTCCGCACTCCTTCGCCGTATCGTTGTCTAACGGTATTATCCTCACATTTCTTAGTGATCTGAAATAACTGATGCAACAATAGGTCACTCTCTTTTCGCTATACAGTAACTATCGCGAACTTGCACCTCGGTACATATCTTCTTTATCGCGAATTATTTTCAATCATCTTTGAAAATCCTTCCTAGTTCGAATAAAAAACAACACATTTGAAATTATTTTACGGTTGTTTTCTACCCCTTTAAATGGAAGAGATTAAATTTAAGTATACCTCACAGCTCGATGTTTATTACAATAGAGCAATTGCACTTGCATTTTACTTTAAAAACATCTAGATTTAGGATACCTCTATATATCGAAGTTTTCTTTTAGGTGGCACAGCGTATGTCTGCTGTCTACTGGTAAAGTTCCTCTCTAACCCGAACTATTTCTGAGTCGAACTGTAATAGTAAAAAGTGTGGTTTTATGAATTTGTATTTAGAGTTCACTGTACCATTTTGATTGTAAATAACAATGTTCAAACCGTGCAAGTGTATTTAGTGCAAGTGCTCAATTGGCAATTACGTGTACTATTTTATAATATATCCACAGAAATGTTGCTCCACGAACGCGGGGCGAGGTTTTGTTTTTGGCTGTTTTCGGGGCTCACAGGGGTTAAAAGTTCCCCAGGGCTTGAGTTGCTGTTTTCGCTTTCTTCTATCGCCCCCTGGTGGCCTCTGCCTCTGCCCCATTCCCATAGAGTAGGCCTCTGTCGGCAGAATCAGACAGTGTGTATGTCGAGTTTGTGTTTTGCAATGGTTCAATGTTTTATTAATATTGGTTCATTTTTGTTCATTAAAAACAGAAAAGTTTAGAATTTCTAACTCAGATTCAGTTAAATTTTACTCACAAGCCTACCTTGACTATTTATAAAAAAATCGATGGAAATATTCTTATTAGATTTATTAGTTGACTTTTTTTCAAAAGGGATAATTATGCTAGGATAAATTGTTGCCATGACTATACCCCGTTCAAAATAAATGTGCGGTCGAAACGCAGATATCAATTCCCCCATTTTTCCCGTTCCTCCCAAGGTCAAGAATCCAACCAATCAGAATCACTAAGAATAACCACAGCTGTTTAGTATCTCATGTCACTTTATGCCAATGTTTTGATTTTTCGTAAACAAACATTCTAATTTTGACGTTTGAGATGTAACAAGAAGTGCTTCCAACGGCAAGTAAAGGAAGTAACACGATCATCAGCCTTATTTTATACTCTAAATTTTAAGGGCGAAATTAAAATAACATCTGGTTTTTGAAGAAAATCGGGGAATTCAGGAAGGTATTGAGGGAATTTTCCTGGTTGTGGGAATTAAAATTCTGTCTTTCGACCGCACATTTATTTTGAACGGGGTATAATAGCGTATTCCCTATAGTGAAATTCGCTAAAAATAAATCTACTCGTGTTTTTTTTTTTTTTTTTTTAAATTAACTGAAGACAATGAATTTTATCGGCAATCGGTATCCTATACATTGGTGTGGAAGGGAACTTTGAAAGGCTTACACGTCGACCGATGTAAATGCAGAAATGAACAAGTTTGAGCGCTCGGCGCGGTGTATATCTAGCCTATCTGTTATCCGGATCCGCTGCGTGATCGGATTACCGGGAGTCGATGTTTTTATTCGATGATTGTTTCTCTCTCCGTTTCCAGTCCCCACTCTCTATCGGAGTTTTATTAATTTTTTCGTCCGGTTCGGTTGACTTTTACTTGCGGCTCGGCTGAATTTTTGCTTCGACAAAATTTAAACTCGCTAACTCGATTAAAAAAGTGTTGTTTTGCCTTACAATGTTAGTTTCCCTCTCTTATAAATATATTTGAACTTCAACGCATTTTTTGCAATCCCAGGAAATTCGTGAATCAATAGCGAGATAAATATCCCAATTAAATGGTTATACCGGGTGTCCCAGACCACTTTTACACCCCTTTTAAAATCCACAATATTAATTTTTACAAAAAAAAAAAAAAAAAAAAATTGTGCCATTATAGGAAAACAAGTTGTGCTCCATCCATTGATGATAATTTCAATGTACAGGGTGTACCACAAGTAGCCTATCCCATGCCGGAAGTCATTAATTTTAAGTACGAACCCCCACTTTTTATGGTAGGCCTATTTTAAGATTCTATACATAATTTAAAGACTTTTTTACAAAATTTTGTACCCTTAATCCTAACGGTTTGGGAGATAATTGCGGTGAAAGTTTAGTTTTTCCCATAAGAATAACATGGAGCAAATTTTCATAACCATTAACCCTGAAACTTTTACCTTTAACATAAACTGCCAAAGCATAAAAATATCTTATAACCTCATTTTAAATAATATTTCATCAACAAATACCGATCATCACATAATTTTAGTTTTCTACACATTTAAAACAATTAAATAAAATAAATAAATAAAAAAAAAAATTATATAAATTTCTCATATTAAAAATTTATGGAAAAATCAAATAATTTATGACAAAACTAATATACAAAACTAATCATTTATGATGCTAAAGGGTTCAAAAGAAGAAGCTAAGTTTATAACATGAACGCTAAGTTCATGTTTATGCTAGGCCTTTATACAGGGTGTCCCGGAACTCTCTGGAACCATTTTGTATATTTGTTCCTTGAATCGAGGCAAGAAAAAAACATCATACAAATAGGGGTCTAAAATCCATCGTTTCTCCGCTAGCCGCCATTTTGTTTTTTTCACGTAATAATTTTTATTTCCGTAACGGATGGTTGTATTCAGTTCATATCTGGTACGAATCTTTATCATACTAATGTACATTTTCAGGAAAAAAATTAATTTTTTCTACTGTGTATTTTCAAAATGGCGGCCATTTTTAATTTTCAAACTAAAATATCTCAAATTTGGTAAATTTCTAAAAAATTTTACTTCGTACAAAAAAGTTGCTAAATTAAATTATCTAACCAACGGTACCAAGTTTGTAAGGATCTAATAACAAATAACGGAGTTATTGCGATTTTTCTGTGAAAATGGCCATAATTTGCATTAATTATAATGCGAAATCAATGTTTTTTTTTGAGAAAAATCGCAATAACTCCGTTATTTGTAATCAGATCCTTACAAACTTGGTACCGTTGGTTAGATAATTAAATTTAGCAACATTTTTGTGCAGAGTAAAATTTTTTTGAAATTTACCAAATTTGAGATATTTGAGTTTGAAATTTTAAAATGGCTGCCATTTTGAAAATACACAGTGGAAAAAAACTAATTTTTTTCCTGAAAATGTACATTAGTATGATAAAGATTCATACCAAATATGAACTGAATATAACCATCCGTTACGGAAATAAAAATTATTACGTGAAAAAAACAAAATGGCGGCTAGCGGCTAAACGATGGATTTTAGACCCCTATTTGTACGATGTTTTTTTCTTGTCTCGATGCAAGGAACAAATATACAAAAGGGTTCCAGAGAGTTCCGGGACACCCTGTATAGTTTTACTGTAAATTTACAGAGATAATGGATGTGAAACTTAGCCCCATGTTATTCTTATGGATGAACTTCTGCCTCCATAATATCCCAAACTCCAAACCGTTTGGATTAGGGGTACACATTAAATTGTAAATATGTCTTAGAATTATGTGTAGAATAAAAAAATACCACAAAAAGTAGGGGTTCGCATTTAAAAATAATGTTTTCCGGTCTAGGTATAGGTTACTTCTGGTACACCCTGTACATTGAAATTATCATCAATATAGCGCAACTTGTTTACCTTGTTTTTGTGTATAATTAATTGTGTAGATTTTAAAAGAGGTGTACGTGGTCTAGGACACCCGGTATAACAATTTTATTTTTATATTGAGTTTATATACCTTATTAACTTAATCAAAAGCATTCGCTAAAAATTGCAAGTATTTGAAACAAAATGGGAAGTACATCAATAGTATAAATTGTCCTAACCAATACTGCGTATACAAAACACTGAGATACGGCGATATGTTGTTGTTGCGCAATGTCGTACATATTCCTTTTTCGGGAATTAAGTTTATACGCAGCTTAAATCTAAATTTTAAATGCCATCGGTGTTTGGAGAAAAAATAAAAACCTTTGTGGAGTAACAATCTTACTTGTAAAAACTTATAGCATGTTTGTTAAGATTAAAACTTTGTAAGTAGACAGTATGGCAATGGAAAACAGCCACACAACCACCACAAACTGAATAATACATTGGCCGAATTGTGGAACATTTATATGCCGGCCTGTGTGTCCTCCTCACATATTTTTTTCTTTTTAAACTTCCACTCTCTATTGAAAAACAATTACGTTTCCATTTTATTAAATTATGGTTTTAGTTTATGGTTTACAATAGGCGTTATTTAAAAATTGATTATGTGAACGATTGGAAGCATCATTTTAGTACATAAAAATAAGTTATATTATAACAAAATGACGATAAAATATCAACAATTGGTAAAAAGTAAAATGGAAACAAAACAAAATGAAATAACAATTATAGATTACATTAATATGAACGTCAATGAAATTCAACATTAGCTCTGATTTGGAATTTAGTTTTTAATTTTATAGATTTTTTAGACAGTTGATAATAAAAGTAAATTACCAAATGAGATAATTTATCAAATTTTCATCAGAAATGTTACATTTTACGGGGTTGAAAAGAACTAAATCCGAAAACTTCTCAAACAGCTTGAAAATACAAAGCTTTTTATCTCTGAAGATCTCTACATTCCATCGTAATAGTGGGTTGGTCGTATAAGTCTTTACGTTTGTGCTGAACCATCTTATTCAGGAATGTCGGCAATCCAAGACAAATTTGTCGGTCTGTACCAAGCTTTTAGTCCCCCCCTCCACCGAGAGGCTGTTTGAGCTTATAAGAAGCATTTTATTGTTTTCAAAGGAATATATTTCGCCATTCCGGTGCATTTTTTACGCTATAGGTAGAGGTAAAGGTGGTATTATGTGCCCCTATTTTGTTTTTTTGTAATAATTTTGTTACAAAAATATTTACACCCATTCTTTTTATAGTGTAATATAGAGTAAGGAGTTACAAAATTAGTTTTGATATTATTTGTTCGATAAAATTAATGTTTCTGGACAAAAAAAATAAATTGTTGAGTCAATACACTTTTTACAAAATTTCATGTGTGCTGGTAATATGAGCCCCTTATTAGTTTAATAAGACAAACATACATGCAGGATGTTAAAAAATAGATAGTGAATGTATTTAAAGTTAATAAACTAGTTTTATTTGAACATAAGGGCAAATGCTTTTAATAGCGGTTATTTACAAAAATTACATACGTAATAGTCTCTTTCACACCCTGCGCACTCATTATGCACCCACATTTCACACACTTGGCACTGCACCCAAAGCTCTCCTCTTTATCTTCTGAGAACAGTGTTTTGCAGAAAAGGCAGACAGCGTCATCTTTTCCAGGGGTATCATTTAGGGGGCTTTTTAGGGGAATTTAGGGGGCTCATATACCAAGGACACGTAGGGGCTCATAATACAACCCTCGCCATATTTGTAAAGAAATAGTCAAATGGCAACCTTGCATACACTAAACTTAAACTTAATTTATGGTTTTGTAATCCTTAAACCTTGTTTGACAACGGGCATTTATTGTAGAATATCTTTGTGAACTAGAATACAGGTTAATATGGAAATATGTTCATCCCGAACAAAGTTTTTATCAACACTAGAAACGAAAAACACTTGTTGCCACTGACAGCCACGTTGGAACCGAGCCAAACCACTCTAGCGGTGCTTCCTCTAACTATAACTATAGTTTTCGGTGGATCCCGCTAGATTGCAGACTATACCTAAGCTAATATGATGGGGGCTCATAATAAATACAGGGCCCATATTACCACCTTTACCTCTACCGGGTGTTCACAAACGAACAAAAACATTTTAAAGTCAAATACTGTCACCAAATAAGAGACTGATATGTTTAATATTTTATACATTTTTTTAAAGCTTTTTTTCTCATATCATCGCCAGAGGCATTTTGTCAAGGAGATTAGTACTAAAGTACACACTAACGCTTTTTGGGAAAGCGGTCCAAACCCATTAAATTTTGTTGGCCATCCGGTAATCGAACCCGTCACCTCTTGAACTGAAGTCCAAGACGCTGACCGTTAGGCTAGACGGTTGTTCAAATTTACAAGTTTTATAAAAAACTTAAAATAACTCAATATGCGTACCATTAGTGGCCCGGCATAGTTCTAACCGAAATTTGATCTATTCCCAGATTTCGGTCAGGACTTCAGGGGATATTGCACTAACACGTGTGACTATTCTCTGTCGGAGGTGATTCAAATCCCGAATTTACACCGGATATACATTCTTTACTGCCCCCAAAGTAAAAAGTCTAGAGGAGTCATATCTGGACTCCTAGGATGGCAGTGGATGGATCCTTTCCTGCTAATCCACCAATCGCGCCAAAAAGAGTCTCAAGCGCTTCTCGCAAACGCAAACTGTAGTGGTGGCACTCCATCCTGTTGAAAATAGACTGGGTGATTCTCCATCTCAATGTCATCATACTGTGGGAAGACGAACTCCTCTAACATGTCACAATAAATGCCAACAAAAGTTAACAATTCTAGAACTTTACCGTGCATGAGGCCAAAACAACCATTTAACTTAATGGGAGAGTCATACGTCTTTGGGAGTGTTTATGTAGTTACTAGTGGCTCATAGGGGCGAAAGCCCCTAATAATAAAATTAAAATAGCATGAACCATAGTGTATTACCATTTCTTCCGCAACGAAGGTTTCCAGAAAGTTTAATTTTAATTTGAGGTATATAATATTTTAACAATACCGTTTGAACAGACCATTCGCCCCCAAGTACTTTTATCAATCCTGTACTATTAGGTCACCCGATTGTAAATGCTCTATTTTGTATGTTGTTAAACTCGTGTCGATCTATGGAAAATAAGTTTTAGTCCCTTAATTGAGCTGTGGCGGCTTTTTAATATAACATTAAAAGCGGCAATGAAAAAAGTTGATTTTTTAGCTCCTGTCAGTTTTTAATTTGTTATGTTTTAGTCACAAAATTTAAACACAGCACCTCAAAGTGCATCTTCACTTGCTGTGAATATTCATCCCCTCCTAATCAAAACCCTTAATTTTGTGTAAAAAAGCAGATTTTTTAAAATCACTACACATGGAGAATCTTTAAGGAGAAACTTTCAGAAAATAATCATTCTATATGTATTTCCCATTTGTTGTAAAGTTTTTTACCTGCTGCATTTTCCTCTAGTGTGTAGGACAAACGTCTTTGATTTTAACTCGTCTTCTATAATCCTACAATCTATGAAATGACTAAAAGGTTTCTCTGAAAATTCATCTAACAGAATAACAAAACTTAACTGACTGATGCAATTTAAGTATCAATTGATGTGTCATCGTCATTCAATATGATCATTTGACACTTTTCGTCTTAAAATAAAACCAAAACAATGGACATAATGAAGGTGTTTCTCAAACTACAATTCATCACCCATTGCATCTCTATCAACGATCAAAGCATTTTATGCATTTAAGCATTTATGAAAGCATTTTATGATTTGCATACACGCTCAGTTTTTTTTTTTTTTTTTTTTTACAATTTAAATTATAGTAACAACAGTAAAATCAGCAGTCAATTTCTAATAGTATGTAAAGTTAACTCTATTAGTAGAATTTTCAATAGCTCAAAGCAACAAAACGACTTATTATAGTATTACCACTCTAGGGTTAATTTCTGTCATTTGGCTATGAATACAGTATCTAGAATATATATTGAATAGTTCTTTACTAAATTTTATAATCAATCTCTCTCTTGTTTTAAAATAAAACCAAAACATATGTTTCAATGTACACAAAAAAGACATTTTACGAATCCCCATGCTATTCTTGAGGAGGACGTTTCACTATATTTCTCATTTCCTTGTAACTTATATGGATACGCTTTATGGGACCGAAACCTTTAATTTGAAACTCCCACCGTCTTCCTGCGATTTGCAAAACGCTCACAATTTTGCCCAAAAAATTTCGCTTACAGAATTATTATATAGATTGCTTCTCTTTGTGTGAATTATTATGTTATCTTCACTCAATGTTATCACCTGTGTCTCATTTTGAAATTAAACCATAACACATGTTTTAATGTATACAAAGCAGACGTTTTTTAAATCAACGTGCTATTCTTATGGAGGACGTTTTACGTGATTTCTCATTTCCTGTTAACATTATGGACACGCCGATAGTTTTCCCTCGTGCATGGGACCGAGACCTTTAATTTGAGACCACTCCCATCTTTCTGCGATCTGTATGACGCTCACAATTTTGCTCAAGAAATATCGCTTACAGAATTATATATGTAGTTATTGCACTACATAAACATGTCTAGTTGTCTACTTGAACTCATAATAACAGCTTATTTTTGTTCAACAATTTTAACGCACAGAACTACAATGAAGACTGTGCAAATATTAACAAGGTACGCCAACAGTTTAAATTAATTTCAAATAAAATATCTACCAAAATTTAAAAAAATGTAAAAAATTAAATAATTGTGTTTAAACCCAAATGGTGCTCATATCGAGTGATACACTAAGTTTTTAATAAAATGAGAATTTTAACTTTAAATAGCCTACAAGTAAAAAACATTAATCGTAGTCTTTTATTTTTTATCGATATCGGCATTTTAAATGTTTCAATTCTTTTGTGGACACTGTATTTCCTTCAAGTAAATAGTTTTAATAGTTGGATTTTACTTTTAAATGCCTATTGGGAAAAAAACACAACTGTGTTTTGTGGTGTAAAACCCCACCAAAACCAAGTTTTTGCTTTATCTACAACAAATTAAAATGTTATATTTTGGAGACGTACTAACAAAGCTTCAATAATAATAAAAAACAATTATTTTAGATCTTTATAATACTATACAAACAGTTTAACATATGAAAATATTAATAGGGAGTAACTACAATTTTACGTATTTTACAAATCAAATTAAATTTACTTCGCTATTAAATTTCCGTGGATGGAATGCGTCTCATTCCGAAATACCTGAAGAATGTGCAATCTCTGTAAACACTTAGGGAAACAGAATTATAAAACAAGTAGTACTTTGCTGTTTGTTAGCTATAATGATTTAACACGAAATACTCTTTCTGTAATTTTCTGTTTCACTTAACTGTTTCACGAAGAAAATAATCCAAGCTTATGATTTCAAAGTCTGAGTTTGATTTAGCGTATGACTAGACGATTATGCGATATAATTCGATTTTGCTGTCTTCTACCACTAAAAATGTATATCGTCAAGTACATGTCTAAGTTTTTAAAAGTTATTAGAATGTCGTTAATAATAATTACTACCACAGATACCGTAAAATTGAAGTTTTTCATGAATTTCTGTACAGTTTATATGACACTTTCTTAATACTCCCGTCGCAGCAGACCTGCGTACTCAGCGAATTTCCAAAGGAAATTGATATTTTGTATTTTCTCCATAAACACCATAGAAATGATTACGGTGCGTGGGTTTGCTGAAATCGGATTTTGTTAAAAAACATTTTAGTTGTTAGTAAATGTAATGGTAAGGTAAATAGCAAATTGTATCAATATTCAGCACTTTAAAATTTCCCCCATAGACCCTATGGGGATGAGTATGTAGGTTTACCACCATTATCCATTTTGTAAGCAAATATCAGTTAAACCCTACCCAGTGAATGTACATACCAAATTTTACCAATTTATGGCAATAAATATGTGAGATAAGGGGTTTTGTCAATTCCCCATAAGAATAACATGGAAAAACCTATTTTTGGATTTTCTCCGTAACCTGTTAAGCCAAGATAAAAATGAAAAAAACCTTTTTGACTTCTTTGAAGCCCCATAAAACTCCGTTACCATAACCCGATCATCCTGGTTCGCGAACTCATGAAAAAAGACCTGGTCTTACTCCTCCATACCGAATTTCATAAAAATCGAAGGTCCCTTTCAAAAGTACACGTATATGAAAATGAAAGAATGGTGTTTTTGGCTTCTGGAGAGATTAAAATGAAAAAATAACATGGTCCCGGGCTTAGGTCATACCATGGCTACTACCGTAATAGCGTATTTCCTATAGGGAAATTAGTTGAAACCCAACTACACTACTACAAAATGCTGGTTTCATGGTTGGCAAATACTTTCGTCTCAAGTCGTACTGCCAGAAGGCAATAACCAAGGGACGTTTAACCCCGTTCCCACCAATTGCACGTTCCTGGACCCCCAACAGACGGGTTGACAAATTGATATTTTTATGAGGTCGTAAAATCACCGCCCCCCTCTGCCCCCCCCCCCCACCAGCGTATCCCCACCGAGTCATAAACCTAGGCAGTCAGACTCGGAGAAGACGAGTCCCTATAGCGATGAACACGTGCCGGGTGCCGATTGAGAAGCTTCTTCGAATTTTTATGTTCATTGCCTCATACTCATTTTGAAATTGAAAATAATTTAACTCAGTACAATATTTTATTCCTATTTTTAGCAGTATCGGTAGGTAAATTACGATTTCCGGTTCCTACAATGTTTGTCGAGGATAAAAATAAAAAAAAATTATTTTTTTTAAATTTTGTTTTGGTTCTTAAATGTCATTCGCAATTTTTAGTTGATTTAGCAGTAGGCCTATTTTTGAAAACACACAATTTTGTTCTTGTTGTTGAAATGTGTTTTCTTATTAGTCACGTAGCCTATTATTGTTAAAGTAATTAGTTTTTTCTTAAGAGTTTTTTTACATAAACATTTGGTTATTATTGAATTGGATTTATGGTAGTTTTTTATTATACTATTTTATAATGTTTATTTGGTTTTAAACAAATGCACCTTTTTACACTAATAAAAGTGTTATGTCACATTAAACTTAAGCTAAATGTTGGACGGAGATTTTTTAAAACTTAACAATTATTGTTTAATAGTTTGAAAAGCTATGACGTGTTTATGCCTACGTTTTTTATATAGTATCTCCCCCATGATGTAATATTTTACTGTCAACGGTAGTTAGAATTTTTAAATGCGACTTTAATTGAAAAGCTGTCAACGCGCTTTATTTTTTGTTTCCATTCCATTCTCACCTGCTTACGTATAATTTAATAGGCCTGCTCATCAAGATTTAGCAGCAACGTATAATATAGAGCTCACATTTTTATGATATATAATTAATCTACCACATACGACAAATTTCCGAATTAATACCACAACTCCCTCAAAATTTATTTCCCCTAAATAAACTGTTCAAGACATTTTTATTTTTATTTTTTATTTTTATCTTTTACTCGAAACGTGTTTATGCTAAGTAACATCAAACATATTGGGTGTGGGACTCTTATTCGATAGAATCGGCAATAAATGCCAGCTAAACCGAGAGCAGATTCTCGATACACAGAGGGTGGCTCGTAAATAAACTGTTCCGCCACACAAAACACACACACTCTCACAACACACTACACATACACACTTACTCTCGCACACAAACACACTCAGATGACTCACTACACTCACCCTGCGCATACGGCCATATTTCAATTTGGATCGTTTTGTAAAATCGTTTGTGAGGTTTCAACCAGAAATATGGCGTAGCTATAAGAAGTAATGAGGGTCAATCAGGGATATATTTCCGAATAGGCGGACTAGGCGCGCGCCTAGGGCGGCAATTTTAGGGGGGCGGCAAAATTTGGGGAAGAAATAATTTTAAAACTGGAGTTTTAGTCCAATGAAATTTAAAAGTTGGTTAGTTAGATGTTATTTTTAATGCAATTTTAAAGTATGTTGCATGGCTTCTTTGGTAATAATAAAAAAAAAAAATGTTTAGCAAATAATTTTTGAGAAGGGACAGTTTGGCTATTTAAAATACTTTCATTAAGTATAAAATTATTCAAGAGCATCTTAACGTTAGAGGCTACGGTCTACGTGAGCTCGAATGCCGCATCGCGGCCGCGCCCATAGCGCTAGGCGAGTTTTATGGATGCAGAGGTTTACGGGAGTCATGTTTTAAAATTAAATCATTAAGATAAAGACCGACTCTTAACTTTTTCTAAAAGTAGAAAGAAGGATCTCGTGTTCTTTGGTTTTAGAATTTTTAAATAAAATTCATAATTTCTGTTATGTCTAAAATCAATTGTTTTTCTCGATGCAAATGCAAGGGATTTTTATTAGAATCATGTTATCTTCTTCTAAATGCAGCATATAGCTATATATAGCTATAACTAAGCTGTCCATTATAGAAGAATTACGGTGCTAAATTTCTTTGGTTACACGTATATAATCTCACTTTGTTAGTTTCATTAAAACTAATGGAAAATTCCACTAAAGAAAAAATCTAGAAAACAGGTGATTTTAGGTAGTTATAGCTGAAATTATAAATTTTATTAAAAATTCTAAACTAGAAAAGACGAGATCCGTGTTTATACTTTTAGAAAAAGTTAAGAGTCAATCTCTATCATAATTAGTTAATTTTAAAACACGATTCCCGTAAACCTATGCAGCCAACAAACTCGCCTAACGCTACGGCCGCGAGGCGGCAGTCGGTGACGTCCACGTGGTTCGGGCTCAGGTAGACCGGAGCCTTAAAAACTATCAAACTAAAGTCAATCATTTATTCACTACACTGCTGTACTGAGTTTTCCGTGCCGCCCTTTTCCTATTGGTCTGGCGAACGTAATGTCGTGTCGTTACTCGCTGCACAGAAAAGGGAAACCAAATAGTTTTTTTTTTTTCTGTGCTCGCGGTCGCGGGCGTGGGCTTTCGCTACACCCTCCCGTGTTTACCTCGTACGCCACTTTCCTATGCTTACCGTTGGCAGTGGCAGCGTCAGGCCCCAATGCCAATTGCCAATGTAAACATTGGGGTGTGTAGTAGGTAGCCTATACTTCAGTTGTGTTTTATACCAACTTGTAACGCATAATTGTGAGTTAAAGTGTTTAATTTAAATAGTTGTCTCCAAGTATGAATTTACAGTAATACTCAATGGACTTAACTACAGTTATTGGTGTGAAGTAACTCCAACTAAACCACATTTCATATTATTATTTTAAGTGAAAGTTCTTACTTTTTTCGTTTTTATTAATTTAGTTTCTTGTAAATAAACCCGTTTTGTAAATACAAATAGCCTATTTTATTTTTCAAAAACATCTTATTTTCACACGTCTATCCAGAGTATTTAATGTTCAATAACAATAGTTAAGAGTTAAGAGCCCTTGTATATGGACATTTCCATGTAACGTTTTCGCGCTGTAAAACGCGATTAGGCCTATGACTTCTGATTGGTTACAACAATGTTGCGCATTCCAGCATGTATCCTATGATACTCACTTTTTGAATGAAAACGGTGCAACAAATACACTCTTAAAAAATGCTCAAAATGTAGTATTACTTATTACTTTTCTACAAAGTCAGCTGACACGGCATGTGAGGTCGGGGAGTGCGCTGACAAGTTTGGGGGGGGGGGGGGGGGGGCGGCGGAAAACTTCGCTGCCTAGAGGCGGCAAATACTTAAATACGTCCCTGGGGTCAATAAATAGCGGTTCTTATGAACTCCAAGTACATATTCGCTATTCTAGCTTTTTTCTGTTGCCTTTAATGAAGTCAAATTTCTGTATACTCCTTATTAACTTCTTTTCGGGTTAAGGTAAACTAAATAAACCCATCAACACCTTACAAACACTTTTCGGACAGTATTACGATCTTGCCCGGTACAGTATACCTCGAACCGGGAGTTTTAGGGCAGCTCAAAACGTTTAAATGTAACCCCCTCATTTTATGTTATTTTTATTGTACTTTCAATTTTAAGGCTATTTTATGGGGTGTAACCCCAGGACTTACGGTCTGAACTTAATCGTCATGGAAATGAGTACGATGAAAGTCATTTCTTTATCCCATAAGAATAACAAGTGGATAATTTTCATTAGTCTAGACTATAATATAGTATAAAACTAACTACCGTATTGTTTATCAGTGTACTAACTTAAAACATTTTCTCGGCATATTATTTTTTAAATAAATCGTGAGACCCCAAAAGAACATTTCTCCAAATTAGTTTCCCTCGTGAACCGCGGGGCTCAATCGGTTTTGGAATCCAGGAAATGATCAGAAGTCTCAGAGAGCTTGCATATTGTCGCCGAACAAACATTGGTTTCATTTCCTTCGTTCCTAGTGCCACAACAATATCGGCTCTTTGTGTCCCCGCCATAGTTGGCGGAACATGGAACCAGGGTGAAATGTCACGAATACCGGATGAAACTACAATAATTTTCCTAGTTATCTATTGAATTTTCTTTTCTACTTCAATAATACAATTAATATTTATGATAATGTTTTTTAAAATTACATTCGATTACAATGTAATTGATTAATATAATAAAAATTCATTTTGTAATAACAACTGATTATGAAAGAATAATAGGCGTAGGCTCCCATAAAAAAATGTTTTTAGCACGTTAACTACTTCTTAAATTATCCACTTGAAAGGATCATTTAACATGACTGTATAACATTGAAACGATGTATTCTAAACATTGCAGCTCGCATAAAATAATACTGCAGATTCAGCAGTAATACCCTCCCCCCCCTCCAGTAAGACAAATCCTGAAAATCAACAATGCCTTGTGTAGTGTCAACATTCTTACTTTACATTGTTGAAATTCAACACTCTACTTTTACTAAACCTAAAAAGCAACAGAGTCAAAATGTTTTTATTGACTTATAGTTTTGTTTTGGAATAGGCAATCCTCTTTTACTCTTGCTTAGCAAAAGTATTGGTATAACATTCTAAGTCTCAGCGTTTTTTTATTATTAAAATGAATGTGTGTAATTTATCATTTAAACTTACAAGGTTTTAGCTCCTATCTTCAACTTAACACTGACAATTAAAAGTTTAATAAATTATTATTGCTGATAACATTATTATTAGTAATAGTAATTCACAAAATGTATATTAAAATTACCACAGAATAAATTCATAACATTTTCAACAGTACTTATCTAATTTGTGTCAGCAAGTCTACCGATGAAATAAAAGAGTAATGGTTTGTCGTATCAAGTAATTTTACTAAATATCAAGATTAGCTTTTGTAAATACTATTTCCCTTATTGCAGTACAGTATTTCATTACCAATCCTTTTATATCATTACTTTAGTTCGTATGTTCAAATCGGACAAATGTTTAACACATTGTGTAATAAAAAAAGCTAAACAAGTGTAAAGAATTTTATATCCTACATAAAAATAATATTTTTTTATAAAAGTCAGAGTTGGTGGAAACAAAAGACAATCATCAAATA
Source organism: Neoaliturus tenellus (assembly GCA_030545055.2). NCBI lineage: Eukaryota > Metazoa > Arthropoda > Insecta > Hemiptera > Cicadellidae > Neoaliturus > Neoaliturus tenellus. The sequence continues at coordinate 15,055,331 of CM061532.1, read as the reverse complement.
AAACACTGATCCAATCGCTTTGAGTAGGTCGCCTCACGTGTTGAATCGGATTCCAAGAGCTTAGCGTCGAGCGATACAAATAACCTGGGCAGCTACAGGATAGTGTATTTCAAACTTGGTAAACGGTACACAGTACACATTAGTGTCAGAGGGCAAGTTACCGTTCATCACATATCATATAAGCAACTTAATCTGCGACCGTTGCAATAAGGACGAATAGAATAATTGTATGAAGAATTCAAAGAAAATTCACGTAGGCATCATTTTGCGGATCTTAATATCTTAACCGTCTTTGGACAGTACATTAATGACACAATATGACTAATAAAAAGTTACAAAAATAAAGTAGAATACAAAAACTAAAGCCTATGAAACTAGACACAAAGCAACTAGAAATGAGTACTACCGAACTGAGCTATACAAAATATATCCTCATTCATTACAAGAAAAATATTTATTAAATACGTACCTATTGATATATCCAAAATAAGTGATCTAGAGCAATTTAAAAAGAACCTGAAATTATATTTAATTGAAAAAGTTGTATATTCATTTTTGAAGAGTTCTTTAAAGACGATTAGAAAATTTAAAGTTCCAAATTTTTGTTATGATTATCTTTAGTGTTAACCTATGTATTATAGCAACTTAAAATACGTCCTCTATGTATGTTGTTGTCAATTAATAAAATAACTAAATGATCCTAATGTTATTTGAAGTAACTTCATAAAGAGGTAAGGTAGAGTTGCCGATATTGGACCGGTTCCTTGAATGGACCACCTCAGTTTATAGGCGGGGAATTTAGGATATCAGGTGGCTAACGAAACTCGCAAGAGTAGGGGGAGTTTCGCGCCAACCCTCAGCCAAGTAGAAGGGATTTGCCGGTTCTGGCACAGGTCAAGGTCAGCGGTTGTAACTGGCAGGTGTGTGTTGTTGATTTGGGGGTGATTTAGGGGGTTTGGGGAGGGGTTGGTAAGTGTGTCAAGGTCATCCGGAGGGGGTTTTAAAAAAGGTGGGGAGTCTGGGGACGGGTGGGGCTCCGGGAAATAAATTTATTCATTCATCAAAGCCTACCAGTGATCGTAGGATGGCTTCTACATCGTTTGCAGCCGTACTGTTGATTTCATTGCTCTGCACGGGTCGGGAGTCGGTGGAGGTAGTGTATGTAGGTGAATTTTGTGTGGGAACACCACCATTGTTATCGTTAGTAGTGGATGTCACTATTGGAGATTGTATGGGTGCACCCTGCCGTGTGTCCATAACTTGAAGAAATAAGAGCTGCTAGATGGTTATATTGTGAGTTGATAGAGTAGAATGAGAGATGTGTGTGATGAAGAACGGTTATATAAACCCGGTAATATAGTGAATAAGAATAACTGGATAACATCATCAATAGGTGTGACAAGATTGTAATGTTGATATTTCAGCATATCAGTTAAGACTGTTTGCAAAATAGTGTCAGTAGAATAACTGTTGCGAAGGTTGGATCTTGTAAAATACAAGGGGTGAAAGCTGAACTGTTTCTTAAGTTTAGCGAATGTATTACGAGGTCTTGAAACTGTGTAGTTAGACTGTTTTTGTAAAATATGTTTGGTGCGTAAAAGTTTCAGCTGTAAAGTGTGGGAAGCCATTGTAATAGTGGTGACTAAATGTGCACTGCATAAAAAAAAAAAAAAAAACAAACTGATAAATGGTTAGTGTCTGTAAATGTGTTTGAATATATAGAGAGTGATTAGCATATTAACCGCGAACACATGTTTTAGAGTAAGAAATGTAAATTAGAAAATTGTTAGAAAAGTAAAGACCGAAGTTTACCCTACGAAACCCGGCGAATAAATGAGACGCTCGCGGTACCGACCCCGTATTTAAGCAATTTGTGAGTCACGAACAACCCCTCCTCTACCCTCCCCCCTCAGCCGATGGGATAAAAAGGGTGGGATTGCGGTCACCCCGGTTATTTGTTCGGTAGAGTTGCGATAGTTTGTATTAAAGGGAGAGGGAAATACTTTAAAACTATTTTGTTAAAAATATTAAGATAACATCTAGTTGAAAAAAAAGGAATTTGTTACTCTGTATGAATTGGCTATGAGCTGCACAAGTGCAAACAACAATCTGTTAATAAGTTGATGCGGTAAGAACTAGTATTTGTACAAACATTATAGTTCAGCAATAATTATATGTGTTATTAATGTGAAAAATGGTAAGTTAACACCATGGATAAGACTAACAGTAATGTAATACTATAAATGTTTAAAAGGATTAAATATAATTAAGAGTTTTAAAAAAAAGCAGATGTGAATATGAATAATTAGCAGCAGGTGAATATAAATATTAAATAATAACAAAAAATAATATTGATGTGACGTTAATTTATGCAGTAATAAAAAAATTGGTAATGGGAGAGTAATATGTGTTTATAGTAAATAAAAAAGAAATAGTTGAAAACTAAGTTATGCATGGGGTGTTAAAAACAAGTAGACCTAATTGGAGTAAGTTAAAAGAAAGCATATATAATATTATTAGACGGTAGCGACTTACCGAGGTGTTGTGTCAGCTGTGGGTCCCGCGAGTGAAAAGAGGCGCAGCTGCTCGTGTAACGGTATTTATAACAGCAGGTGGTAATTATTATGAAAGCCCCCCCCCCCTTCCTTCACTTTTATTTTATGTTGAAATGGTAATAGTAGTTAAGCTTGTGTAATACTAATTTGGTGTTACCAAACGGTAACTATTGTGGTTAAGATAATACAACATATACTTAAGATAAATTAAACTGATAGAGTAACGGTAATTTAGGTCTGCTGTTGGCAATAGATAAGAATCATAGTTGAGCGGCGAAAGGGAACACATAATTTCCTACTGTTATTAAATTAATAGCAGTGAACAACTATGGTGTAATGCTATAAGGAAAATTGTGGTTCGATTAGGTGGAGATTATAATTAAATGTTGGCCAACATTATTGAAAGCCGCAACACTACACTTAAATTATCGATGACCTACTCGTAATAATCGCCGCTACGTGTATGAAACAGTGTTGCTTGGAAATTTCCTATTGAAGTTGTACTTCGAACGTTGTAAGCCCCTCAAACCCCTGCGAGTTCCCCCCACCATCTTGAAAGTTTACGAATATTCTGTTGAGAATTTTAGAATCAGTTCGTACCGAAACTCCGGACGCGAAGCTTCGGGACGAACTCAAAGGGTAACTTAAATATATAGGCGGCCGATATATATTTGAGTTATTCTTGCTGTTAGGGTTCTAATATTAATATTTGTTGTGTGTGACTGTGTGTGTGTATAAAATGTTATTTATTTTTTAGTTTTAAGTTGTGTTATTTTTAAGTTTTAATTTGCGCATTGCGATGTTAGTATTAAGGTGTGTTATATTATTGCTAATGTTTAAAAAATGTGTTTATGCATTTAATGTTGAATGTTGATGTAATTATTGTGTATTTGTGTGCATGTGTGTGTGTACTAATAACCTTTCACAGCTAGCTGTTAGGAGGGTAGATTAAATTTAAATTTAAATTATAGAAGTTCTGTTGAACTTCATTAAATATGGGTGGGACATGCGTGTTGTGCCATAGGCAGCGCATATTTTTATTTTTTTTTAAATTTTTAATTTTTTGTTAGGAAATAATTATATTTGGGTGGGTTTAGATTAAGGGTGGGAGGTTAGAGTTGCGTTTTGCATTAACTGTTCCAGATTCCCTATTGTACAATTGGAATGGTCAGGTCCAGTGCCCAGGCCCGAGGCCGACCGCCCGTATCACAGCCCACCAAACTGGATCGCCATGTGCGTGCGGGCAAAAAATTGGGATCCCTTGCAAGACGTAACTATAGGGTTGGGATTGGGAGTGTTTGAGGAATACAGAGTGGTGGAGACGGCCGTGGCCGCCTCCATCACTTTGGATCATTATTATTTTTTGGTGACCTTGACCTAAATTAAAGTAATTAACCCCCCCCCCCCCAAAATTACAATTAGCCCCCCCCCCGAGGTCACTTTCACTCAGCATCCCTATATAAGCGGGGCTAGCTAACATGTCTGTTTATTCTGATTCCAGCCGCTAACGCTGCCACTTCAGAACCATGTCTCTATCAACAACTTCTGCTACTACTATCACTACGCCTGCTGCTCCTGCTGCCACTTCTGTGCCTGCTCCTACTATGAACATACCAGCTGCTAACAAGAAACCGGCAAAGAGACTGAAGTTGAAGAACGTCCCGGAGTCGATGCTGCGGCAGATGGATACACCACCATCTACATCTGCTACAACTGCTCCGGGAAATATTCTTCTCCAAGCCATGGCGGTTCTTGGGAGTATTTTTTCTCCACCTCCATCACCAACACACCCTACGGCAACTCCACCACTACAACCCCAACCTACACCTACAACGTCATCACAGATGGAGCTTCCTGTTCGTTCTGATACTCCTTCAATTCTAGAATCTATTCATAATTTCACCTCATTACCACCACTAATAACACCAATTCCTGAACCAAAGTCCAATAATCCTATCATTCCTAGTTCTAAAGTTAAAAAGTCTTTTTTCAAAATTGCTCCTTCAGAGCGTTTTCAATTATTAAAAGCAGAGCGTCGCAGGGCATTTAAAAATCCTCGTAAATGCACTGAGAAGCTGCTTAGGGGTTCTAAAAAAGGATCGGTCTGTGGTAGGAAATGTGTTTTTAATGAAAAGTATTGCCGTGTACATCTTGTAAAACATATTTCTGTGCCACAACCGACTGTGATTTCCAGCAAGTCCTACCCCGCTACTAAGTTGAAGAGATTGCGAGAAGGTTTAAGGTACTTTTTTGTAAGTAGAACAGAAAAGAGCAATAGAATTATAATAGGGTGTAACGGCTACAAATGGGTAATTAAGCTCTCTGTACCTATGAGAAACCAAAAAGCGATCAAAACACTTGATGCGAAAGACTATCTCTACAAAGGTGCGGATGGTTGGACTCGCTGGGGTCGTAGTAAAGAGTGATAAGAATTAGCTTTTTCCAAATTTTGTTAGAAAAATAATGGGAGAGAAACCAGCGCTATATAACAGTGCGCTGCGTTTCTCTCCCATTATTTTTTGGTCACTCTAAGTCCCATGACCTACTTTCACATGACCTTGAACTTTACCCCCCCCCCCCAATAAAAATTAAACCCCCCCCCCCCAATAAAAATTAAACCCCCCCCCCAATAAAAATTAAACCCCCCCCCTCACCCTTCCCTTTCCCTTTCCTTAACTTTCTCTTGCCTTATATAAGTAGCCGCTATGCAACTGGGTATGGGATATTGGCCGCTAACCTGGTGTACAGTGAACATGGCTCCGCTGGATGGTTCAAACTTTTACAACAGGCGATTTGAGCTAAAGAAAATGGAAGAAGTGGAGGAAGATGAATCTGAGCTAGAGGAAATGGAAGAAGTTGAGGAAGATGAATCTGAGCAAGAGGAAATGGAAGAAGTTGAGGAAGATGAACAATTGATATTTGAATATTTGCGTTGTGTAACTTTGGACCTGGAAGAAAGTCTTGACCCATACATGTGGGAAGCATTAGACTGGTTGCAGTTGGGCAGAACAATAGTAATTATATCACCAGTGTTGTTTCTTGGTAGCCCAATTTTGTATGTGACTGCAGACAACGCCGAATACATTTGGCAATGGGCGGAGTTGTTTGAGGATTTTAGGGGAAATGAGGAGTACAATAATTGGTTTAATATTTGTTTAAGATAAGCAGGGTTTTTTAAACCCAAAAAGGCTCTTTTCAGAGCCACCTAATACACCAATTAAGCATATGAGTTTTTTAACTCATGTGTGAGAGTTAATAGTTACTGGTTACTACATAAGTTAAAGTTTGTTGACCTTGACCTTGAACTTGACCCCCCCCCCTCCTGCCTTCTATTAGTTGCATTATAAAAGCCCGCAGCTCACATATTTGCTCAGAACTTAACCAGTTGCTATATAGTGAACATGTCCAAAAGATTGGATTCATTCTTTGCTAAACATACAGAACTTTGGCCACTATTATATGGATTACATAGAAAGATTGAAGAAACAATTTTGAAAGATATGGGTGTAGGGGTTAAAGTGCTTGTATATCGTCGAGGTGATTACAAATTATTGTGTTCATGTACAGTTAGAATTGAAAATTTAAATAATTTATTTCCTTGGATGGTGCAATTACGTAATTTTGTAGAAGAAATGGAGTTTCAGTTGGAAGTAGCCGCAATGTATTATAAGCTTGATAAAGAAGAGTAATTATACTATGTTACAAATGTTTAACTATATGAAATATAGTGGGGGAAAATAGAATATATATAAGACAGCAACTTCATACTCAGTATCACTTTGTTATAAGATATTACTTTGGTGTGAAGAGAAAAGGTTAATAATGGTTTTTAAGGATACACCTTTTTTAAATTATTTTGAAGTAAAAAATCAGTTTAATACAAATGAAAATATAACTTGGATAGAAGAGACAAATGAAGGTTCGGAAGAAGAATTGAATAATAGTCTGGATGATTCTATATTGGAAGAAGAAATTTCGTCCTTTGAACAAGAAATATTTGAAGAGCTAATATATGATAGTGATGAAGAAATTGTTAAAGAAGCAATTGAAACATTCATTTTAGATTCGTCAATTGATACATTGATATCCCCTATACAATCTTCAGACTCTGAATCGGACTAATGATATGTTGGTGTTTTTCTTACTGATCCCCCCCCCCTTTCTTTCCCCTTCCCCATATTTGCTATAAAAGCAAGAGTTGATCAGGTTTTTTATTCATTATATGCTGTGTTGTTAGTAAAGTCATACACTTTATTAAACTATGTCTCCAAGAGCTACTACCTTTATATACATTACTGAAATTATTACACATCGTCAGATACAAGAACAAGAAGAACTAGAACAAGAGATGAATGTTACATTTGGAGAGTTAATAGAAGAAATAGTAGAAGAATTTATAAATTTAAACCAAGAAACAACTAATGAAACTGGAAATATATCAATGATGCATCAACCGGAAGAGTTAACCGAATCTGAAGAAGAAGAATCTGAATAAAATGGTGGGGGGTTGCTTATTTAAGCAGGAAAGAAAACAGTTTAAAAATCATTTCATAATGGAGGACCGAGAAGCAATGTTTAAAGCTTTTTGTAAGGAAGAACCCTGGGTTCCACCGGTAAATTCCTTTACATATTATTTCCCACTTTTAGACATGGAGGATTGTAAAAAAATTCCAGACATTGGTTTTAAATTTCAAAAACAAGGAATGTTAATTGGTGTCACTGAAAAATATCACAATGAATATTCGGAAAGATTGGCGTTTAACTTTATGATGGACAATATGAATATTAAACCCAGTGAGTATCCATATTTTCTTTATAAATTTTTAGTTGAAAATGGTGCCAGTGTAACTATTGAAATATGTATTCAACATTTTTGGCCTACTGGGGATAGTGGTGGGGGAAAGTAAATAAATGTGTTGTTTAACCGGATAGTCTCTCACTCTTGTAAAATCATTCACCAACAATGTATCGTCCAATTTTATCTGATTTGGCTGCATCTCATGAAGAAGCTGAAGCTAGAAGGAAGAAAAGCGAACAAGCAAGACAAATTCAGTCTAATATTAATATGGAGTATTATAGGCTACAAATCCAAATCCCAGGTATGCATCTTGGAGAAAACAGAGTAAAGACTGTACATGCGGCTGGTAGTTATATTAAGTATTTGAAATTATTATTGGAAGATAGAGAGTCTAAAATTACAAAATTAGAAGATGAAATGAAGAAATTGAAAAATGAACTATTGCTTTTGAAAAATGGAAATAATGAAGTCGTAGTTGAAGAGGGTGCAGAAGAAGGAAATGAAATATTGGGAATTTGAAGAAAGAAGTTTAAACATCTGTATAAACTTATAAAAAACAAAAATAATAAAAAAAAATTAATAAAATAAAAAAAAATATTAAAAAAATTAGATTTAGAATAGAGAGCGGGGAATAGATCACTTTGTGGCAATGGAATAACATGTCACTTAGTGCTCTATTCCCCGTTCTCGCATTAATATAATTTGACCTTGACATATATAAAATATGGTGGGGATAAAGTATTTAAGACGGATGTAACATGTGTAAACACTTCAGTTGAAATATTAATCTCTTTTATAAAACATGGTGGATACTCTATTTGAACTTTGCTTGAGGAAAATTATTTGTGATGGTTTTTTATTTAACCATATAATAAGATCAGGAGAATGTGTTATTCCAAACAGCATTAGAGAAGCTATTCATGAATACCGAAGACAAAATTATGGGTTTGGCATTATTGTTGCTTATAAATTTGCAGATGGGACGACTCTTTGTCAAGATTGTGCACGAGCAGCTATAGATGATTGGGATGAATTTGATCTTGAAGGAGGATATGTAGACCATCGTGTTAAGGCACCACTAATAAGGTTTGAAATCATGAATGAAAAATGTACAATCTGTGCACAACTGTTATTTAGATTTATTAGATGTAGATCATATTAAAAAAAAAAAACTGTTTAATGTAACACTATGGTGGGGAAATTTATTGAATGGTGGGGGAAAATAGAAGTGGGGGGTATTGGTTATATATGTTGCTCGATGTTCACCAATTTCTTTAGTCTTGTAATATTGTTTGAAAAAGTAACTTGTAATTTAGTAAAAAAAAAAAAAATGAATTTTGAACTAGAAGTGACAAGCTTTAAAATAGTTGAAGAGGAGTGGACAACAGTTTCAAATTTTATTCATTCAAAACAAGATAATGGAACTCTAATGAAGGTATTTTGTTACATTTTAGAGGAAGGGGATGAAGACATAGTAAGAGACTATTTAAGAAATAGAGATATGTCAACTTCCAGCTCGGACTTTGTTAAATTTTTAAAAGACAACAATGTTAACGCGGAATTAGAAGTTTGGTTTTATGTTTAAAGAACTTGGTAGAGGGAGAATAAAAATGGTGGGGGAATTGTGTATAAAACAAGGTTTATACGCAGCAGGAGTTATTCGCTTACTACCATTTAAAAGAAGAACATCATAGAAAAAAATGGCTGAATCTCGGGACTATTCAACTCCTTCAACAAGTGAAAGAAAACCATTAAATTTGTCAAAGAAGATTGTAAATTTGTCAAGAAAAGGTAAACCTATAACACATCCGGAATTGAGCATTTTAGCTAAGGAACGTCATATAAAAGAGAAAACTGAATTGTATCAAATGCAGCTTTTAGTACCTTCATTGGACGTAGGCTGTACAAGAGCACATACATTGAGGACTGCAAACAAGTACATAATAGAACTGTTGGGTAAAATTGAAGTATTGGAAAATAAACTAAAGGAGTTGCAAAATCTAAATGTATGGAATCCAGCAAATGAACTCCCTGTTCTGCAGATGGAGCCAAACGATCTTCCTGCTACTTATGCATGGAACGCATTTAATGATATTGATAGAGACTCTCCTGTGAAGTACCAACCTCCTGCTGTGTAAAAAATGATGGGTAAAAAAATACAAAAAAATAATAAAATATAAATGGAAAAAAAAATTAGTTGTAGAATAGAGAGCGGGGAATAGATCACTCTGTGGCAATGGAATAACATGTCACTTAGTGCTCTATTCCCCGTTCTCGCATTAATTATGTTTGACCTTGACCTAAATAAACATGGTGGGGGAAGGTAATTGAGTGGGGGAAACTAGATAAAAGAAGTCCAACGCTCGGTTGGAGTTATTCTTATCCTAAACAGGCGTTTACTAACATAACATAAGAAAAGACAACATGAATAGTGAAAACATCATTTTGGATCTTTCATTAAGTGAAAAGAATAAAAAACAATATGCGGACTCTCGAAAAATGAAGATGAAAGAAATGGCAAAGGCAAGAGAAACAAGAATAAAACTAAAATATTATAAACTACAGAGGCTAATACCAGGAGTGAAATTGGGAGAAGTAAGAACCAGAACAATCGACATGGCTGCTGACTACATCAACCAACTTCTTATAGAGTTGACTATAAAAAATGAAAGAATACATCAATTGGAATATGAACGTAAACAATTGTTTCACCAAGAAAAAGAAGAACCTATGAACTGTGTGATTAAAGACAATCAATAAAGAAAAGTTAAACAAAGGAAACTGCAAAATTACTAAAAATATTGAATATAAATTGGTTATTAATTGGACTTGCATTAGAGAGTGGGGAATAGATCACTTTGTGGTAATGGACTAACATACCACTTAGTGCTCTATTCCCCATTCTCGCTTTAAGTGTTGTTGACCTTGACCTAATAAAATAATTTATATAAAAGCAGCTACGAGAAAGAAGCTCTTTCATTTAATCGACATGGCTCCTGTGGATACCACCGACTATCCAAGTAAACCTATTGCAGAAATATTGTGTAAAATTCTACAAGAGGAGTTTGATGTGGAAGATGTGGATAATGACAGTTCAGAAACAGATAGTGTTAACAGTATGGAAGAAGAATTAATAAATGAAGGGAATGAAGATGTAGAAATAGAGTTAACAGAGAATGAATACACACCATCATTGGAATTTGAAAATATTCATAATGAAACTCCAACATCCAGTCACGATCCAGATTTGGAATCAATACGTGGAAGATTAATTTTTTGTGCAAGACAATTATTTCCATATGAAGAAGAAGAAGATGAAGAAGAAGAAGATTAAAAATAGTGGTGGGGGTAAAAAGTGGTGGGGTAATACAGCATAAAAAGGAGGTATGAAAAAGATGCATTTCATTTATATGCCGAATTTCATAGGATAAACATCACTAAAATGCATCGTTGTGATATATGTTTAGAAACTTATGAAGATGAAATATTGCTAGACATTCATAAGGAGTTATATCATAATATAAATGAAAATTTAACACAAAATGAAAATAAAAATGCATCTGCAGAAGAAGAAGAAACAGCGGGACCATCTAATGCACTACCTAATTTAAGTATTCATGCATTGCCCGGAAGAGTAGTAACACATCACAAAATCCAAAATGAAAATTTAGAATTAGACAAATTTCTTGCCGAAGCAAAAACCATTGTAGTTAAACTTTTAAAAGAAGAATTAAAACGATTAAATTTTATTAAATTCGGCTTGTTATTGGATGCTATGTTTATAAACGTTGAAGAAGAATTGTCACCAAGAGGATTTATAACTAAAAACAGAACCATCATGAGTAGTTCAGATATTAATTCAATAGTAGAAGAATGTTTTGATGAGATCATCAATAAAATCCAAGAACATGAAGGACGAGGATCAGGTTGGAGTTTAGTTAGTGTAGTAAGTATGGATATTAGAGTTCACAAGCATGGATATGGGGTAATGGGGAGCAGTTATATAGCTCTTCCAAAAAGGATTGAAGAAACAAAATCATGTGTAAATGTTCAAAATCATGATACAGAATGTTTCCGATATGCAATGACATCAAAATTCATATTAAGCAATGCACAAAGACCCAGCGAAGAATATGAGAACTATAGATACAGATATAACTTTCAAGGTGTGTCTTATCCGGTAGCCTTGAAGGATATTTCTAAATTTGAAAAACAAAACCCTGGAATATCTGTAAATGTATTTGGTTTGGACAGTTCTAACAAGGTGTATCCTTTGAAAGTGGTAAAAAACGAACTTGCAGACCATACGGATTTGTTATTAATTACAAAGGATGAAGTATCACACTATGTATGGATAAAATCATTTGAAAGACTTGTCAATAAACAATTATCAAGAAATGAACATAGAAAAATAATTTGTAAAAGATGTTTTTGTTTTAAAGAACTTAGAAATGGAGGACAAAATTGGTTACTGGAGCACAAACAACTGTGTAATGAAAATTTTGAAGCTAAGATTATTCTACCACCATTAAATAAATCATATTTACAGTTTGAAAAAGTTTTCCATCAGTATCGCATTCCTATAGTAATATATGCCGATTTTGAATCAACACTTGTTCCAATTGAAGATGAAAACATTGAAGCAAGGAAGAGTATAAAATATCAAATGCACAAGCCTAACAGTTTTTGTTTATTGGTTAAATCCACATTGGTTGAAGAACATTTGAATGCATATGGATTGTCATCAAAACCCGTGGTGTATCGTGGTGAAGATGTTGCCAGAACATTTTTAAATCATCTATATGAAATAGCTGGCCATGTTGAAAATTTGTATAATAATATAGTACCAATGATACCAATGGAGGAAGAAGAGGAAATTCAACATGAAAATGCTACCCACTGTTTTCTATGTAAAAATGAATTTACTTTAAATAACTATAAAGTTAAAGATCACGATCATCTTACAGGATATTATAGGGGTGCAGCATGCAATGCATGCAACATAAACTATAAGATTACCAGAAGAATTCCTGTAATATTGCATAACCTTAGCGGTTATGATGGTCATTTTATAATACCAGAATTGGGGAGAGATGATGGTGCAATTGATGTTCTTGCAGAAACAACTGAAAAGTTTATAACCTTTAGTAAAAAAATTGGAAATATGAAGTTGCAATTTGTAGATTCGTACCGGTTTATGCCGTGCAGCTTATCAAAACTTTCTGAAAATCTTAGAAAAGAAGATTTAATAGAAACAAAAAAAATTGTAAACAATGATAAATTAGATTTAGTTCTTCGTAAAGGCGTTTTTCCTTATGATTACATTGACAATTTGGAAAAATTTGAAGAAACGTCACTTCCACCTAAAGAAGCTTTTAAGAATAAATTACATGAAGAGGACATCAGTGAAGAGGATTATCAACACGCTTGTAGAGTATGGAATGAATTAGAAATAAGAACCTTAGGCGAATATTCAGATTTTTATGTTAAATTAGATGTGACTTTACTCTGCGACATAATGGAAGAATTTAGAAACACCTGTTTTACAGCATATGGATTAGACCCACTTCATTCGTACACAGCTCCCGGATTGGCATGGCAGGCTATGTTAAAAGAAACAAAATGCAAACTTCAACTATTAACTGACATAGACATGGTGTTGATGATTGAATCCGGTATTCGAGGAGGATTAACCCAAAGTGTAACTAGATATGTAAAAGCAAACAATAAATATCTTCCAAATTACGACGCATCACAACCTAGCACATTTATAGGTTATTTTGATGCAAATAATCTGTACGGATGGGCCATGTCGAACCCTCTTCCATATGACAATTTTAAATGGGTTGATCCAAATTCAATCAATAACATCGCTGATATCCCTAAATATGGGGATATTGGCTACATTTTTGACTTTGATTTTGAATACCCAGAACATCTCCACGACCATCATTATGATCTACCACTATTAGCAAAAACAGAAATATCTCCCACTGGTAGATGGCCAAAATTGATGATGACACTTAACAATAAGACTAGGTATGTAGCTCATTATTGGACAGTACAGCAAGCGCTAGAAATGGGATTGAAAATTACGAAAATTAATAAAGTACTGCAATTTTCACAATCCTGTTGGTTAAAATCTTATATAGATAACAACACAAGAAGAAGAACTGCAGCAACATCCAATTTTCAAAAAGATTTCTTTAAATTAATGAACAATGCGATATTCGGTAAAACATTAGAAAACAAAAGAAATCACAAAGACTTAAGATTGGTTGTTGATCCAACAAAATTACAGAAATTGGTGCAAAAACCAAACTTTGCATCTTCTATAATTATTAATGAAAACCTTGTAGCCGTTTCTATGAATAAAATTTCAATTAAGATGGATCGACCCATATATGTTGGAATGTCCATTTTAGACATATCAAAAACTCACATGTATGATTTTCATTATAATAAAATGGTGAAATTTTATGGTAGAGATAATATCGGAATAGCATACATGGATACCGATGCATTCATCTATTGGATTATAACCAATGATATGTACAAAGATTTACGCACATTTGTTTATAAAAATGACTTTGATTTTTCTGACTACCCACAACATCACCCTAATTACGACAATGGAATAAACAAGAAGGTTTTAGGAAAATTTAAAAATGAAACAAATGGTGCACCTATGGAAGAAATTGTGGCATTAATGTCCAAACTGTATTCTTTTCAATTGTACATTAGTGAAAAAGAAGAACATCAAGTTGTAAAGAAGGCAAAAGGTATAAAAACATCATATTTAAAGAAGAATGTACAGTTTGAACATTTTAAAAGATGTTTATTTGAAAGCATGGAAACAACTGCAACTTTTAATACAATAAGAAGCTTTAATCATCAAGTCTACAGTGTCAAGCAAACTAAGTGGGGACTCAGCTACAAGGATGATAAGAGACATATCCAGGAAGACAATATACACACTCTACCTTTTGGACATTATTCTTTAACTCCTATCGACCAATAAAACCTATTCTTCGTCCTTCCACCTGTTTCCTTTTCCTTTCCGTAAAAAAGAGGGAGCATGGCAAGTTCAATGCCATGTTCCCTCTTTTTTACACAAATATAATATGGCCTTGACCCATATTTGTTAATAATATAAAAGGTGATAAACCATTTTGAGGATTAGTATTTTCTCAAGCGGTGTACAAACAACATCTGAAGATGGAAGGATTAAAGGATAAAATTGTAAACGAACTTCATAAGCCGGCAAGAAGAAAGTTTCCAAGAAGAAATACAATTATTAAAGGAATGAACGATCTTTACCAAGCCGATCTTATTGAGATGATACCGCATAGTAAATTAAATAAGGGATTTAAATATATATTAGCAATTATAGATTGTTTTAGTAAGCTTGCTGACGCTATACCACTCAAGGATAAGACTGGGAAAAGTGTAACAAAAGCTATGGAAGCAGCTATAAAGAAAAATAAATTTGTTATAAAACATTTACAAACTGATGATGGAAAAGAATATTTTAACAAAGAATTTACAGCATTAATGAAAAAATATAACATAAATCATTATTCTACAAATTCGGAAGTTAAAGCTTCCATAATTGAACGATTCAACAGAACATTAAAAGGAGCAATGTATAAAACATTTTCTAAACGAGGATCATACGTGTGGTACGATATATTACCGAAGCTTATAAAAGAATACAATAACAAGTTTCATCGCACTATTGGTATGAAACCTATTGAAGTAAATAGCAATAATGCTAAGCTTGTTTTGGAGCGTATTAAGAAAATTACTACTCCTAAAATTGAAAAATTAAAACCTAAAAAGTTTAAAATTAACGACAAAGTACGTATAAGTAAATATAAAGGAGTTTTTAGTAAAAGATATTTACCAAATTGGACTAACGAAATATTTACAATCTACAAAGTGCAACCGACAATACCAGAAACCTACATTTTAAAGGATAACAAAGGTGAACTACTTCAAGGCGGTTTCTATGGTCATGAATTATTAAAATCAACAGTAGGTGATGTATATCTTGTTGAAAAAGTTTTACAAAGAAAAAAGGATAAAGTTAAAGTCCGTTGGTTGGGATTTGATAGGAGTGAAGATTCTTGGATTCCTACAAAAGACTTGGTGTAATACTTTAATAACTCATTATGTGTTTAACCTTTAAACAAGATGGATATTGTACAGCAAAAAGAACGATTTAATATTAATAATATAGATGAATTGACAGTGGATAATAACAATTTAAACCATGGTAAACATGGTGAATTACTACCAAACTCTATAAGATGTTTAATAACTGGCCCTTCTAATTGTGGAAAAACAAATGTTGTTTTTAACCTTATAACTAATCCAAAAGGGCTACGTTTTAATAACATATACATTTTTTCAAAATCTTTGCAACAACCTAAATACCAGTTGTTAGATAAGATATTAGCAAATGTACCAGAAGTAAATTTCTACAAGTTTAATGCTAGTGAAACTATTATGCAACCAAATGAAGCTAAACCATTTTCTATATTTATATTTGACGATGTGTCATGTGAGAATCATGATACAATAAGAAGTTATTTCGCAATGGGGAGACATCATAATATTGACAGTATTTACATTGGTCAAACCTATAGTAAAATTCCAAAACAACTTATAAGAGATAATGCAAATTTGTTGATAATATTCAAGCAAGATGAAACAAATTTGAAACATATATATAACGATCATGTGAATGCCGACATGACATTTGATAAATTTAAAGAGATGTGCGGCAAAGCATGGGCTGAAAAGTATGGATTTCTTGTTATTATGAAAGATGAAGCTATAAAAGATGGAAGGTATCGAATAGGGTTAGATAAATTTGTATTAATCCATTAAATGAATAGCAGTATGTCTAGTAATGAATGAGACTTCATAGTGTAAACATGGTAAATCAAGAAAAACTATTGAAAGAAATAAAATCACTCAGTGATTCTATTAGGATAAAAAACCGTGCATTAAGGATGGGTATATGCGAAAGAGAAGAATTTTTAGAGACTACATTTAAACCTATTACAGAACCTTTAAAACAAATATCAGAAACCATTAGTAAACCTCGTTATGAAGGAGATGTTTTACTACCAGTTTCTAAACAAGAAGTACAAGCATTAAAAAAAGAAGACAATGATGATTCATATACAAGCGCTAGTGACCAAGAAGAAACAAAAGAAGAAGAAGAACCTATTGTTAAAAAGGAAGAAGAACAGCCAATACCTGAAGCAGAACAATCTATTCCAAATTTAACTCAATTGAGTAGCGATATATTACAACACGGACCTCTCGGAAGAAAATATATATTGAAAATGCTACATGATATAAAATCAAACCCCAATTTAAGTAAATCACACATATACGGAGCAAGAATTGATGGGAATGAATTAAAAATAGGTGATTCAAAACTTAAAATAACTGAAGACGATTATATCATTATTGGTGAGCATAAATATAAGGGAACAAAAGGATTATATGAATTAATTTTTAAAAACATACCATTGAGATATTCGACCAAAGATTTAAATACTTTTAAGGAAATTTTACAAAATACTAATGCACATAAAAGGAATTACTCAAAGGATGCAATAATTAATCGTTCACGCGCAACAAAATATAACATTGTTATAAAAAAGTTGTTTCCCCCACGAAAACTACCAACATTACGTACCGCACCAGTAGTGAAACAACCGCTAAAAAGAAAATCTTTATCACTTATGGATTTATCACTTCTTGAACAACATGGTAAAAAGAGTAAAGGAGATACTTCAACATCTGGCAAAGGACTGATGAAAAATCTGTACAATACCAATGTAATTTATTACAAAGACATTAATAAATTAGTTGACAGAATGAGACTATTACATGAAGCTATGGAAGCCGGTCATACAGGTTTAAATAATGAATGGGTGGCTCTAGTTGATGAACTTAGAAGTCGAGGTGTCGTCGTATAATTGTCCGCAGATATAAAAGAACGGCAAGCATATAATGTATCATTTTTAACATGAGCGTCGACAAGTTTGGACGGTACTCCGCGTTAGGAGTGCAAGTTGGAGAAGACAGAAAAAGAAGTGGATTGCCGCAAACACCTGAAGGTGACTATAGCATAAGTAATAAACGTTTAAAACTAGTTAAAGATCCAGAAGAAGATACTGATGGAGCAAATTTAAAGACAGTAAAAGAAGCTACTTCAACATCATTAAAATTACTTAAGGATACTTACGATGTTAAATCACATAGAATAATTAATGTTGGTAAACCAACTGACAGTTCTGATGCAATTACTAAAGAGTATTTATCATCTGAACTTTCAAACACTTTAAAATTGCAGTGGGGTAACAATTTAAAAGATGGACAAACATATGATGCTGGAAATCATAGGATAACCAATGTGGCAAATCCAAAAAATGATAAAGATTCAGTTAATAAAGAATATTTACATTCTATAATACCGGAAAAGACTCAACGAGGATTTTCTTTTTATAAGTTTATTATAAATGACATTGGATACCCAAAGGAAGACGGCGATGCTGTAAACCTGAAATACATCAAGGACAACTGTATTTTACAAGATGGTGATGAAATCGATTGTTATGGGAAAGTGTTGTCAAATGTAAAGTTCGGTTCTCAACCAAAAGACGCTGTTACTATGGAACAACTATCTAAAGAATTAAAAAGGGGAACATCGAATTTTGTAAAACATGAAGATGCCGTGCTAAAGCGAGGAGATACATTTATACATGGAAATGAAAAGTTTGATTTAATGCAAGGAAAAAATGATGAATGGGATGCAGGACATAAAACAATAACAAATGGAAGATTTGGTATAAAAGATTCAGATGTACCTTTGATGGTACAAACATTAATTGCGAGTGGTGGTAGATTAGATACATACAATGGTCGTAATAGAAGAATAAAAAATATTTATCCTGGTTATGAAGATGATGATTGTGTTACATTGAGACAAACAATAACTTGGGATAAACACTTTGGGACCAAATATGATGCAAAGATGAAGAAAATAATTAATATTTTACCAGGAGAAGATTTAAATGATGCTGCTACTATAGGACAAGTTATAACAATGTCAAAAAGTGATTCAAACGCTTACACATGTAATGATAAACGTATTATGCAGTTACACGATCCTCAACATCCGAAAGATGCTGTAACTTTAGATTGTTTAATAAGAATAGTGGGCAATTTACTTATTGATACCCACAATCATATAGCTAGTACAACAAGTCATGTGATGATTCAACCCGATGAACGAGAAGCATGGATTAAAAATAGAATCATAAATCAATATATAATTAATTTGAATAATTAATTATTTAAATATAAAAATTGTGCATAAGTTATTCATTTATATAAAGCATCTCGTTGAGTAAACACGCCGGTTATATATAAAACAATATAATGAAGATCGCACAGCTCAGTCGTCGTCAAGTCAGCGGCAAGAAAGGACGTGGTATAACATCGGCTGCGTTATCCCTTCTCAAACGAATTCCTGTTGGTGCTGTTGTAAATCGGGCAATAGACGCTCTACCATACGAATTTCATCTGCCCGGAGGTTATCAATATTGCGGACCCGGAACTAAATTGGCAAAACGTTTAGCAAGAGGGGATCCTGGAATTAATAAATTGGATCAAGCTTGCAAAGAACACGATATAGCGTATTCCAAGTTTGCTGATTCAACAAATAGATCAATAGCGGATAAAGCGCTAGCAGAAAAAGCTTGGCAAAGAGTTAAATCAAGTGACGCAAGTATTGCAGAAAAAGCAGCCGCTTGGGCAGTAACTACAGCTATGAAGGCGAAAACAAAATTTGGTGGCGGAAAACGTCGGAGAGGAAGACCTGCAAAGAAAAGAGCTCCTAAAAGAGGTGGAAACATTAAAAAGAGACGTCGTAGAACTCGTAAAACAAAGACAAAAAAGACTTCCGTTTGGTCAATGGTAAAAAACGGAGCAGGTCTATACCTAAGACCGTACCGTGTGTACTAAATAAGAAAAATCAATTGATAATTCCAAATAAAGCCTTAACAAATTATCAATTATCAAATTATGTAAAATGTTTGAAGATACCATTTTTTAGGGGAGTTTTTATGAAAGACGCATTACCAAAAAACATATGGAAAAATGAAACTGGAATAGTAAATTTAGATTCCTCCTATGGTCCAGGAACACATTGGGTATGCTATAAAAAACTCGGACAAAGCGTTTATTATTTTGACAGTTTTGGCAATCTACCACCACCTAAAGAACTTCAACACTACTTTAGAAACTCTAAGAATATATTTTACAATTATAAAAGAGAACAACCTAACAATACAGAAATATGCGGACATTTATGTTTGGAGTTTTTAGCAAAAAGCGTCAGTCAGCTTTAAGATGTCATCGTAAACAGTGTCACTGAGCGGAAATTCATCTACATTAAAAAGTACTCTTTTCCCAGCACTGCGTCTATCTAAAGATAGATTATGGGAAGCAGCATTATTAGATTTCACTACATACAATTCAATTCCCAACATTACAGAGGGTAAAAACAATTTACTACATTATTATGAAAGTAAAGATAAAATGGAAACTATTCAGAATTAAAAATAATCACCTTGTCTACAGGAGCATATGAAATAGATGATATAAACCAGCTATTACAGAAGCAGCTAGGAGAAGAAAATATCTGTATAAAAGGAAACAACAATACTTTAAAAGCGGAAATTACCTCAAAATATTATATAGATTTGAGTTTAAAAAATTCAATCGGTAGTTTACTCGGATTTTCAGATAAGAAAAAAAAAATCTTAGATCCCGGAACTACTCATACGGGTGATACCACAGTAACAATATTAAAGGTTAATAGTATTGATATAACATGCAATATTATACACGGATCGTATAGAGATGGGGTAAACCAACATATTTTACATACATTTTATCCAACAGTAGCTCCTGGGTTTAAAATAGTTGAGAAGCCACAAAACCTTATATACCTACCGTTAAACACCAGTTTTATTTCAGACATCGTACTGAACATATCAGATCAGGACGGTAATAGTGTTGACTTTAGAAAAGAAACAATTACAATACGGTTACACATAAAAGCGGTAACTTAAGTATAACATGGGATTAACATTTAAACCACAACGGAAAAGCCGGGAGCTCAGTAGCTCTTCAACATTGGACGAGTTAACACCGGACAACATACATTTCCTACAAAAAATTGGGTTAAAACTAAATTACAATGGACATTCTGGATATATCTCAAGGTCCGACGTTCGACGAAACCCTATGGGAGAAGGAATATCACACGCACAACCCTTACACTTCATCAAAATTAAACAATAATGATGAAATAAGGATTCCCATTCAACAACAAGATATTTACACATTACCCTGTGAGAGTTATTTATATATTGAGGGACAAGTATTAAAATTGGATGGAAAAACTGGTTCGTCTGTTCCTTTTATAAATAACCCAATGGCATATCTTTTTGACGAAATAAGATATGAAATATCAGGAGTGACAGTTGATTCAACAAAAAAGGTTGGTATAACAACAACACTAAAAGGATTAACATCATTAACACCACATGAGAAGAATTCAATAGTCACCGCCGGATGGGTTACCCCCGATAAAGACAGCATAACACCAAATTCCAATGGTCATTTTGATTTTCACATACCTTTACGATTGCTTTTGGGATTCGCTGAAGATTACAAAAGAATAATAATAAATGTCAAACAAGAATTGGTATTACTCAGATCTTCAACTAACAAAGACTTGATACTAGCAGCAAGTGGCACTGAAGAAAGTAAACTAGAATGGCAGCTACAATTAAATAAAATCGTGTGGAGAGTACCTCATGTAAGATTAGCCGATGAACATAGAATCGTATTGTTAAGAAAGTTAAAATCTGACCGTGATATTGTAATGCCGTTTAGAAGTTGGGAATTCCATGAATACCCCATATTACCTCAAACAGAACGACAAACATGGACTGTTAAAACATCTACTTATTTGGAACGAGCAAGGTACATAATACTAGGGTTTCAAACCAATCGAAAAGATGTTATAACCGCACACGCAGGTCAATTTGACCATTGCAATATAAAAAATTGCAAAGTTTTTCTAAACTCTCAATTCTTTCCTTATGACAATTTAAATGTCATGTTTAGCAAAAAGCGTTATTCCATCTTATACGATATGTATGCAAGATTTCAATCGTCATATTATGGAAAAACTAATACACCACTGTTATCACCTGAACAGTATTATTCAAAAGCCCCAATAATCGTTATCGATTGCTCAAAGCAAAATGAATCAGTAAAATCGTCAAGTGTGGATATAAAAATCGAAATGGAATTTGAAGATAAAATACCAGAAGGTACTTCGGCATATTGTCTCATTTTACATGACAAAATAGTAACATATACTCCACTAACTGGAATAGTTAAAAATGTGTTATAAAAAACGGTTTTTAGGTGGGGGCGATTGTTATAAAAGGAGGAAAACGAAGTAAAAATTTCATTATTTGTTTGACCATCCTATGGGAAACATCGTTAGCAAAATGAGTTCACTTAATGCAAATACTAACGAAGAAGAAACTACACCGCTTATAGCCGACAACAGTTCCGATATAGAAAAACAAATTGAACAAGAAATGGATGAGTTCCTCAAGTTTAAACATAAGAAAAGAGAAGAGGAAGTTGAAAAAGGAATTAAAAAAAGAAAAGTCGATGACATTATTTCCACCAATATTTTAGCAGAGGTATTTCTTAGAATCTACTATCCCATCTCATCATGTATGACAAAAAGCGTATCTGCCGGAGTAATAAAATCATTGGAGTATTCACCAACTATTATTTTGAATCATGGATCTAAAATGGTGTTTTTCTCTGAAATTTCCTGGGAATCGTTTATGAAGCATATACATCTTTTAGAATGTTATTTAAGTAACAATACATATGGAAGAAGAACGAAATTAAGTTTGCTAGAATCAAATATTGAAATCGATATAGTAAAACATCGGGGAGGACAAATTGTTCGTTTTAGAGATTTAACTAAACATGACATAAAAATACACCTTACAAAAGATGAATTCTACACCCTCAGCTGTGCTACAGGTCCTATCACAAGATATCTAAAACAACTAATATTTTCAAGCGCAATCATAAAAGAATATTTAACCGATACATTGGATAGACAACCATATGTACCAATCCTATACGGTCCCGTAGATACTTCCATTTTCAATAGAATACCTCACGAAGTTGATATGTGGAGACAGTTGCACAACTATCAGACTAACTTCGGTATAGATGAAGAAGCACAAGAAATGAATGAAGAAGCATCTTGCAGCAACCAACCCGCAGTATAAAAAGACGCCCTCCATAATTTTACAAACAGTCCCATACCGACCTTTGTCATGAATAAACAAGTTTCATTTTCAAACCAATACCAAATAATGGAGGTAAAACGAGGTATAATTGAATTTCAAGCGTTTCGCGGTAACGACGGACATTTTATCATTAAAGAGTTAGTTATTCTAGACATGAACACATCTGTCGTTTATCACTATTTATTCCAACCTCCTATACCGTTCAACAGTTTAACTACTAAAGCAAGAGTGACAAACAAATGGTTGATGAAACATTTTCACAACCTGAGATGGGATGAAGGTTTTATCCACTACAGTATGGTGCCGCACATTATGAATCATTACTGTAAGGAATTTAAAATTATCTACACAAAGGGATTGGAGAAAACCGCTTGGATACAAGCATTTACAAACCATGAAGTGATAAATGTGCAAGTGGATAGAGATTTTCAGTGTCACTTTGCCAACATTTGTATCTCTACCAAAAACTTTAAACATCGGCAGTCCCAATGCGCTTTAAAGAACGCTTATCGTTTGAATGCATATCTACAACAGAATGGTGGGGGGTGGGAAGGATATAAAAGCGACAACGCAACCATGACCCAGCATGAGTATTACTCTAGCCTCCGAACAGTCAACACCTCCCACACAGATTCGCAAGACTAAGAATAATATTAACAATAAATAAGAAGAAGAAAAAGTAAAGATGACGTCACAAACATTTTTACAATCTCTTGTCGATCAATTTAACAAACATTCAAAATCTACCGTCTTACCGACTAAAAGATGTTCAGAATTAAAAGAAGAAAAACATTATGTTATCCACACCATTAAGAAGATGGAAACTAGTGTTGGGGACGCCATCAACGTTACACTGAGTGAAGCGCCCTACACGCCCGGTGATGAACCAAAATTTCAAACATTTCTTCCTAAGCGCTTCGTGCACCTCCTGCAAAACGAAGATCTACGCCTTATCCACCCCGGCTCTCTGTACTTGGCATCCCACGGTCCAAGCGGAAGCAATTCAACGGAACTTACACTTCATGTCATGCCTACTGCCAACAACTAATTTATTTTTTGTAATACTTTTGTACACCTTTGTGAATTATTTTAAAAATAAATAAAGATGAAAAAATAAAAAAATAAAAAGCAATATATCACTATGTGTCTTTGCACATGGTGATATATTGCTTTTTAAAAAAATAATTTTAGATGACCTTGACCTAGTTACAAAAACTATATAAATGGAGTAATTTTCAAGGGGATTTCCTCAGTCTACAATTGACTTCCATGCTGTACACATCTCCCTTGGTTGTCCAATTATTTAAACGACAACATGTCTCTCAAAATCAAATGCGCATCATACGATACCTCCACCATCACAACTTTTGAACAACTCGACAATTTCACTAATGAATTGCGAGTACTTCTTGCAGGCGGTTATCACTTAAATGCCGATGTTTATGTTACAAATAAGAAGATGTTTTCAAAACAAAACTACTGCGATGATGAAGTGTACTTTTCTACACAAACGGCAACAACATCTAGCCCTTCTACTCAAAATAATGTTAAATTCCACAAATACTACTAATGTTAAATTACAATAACAATACTCCATCAACTTGAGGCTTCGCTATAAAAAGGCTATTCAACCCAGACTAAATCATCATTTGCTTTTTGACAACCGCAGCGATAACAACTACAACTACTATGCTGTACCGAATGATGATTGAATTTAATGGTAAAATATTTGGAAAGGACTATCAAACGGTAGAAGAGATGAGCTCCGATCTTGATGTATTAACTAAAGAAGGCTTCCAACCAAAGTTAATTCTAAAATTTCCAGAAGTACATCCACTATCCACTGA
Organism: Neoaliturus tenellus; assembly: GCA_030545055.2. NCBI lineage: Eukaryota > Metazoa > Arthropoda > Insecta > Hemiptera > Cicadellidae > Neoaliturus > Neoaliturus tenellus. The sequence continues at coordinate 15,030,682 of CM061532.1, read as the reverse complement.
AGATCTCGTCGCAATGGCTAGAGCAAAAAAACAAGAACATGAAGTAAATATTAAAAAAGAGAAAGAAGAAAAAAAAGACGAACCTATATCTTAAGTGTGCAACTTTTTAATATTTGTACCCCATTCTTTTTTAAAACTCCATTTGGTTGACCTTGAAATTACCCCCACCACTTTTTTCTTTTAATAAAACTCTCTATTCTATACTATACACCTTCATTTCCCAACTCCACTTAGAACCGTCAACATGGAAAAGAAAAAAGAAGACTACAAACCACGCTACTGTTGTGAACAAAAATGTACCGATATAGGAAGATGGATGGTAGATGGATTAGCTTGTAGAAAATGTGAATTCTTCGGATCCTGTTACTGCAAATGCAAAACAAAACAACTACCACCACCAGAATTGCAAACCTTCAAAATTTATAAATCAAGATACTTCCACACTTGCTGTCCCCAGAGATGTTTTAAATTTCACCCAGAAAGACTTTTTAATTGCCGAAAGTGTGATGCATATTATAAAGACGACTTTTGTACATGCATCAAAAATTTGTGCAAATATAGATCAGATTGGTCTTCTGATCCTTTTCAAGCTTCAGATATATAGCTGTAGTCACTGATTGCAGCTCTTTTTTAAAATTTTATTTGGTTGACCTTGAGATTATCCCCACCACTTATTTTACAATATATATTCTATATACCCTTTAACACACTTCTCATTTACACTACATTGCTTGGACTAACACCAACATGGGTGATGGATTTATTTCTTTTGAACATTTAATTACCGAAAGAGATGAGATGGAAACTCTATTTCACAACTTACTCACACTTATGGATAGGTATCCTTTAAGATGGATCAACATCAAAGTAAAATATGTAATTCCTACCAAAATATTTTCATCATCATCATCATCATCATCTTCCAACAGTGCAGGGGAAGAAGAAGAACCAACTTATGGTATTACAATTATTGAATTAAACAGCGAGGAACAAGACAATCAAATTCAAATTATAAATAAACTTAATATTTAGTTTACAAAAGTGATTGGTATTTCTATTCTATATTGAAGCTATCATTATTTTATTTCTATACACTTCCCACAACCTACCCGGACGGCGTTTCGCGGCGAACTGCGGTAACCGAAGTTCTCTCGCTTCTCGTTTTCAATTACCCCCACTCTTTTTCTTCCCCCACCACTATTCCCCGTTTCCATATAAGCGACCGCCTTACCGTCGCTCACCATTTGTTTGCCTACCGCCGAACGATGAGCCAGCCTCAATTAGCAAAGAATACTACTACTTTTGCAGTGACATCGCAACAAGATTTACAAGATATTTTTCAAACTTTAACCGATGTTGTAAACACGCCAAACAACACAGTAACTATTACTGTTGAAATTACCTACAATTGTCCAGAATGTGAAAGAATGGAAAGCGATAATGTTGAAGAATTAGAAATGCCAAACAACAGTCCTTCATCCGCCCACGATTCAACACCAGATGATTAAAGCTAGTCCTACACAAATATTCTTTTTCAATCCCCCCACCACTTTACATTAAATATATATCCTCCCCTTATTTGCTCTCCTCATTTCATCGCCTACTTTTACACCATCTACACCGCTCCTCTCTAACCTGTACACAAACATGATGGACGGCTTTTCAATCACATCACAATTGGAAGACGATAAATTAAAACTCGAAATTAACAGAATACAATTGGAAGCACAAAATCAGGAAGAAATGATCCGGCTGTTAAAGCTCTTCAAATGCGTACTGTGGTTGGTATGCCTCTATCTGCTTATCGCCATCACCATCGGCATTTACCAGACCGTCACCGCCAAACATCGCTTGGACACCACTTCCAATAAAAATTCTACTTGGCTTTCCTAAAATAAATTATTAATTCCCACAACCCCACAGCCCCCATCCGCTCCCGCCACACTCCCGCCTGCCCCACTCGTCCCCACACTCCCCACCTTTTTTAAAACCCCCTCCGGATGACCTTGACACACTTACCAACCCCTCCCCAAACCCCCTAAATCACCCCCAAATCAACAACACACACCTGCCAGTTACAACCGCTGACCTTGACCTGTGCCAGAACCGGCAAATCCCTTCTACTCAGCCACGTACTCTTATTGTGCGTTGAGTTTTGTGATATATGTAGTTTTCTGAACTTTTCAATACTATTTTTACCCATTCATTGCTTCATTGTAATGTATGTATTCCCAATGTGTCTTGTATTCTTAAGATCTACATGTAACAGGCAGTAATATAGTCTGTGTTCCATGGGACTCAAACAATTATAAAGATAGGTTATGTTTTTAGATTTAATGCACAGTTGCCGATATTGGACCACCGATAGTTTCCTTGATTGGACCAGTCAAAACTAGGATACACTTTTACTTCTCCCCAAATCAACGCACACACACTCATCCCTCGTTTGTCCTATCACTAGTTCTTAATGACAAAATGTTGCAAGTACATATTTCGAAGCATATTGTGTAAATTTAACAATAAAATGTTTAAGAAGAATATGAGTATTGTCAGTGGTCCAATGTAAGATACCGGTCCAAACTAGGAAACTCGCTGGACCAAACTTAAGCAACCGGGTTCTTAATTTGGACCGTTTGGTCTTGAAAATATTTTTCCACTTCTTTATCAGTCATTGTATGAATTTTGCTTTTTTAATATAACAGGAAAATAAGGTCTTTCAAACAATCAATTCGTTTTTATGACATTTAAGCTAAGAAATTCGAGGAAAAAATGTTTACTATGCGAATACGGTCCAATATTGGCAACTCTCCCCTACATTATTAAACCAAATAAAAATACGCATAGAGAGGTAATAAAGATACAGGAGTTCCTTTTGATAAAGGTGCTAAACCATTGAGAGATTGGAATTTTACGAAAGTATTGTTGTGGCAATAAAAACTACGCAATAGCACAATAGCTGATTGTTCCATGTTAGCTGACAGCTTAGCACAATAGCTGATTGTTACTGTTAATGTTTTAGTTTCATTGTGTTTGTTACTTTTATAGTGTGATCGTGAATGAGAACTACTAGGCCAAACGAAATCGGGCGTGGCTACAATTTTTACAATTACTCAGCTACAATTACGAAAGCTGGCTGGGTAGCTGAGTAGTTATAGTGCTGGCTTTTGAATTTCAAGGTTGCCGGTACGATCCTGAGTAAAGTTAGTAGCTTTTTAAGGTTCGATTCCGGACCCAGTTGCCATTTGTCATTGAGCAATTAATTAATGATGCTTTTAAAAACTGGTCGATGTTAGATATTATCAAGACCGGGATTATGACCGTTCCCCATCAAAACGTTAAAATATGCCAATAGCGTAAAAGAATGCTAAAAATAAATTTGGAAAGATGACCGCCTATACCCTATAAATTTTCGACTTTTTATTACTTCATTTTTTCAGTGATTTGCCAAAATTTAAGATCTACGTATATAACTTAAAGTATTCTGCATTTAATTAAATCGTTGTGTAAACTACAATTTCAAAACTGTCCAAACAACAATGAAAACGTAAACCGACCGATGGTGTGAAGCCCAGCATCGGACCAATATGGGACTGCTTTTGTATCACAGCCAATTTGCATTTTAATTTCCTCCATTAAGAATCCTCGCGGTTATCCGGCTTGTTATTGTCGGATTTAATTAATCCGGATTCGCTTAAACAAGCGTAACTTCAAATTTTTTTCTGGTTTTGATCATATATTTATTTAAATAATATTATTAAATTGAAAAGTTACAGTTTTTTGTATGATGGGCTTGTTGAATGTAAAACTCTTTTGATGATTTCACGCGAAAGGTCCATAATTCAGAATCAATTGTGAGAGAATGTACAATTTAACTAAGCAAAACTTTAAAGAAACATAAAATTTAGATGTGAAAACCCTGCAATGAGACAGACTCTTCCTTTTGTCCAAAGCCAGCGGTTTCGGAAAACAGCACAGGAAATGAAACCCCAGTTTATACGGTGACAATATGCAAGTGTCTGAACTTACATTTCCGTCCGTTCCTTTTGAACTTTCAAGGTACAATAGTTTTCACTATATTTTGTTCATCTCTTTTCCTACAAAAACATAGAGCATAGAGGTGTTAAGTGTTTATTATTTTTTATTGGTCTTTTGTGTAGTATTTAATTAACAACACGGTAAAATTGAAACTGACTCCTTATTTATTAAAACAATACTTATGTACCAGTACGTGCACTTTACATAATACTTTGTTTTAAAGATTCATTTCTGCTAAAAATATTAAAACCTATTCTTCCCCATTTTTTATCCGTAGAATACAAAATCGTATTTACATTAAGAGTAGGTAAATGCGACTTTTATTTGTCCTTAAAGTTTAAGTACGTAAATTTATTATTTATTTTATTGCCTATATTTGAATTGAGTTTCTTTACATTTTAGGAAATAATTTATTCCACAACTTTTTACAACTTATTTGCTAAAAAATGACTAAGCCACATGATTTTATGAAAGTAAGCGTGTTGATAATTTTTTTAATAAATCTCTATAAAACGCAAAACCATATCAAACCACGATATCCATTTTACAACTTACAATGTACCATTCTTCCTGCCTGTAAATATGTTACAGATATGTTACAGAGCGAATAATTGAAGATCTCCATTTAAATGTTCGTTTGTTCTATGTGTAAAAACAATCAACAAATAACATCAAACTAGGGAGTACGATAAGCCCTGGAGAATGAGTTAACCAGTGAGCTAAGCCTGGACATCATCACACTATCCTCTCAGTGGTTTTTATCTTCTGACTAGTTTTTTTGCGTTTGATGAAGTTGAAAAAATATTCTCTACTTTTACTCATGAAAAAGAATATATTTACCGGTATATTAAGATATTTTTAGTATTGAATTGTATTTTCAACATTTTAAAACCGCATTTCAAATGATGTTTTTACTATTAAATTATATGTCTTAAATTCACACGCAATTATATATATTTTTTGTGGTTAGTTAGTTTTACAATTTCCTGGCATTCTATTTTGATTGTGTTTACACTGGTGCAATTTTATTTCGTTTTCATAGAGAACGGTTCAAAACTTTGTCTTGTTACTATGAAACCTCTTTATATTTTTACTGAGAACATTATTCGTAATCTTAACGGTTATTTATATATTTTTTTTATACAAAAACGAAAATTAAAAAAAAAAAAACTCGATTCTAGAAATTCAACTATTACTAGCACATTTTTCTGAACTCAGTGTCACCATTTATGCTAATGTAATCTTTTTAATGCCTATAATAATCTAATAAGGTAAATGATATTTATTTAAATTTATTATAATTGGGAAGCCGCGAATATATTTGAATATGTGATCAATAGATGAGAATTGCTAAACCATAACATTTTAGATATACGAAAGGAACACCCCGCGTTCGACCATGTCTACTTCTACTGTTGTGACTACACAACATTTTATTTCGGCAACGTTGGAACTTTAGTTTTCCACTGGCCTTTTTTTATATTGTTTGAGCGGTCGGGGGCCGGTCAGGTAACAAAGCGGGGCGGGGATATCGTTAAAATTTACGACTGCCCTTAAGCCCGACATTTTGGTTTTGGTATAGTTGTCCTTTAGCCCCCATTCTGAACCTATTACCATTCTTTGCTTATGTGTGTTGAAACTGTTTTCCTATTTTCATATTGTGTTATTCATTTACGTTTTTAAATGTAATGAACATTGCGTTGTTGAATTTATATTAGATGTTTAAAAAGTTATATTTGCAACCCACACACTATTTTGTAAAAATTTCACATCGCACTACATTTAAGTATATACTACTGGAGGAGTTGATATTTACTAATTCGATATTTTTATATCATCGTACATGAACATATCATATTTTGTTTTTGCCAAAGTAAAATATATTTGTGTTATAAATGATTATGATGTAGTTAGAGTTTTCTTCTTTTGAAGTACAGTTCTTAAATTTTACGTAATAATTTAGAGACAATGACCATATACAGTAACATTATTATTTCGTAAATTAAGTAGGCCTATCATTCATTGTCATGATAGTTGATCGTATAAGCTATACCGGTATTTACAAAACCCAGCCAGCCTTTTGCCATAACTACACAGCCTTGGAATCTCAGAATTTTGAAGTTACAAAGTGAAGAAACTACTTCAATTAATTTTCGAAGTCGGTGCTACTTCTTAAAGCCTAACACAAACCCACTGATCAATTATTATTCTTTTGGTATATTATTTCAATGTATACGAAACCAAATAAGTGGGGACATCCCATGTTAAAAATGTTCAATTTTGCCCTTGAAACCCAGAGGGAAATAAAGCGCTGATGCTAGGATTACTTCTCCTGTCTATCACGGGAAGCGCTCTTTTTACCTCTTAAATGTCAAAATGAGCATATTTTTTTACAAAAATCAAAACAATAATAAAATTATTCTAGTCATCTGTTTTCATTCAACCAATCAGAATAATCCTTACTATCTTGGTGGTGCTATCTGTGTTTCGGGACGGTGTTCTCACTTCCCCATAAGGATGCCTTTACTTATTCGGTTCTGTATACATTTATCATTTACTCCATATCCCCTTGAGTCCACATTCTCTTAAAAATTCCGCAATAAATTTGTTTTATGTACATCTCCATGTTCCCAAGTACAGGAAGCTGACTTTCGCTAAGTAAGCACTTAGAGGGAGTGCGCGAAACTGAGGGAACCGTAAGCCAATATTGTAGCGACATGATATTCCGTCCGATGCGCCGCACTCCATCCGCTGTTTGCAAAAACAATCAACAAATAAAACACATATCGATTATCGGCTTCGCCGAGGGATCGGCGCCTGTAAGCTGCAGAGGGAATTATTCTCTCACATCGTCGCAATCACTTTATTTCACCGTTGTTCAATTTTTATCCATCGTTCATCAAATAATGCAGCTCCCTTTTTGTTAACTTGGCGTATGTATTCTCGACATTTATCATCTTATGAACTGTCTTATGTTTGTATTTGAATTCTATAACTGACTCATTTTGTATATTTACGGTAGATTGGGTTTAATTTCTTCAAACAAAATATTTAACAAGTTTAAAGGGGCACAAAGATAAGTTAGGCCTACTGACGAGAAAAGTTACCGTATGGAGAAAAGTTACCTTGGAGAAAAGTTACCGCGTTAAAAATTTACAGGGGAAAATGTTACTGTGGAGAAAAGTTACCTACGAGAAAAATTACAATGGAAAAAAGTTACCGTGGAAAAAAGTTATTCACCTCTCAAAAGGCCTCCCTTACTTACGTCACCATGGTTCAAACAGATTTGTTCTGATAAATTTTTGGACATTTTTTCAGTGTGTGAATAAAAGTAAGTTATTATTTAAATTAATGTTATCATAATTTTTTGTTAATTATCTTAGAACAATCATGTTTGCGAGTAGTTGCGTGGCATTAGTCTCGGTCAGTGCGATTCAATATGATTCTGAAGGATTTGGGTAGATGAGAATTGGGGCAGAACCTAGAACCAGGAACAATAGTCTGATGTGGATGATGATTGATAATGGATCATTCTGTTGAAGACTATTGTACTAAACGTACGTCTACACTTAGGAGATTAGTTGTAGAGATACGGTAATGCAATATTTGCTTTTCGCATATAACGAAGTGCTGAACGTTTTGTGTGTCTCTTACATTGCCGAGGAAGTATGTGTAGATCTTTTGCCTACGTTTGCATATTTCGTTTACATAACAATGACTGATTCACCTTCAAGGAGGTATTGTGAATAAATGTATTTGTTGCTCTAGGGATAGAGATACAATTCCACTAAGTTCCATATACAATCATCATCCTCCCTAGGCACTGCTTTGAGTAGAAAGGCTATGTATTTTCTCAATACTTTACCTGCTCAAGATAAACAGAGATGTCAGTTCCACGATCAAAATGTTCGCGAATTCCATGTAAATTAAGTATCTTATTTTATTGTTCTATTAAATAGTTGAAACGCGATCGTTTTACATCTACTCAAACTTAAAACAAACAACCAAAGCAAAGAAGAATGTCTAAACCAAAAAGTTGTAAGTTCCAATAGTTTTTTTTTCACGAAGTTCGTCCGCTGATTGTTAAAAGAAGCTGAGAGTTTAAAATTATTTTATCATTTTAATTGCATTTTATCTTAATTTAAATAACTATAACTTTTATGGGAACCAACTTGCTCAAAGTAATGTTCAATACAGTATTTTCCGTAATCCGTGCACGTGTTAAAAATATACATTTTCCGTTGTTGTTGTAAAAAAATTTCCAACACCGGTACAACCAAAAATGTTGGCCCGGTAAAACGTAAATACACTGATATTTGAAAAATTTACTATACCAAGTAGTGTAACAAAGAAAGTATTTTCCCTCAAATACAGAGTACTTTATCCAACAGTTTACCAATTAAAATTCGTTTGGAAAGATAACGGAAACATTCAGCAATTCCCGGAGACCTACGATATCGCACAATCGCACTGGGTATCGCATCATAGAGTGTTGCTGTTTTGACTTGTTGAGTGTTACAATCTTCCATCCCACTTCAATGTTTTCCTTTTGCTATCTCATGCCTGCAATGTTTTCTCTATCTCTTTCGATATTGAGACCTACTCCCACAACATTGTTACGGAATAAGATCGCGAATAAAAATAAACTTATAAGTTTTACCGATTCTTTCGATGTAATAAACAAATTTTAAGTTTGAAGTTCCATTCATACACATTAAAAAAAGGGTTAACTAGCAATAATGTAAGTCCTACTGTACATCAATGACTTAAATTTACAAAAAGTTATGTTGGTATAAACCAAGATTGGACCCTAGGTAATACTTAGGAAACTGCACCTACTGCAGATTTGAAAACAAACTTACGAAGAAAAAGGGACTTATGAAATTGACTAAAGTTCAAGTAGGGAAACAACGCCCCGCGAGGGGGCGCGTGAATGAAAGTTCCGCGAGGGGACGCGCACGGTGGATTCCACCGGGCTACGAAAAAATCAACAAAAGTGTGATAAATGTGAGTTTTATTGTATACATATTACATTCTAGGTACATATAAATATCTCCGAGTGATAACATAATAATATTAAACTAATATACTACTAATGATATATTATAGAATAATAATAACATACTAGTATCATTTAAAACAAAACTAAATACAAAAAAACAACTAGAAACAAAGTAGATACTTCAAAAGCAGCAAAATAGAACTAATCTACACAAATTTTGTATGGAAAAGTAAATTTGGATCTTAAAAAGTCAGAAATAAAATAATATTAATAATATAAATATATAAAAAATAAGAAAAATAATAAAATGATAAAAAAATAATAATAATAAAATTATAAAATAATAATATAATAAAAATAATATAAATAAATAAAATCCATATCAGGCCGTAAAAGTCACTGATTCACGCAAACGTCACATATAAAACAACAAAATCACACGAATGAGATGGGTCGCGCACGGTGGATTCCACCAGTGTCCGCAGTAAACACACTTCAGACGACGACTGGCGCGGGGGAGGGGGGTGACATATGATCTGCCGGCTAGTGGACGAGTCCAATGAAAGGTATACGAGGGGTGGTCACCATAGCTCAAGACGTATCAGAGATATTACGAGAAATCTGAAACCCCGGTGGAAAAGACAGCGACGCGACCCCTCACGGGTTAAAATCATTTGACGATTAAGCTATGAAATAAAACATTCAATCGGGAGGGCCTAGTAAAGATTTTACTTTTATTTGTCAGATGAAGATGATTATTTTATGAAAACATCGATCATCTCTACAGTGTCTTAATACATCAATGTATCTCTATTGATTTTGTTGTTATCCAGATACCCATAATTTTAAACCTATTTAAATTGCAAATTGTTTAAGCTATCGGTATAACCAAGGGTCCAATTACTTTTTTAAGCTCAATTTCATCCATTTATTCCAAACGGCCATGGTATCGGAACTTATTTGCATTTTAATATTGCCCGGTCAAGAAATGCTCGGTGGGACGGTTCACTTTGCATATAAAACTGAGTATTACAAATGGAATTTATTGAGAAACACTTATATTCTTTTGTAATTGACTAGTATTCATTTGAAACATCCAACGAAACTTATTTCTTAACAAATAAATACGGTATTGTGAAATATTTGTTATATTTCTCGGATCTTTAAATTAGTTAAAGCGAAAAAGTTTTAGGATTCGTTGAAAACAACATTGTTGAAGAACGGGAATTATCTTTCAGAGGAGTTGGAATGTTATAAGAAATGCCGAAGTGAATTATTGCTCTAAATATCTTCAACTCAAAATAAACTGCGCTCCAACTCAAATTGTTTTATGTTTGGACTGGATTCTCTTTGAGGTTGAAGATCAAACGGGAAAGTGTACTTGTAAAACGGGTTAAATAGTTACTATCTTATACAGGTTGCGTAGTACAGCTATATTTTAGTGAACGTAATTTTTCAAGAAGAAATATTTATTTTCATAGAAAAATAATGTATTCATCACATTTATATTGGTTGATATAAACTGCTAACATAGTGAAATCAAACATGTCTTGTTCGATTAGCAACCAAGTTGATGAATAAACTTCCAAAGTTTTGTCACTTCTTTCGAGTCCGTATCTAAAGTTAGGCCTAAATAAGCGTCTATTTTTGCTTTGCACAATTACATAAAGACACCCATTGTCAGTTTTATATAGCACTAGTATACGTGTTGCTCGAAATCGAGCAATTTATTTTAATACAAAAGTTACTTTTAGCTCTAAATCAATGACATCCGACCAATCCAATATTGTGAATCTCTTTAATCACCAAAAGTACACGTACTTACAGCTGATTATTAACATATGTTTAAAATGTTTTATTCAATCCCAATGCTATTTAAATAGGAAACTTTGAGAGTTCAATGGTGGATAGCGCCTTTATTTTCAGCCCGATTCTCATCAATTTTTGGCGGAAACAACTACAGACCTAGCCCTATCCAATGACACCAAAAACTTGAAAATCGGTTGAAAATTGTAGGAGGAGTTCTCAAGACAAAAAAACCCTTAGCGTATTAAATAAGTATAGATTTATTTAAAAAATATAATAAGTTTATTATTTTGCAGGACGGGTTTTCTGTTTTAATATTTTTACTGAGTAGTGTTTAACAACGGTGAAGTAAAATTAACGTATTAAAATACTTACGCGTTTTACTAACTGGATTCTTTAAAAATTCTGAAATTAATGAAATTACCATATTGTATTACTATTTCTAATTTTTTTTTTTAAATAGTGGTAAACTTATGTAAACACAATTTTTATGATCATAAGTGATAACATATTTTTTGTTTATGGTGTTTATAGAAGAAATAGGGAGTTAATAAAAATTTTGATTTTCAGTATCATAGGCTTATGATCTAATTGCTTATACTGACCAATAAGATATTATTTTTATTGCACATATAGCGGTATAAAAATGCAGGAAACAATATAGCTATATAGACCTATATTTAATACAAAAATAAAAAAAATCTGCACATTTTTGTTTTTTATTTGAAAAATCGTTGTATAATTCCAACAATACTAAAGTATAATATTACCCAATATTTTAAATATGATAATAGTTAATGCCTGACAAAAAATTCAAGCCTGTAGCTCAAGTAGTTTTTTTTTTTAAAATATATCAATTTTAGTATAGGAAAACGTGGAAAACTTAATTTTCGGGATTTGCGGGTTGAAAATAACCATAAATAATATAGTTGCTAGACTTTCAAAATATATAGCTGTAATCGTATTTACATGTATAGTTTTTCTCGAAGAGGAGATCTTAAAGAATAACAAAATATCAAAACTAAAATTATAAAAATCGCAATTTTCAGTTTTGAATCCCCCTTAAAATCCCCCACTACGTGAAAAACATTGTATGTGGTAGTTTAGACCGGCCGGATTAATTAAATCCGACAATAACTGGCCGAATAACCGCGAGGATTCTTAATGGAGGAAATTAAAATGCAAATTGGCTCTGATACAAAGGCAGTCCCATATTGGCCCGATGCTGGGCTTCACACCATTGGTTTACGTTTTCATTGTTGTTTGGACAGTTTAGGGAGTCATTTTTAATTATCAGCAGTAGAATAACGGGTGTCCCAGACCACTCGTACACACTGTTTTAAAAAAATTAACAGAATTAATTTTCATAAAAACTATTTGTACTAATTATGTAAACCGGTTACCCTCTATCAATTTAAGCCTGTTTCAATTGAAAGGGTGCACCAGACGTAGCGAATCAAGACCAGAAGTCATTAATTTTAAATACAAACCACCACTTTTATGCCACTTTTTGGAGTATACATGTAATTTTAGGATAATTTTACAAATTAGTGTGTACCCCCAATATTTGCGGTTTAGAAGATAGGAGGTGGAAGAATAGTGGTTTTACATAAAAGTAATATAGAAAAAAATTACAGACCCCATTGATGTTCCCTGTTGTGCTTGAAATTGAATTCATAAACATTATATTTGATGTATCAAATGGAATTTATCACTTAATAGCAGGTCACTACACACTACAACAACATAGGGCGTTTTAACTGCTCCGTTGTCATCGACGCGAAGGTTTGGACTAAGTATAACTAAGTATAAGTTATACTTAGTCCGAGGGCGGCGCGGCGGAGCTGTCTGTTGTTGTCATTGTTGTCTCGTTTCTTATCAGGAAATATCGCTACAGCCGTCGTTCCCTACACATTATTCGCATTGAATAAACATTTGCGGCATTTCTGTTTCATCTTTATCCCTCCTCTACCTGTTTCACTAGTGACTTCTAAAGATGGAAGTTTTAACTTTGCCTAAATAAATAAAGCTCTTATCGTCGTTGTTAGTTAGTTAATTTGTTACATATATTACCATCAATGAATGAATTAAATATAAAAAAAACTAACTGTTAAAGTAACAAATTAAGGGAATCATTGATTGTAACAAAGAGAAATGGATGGGATCGAAAATTAAAACATTTAACTAGCAGATTAGAAAATAAGTTGTTACATGTTATAGAAAAACTTGGTGTGTTAAATTATGCATTAATGTAGTAATAATTTATCCAACTGACGGAAGTGTTTCAAAAGAATAGTATACTTTGTTTTTATACCTAATTGTAAAAGGAAAATTTTAAAAGAAGAATAAAAAGTCTGACTTAAAAACATTTTAAACTTTGAACAAAATTTAGCATGCAAATCGTCCAACAATTGTGAACCCCGCTTCATATTGGTACCCAAATATTATCTAGGGTAATTTCTGATATCCCTCCTTTCAAAGGTTTTCTTTTTTACTAGACTTAAATTATTCATTATCATACTTTTTTTAAGTAGGGCTCTTTTCAATAATTTAAAATTTTTAAAAGAAGGTGTTTAATTACATTTTTTACTGTTCATTAAGTTACGTGATTTAATATTTATTCTTATGAAATTGGTCTATTTGTGAAGTTTCAATCAATCGTACATTTGCGTGATAGAGTTGTGTTACCATAGTTTAAACTATTCAACTAAATAAAACTAGTTCAAACTAAATATTTTATAAATTATTAACCTTATAATTTACATATAAAACTGTTTATACTTAAAGTATTCACGTTTTTCATTATCACAGGGATTATATAATATTTTACATTTCAATATGCAATAGCGTATTGGAAATAAAATAGTTTTGCATTTAAAAAAATGTAATGTAATAATTTAGGGATGGTTAAAAATGTAGATATTTTCTTTTCAAATAAAATTTATAACAGCTCTGCCTGGTTAAAACATGGAAATTATTTATAAACTAGGAGAATGTTTATTCTGCTCGACAAATCCTGCGTACAAAGCTGAAAACAATACGCTTCTTTTGTGACAACTATAAATATTTATTTTGGTACTTTTCATCAAACTTTAATACTCTTTCAAAAAATATTTATATAATATTCTATTTTCAAGGGAAACTTAAAATGTGTTTTTTTTACCCAGCGTTTTTTTTTTTTTTTTTTTTTTTTTTTGTAATAGCTTAAGTAATGTTACTGTTAAAATGAAGGTATAGGTTTAACTTATTTACAACTTGTAAAATAAGCAATATTCTTCCAATGCAAAATTACAGGTCTTTTTTAAAACTCTGAGTTATTTAATGTTAAGGATTCCTTCACATCCTTACGCATCAGACAAACTAAATTACAGTACAGCCTTTCTTCAAGGAATTATTCTTTGACCATTAGGATATGTTTATGAATATAGGCTTAATGCTTTTCGAAGCGTATTTTCAAATTCAAAGGTTGGCCGATCAGTGCAGAATATTTAAGTTATAATAGTCTCCCTCTATATTATTGAGTCCTACATAAAATATTTAAAGACGCAAAATCACTCTGTTGTCACAGTTGTAACACTCAAACTGTGATGAACATGTTTACATCACAATTAAAATTTTACATTTTGACAAGAGCCAAAGTTAGGGTTTGACATCGGCAACTCGCTTGCGGATGTTTAACTCCCTTTACTTGTTGTTTCATTTCCAAAGGAGCGAGTTAGACGTGGCCCCCGGCATATAAACGGCCAACAAGCCAGCCAATGTATTATTCACATGATAACTCTATTGTGGGTCCCGACAGCGAACTGGACTGAATCAATTGTTGAATTTATATTTAAGTGTTTTAAAATATGTGTAACACTATGATTGTTTATTTACAATCTCGCGTAAAACTTTCTTCAATTTTTCGTACCTCTCAATGAACATTTTTTAGCTTACCATACCCTACATGGGAAGCGTCTCAAAGAATAATACGCGAGTGTCTAAAGTTAACAGTTACGTCTTTCAAAGAGCATTCCAAAGAGTTATTCACTTTAAAATAATGCTTTTTGTTAAAGACCAAAACAAAATTGTCTTTGAAAACCACAAAAGTTTAAAAGTTTCTGTTTGATTCTAAATACATTCAGAAGCACAGGTTGATTAAAAATATTTAATCCAAAATCAGTTTTTTCTTTATGGTCCAATTCAGTTAATAAGCTTCTGTTTCGTTGAAAATCAGTTCAGAAGCTTCTATTCTATCTCAAATCTGAATCTTGAGTGAGTGGCAAATTGTTGGTTCCAGACCAGTTCAATGGCCTCTGAGAAATGACGTCATGGTGACGAAACTGCTGACGTCATATAGGTCAAGGTCGTGCTGGAAGTTTAATTTTGTTAGCACTTTTGCTTTTTCTCACACTTTGCTCGGATTTTTGTTCGAGTCCCCGTGACCTTAAGGACTTGGAGCCAAATTCGATGAGAAGCCGCAAAAGTGCAGCAAAATATTGAAAACTTCCGTGATTCCATGTGACATTTCTCAGAAGTCATTGAACTGTTGTTAAACCAACAATTTGCCACTACTTGCTTTTAACCTCAAATATGTTCAGCGAATTGTAGGTCTGAATAAATCTATGCAAATATTGTGTTCGACATCAAATCACTTTAGAAGTTTCATTTTGATCTTGAATTTCATCAGTTCCTCTTGATCTCCAACTAGTCCATTAACTTTTCCTGACCCCCGACCTCTCTAGAACTCTTGACCTCTCAGTTGTCATGTTCTTTTCCCGCTGACCTCGTCTCTTCTGTCCCCAGGAGCGCTGCAGATCACCAACAGCATGGAGGAGGACCAGGGCAAGTATGAGTGCGTGGCAGAGAACAGCGTCGGCACCGAGTACTCCCACTCGACCATGCTCTACGTTAAAGGTGGGTTCACCACTCAAGCTTCCATGTCAGATTGACATCTCAAGGTCTGTAGAGAAAAAAGCATAACTTCTTCCTAAGGTCAGCTGAATAGCAATTTTTTGTGTTCCGGAAATGAAGCGTCAAAACTAAAACGGAAGTCAAGTTTTGTTATAATATTTACCATTACACATCTGATTGAAAAAGGGAAAGAAGCAGTCTTGCCACAGGTACGATATTATCGTAATGACACCATGTTACTCTATTTTTCATTTGGATTATTAGTTAATAACAAACCATTATGTAATGACCAAATTAACAATTTTCAATCAACGTAAATCTAAAACCATAAATTCTACCCTAGTTTGCTTTGAAATTCCTTATTTTAGTCCCTAATAGTTGAGACAAAAATCTCCAACGCAAACGAGAACGATTGTTGTTTCCTTCAGCGTTGGCAACACTAGCAGGTAACAAAGAGTACCTAAAATTTTGGCTTTTTAACACTTTTTTAACCAACAAAAACTCTATGGTGACATCCATGGATGTCACAGAATCTGTCACCATTGCTGTTATGGGATGTAGCTCACCTGACACTACAGTCATCTTGATGACGTTTAACTATTAGGTTTGGTTTTGTGTTAAAAACTAAGCCATAATCAGACCGATTGTCTGTTACTTCAAATACTGTAAAAATATTTTGGTCTGTAATATGTTAACCTGTTAATTGAACATGAAACCACTATCTTTAATTTTTTAGCCCTTTTCATTTGGATAATTTGGGTGTTTGCCACCCAAAAAGCAATTAGGAATTTTTTAAATAGAGATTTGTTGAAAGAACTTTATGAGGCAGAATTTTAAATGCTCTTTCAATGTTTTATCACTACAGGAAATATTGTATTAAATAAAGTACGATTGTCTTAAACTTATCAAAATTGGAAATGTTTTTCTTCATATCTCTACATAGCAATTTGCCATGTCACGATTTATGCTTAATTGTAAAATATGTGTTTTCTAAAGCTATTGGTTTGTAATAACTTACAAAGTAGACCTCGTATTTATGCGGCGTTGCGTTTATAGAGGTCTAACAATTTAATTTTGATTTATAAGTCAAAAAATGTATTTAAATGTGTTTTAAACCTGTAAGGGTATTTTTTATAACTATAAATGTGTTATGAATAAATCACAAAACATACACCGATCAATCTTTTTTAATTTGAAAATAATTTTTTGTTTTCCAGCTGGTTAGTAAATATTGACTGAGGTAGATGAATCTAATTCATTAAATGGTCCAATAAAATAGAGGGAAATAATACAATATTAATAGTGCTAGTGGAGTAAGTTGTCACTATGTTTACCCTTGTTGACAGGTAGTTGTATATGTACATGCATGCCACCTGCATACACATATAACCTATGCAAAATATGTTTTCCAAACAATATTTTCTTAATGAATCTTCAAGCCTCTCATATCTCTTGAAACAACCACTGTAAGTTGATCCCATCATTATTTAAAGGTCACATGTTATTTTTACCACAAACTACCCTTCCCCCCTCCAACCCCACCCAACCCCCCACGATCCATTTACCTTCGCCAAGGTAGTGGGGGGGGGGGGAATCTCGTAAGATGATCACTCTCTCTTTGTCTGGCTGTATTATGTCTGAATAATCCCTCAAAGATATTGGAAACCTGTGTAATGCGGGGTTGCCAACGAAAATACATTCTTCAAGAACAAAGGTTTGCTGGCATCAATCCTTATTTGGTTAACAGGACTAATAACTCTAGGATCCTAAAATATTTCAACGATAATTGGGTTTTCTTCTAATTTATTGATTACACCGTAACACAACCATGGTAAAACAATATTTACTATTGTGAAACAAATTTAGAACTTGATTACTATTTTTAATGTGAATATCGTAAATGTCTGAATTCTTCTGTTCTAAAGAACGAAATGAAAATAGATTTATATTAAAAACCTATTTTCCTTATGCAATCCTCATGGGATTAAAATGAAATTGTAGCTCTCATTATGTAACTGATTTGTTAGGAAGACATTCCTATGTGTGTCCTATCATATTATTTAAGTGAGTAGCCATTTTGGAAAATTTCGTACTTAAAATAATTGTAATTCATATATACTGTAGTTTACTCTCATAAAAATAGATGAAATCCCCCTTTTAAAGTTTCCTCTAAACAGTACAGTGTCTGAATCGCCGATGCTGGCACAGATGCGTTGTCAACTATGTATGATTCGGCTCCAATGTACACCCTGTTTCACGTCAAGATGACTGTAGGGCCAGGTGAGCTACATCCCATAAGAGCAATGGTGTCAGTTTCTGCGTCATCCATGGATGTCGCCACAGAGTTTTTGTTGGTTAAAAAAGTGTTAAAAAACCAACATTTTACTCTTTGTTGCCAACGCTGCAGGAAACAATCGTTCTCGTTTGCGTTGGAGATTTTTTTATCTCAACTATCACTAAAATAAGGAATTTCAAAGCAAACTAGGATAGAATTTATGGTTTTAGATTCACCTTGATTGAAAATTGTTAATTTGGTCGTTACCAAATGGTTTGTTATTAACTAATAATCCAAATGTAAAATAGAGTAACATGGTGTCGTTACGATAAGTATCGTACCCGTGGCAAGACTGCTTCTTTCTCTTTTTCAATCAGCTGTGTAATGGTAAATATTATAACGTAACTTGACTTACGTTTTAGTTTTGACGCTTCATATCCAAACAAAAAAAAAAATAACTATTCAGCTGACCTTAGGAAGAAGTTTTGCTTTTTCCTCTACAGACCTTGGTTTCACGTATCGTAGACCACATCACACAGTGAACAACAGGCCTACATAGATGTGCAAAGCCCATGGCTCTGGTGGATCACTAAGTGTGCAGGTTGTAATTCGCCCATTAAGCCCTTTAAGGACCCAATTACCCTTATCTCGAGCCTACACAGCTGATAATTGTCTTGCACCCCCTCCCCCTTCTCTCACCCCCTCACACTCTTATTATCCCCTCTCTCAAACTCTCTCGTCAAGTACACTGTTCTCTTACTGAGTTTCTTGTATTGCAGTCATAGATAATCCTACCTCAAGTTGGTAGGAGGGATAAATTGCTTAAAATGTCTTTATTTTGAAAATTATTTCTTTTTAAATATGTGGTAATGAATTTTGTTGGCCTCTCAATGTAAAAAATCAAATAGTTTTATTAGCTCTGTAAATTAATTTTCACCCTGTCAAAATATGTTAATGTGTGCTTGTGTTGCGAGAATCGTAACATGTTTTACATACGACAGTTGGAATAAGCACAGGTAAAACCAAACCTTATGAAACCAAATCAAGTCCTGTATAGTGAGGTCTTAAATGTACAGATACTATTTTAAAATACAACTTCTAGACCAATGATAAAGTTAGGCATTTTACAAAACAGTGTTATAATGGAAATTACCGTACGCAAATTCACATTTCTGCTTATTGTTCCATTACGATTCATGTATTATTACTATATATTTGGAAATTCATAGTATGTATTTAGGGTTATCAGCTTAATAGCATACTTAGTGCAGTTTAGTGCTGCTATTCCAAAAATCCATATAATCTGAACACATTTTGTTAAAATACCGTACACAGTCTTTTCTAAAAAATTTTCTTTAAATCCCAACTATCGATAATAATGCAATTTACAGTTATTTAGCGGGATTCCGTTGTATTGTGGCCCCTTTTATGCCGTTCTATTGATATCGACTGATTTCATAACAATACTCCATCGGTATTCCACTATTGACTTGGTCAGTGGCGACGTCCTGTAATCCAGCTACTTGGAGGTCACGAGTTGTGGATAGTTATAAGCGAGGGATTGTGGATGTGATGTTCCCTGGTGGGGATTAACGTCCACACTGGTACATACTAGTTCATCCATAAAGACCATCCTCTAATTAGACCAATTGGTATATGTGAGGTCGAAATTGTGGTTCAGATTCCACGTTATAAACTGTATCCCTAGATACCATTGACTGTTGGGCTATTAATTAACAGTCCTGTCTAAGGAGAATGTCGGCATTGGTCGGTAACAAGCATACAAGATCACGCCACAATCATCCTACTCTCATCTCTCATTCATATTCAGGTTAAAATACCCACTATGTGAGGCCCCTGTCTCAAAATAGTGATAAAGTGATATAGTAATATAACACAGTTTCATCGTTTCATCGGTACTGTAGCTTTCCACTATTCAATCTCATTGAGTTCCAGGATCATACGCCCTGTTCGAGTAAAGAGCTGGTTAACGAGTAAGTGAGGTCCCTATCTCAAAATAGTGATTTAGTGATATAACACAGTTTTATCGGAACAGTAGCTTTCCACTATTCAATCGCCATTGAGTTCCAGGATCATACGCCCTGTTCGAGTAAAGAGCATAGGTTAACGAGTAACCTTGCATTATTGATAGATTCTGCCTAATCTGAAAATTCGCTAAATTAAACAGGGTCTGATCCCGAATTTGTTAGGATTACCGAGATTCTACATATTTGATTTCATTTGCATTGTAGAACAATTTCAAGGATGTCTCAAATTTATAAATTTTAGGTTACTTAAATTCCCTGACATACTTTTGCAATTTAACTTTTTCAACATAGTGTCTCAATTAATCAAGTTAATTATTTATATCTCCATTAATTCAAAAGCAAATTTTAAAGCTTAGCGAAGTAATCAACATTCAACAGAGGCCCAGTCACATTTTCACCCCTAATGAAGCTCACTTATGACTTCCATTACTCGCACTGAATTGAAGAGGAAAACAAAACGGTTTATCACAAAGCGATGTCGCCTCTTCACGGCGAAAGCGTTTGAATGAAGCGCTCGTCGAATAGAAACACGCGGACAAAAGCTGAAATGTAAAAATGCACCGGATTGAATAGTGTAAAGAAGTGCCATCAGCTAAGTGTGACGCTACGTTCATTGTCCGCCGACGCTTTCATGCGATGCCCTTCAACAGCCAGTTTAACTCTAG
The DNA here is from genome assembly GCA_030545055.2 of Neoaliturus tenellus. Lineage (NCBI taxonomy): Eukaryota > Metazoa > Arthropoda > Insecta > Hemiptera > Cicadellidae > Neoaliturus > Neoaliturus tenellus. The sequence goes on along the minus strand of CM061532.1, from coordinate 15,009,958 downwards.
GGCTAGTTTTTCAACAATAATTGTTGCTCTAATAACTACTACTGTTTTTTATGATTTGTTTATTTTTATTTCTTTATTTGACTATCAATCTGGGCGTTGGTTTGTGTACTGTGGGAAAAGTGCGATCTCTTATCTCTTATCGGAACACCCAGGTGCTACTAAGGCTTTGCTAATTTCACAACAACAAAATCACTTAAAATATAAAAAATTTATAATAAATATTCAAAAAATTGTTAGGGAATACTGAACAATTTAGTATTTTAATCATTGACATAGTTTTACTAGTTACGAAGAAAACCCAAAAATTTGTTTCCTTTGGTATTTTTTTGAAAGAATCTTATATCTTGCTTATTTATTGACCTACAGTGGTTTGGTAACACCTTCACTAGACAGTGTGTAACTTACCTTCGCTTTCAAAATCCACATGACAGCAAAGCTACCATGGTCACCCCCATGGTGTTTATGGGGGAAATAAAAAAAATTCAGATCTTGATATAATTTGGAATGCCCTGCACTAGATATGAGATTAATCTACACTTGCTTACAAAACTCTCCCATGGCAGAAAATCTACATACTCAGTCTCATGGTGTTTTATGGGAAAAATTCAAATATCAAATGCCAGTGGAAATTCGCTGTGTACCGTACGCAGTTGCACTCCACCAAAGGCATTTTATAGACCTTAAAAGCGTAATTTCTCTGTATGAAATAAATTTTATCCGTAGGACTTTCTTCTTACGTTACTAAGCGCATAAAAATTATGACGAACTTAAATACATGTGTTTTATTTGTATTAAAAATTGTCTCCAGTAGTTGTAGTTTTCAACTATTTTATTCCCATGCACAGGGAAACTTATTCTCAAGACGTACAACGTTAATGGTTCCTTAAAAATGTAACTCATATTTCATTTTACCTATCAATTGATTATAAATTATTTAATTTGACGATACCCTCAGAAAAATAATTTTCTTGTCTCTAACTTAAGTCAACAGTTTAAATGTTCTACTTTTTCATAAGCTTATTTATGTATTTTGTATTTTTTAACCTTAGTTCTCGAAATCGAAATCACAAAGTTATTACATGACTATAAGTTTGTTTAAGAAAATGTGCGTAGTAGAAGTCCTTGGCAGTTCATAACGTCTGGTTCGTGGGGAGTAGAGGGGCGTTTAAGACAATTAACAGACATGTAGGCAAGAGATAAGGGCAATTTGACCGGCAGAGGGCTTAATGTGGGAATTACCCCCCCCCCCCCCCCCCACCGCATTAGCTGATCCCTGGGTTGAATGGAGGGGGGAGAGGGTTTGAATGTCTCAATGTGGTGTCCGGTGGTGGAAATACACAAAATACAGTAGGTATATGTTTGTTCGTGTATTGAGGGAAATAAGTCGATTACAGACGTGAAATACAGGAACGCTAAAAAAGGTGGAGACGGCGTTATATTTTTACATTAATAGTCTACCATATATTTAGAAGATCAATTCGGTTCATTCAATTAAGATGTGATGACTGGCTGGGTTTTCGACCAATTGTTGAATAGCATCATTAATAATAGCCCAATGACTAATAGCAACTGGGTCCGGAATCAAACTGTAAAAAGCTACTAAATTTCTCAGGGTCAAACCAGCAACCTTTGGATTCAATGTCAAGCACTATAACCACTCAAGATAGTCACAATAGTTAAGATAGTTACGGGTTTGGACCGTCCCCCGTCTACACAAAAAAGGTCACTAGCGTAAAAACACACAAAAAATAAATATGTTTTAATGACTTTCTACCTCTAATTTTGGTCGCCCCACAAGGAGTCAGAAGAAATTCTCAAATGTAAGCATACGCTAAGGTGTACATCAAACTTATATAAGCATCAATTTGATGTACATATCAATCAATGCATAAGTTTAAGGTTGTCTTCTGAGTCCTTCGGGGGACTGCCCCGTTAGAGGTAGAACATCAGTAAGGTTGAAAATTGTTTTTTAAATCCTGATTAAATTTTTCAAGTTTAAATTTAGCTGAAGTAAAAATATACATATTATGCCGTGTTAAAATTTATTAGCACCCCTATATTTTGAATTTTTAATTGCATTATAGACTGTCAAAGATATTTCTTAAAAAAATCTTGAGTGTTTCAAAAGTTATTGAATTGAAAGTATCCATAATAACTGATATGAAAATTTTGATTGCGTTAATATTTGACCAGATGTTTTTTCGAAGTTAGGTTTGCAACATTCTTTTTTAATGATTAGTTATTTTTCCTTCTGATTCCGTTGAGCTCCTTTTCTGAAGAGTTAGAGGGGGACACTGACTTTGTGTGCAAAAATTTTAATCACAATGGTGGTAGAATGTGCATAGATATCCAAAATAAGACAGAAAACACCTCATCACTTTTTGTGAACAGAATTATTAGATTTTAGATTCAACAGTTATAAAGATTTTACCCATTTCACTTCTTATGCCCCAAAATATCTCAGATAGATTCAGTGTAGATTGAAACACAGATGTGATGGTTGTACAAAGATACGCTGATCCTAACAATTATGATTATTGGTGGAGATTGTGGGTTGCATTAGTTGAACAAATGTGTACGCTGGGTCAGCGAACACTCCGCCGAGTGAGTGGTACAATCGCAACCCCACAACCGTTCACCGACTGCATTTTTAGCGAATTTCCCTACTGGGAATACGCTATTACGGTAGTAGTCACGGTAAGACCTAGGCCCGAGACCATGATACTTTTTCGTTTTGAGTTCTGTATAGAATCCAAAAACACCGTTTGTTCAAATTCATATATACGTTATATAAGTTATCGTTATGTGAGTGTCCGTCGATAGCTTTTGAAGGGGATCTCCGATTTTGATGAAATTTGGTATAGAGGTATAAGACCAGGTCTGTTTTCATGAGTTTGTGAACCAGCATGATCGGGCTTCGGGAATGGGTTTTTATAAGGTTTCAAATGGGTCAAATTGTGTTTTTGGCATTTTTACACTTCAAGTTTTAAAATTCACTAACTTTAACTAAAACTTTTTAAAAGAGCTCTAAAAAACAAACAATTTGGTATTTTGATTTTTTAACTTGACTTAACAGACTACGTAGAAAAGCCAAAAATAGGGTTCTTATGTTAATCTTATGGGAAATCAACAAAACATTGTATCTCGCTTATTGACCTAACTTGGTAAAATTTGATTTGTACACCTAACTGATGAAACTGAAATATTGACCCCATTACTATGTAATGTAAATAAAGATAATTTTGTCCTTGTGTTTGTCTTTGCAGTGCTTAATCAAATTAAAATTAGTTTTATGATCAAGTAAAATTAAAAACATGAATTAAACTCAATTATTCAAAATAAAGTAAAACGTGTGGAAAAGCTTAAAACAGATCCTTTAGATGTTTTCAACCAAGTGAAAGGTGAAATTTCCCATAACAGCCGGAGTTACTCTATACACTGTACATTGATGGAATTGAATGGTTTTTAGAAATGTCTGGCCCTCTGCTAAGCGACGCTCTTCATTGTTATTGTATTCGCACATTTGCTTTTCACTTCAGTTCAGCCGTGCTCTTTGCGTTAGTTTGTTTCTTAACGCTAATTGAAATTATCTTCAACCCTAAAATAAAATTAATACAGTACTGCGATCATAATATTCATTGTTGTATTCGCACATTTGCTTTTCACTTGCGTTCAGCTGTGGTCTATGCGTTATTTTGTTTCTTAACGCTAATTGAAATCAGTTTCGGCCCAAAAATAAAATTATTACAGTACCAACAAAAATATTGGTATGCGGTTGTGTTAAGTTTTTTGGTATACGTTCTTGTGTCTCAAATTCCGTGGTTTGAACACATTTTAAAGTATAATTAATTGTTTCAAATATAAGACGTAAAGAAAGATTTTTCTGATAAACGCATAAGTTTTTCTTTATTACTAAATTTTAAATCGGTTTTCATACCATAGACATTACATGTATTAATTTATCTTTTCATAACTTTATTTCCAATTCAATTTAATTTGTCTTCAGCGTAGAGAACAAACAGTAAAATGATTTATCTACATTCCAAGTATCATATACTCTTAAAACTATGTTGTGTGTACATTATATTTGGTATTCCAAATTCAGTTCTTTTTAATTATTCATTATTCCTAGATCACTTTAAAAGTCTAAATTACAATAATTGCGTGATAAAATGACCTTAAATCTTCTAATCTTAGACAGAGAAGATAGTACAGTAATTTGAAATCTGGGAGTGGACAAACTTACTTTTCTCATCTTGTCACCAAGTTTGGAGTGTTCTGACTTTTGTCATTGTAATTCTCAGATAACCGAACAAGCCTAACACTGTGATTGTTCGACAACCACAGTCACCAGACAAATCTGGCTTTTTTGCTTCTTCAGAACAATAGTGTTAAAATAATTAAAAATTAATTATTAAGCTTTCTTCTAGTATTGTATAAGAAAAATGTTTGTAAATAATACAGATAGGTGAAGAACATTGAGTGTTTGAATAATTTAAATTATAAATTTTAATTAAACTTTGTGTACATTAATTAAATATTTCCAGCAAAACTTTATTTTTAGCTCAATCATGTCATTTTAAAGTATTCGACAGCTAGCAATTACTTAAGCAAGTTTACCAAAGTTACAACAATTATAACGTGTCCCAATTATGTGTAAAGTGATCCATTTCCATTGTTTGTAGCAATGATTCAATTTCTACAATGAGGTCTTTAAATTCGATTTACACACATGCATAACCTCTTTTATTGAAGAATTGTCTGTAACTCCACGTAGTACGGCCGTAGTTAAGAAAATGACTTTTCTCTATGATGACTACCTTGCAAATAAATTTGCAAGTAGCAAATTTTAAATTGTTACATCTCTAGACCTTTCACAAGTGTAAATAACTTATAATCAATAAATTTTTCATAAAGATATATTTGATTATTTCAATAAACCCACACAAAACTTCAATATCGTAAATTTAGAAGTTCGTCAGTATCCAACAGTTTTTTGCCATGTTTCCGCGCGTGGATGTAAGTGATCGGACCAAGTAGAGCCGGTATTCATCTCTGGAGGTACTCCGCCGTAAAGTGATTAAGCCGGAGAGGTTTTACCTGGTGTTCAATCCAATTTATCCCCCGACAGGTGAGTCGCCGTAAGTGACGCTAAACTTAACTCCAGCCGGCGCCTCCGGTACTCGAAACAAGACGACGATGGTGCCATGGTACACTCCATTTATAACCTCTTCCTAAGTAATTAATAATCGGAAATTTATGACATTTTAATCAACAAAAATCGTGTTACTCAAGATTTTTAACCTTTGCATAATTTGTGGTATTCCTAAATTTTGTGTTTTATTTTTGTTGAGAAGTGGAATGATTTTACTATATGACTTCTTTTGGGAACTCTCACTATAATTTGCTTTACCAAGCTACAGATAAAGTAAAAAGTAGTTACCGTTACTTGTATTTCAGTCCAAGTCTAAACTTCTAATTAATTTTAATTGTTTGGCTAACATTAATTTTTTAGGTTTTCCAAATATTTAGGGTGAAAATTCAGCCACCTTTGACCACCACCCCCCAATTAAATTCATGGAATTTACAGGTAGTTTCAAATGGAAATGTTAGGACACTTTGTTTCCAGATCCTATGATTTTGCACATATACTTTTATGGCGATTTAAATATTTAATCCCGGAACAGTTCTACTCGTATATTTCAAATTTCAAAGTCTTCCTACTTGCCGTGTGCGTATTAGTTCATAAAAAATTGCTTTGTTAACAACAAGCCATTTTTGCATTTTTTACATGTAGAAATTAACAAGATTACAAAGTTATCATATTAGGTTTCCGTTTAAAGTTCACTACTTTTACCCTCTGGTTTTCGGCCGTAGACAATTACAATCTGTGATTGTGATTGTTTTGTAATGTGCCTTTTATTTTTTTAAACTATCAATACAAAGTCAATTGATATGCAGGTGTTTGTTATGCAGTTAATTGTTTACTTTGATACTTTGATACTTTATTTGAAACACCGACGCACTCTGTGGTGCGTATTTTAAGGTGAGTATGACTGAAGGGATGAGTGTGATGATTGTAATGGATCAGATGAGGTGTAGCTTTGTTACTGACAAATATCAGCTGTTTTATTTGTCAGGATCATATTAATTGTTGTTATGCAGGGTGGTAATAAATAAAACGCGTCTCCTTGGCGGTGAAACTGACCTTTCTCTATGATCTTTGTCGAGGTACACTACTATATCTTATTCATTATGCTGACTCTCTTATTTTTATAAATGATTAATTAGCTGCAGCAAACAGACCATTAGAAAACACATAAAATAAAATCATTTACTATTTATTTGTAGTGAAATAATGACATGATTTGTGGCAAACAATGCCTTTGAGATAAAAATACTCAAAGATAAGATGGATTCCAACGTTAACAAAACACGCATAAACCTAAGTAGGTTAAGCTTTCTTTTGTTTTGAACTAGAGCAGACTTTGTAGGTAAAGAACAAGTAGAATAAACTTGGACGGAGAAAGAAATTTCAAGTTGTTAACGCAAATTGCATTCAGAAAGCACAACAACTCTTTTCCATTAGCAGATGAAATTCTGCTTTCCAAATACACATTTAAAATGTTCAAATTAAGTTACTTTCTACATTAGCATTTGTGATATCTTCTTTTTAAAATAATAAACTGAGTTTAATTTAATTGGTTTGATTAAATGATGAAAAGCAACCAAACTTATCATAAAAGCATCGCAAGAATTGTATCAATAACGCATTTGTTTGTCTCTTTAATTTTTTCAATTCACATGGTAGACATTCCTGGGTTTTTATTCTATCTTGCATATTAATTTTATCACTTGGCATTATACACATAAAATTAATACTATATTATTACATTACATTACACGTAGACTTTTCAAATATTTAAGTTATAGATGTCTTTTTACTCTTTACTCGCTTTTTGCAAATTTTTCGACCAGTTATAAAAGTTAACATTTTTCAATACATCTGGTATACAATTTTGTTTTGGTTTGAATGGAAGTTCACATCATAATCTGCAGCACGTCTTTGCCGGGTCATTCGATTCTTCCTGACCAATCTTCTCTTAACGTAGGAAAAATAGAGCTAATTTAATGTCCGGTTACATCTCTGACAATTTATGGGTGCTACTCAAACCTTACTTGATCTCTTGACCTCGAAACTCTGGTAATTTCATGTCCAATACACAAACCTTTCTTCATCTCTTGACCTCCTAACTCTGATAATTTCATAATCACTACTGCCCTACCCAAATCTTTCTTGTTCTCTTTACCTCTTAACTCTGTTACTTTCATGACGCCCACCAAACGTTTCTTGATCTCTTGATCATTCCACTCTGACAATTTAATGTCCCCTACACAAAGCTTTCTTGATCTCTGGACCTTCCATATCTGACAATTACATATCCCTACGCAAAACTTTATTGTTTTCTTTATCTACCAGCTATATAAAATTTAATGGCTTCTCCATGAACTTTTTTATCTCTTAACCTCCCTTATCTGATAATTTCTTGACCCATACCCAAACTTTTCTTCATCCCTTGACCTCCCAACTTGGATAATTGATGTGCCTTTCCAACCTTTATTCTTAACTCAGCCACATTCATGATCCCTGATAAATCTTCTGTAGTTTCACCCGTCTCTCCTCCCTGTTGCAGTCCGGCGCGTGCCGCCCAGCTTCTCTATCCCGCCACCTCCGCAGCACGAGGTGATGCTGGGCCAGGACCTGAACCTCACCTGCGTCGCCGTGGGCTCCCCCATGCCGTACGTCAAGTGGCGGCGCGGCCCCGCCACCGACCTCACGCCCGAGGACAAGCTGCCCATCGGACGCAACGTCCTCGAGCTCACGGGCATCCAGGAATCTGCCAACTACACGTGCGTGGCGGCCAGCGCTCTGGGCGTCATAGAGGCCACCACCCACGTCAAAGTGCAGTGTGAGTTTTATCATTGATCACTTGATTTTTATCAAGGGACAGTAGTTATTAAGTGTATTAAGGGAGTAAAGTATGACTTTTACTCCCTCGGGGAAGTCAGTAATTTTCATTGGGGAGATAATGATCTTTACTCCCGAAAGCACTCAAGTTTTTTCCCCACCCAAAAATCATTAGAAAATATAAAAGGGTTGATAAGCATTCACTATAATATGTTGGTTATATATAATCTCGAAACTTCGAACTCAATCGGTAAACCTACCTCATGTTGTGTCAGCGTTGCCAAATTTCACTGCAATATGCTGCCAGATATGATGGTGCCAGATAATATGCTGGTGGAGATGATGTTTATCTCATTCAATTTTGCTTGAATTTTTTGTGTTCTTCAGAAAATATGTCAGGAGGGTGGCATATATAAGTCTTGGTGGAAATATATTTATTTATTTTACATCAAGCTTCACTGCATTGCACACCTGTTAGGTGATATTGTTTACACCAAATAACAACAATAAATGCATGATGTGTAATCTGATCAGGCTCAAAACAGTCCATGCTCTAAACCAGGTTCATCAAACATCTAAAACAAAGCTGAAGTGCAAACGATTAAAAATCAAGTGTCATGATACGTGTTAGCTTTGAAATTCAGAGGGAAAGAGATAATCGTGATGCTCAATGTCAAACTTCTGTAGGATTACAGCAAAACTGCCACTCTTAATCAAGCGTTAGAATCAAACGTAAACCTTTGTGTTATGTAAGGAGAAAGTGTTTGATATATTTTTCTTATTTGAATGTTAAAGTAAAATTATATTTCCATGCGGTGTGTATTATATTATTTTAATGAGGGTTTTCTTATAACATCGTGACACTTTATTTCGTTATTGAGACAGTTGAACCATTTTGTGCCTTGTTCCCAAGAGGACTTGAGAAAGAGAATGTATAATAAATTTACTAACTTTGTGAAATAATGAAGACACTGTGTATTGGAAAAGCAGGTAACCTAAAGTGCTGTTTTCAATTTTCTGTGTTGTTCATCTAATTATTTGTTTAAGGAAAAGTAGTCATAGTGTAATAGTTAAACAGTTACTTCTGTAAATTCTGTAGAGTTTCAAATGCTTTTGCACAATCAGATCAAAAAAGGGAGTTAAGACCCTTACGAACGAGATAAAATTACCTCCCCATTTTCCGGCAAAGAAAATCTTAAAATTGCTTGTTAAAATAATAATTATAACACTGTTTCCCCGTTGTAGCGCTGCCCGGCCCGCCCACCAACATCCAGGTGTCGGACATCACCGCGACGTCGGTCCGGCTGACGTGGACCTACCCCTCGGACGATTTGCAGTACTACGTCATCACGTACAAGCCCAAGTACGCGAACCAGGCGTTCAGCGAGATCTCTGGGATCATCACGATGCACTACACGGTGCGCTCGCTCAGCCCGTACACCGAGTACGAGATGTACGTCATCGCGGTGAACAACATCGGCCGGGGACCACCGAGCGCACCTGTGATCGTCACCACCGGAGAGACAGGTGACGTACATACTTGGATTGGGGCGAGGGTATACTTGGTGCCAGGATATACATGGATTGGTTAGAGGATATTCTTGGATTGGTTATGGGATGTACCGTACTTGGATTGGTTCTAGGATATCCTTTGATTGGTTATATGATATATACTTGGATTGGAATTGGTTGAGGATTCACCTGGATTGGTTTGAGAATATTCTTGGATTGGTTCAAGAATATACTTGGATTGGTTTGATAATATTTTAGTCAGTTCAAGGAATATACTTGGATTGGTTGAAGAATAAACACAGATTAGTTCAGGATATTCTTGGATTAATTCAAAGATGTACTTGGAACGGTTCAAGGATACATTTGGATTGGTTTAAGAATATACATAGATTGGTTCAGTATATTCTTGGTATGGTTTATTGATGTACTGCTGACGTTTCAAGGATATACTTGGATTGGTTCAAGGATGTACTTGAAACTTTTCAAGGATATACTTCAATTGGTTTAAGAATTTACATAGATTGATTCAGATTATTCTTAAGTTGGCTCTAGGATGTACTTGGAACAGTTCAAGGATATACTTGGATTGGTTCAAGGATGTACTTGAAATTTTTCAAGGATGTACTTCGATTGGTTTAAGAATTTACATAGATTGATTCAGATTATTCTTAAGTTGGCTCTAGGATGTACTTGGAACAGTTCAAGGATATATAGTAGATGCCAAAATTAGAGAGACTGGAGGCAGGTAGTCCTGGCCCGTCCTAATTCTTTGTTGTCAAAACATCCCCTATTGTAGGGCGGCCGGCCGGTTCGGCACCGGAATGCCGCCCGGGTCTCGGGGAATTCTCAGAATTTTGGCCACTGCCTAAGGTGTAACTCCTATTTTGTCTGAGGATTATCCCTTTTTAAAATGGTTATTAAACATCGTAGAACTATGATTCAAATTTTGTCATAATCGTCTAATCAACACGCAACACATAGTCCATGAATTTTTATTGTACGTGCATTGGTTCGATTATTGCATAATTGAGGCAGTGGCCAAAATTCTGAGAATCCCCCGAGACCCGGGCGGCCTTCCGGTGCCGAACCGGCCAGCCGCGCTACAATAGGGGGTGTTTTGTCAACAAAGGATTAGGACGGGTCGGGACTACCTGTCTCCAGTCTCTCTAATTTTGGCATTTACTATACTTGGATTGGTTTCAGGACCACCGATGGACCAAAAATCTAATATGAGGAAAACCAATGCATTTGTTTATACGTATCCATTGGTATAAGTTACTTAGATAAAACTGTGTTATAGTTCTTAATCATAGAAACTAAAACTTAAGATGTTCATATTTTATTTAATGGTTGGTTGATTTTTTATTAGAGTTTTGTGTGAACTCATACAAACGCATAAATGTTATCTTTAACTTTTTTAATAAAACATAATGTCTTTCATCTCATACATTTAAGTGAAGGAAAATATCCGCCGTATTTTATTCTTTCAATAGTTTAATTTAAGAACACTTTCAAAAACCATAGTGGCTATTACAACTTTTTGTGAATGTAACTCAATTGTACACAGTTATCTGCAAATAAATAAATATTTAATTAATATTTATTTGAAAAAAATTAATTTAATTATTTTTTGTAAAAAAACCAAAAAAGGAGTAACCGATAATAAATTTGTATTTAATATAAACATTTGTGGCATAAAGGTATGAAAAGCCTCTACCATTTATACTTTTACCCAAATGAATATCAAATGTTTGAAAGGAAACTCCCCATTACCAAATGAACTCCATCTAATGAATTAATATTTTAATTTCAGTCTGAGTGAGTTTCTGTTAATCTTTTTCTACAAATCGTAAATAAATAAGTTGTTTCCACATTTCCTGTAAAATTTAAAAGGCATTGAGATATTTAAACTATATCATTGGTTGAAATACAAAGTATTAAAATGTTTTTTTTTATTTCTATGTTCAGTCTGAAAATAGTAAAAGAGAAAAACAGAAACGTTTACCTTTTCCACCCAATATTTTTGTGTTTTGTACTGAAGTTTTTGTGTTTTGATGGATGTATCGGATTTTTGTCTAAAAGCCAAACTTTTTGCTGTTTTCATGCTGTTTTGCCTTTGGATTTCATGTTTGGATGTAAGTCTGACAGTTGCTTGTCCTCTTTAGATGGTCACCAGCACCTCTACTCTAACTGGCACATTGCACCGTAGTGACTATAGAGCAAGCCCTTCTTTTTCATATTAACGACTTAATTATTTTGTCTGACATTATTAGGAAATTCCGGGCAACAGTATGCATTATATATCAAATTCAGATGATTTCATTATTAAAGTTCAGTTCTTCAATAAAAATTACAATTATTATTTTTTATTGTAGTTTAATAGGAAAAACATACTTAACAAAATTTTGCAAATATATAAAGGTATGAAACAAACGATTCAAAACATTTCATAAATATTTTTTTCATTTTACATATTTTCAAATCATGTTATTCAATGAATTATTCAGTAATTTGAGACACCTTTGTTGTAGTTTCAATAGAGCAAACAATACTGAAATTATATAGCCCCGGATAATCCTAATTGCCTAATTGTTTCGTTGCATTATCCAACAAAAGGTATCATCTTTCAACGAGGCCTGTTGTTTGATAGTGATTAATTATCAAATCTCTTAAAGCTGGAGCATATTATGTTTCAGTTTGTTATCTAGTTCCAGTGGTATCATATAAATTTAATAATGAAACAATTAACCATCCGGTATTTGTTTATGCACATTCTTAACTCATTCGCTTCTACTTATAAAACGACGATCATAAATTTTCTCATTGGGAGGTTTTGCTCTGATTCTTTATGTTTGTTCCCTTTTAGGTGAAATTATAAGAGTTAACAATAAAAATCTTGAAGATTTTTGTAAGTATCTCTTTTAGAGTATTATAAATATATTTTTGTTACCTTGATATTTTTAATATTTCCACTTCTTTGTTGAAAGCTGGGAATTAAATGCTGTAATTAAGCTTTTGTAATGCATTTTGGCACTGGATTGCTATCAAATATTTTATAAATTTTGTTATAAATATTTTATTACTTATTTTCGGTGTGGTTGGTTAGAATGACTGTCTCCGATAACCTAATTTTACAAAATTTAAAAGCTTAATAAACTGATATACAAAATTTATACCAACATGAATTTTTAAAACATCAAGACTTAGTTAAAAACTTCATATATACAGGTTTCTTACAACTTTTCTTTAATTTTTCATATTCATAAAACCCTTATTGCTGGGATTTTTTATTTTAACTTTCTAAAACATTTGAGGGTTTTGATCACCATGTTTCATATGTCCTACATACATATGAACATATGAAAACCCTATACTATAATATGAGCACTGTCTGAAGGGATGTGTGTTCCACGATCTCGAAATCTAACGGGTAGATTTTGCTTAAACTTTGCCTTTAAGAGTGTTTTGGCCCAAAAATAAATTTAAAAACAGAATCAACCCCATGAAAAATCAAATGTGGTCAAAATTTAAGTTATAAAATTGTAATTTTTAACATTGGTCTTACGGGTTGCTATTTTGGTAACGAAATAACAACAAAAGATATACAAAAATAGAGGAATATTAATGTTAAGCAGTCTTTTTGAAACTGCTGTTTACTGTGAAGAGGTATAGTTGGTTGTTGATGGAAATTTAATAGCTTTATTACCATGACACTATAACAAAAGTGAATTAAATCCAACGAGCGGTTAACCTGGTACTCATTATTAAGTAGGTATTCAGTGTAGAAAGAGTGGCTAATGTAAATTTTGTATGTGTTTATTCTTACAAAATTCTTTAAATAGATTTTTTATAACCATATGATGTATTTTTTATGAATAAATGTGCACTATACTATAAGATTTCCTATATCGATACAATCACTACTAAGGCAGATTTTCTTAGGGCTGCAACGATGCATGTGAACACCTTTATCTTCTCCTTTTTTCAATGTGATTTTATTATTCAGTTACTTGCACCATATCTTGCATTCTCCCCATTTTCTTCAATCTTGCATACTGTTGACCCTTTAATATGTCTTTAAGGGCTTGCTTCTTCAATGTTTTGAGACAAATTAGGAAAGTACACTGACTTTATAAAAAAAAACTATGTACACGTTTCAAAACTTGCCTCTATTGAAATGCATATTCCTGTTACATTAAAGTCAAAATTTTACTATGTTAGTGGCATAATTTAGGCTATATAGAACACAAAATATTTTTTGACCTGTTAGTGTGGTAAAATTTAATTTAATTGAGTTCAATATTTTAAGTACTAGAATGATTAGTTAAAATACAATTAAAGTTAAATGGTTTACAATAAAAAATATAAGTATAAATCATAATATTCTGAAAATAATCAACTGAATTAACACTAATCTTTGGAAAAATATTTTATTAAATAATTTATTTACCATCTTTCCTATTTTTATCCAATCTGTTTCTCAAGCATATATATTTTATGTCTTACAAACTTTGCAATGACATTACTTGATTCCGATCTTATTGCATAATTTAAGATTTGTATACTACATAAACTAATATAACTGTGTATTTTTTTTAGTGGAAACAACAGGAACAAGTAAGTTTATTGGACAGTTTACGTGTTTTATGTGGTGTTTATTTATTTCTTGTTTTTTTTCAAAGTATTTCAGGAATGAGTTTATTTTATATGGTTTATATTATTGTTTAGTTTTTATTTATATTTAAGATCTTATGTGTCAGGTATGTTTTAAATTGAATTTCCATTACAGTGGAATGTCTCATATACAAGTGATGGTCTCTCGGACCGGGCCGTGGTCAGAATGTCCAAAAGGTCACATGTGGAAAGGAGTAAAGAATGGGGAAAACCGAGGTTAAAGTAAATACTGTAGATTGATAAAAAAATGTTAATTTTTCGCCCCCTGTTGATTTGCACCATTTTACCCACAATTCCCGGCATTTCCTTGGCAACCATCCTACACTTTAATTTGTTTCCTTGGTTACTAATATTCCCCGTTGATTTGCGCCATTTTACCCACAATTCCCGGTGTTTCCTTGACAACCATCCTACACTTTAATTTGTTTTCTGGGTTACTAGTTTTAGCTATTCTGGTTCAAACATCACAGATTATACTTTTAAAACATCTGATTATTTGTTGTTTGTTTTTAAAACCACTTTGATATGGTGGTCTGTGAACAGACTATTGAGATTAGTTACCATCAAACGTCAGATAGGTGTGGGTAAAATGGCAAATAACAGATGGAAAAGTGTAAACAAAGGACTGGTTACCAAGAAATGGCGAAAATCGTGGGTAGCATAGCGCCAATCAACAGGGGACAATCTTCCCTATCTTTGTAGCACTCTATCTAGTTTATCCTCATTGCAAAAAAAACCAACAGCATCAATGTAAAAAAATGCAATAAGTTATTATTGTCATATCGCAATCTTACTTATCGACTTGACTAACAGTTTGTAAAAACACCAAACACTCTTTCAAGCCTTGACAGGTTCACCAACGGACTACTAACTAGTAGACGGTCAGATACTAGGACAAATATCAGTGGGAGTTGGATATGAGAAGTTTTAATATACAGGGTGTCCAGTTACGACTGTCCGAAATTTTTCCATGTTGTTTCGCAAGCCAAAAAACCAAAAAAGTTCATATAAACATACAGTACGTCCTAAAATGCTTCGTTAACCCTCTAGCCGACATTTTGTTTTTTAAACAATAATTTTTATTTATGTAACAGATAGATGGATTGGGTTCATATTTAGCACAGACCTTAACTATAAAAATTTTTATTTATAGAAAGAAAAAATAGTTTTTTCCAGTGTGTATTTTTAAAATGGCGGTCATTTTAAATTTTTAAACACAAATATCTCAAAAACAGCAAATTTTAGAAAAGTTTTAAAAGAGACAAGAAAGTTGACTAATTAAACTACCTAAACACTGAAACCAAATTTGTAAATATCTGAAAATAAATAATAGAGTTATTGAGACTTTTCTGCAGAAAAACACTGATTCTGCATTTCTGGTTATTTTAATAGAAAAATCGTAATAACTCTGATATTTGTTTTCAGATCTTTACAAGCTTGGTCCCATTGTTCAGATAATTTATTTTGTAAACTTTTTGTCTCTTGTAAAATTTTCCTAAAATTTTCCGTTTTTGAGATATATGAGTTTGAAAATTTAAAATAGCCACCATTTTAAAAATACACACTGAAATTTTTTTCTTTCAATGAACATTGTTGTAGTTAACGAATCATTTTAGGACATATGTTTATATGAACTTTTTTGTTTCTTTTGGCTTGCCAAACAATATGGAAAAGTTTCGGACAGTCGAAGCATATAACCCTGTATATGTTACTAGCTGAAAGTAACATAATTAGATAATTTAATCTTAATTCTAAACATTAAAAACACTGGAAACATTTTGACCACAAATAAAAGGGAAACTCCACCCCGTATGTGTTTCACCTTGCGACAGAAGCGAGGGTGACATGAAAACAAACGGCCCTGATTGGACGGGGCAGTAAATTTATTTGTCGCTGGAGGTGGGACGCTGTACAGATGGCGGACATTGTTTATTTTCCCGAATCTCCTGCGGTCATTAGTTTCCCGGACACGGCCTTGTGTACCCGGGAAAAATACCCGACATCCAACACCCCCATGGACAAATTTCTTTCTATTCCCGTCCTTACCGAATGATAAGGCAAGTTTATTGCTTGGTTTTCAAGGGTATGTCGTTTTACATTTTGGTTTATTTTATATTTATTTTTTTAAATTAATGTGAACTTTCAAAAATTGTTTAGGGCAATTCACATATTTCTCAGAGATAAGATTGTAAATGCAGTTTTTGTATATCTTGTAAATTTGTTTTTTCAACTAGTGTTAAAATTAATACAAAGGTCAATGATTTGGTTGCAGTGTGGATTATTTTTCCCTGTTTATCATTTTTTTATATTAAAAGAAAATGTTATATCTTAGTTTAAAGATGCACTTATAAAAATTAGTTAGTAACGGTATTTAATTTAATTAAAATACTTGTTTAAAGTACCTAAGCTAGTATTAGACAGCTACAGCACACACTTTTTTGTTGTTGCTCAATGCAGTTACATTGACATGAAATATAGTGAAAATTATTCTTCTTTTCTTCCGTCTCAAGTTCTTAAAACAGATGTTTCAAAGTAATTTATTAATTTCTATAAAATAAAAAAAATTACTAAGATTTTCAGAAACATTCAATTTTATTCGTGTTACTAAGCCAAAAACACATTACTATAATTAAATTTTAAACAGGTGGTCAACTTTGGTTTTAACTTGAGTTTATGTTTAATCTGACTTGGAGAGAGCAATCCTAAATAATATAATATAATATAATTATTTTTAATATTCATTAAAATGTGCCCAATTTCACAAAACAAACGCTGAGTAAAAAATTTTATTTGTTTTAATGATTTTACCAAGACAATGCTTTTTTTAAGAGTGATATTTAATCGAGTAATATTAATAAACCGACCATATTCAAACAGATATGATGGCCAAGTGGTATGTTAAATCAAAACCACACACAGCCGCCACGTTATCAATATTTGAGGCGAGTTCGGGAAATTTAATAATTGTTGTATTGTTTTGTGGCTTTTTCTTGATTAAACTCCGACCTCACTGATTTGAATGCGGTTAGACTGTAAAAGTATAGGGGTTTTGTACATAAAAACTAATTAAACTTTTCCTCTAATTTAAGTTTATTTTTATTTTTTTTTATTTTGGGTGTTTTTACGCCAGTGGCATTTTTACGTTTTGACGGGGAATGGTCCAAACCCCAGTCTTGTTACAATCTAACATCGACCAGTTGTTAGAAAGCATCATTAATTAATAGCCCAATGACAAATGGCAACTGGGTCCGGAATCGAACCTTTAAAAAGCTACTAACTTTTCTCAGGATTGAACCGGCAACCTTTGGATTCAAAGGCGAGCACTATAACCACTCATCTACCCAGCCAGTTAGCATAATTCTGCTGTACTGTACTATTTATAGTTTTTTATTTAATTTTTCATGTGTGTTTGCTAATTCTAAATAATTGGTTAGACCAATTAAAAATATTTTTTAATTCTAAACTTTTTCCGGTATATTTAACAATCAATCGTAAATAATGATTTCAAGGATTTGGAAATCAAAATCTCCAGCAATCTGTTTCTTCAGATTATAAAGTAAAATTGTGACAAATTTAGTATTTTAATAGCTCATGTTTGTGTGTTATTGACTTTTAGATACCTAATGAATAGAAACGGTATTAATATTTTTAATGTTTTAAATTATAGTTTTCTGAATTTAATTAATTATCTGTTTGATCCAATGCTATAAAAAGCAAAATATGTACCCAAAGGAAAGTTCTGTTATCTGTGGGTTGTCTGTCAGAGTTGACACCCATTATAATACAATTTGCAACCCAAAGACACTCCCCCCCCCCACACTCCATCCCTCCTCGTACTCTTGACACAAGTTAAGTCATCTGTCAGTTATCACATTCATTTTCCAGCTTTTGTGCCATTATTGAGATATTATTAGTATCTAAAATGACCTGTTTGTGGAAAGGGAAAGAAGTGATATATTTTTTTTATTCTAAAGAGTAATATCGTAAGAAATATACATCGTTAGATTAGATTAAATTTGTCTATTCAATAAATTTTTAACTTTGATAATTATTATGTACTGTTTACATTTAATAACAAATTGCCTCCATGTTGGGACTCAGTCCTCAGCCTGCATATTTCATACACAAGTATAATAAAGAGTTAAATTCTTTTTTATACCATATAACGGTTATACATTGCATTCTTATGTAAATAACCATTATTGCACTTCTTCCTTAATTTGGCAGCCTATAAAAAATTGTTTTATTTTAAAACCTTTGCTTATAAATCAATATTGAAAACAATATGAAAAATGTAGCAGTAGTCAATTGGTCAATTTATCTCATGATGATCAAACTCTAATTCTGTGTTATGTGATCGAATAACTTTAATGTAATTATTTAATATCACTTTGACACCAAACATAATTGAAAATCCACGGGCTAATTACACATTTGTAATTTTATCTATTTATAATTTTAAAGAAATCTAATACTGCTCACACATGATTGGGAACAGAACAATAATAGTTCATTGTTTTGTGTTCAGATTTTTATCTAAATTTAATTGTTAGATTTTTATCCCAAACTCATCGCTTGAAAAACAAAGTTTGACAGACTTTTTAATTATTTAAGTTACGCCTTCACTGTGTACTTTTCTTATCAGCAGATGTAAATTGAAAAGCTGTTAATGTTATTAAGTCGGTTTCCGGACGACAGCTAGACTCACGTTTTAAACTTTTAATGCAGCAACAATAAATTGGATGACTTTTAAATTCTTCTATTTTCCATTAAATCTGTTTAATGGCATTCAATGGAATTTCATTACAAGATTAGTTTAATGTATTAAAACATTGAATCAAAATAATAATTGATTTTTTATAAAAGTTTTATCGGTTAATTTATTAACAATGTAGTTTTTTTTTAGAAATAATTTGTTTCTAAACCATTGGTGTCATTTGTAAAAATTAAATTAAATATAAATATAAGATGAATTATTTTAGTAAAGGACAATCAATAACGAACAATTTGTCTTGTTAAAGATAGATAAGACTGACCATGTATCAAAATCTATTAGAAAGGTACATATTTACATATTTTGAAAGGCTTTTAAATTCTTTTCAATATGCCCCAAACTCTAATTTAAAAAGTCTCATACATCTGAAGTTATAGTATTTTAAAAGTTAGGGATTAAGATTTTAATATAAAGTTTGATAGCCTGCCATTTTTTACTCAGTCATTCTTTCAAGGGAGGGTTTGCGGCATTGTACTCTACTGAGAGCTTCAATTTAAATTGCATTTCAACCTATGTTTACTCTTAAAATTTTGAAGACTTCCTCATTG
Source organism: Neoaliturus tenellus (assembly GCA_030545055.2). Taxonomy (NCBI): domain Eukaryota; kingdom Metazoa; phylum Arthropoda; class Insecta; order Hemiptera; family Cicadellidae; genus Neoaliturus; species Neoaliturus tenellus. The sequence goes on along the minus strand of CM061532.1, from coordinate 14,990,481 downwards.
GGCCATCCCCTCAAAGTGGAGTAACAAATATTATACTCCAAAAGTAGTTTTTGTGATTAAGATGCAGGTACTAAAAACACTTCACTGTCAAAAGTGCAAAAATAAATAAAAATATTTGATCCTTCGGGGACTTTTTGGAAACTCTGTATTTATAGACTGATAGGTATGTTTCAAAATAAGACGTGTTAGCCTTGCCCCTGGTGCCTGACATCTTCTAAGTTGTACATAACGTTCGTTTTCATCGCCAGTCCCGTGACTCTAAACTTCTGGTTTCCCTTGCAGAACCAGGCTCCGCCCCCAGGAATGTCCAAGTGAGACCCCTCAGCTCTAGTACGATGGTGATCCAGTGGGACGAACCCGAGACGCCCAACGGCCAAGTGACGGTACGCACTCATCACTTGGTTCACTTACACTTCACTTGCAAGGGGTTCAATGTTGGATTTAAAGCACTCTGTGCACAGTAAATCTAAGATGATGAATTTTTAGATAAGGAGAGTTATAAACAAGTTGAATCAGTTTTCAGGGTTACAGTAGCCAATTACTCGACAATTGTAATTAAATTATTTATTCACTCAATAAAATCTAACTAGCAATTTTTTATTTGATCGTGCAAGTTGGTACCATTTATGTAATGAATTGTGACATTTTTGTTTTATCTAATTTTAAAGATGGCCTGGGATATTTGTTGATGATACCAAACTGGTATAACATTTAAATGTCCAAGTTCATAATTTATAAAGAAATCTAAAAGGGTGCTGGGATTGCATGTTGCTGATAGCAAGGAAACATCCTAATGTCAAACTTTTGTGTGCGGTACCTTCCAGTACGAACTTCGTGCTAAATCATGATATACTTAGAGCCGGATCATGACATCCGGTTGTTGAAAATCAAAATATATGTAGGCGTATATCATTGAAATGTTAATGTCTACTAATCACAAAATAAATAAGTCGACTTTAGGGGTGTTTATCATATTATAACTGATAATATTATCCTTAATAATTATTAATAATAGAATATTACTTGATAATTTTTATTTTCTTTTACAAGTTTTCACATTTATCTTCATTGACACAAGTTCTTATTGACATTTTCTCTGAGATTGTCACTGAACCCGTTGTTCCACCGGTCTGCGCAGGGATACAAGGTGTACTACACGGAGAACCCTACACTACCAATGGCGTCGTGGGAGTCACAGATGGTGGACAACAACCAGCTGACGACCATCAGCGAGCTGACGCCCCACACCATCTATACCATCCGAGTGCAGGCGTTCACCAGCGTGGGGCCGGGGCCGCTGTCCGCCCCCGTGTTGGTCAAGACACAGCAGGGAGGTAAGTGGCAACACCCCACACCATATACACCATCCGAGTGCAGGCGTTCACTAGCGTGGGGTCGGGGCCGCTGTCCGCCCCCGTGTTGGTCAAGACACAGCAGGGAGGTAAGTGGCGACGCCCCACACCATATACACCATCCGAGTGCAGGCGTTCACCAGCGTGGGGCCGGGGCCGCTGTCCGCCCCCGTGTTGGTCAAGACACAGCAGGGAGGTAAGTGGCAATGCAACACACCATATACACCATCCAAGTGCAGGCGTTCACCAGCGTGGGGCCGGGGCCGCTGTCCGCCCCCGTGTTGGTCAAGACACAGCAGGGAGGTAAGTGGCAACACCCCACACCATATACACCATCCGAGTGCAGGCGTTCACTAGCGTGGGGTCGGGGCCGCTGTCCGCCCCCGTGTTGGTCAAGACACAGCAGGGAGGTAAGTGGCGACGCCCCACACCATATACACCATCCGAGTGCAGGCGTTCACCAGCGTGGGGCCGGGGCCGCTGTCCGCCCCCGTGTTGGTCAAGACACAGCAGGGAGGTAAGTGGCAATGCAACACACCATATACACCATCCGAGTGCAGGCGTTCACCAGCGTGGGGCCGGGGCCGCTGTCCGCGCCCGTGTTGGTCAAGACACAGCAGGGAGGTAAGTGACAACGCCCCACACCATATACATCATCCGAGTGCAGGCGTTCACCAGCGTGGGGCCGGGGCCACTGTCCGCCCCCATGTTGGTCAAGACACAGCAGGGAGGTAAGTGGCAATGCCCCACACCATATACAACATCCGAGTGCAGGCGTTCACCAGCGTGGGGCCGGGGCCGCTGTCCGCCCCCGTGTTGGTCAAGACACAGCAGGGAGGTAAGTGACAACGCCCCACACCATCTATACCATCCGAGTGCAGGCGTTCACCAGCGTGGGGCCAGGACCGCTGTCCGCCCCCGTGTTGGTCAAGACACAGCAGGGAGGTAAGTGGCAATGCAACACACCATATACACCATCCGAGTGCAGGCGTTCAACAGCGTGGGGCCTGGGCCGCTGTCCGCCCCCGTGTTGGTCAAGACACAGCAGGGAGGTAGGTGACAACGCCCCATACTATATACTCCATCCGAGTGCAGGTGTTCACCAGTGTGGGGCCGGGGCCGATGTCCGCCCCCGTGTTGGTCAAGACACAGCAGGGAGGTAGGTGACAACGCCCCATACTATATACACCATCCGAGTGCAGGTGTTCACCAGTGTGGGGCCGGGGCCGCTGTCCGCCCCCGTGTTGGTCAAGACACAGCAGGGAGGTAAGTGACAACGCCCCACACCATCTATACCATCCGAGTGCAGGTGTTCACCAGCGTGGGGTCGGTTCCGCTGTCCGCCCCCGTGTTGGTCAAGACACAGCAGAGGTAAGTGGGCAACGCCCCACACCATCTACACCATCCAAGTGCAGGTGTTCACCAGCGTGTGGCCGGGGCCACTGTCCGCCCCCGTGTTGGGCAAGGCACAGCAGAGGTAAGTGGCAACACCACACATCATATACACCATCCGAGTGCAGGCGTTCACCAGCGTGGGGCCGGGGCCGCTGTCCCCCTCCCCCCCCCCCAATGTTGGAGTAGGATAATTTACATCAGGCATTCCTAATTTTCTATGCAATTTTATATAAGAGAGTCTGTAATAATAATATCTAAATATGTTTGTCAAACACACTACAATCGTTAAGTTCTATTCGCACTGGCTAGCAACTTAAATTAAAGCGTTCCCTTTCAACCAGCCCGCATAGCATAAGCATAATGTAATAATCACTAATCAGTGATGGAAAATGTCCGCAACAATTTACTAAACAATAAGCATAATGTGTTTATTACATTTTTCTAGACTCAATATCAGGTTTTGACAGAAGATTCGTTCGTATACAAAGAATAAATATGGGTATTTGTTTCATTTGACTTTTTAAAAAGAGCACGAGATACCGCTCCTGCCACAGATAAAAATTTATCACTTCCATTTCATCCTTAGTGTTTTTTTTCGAGATAAATTAGTTTTTGCAGCATTCTTTTTCCCTATAAAGTATACTCAAATTTGGCTAAATTTTTCCAGTTCCGAGTCAGCCGCAGAACCTAATTACCACGGACGTGGGAGAGACGTCCGTATCACTGCAGTGGAGCAAGCCTTCCCACTCCGGGGAGAACATTGTCAGTTACGAGCTCTACTGGAACGACACCTACGCCAAGGTACGGCCACATCACTGCAGAAAATGTTATCTTTCAGTCATTCGGTGAAATAATTTGTCTGAATTATTTAGAGAAATAGTGTTTCATTGGTGAAACTAGGATGTCATTCACGGATGGAAAAAGTTGCTTACATAATATCAAGTAGACTAATCTTAATTTTAGATCTGCTTTCCCCATTAAACATTGAAATTTAGGAAGATGAAAGACAGAAATCCGGAAAAGGTATAAAATTATTATATTACATCTATACTTATTTAATACATACGCTAAAAAATTTTTTTGTCTTGAGAACTCCTACAATTTTCAATCGATTTTCAAGTTTTTGGTGTCGTTGGATAGGGCTTGGTCTGTAATTATTTCCGCCAAAAACTGATGAGAATCTGACGGAAAATAAAGGCGTTATCCACCATTGAAATCTCAAAATTTCCCATTTAAGTAACATTGGGATTGAATAAAGCATTTTAAACATCTGTTAATAATCAGCTGTAAATACGTGTAGTTTTGGTGATTGCAAATATTCACAATATTGGATTGGTCGGACGTTAATGATATAGAGATAAAAGTAACATTTGTATTGTATTAAAATAAATTGATCGATTTCGAGCAACACGTTTACTAGGTTTATTGGTTTTATTATTGTTTTATTTAGGTAACTTATAAGAAAAATTTATATGAAGATAGTGACGTGTCATATGTTTATTTGTGAAATATCACAAACAATGTAAACTTGAATGACAAAAAAATATTTCATTTCATGGCCAATACCTGATTGATTTGACGACAGTAACAGTAAACTAATTTTCCTAAATCCTAACCTTCCGAAAAGAACAATCTTCTCACCTGTTTCAGGAGAAGCACCACCGCCGCATTCCTATCTCCGAGAGCTACACGCTGACTGGGCTCTACCCCAACACTCTCTACTACATCTGGCTGGCGGCGCGGTCGCAGCGGGGCGAGGGGGCCACCACCCCGCCCATCCCCGTCCGCACCAAGCAGTATGGTAAGTGGCGGGGAGGTAGGCTGTATGTCGCACTGCATGCCTGCTGCCATCCTAACCTGCGAAACAGCTCTAGCCGATCCCGGGACCATCGGGAGCCGGTGCGAGAGATTGAGAGTGAAGAATATTGGGTTGTGAAAGAGTTTAGACACTTTGGAAATTAAATTCTTGATTTATGAATCCTAGAAATCGTATGATCAAAATATATGAAAGAAAAAGCTGGTGCTAATTTTTTTAAATGTTACAATCTAAGACGTATTAGGCGATCATCTAGTTCTTTCATGATCTTCTTGACACATATTACAAAGTGTGTTCAATTTCTCAATGTTCTGTACTTCAAAATTTTGTTTTAAATAATTTGTAAAACTATTATAATTAAGGCAATTTTTATGTCGCCAGTGTATTTTGTGATTAATTTTGTTGGTTTGATAATTATTTTACTGTATAACTTTGACTTGTTCAGATTTTTTCACCGGTGAAAGGAAACAGTGGTAAAAACTTTACGTTTTCTTTTTTTCCAGCACGATGTGCCATAGAACTAATTTTTCCTAAAGATTTTATCTTTTAATTTAGAGTAGATGCTATCATTCTTGATGTGTCTACATGAAATCAACACTTTAGACACTTTCTATACTTATTACTTAAGATGATTAGTTATTATTACACACACTTATTGAAAGGCCAGTCGTGTTAGGATGGCAGCACATTACTGTGTATATAAAGTTGCCGGTAAGGTAATACCATCTCACGATGTTTATTTAAAGGTTACCGCACCGCAGCCCTCTTCGCACACCCGTTAGGCAATGCAGTTTCTGTTTTTAGTTTTTGTTTTTGCATTGTGACGCACAGTTTGTTTTCGTTCCTAGCTGCTCAGTTTGTTTTCAGAGTGTCCAATGACGTGTGGTGTGGCGACTAACAACCTCAATCTTTCAGCGTTTCATCCTTTTCCTATCTGGGAGTTCAATTATCTAAGGATCTACTAGACTTTGACCTTTACCTTGTAGAAATTCTGTTATAAAAACTTTTCGATAACTTTCTAAATTGTTGTTCTTCATTTTTTTTCTTTACCTAAAGCTGTTTAGTTTGATTTATTTTTAAAAATTACTCCATTTTATGTTTTTAAATATATTACTTTATTTAAAGTAAATATTTGACTGAAATACAAAAATATTTCTGTTCATTTTCATCAAAGGATGTGCCTGAATCAAACCATAATTTGAATTAGTAAAATTTAAAATTTAAAATTAGGCTTTTTTCTGACAGGTGTTAGCCTGTAAAAAAGTTCAAATCCAAACTCACTTTTTTCGTATTTATTTTTGTATTTTTAAGTATTAAACAGGTCTCCACAACAATAAACTACGAAGTATTATTTTTTTTCACTCATAATAAGTTTATGTTGTGTGAGTGTTTTGGGGGGGTCAGAAACATGTTTTGGTCATTAATATTTTTGTAAAAATGTAAAATTCTTAGTAGCCTTCAAAATTTAAGTTTTTCATTATTCATATATTTTTTACTCATTTATTTTACACACTCCTGGAGGAGTACCTTATTGTTTATTTACTTTTATTTGTTCCCCCGATTGGACCGGCCGCATTGGTCGGCAGTCCAAGTCGCGCGGTTATGTTGCGGGTTGATGTTGGCACGAGGAGTGGGGGGATGTTCGCAGTGCCGGGAGCGCCGCCGCAGAACGTGAGCGGGTTGGCGGAGGGTCCGACCAGCATTCGAGTGTCATGGCGGCCGCCACCGGCCGAGCGGAGCAACGGCCGTATCGTCTACTACAAGCTACACTACGTCGAGGCCGGCCGCAGCGACTCCGAGGCGACTGAAGTCAAGCTCAACACGACATCGTTCCTCATCGACGAACTCAAGCGCTGGACTGACTACCGGATCTGGGTGTTGGCGGGGACGAGCGTGGGTGACGGCCCGCCGTCGTACCCGATCAATGTCCGCACCCACGAAGACGGTACGCTACGTTACCACCTCCCACCCGACACCTCCCGTCCCCCGCCCTGGGTGTGGTTGACTCTTCTACGACTGTCAGACACTTGAGCCTCTGTCGGTAGTGGGTGCATGAGTAGTACGCCTTGAAACGGAAAAGGGTTTAGTTAGAGGATAGAATGCTGAGTTAAATATTAACGAGTTTTGCAATTTAAAAAATGCAACTAGTTTATCAGTTGCTTCGGTAGCCTATCTAGCAAAGTTATTTAATTATTTAAAAAAGAAATAAAAAATAAAGGTGTAATAAATCTATTAAATTTACAAAATTTGTATTTAATTCAATTTAATTGATCTAAATTTTCCATACTACATACTTTAATGTAATATTATATTAGTTAATTCTATTTATAATTTGAAGTTTTAAAATTTTAATCACACTCATTCTTTTGTAAAAGCAGGAAAAGGCACATGTAATCTTTTCAAAGATCTTATTTCTCAGTACAGTTGCCGACTTTTGCTTCTGTGTAATCAATGGTCGAAATAATCACCTCTGCCCTGAAAAAGCATTATTTATTCATATTTATCTCTGATTTGAAGGCAGGTTGGTTTTTAACTTATTTTCTAGGGATCAACTGATTTCGATTCAGAAACTAGCGTTCTACTAAGTATGGTACCAAACTTTACCAGTACGATTTATATTCTATAGTTATTGTGTATTTTTGCCTCTAAAATCTCTGAATTGTATATAGGTGCAGTAAATTCTTAACACTCTACATCATTATCAATTAGTCTATTTTCAGATGTTTGAGCGATTAATATTTTTTAAAGACCGTTAACTTAAACATCTGTGGTTTTAGTCTTGCTCTGGTAAGTTAAATTATGCTAAACTGTATTTTTATGTACGGGGTTATCTAAAAATAGTGGGCTTTTAATTTATTAGTATTTTGTTTTCAAAAAGTCATTGTACTTTACTTGTATTTCTCATAATACAAAAAATACATTGATATTACCCGCATCAGTATTCTGATATCAGTATTACGATATTAATATCATTGTTCATTACATACTAACAAGTTCATTTGTATAGCTTTTGGTATAGCTTGGGTTTTCTGAAACTATTCAAATAATGAAGCTGAATTCCAAATTGAATCTTTAACTACCCTAAACAGTATTTAATCTAATGATGTATCAGTAAATAAAATCGCATAGGTATACATCATGGCAAAATCTTTTTCCAACCTTGTATACTTAAAATAGGTGTGCAAAAAAATAAACTACATAATGGATTTTAATATTTTTTTCTTGAATCTTGTTGCTATTTTAAATTGACGAAATACCATTGAATTTTCCTTGAATGCTGACAAAACTTTACAATGCTTAATTAAATGCACTCAAAATTCAACCACACTCAGGAAATCTCTGTACAGTTTGACTTTTATACTCTTAGAGAAGGTTTCGAATTTATTTTTATATCGAGTAAACCACATTTAACATATATAGAAATTTACCTTTTTGAATAAATGGCTGTTCTTGTAACTACAAAAGTTCATATTTTCATACAATTACCTGCATAATAAATTATACTTTACAAAGATAACTGTATAGAGATTATCCTTAATTTATAAGTATTTCAGATAAGAATGTAATTCTTATAAAATTTCTCATTGCCCATTCCTACAGCCCATGTTTAAACAGTATTCAAGATTGTCTCCAGTTTTTATCAAACTTATAATAAGGAGTTTTTTAGAACATTCTTCTCTTATTTTTTACTTTTCCAAGTTCAAGCAGATTTTACTATGTCATAGCCTAAATGTACTCCTTTAAAACTTTTTAATGAAGTATTACAATAATTTTCTTTCCTTTCAATGTATATTTTTCAAGGTATATGAGAGGTACATTTGAGAATTGTATTTTATCTTTCACCGCTTCATCAACAATCTTATTTATTTTTAATTTTTTTCTCTATTATGATTTTTAATCACCATAACAAATTCAATTTTTATATTTTTAGTTTTTACATTTTGACACTGAATTATGGTAAATCTTTCCAGAAATGTATTCCTGAAAACATCCAGTCACAGTTTTATAAAAACTGGAACATTTCTCAATACCTCAACTGCTTCATTTTTTATCAAAGCTTCATATATACGGATTTTGTAAGTGCCAAACAAGTCAGAAACGTTCACTTTTTGAACTTTTTTATAAGAGATGGGTGATGTGACGTTTTTATTGATTTTTGTGACTGAACGGCACCTTTTTTGTGCCGCTTCGGTCGACAATTTTTCAGATATTTTACCATGGTTTTACTGTGCTTTTTGTATGCGCCAGCCATCAACTAATCCAATTTTTTCTCAGCGCAGCGGATCCTGTTCTTCAGATGGTTTTTCCGCCTTTTTGCACAGATCTAGTATTTTTGTCACACCACTGCTTTTTTGTGTCACACACACTCACGTATTTATTATAAATGCACTGAATGTGTATATAATTACTTTGTTATTTTTGTACCAAATTGGAAGTCACTTTTGGATTTTTCACTTTTCCACAGAGCACTTGTATTTTAGTGCATGTCACGCCCCCTCACACCCCTACCCGATTACTCGTATGTCTGTATGTGTAAGCACCGCACTTATAAAATGTGTGTTACGCCACTCTACAGTTTCAACAAATTGAATTTACCTGTAGTTTTATTTGAAACGTATAGTAAGTATTATACGATTTAGATACAAACATTAGAATGTTTGTTCAATTTTTTCTTTTTAAATAGGTTTATTCTTCTAGGAAGACTTTTAAAATCTATTAAATATTTTACTATTCTATCTTTATGCTCCTTTCTTATGTATTGGATCTGTTAGTCTCAAGTGATAAAGTTTCAATTTATAAGAGTCATATTGTTGTAATGAATAAATAATTTATGTTGGTTTTCATATTTGAAAAATCTGAAGTATATAATTTCAATCTTAGACAATAGACACAGATATAAATTAAAATGGTTTTTTTAGTATTTTTTACCATAACTGAAAGGTAAAAATAATTACCTTTCAATATAACAAAAAGTTATCCTAAAAAGGATTTGACCTCTTTTCCTCAGTGAGAACAAGATTATTACCCTTTACTTGTCTTAAGTTGCAAGAAAATATTGGGGTAAAAACATAAAATAATGACTAAAGATGTTATTTAGTCAATCATTTGAATACCAATACCAGTGTATCATATCTTTTGCTCCGGTTGCATGGAAGATGCAGTAAGAGCAGTGTGTATATAATATGAAAGTATGATGCTTCATCCTACAGTTGAACAGTATTTTATATTGTTTTGTATTTAAACATAATTCCTATTTGATAGTAGTATAATTAAATATTATGACTTGTGTTCAGATTGACTATTGGTTTAATTTTATTTAATTTCTCGTTTTTAACTTGTAGGATTTCTTATTTTTTGCTTAGAGAAAAATTTACTTCCAGGCTTATATATTTTTGTAAAGCCTCTCTTGAAAAATTTTACTGTAGATTCATGCCTTTTAGTCACGTAAAGTTACAGTATAATTTTTTACTACTAAATGAGTTAGTTAATGTAGATTTTATTTTGTTGAATTTTATTCTTTTTGCAAATATTTTATAAAAGTATTTGCATTGTACTGCAGGTTAAGTTTTTTTCAGTTGTTTAAAATTAAATAATCTTTAATCCAAGTTATTTAGAATATTAGATCGAGCTTTACTAAACCAGGTAACAGTATGTTTAAAAATATTATTTTGAAGTTAAATTCAATTTTTTAATTTGTTTTCTCTTGTTAATTTTTCTATTGTAAGGCAATTTACTATTTGTGGTTAACCTTACTTAAGTAGTCCCTGTATTTATTCTGATTTAATATCCTTGTAAAATGGAAACCTCTTTTGTAAGTTTTTCAACAACCCCTTTTTAGAACTTTGTGGCACTTTACCCACAGTGCAAGGGTTTTGTAGGATTTTGAGGATTTAAAGCTTTTTGGCATTTCGTAGATGCCACGTTTTGAGTGTGTTTTGGCCACAAAAGGTGTGACGCTTAATTTTGAACAGGAATTTCAGAGAACTTCAAGAGCGCAGCTAATTTTTTGATGGACACGCTTTTTGTATTTTCCATAGAGAAGATTTTTTCTCCTCTATGTTGATGTTATTTTTAGACCAGCATTTTTCTGTGTCCAAATTTTAAGAATATTTTTCTTTTTTCTCTTTCCCGCGCTTTTTTGACAAACTGTTTGTGGATCAGCCAACAAGAGTGAGTATCCTTCAGTAACTGTGTAGTTGGGGGTTAGCCCCGAACATGTCTTCAGTTTGTAGCTTAGTTTTTTACCCAGCTTTGACGTTTTGGTTTTTGCCTTCCTAACCTCTATCTTTTTGTGTGGGTTTTACTTATAAGCGTTTTCGTGTTGGTATTCAAATGTTTTATAAAAAACTAATGGTTTGATTAGAATTGAAAATTTTATGAGTGTTTTATTAACATAAAGTCTTTATAGGTTTTAAAATTACTATTATACATTTGATTTTATATATTCAAACCAAAACAATCAGGATAAATAGTTTAGTAAAAGTGTTTCATCACTTTTTAAGTAGGTGTCAGGTCTAGCTGTAGTGCTTGGCTCGTCAGCTAATGCGAGATGTTGACTAAGATGGCTGGTCCGTTTTTACAGTTCCCGGAGACCCACAGGATGTGAAAGTGCAAGCGATCAACTCAACTTCCATCCACGTGTCGTGGAAACCTCCAGCGGAGAAGGAGCGGAACGGGATCATCCGGGGATATCACATCCACGTCCAGGAGACCAAGGAGGAGGTGAGAGAACAGGCAGTGGGATTTGTGTATGGTTTGGATCTCTGTTGCTGGAGGGAGATGAACATGAACTATTTGATAGATTATAGATTGAACACAAATAGCCTCCAAAACAGTCAAAAATTAAAAAAAAGGAGGCAAGTTTCAGATGAAAATTCATTGTCGATCTTCATTTTACACATTCAAATATTTATGAATCAAAATTTGGATCGTCATTAGCTCTCTGTTTCTTAGACTGTGTTTTACATTTCTAGCCGACTCTACTAAATGAGTTACCATTTCCAAAGTATTCTTGTTCACGAGATCTAGATGATAGTGTGTACATGAAATTACTGTGAAATGCATTCTTCATTGCTGGATGTCAAATATTTTCTATTTCCTGAACTTTGAATTTAAGTTAGGTTAAATAATGGAAAGATAGAAAAGATAAATACCCCCATCGCAGCAGACCTGCGTTCCCAGCGAGTTTCCATAAGATCATTTCTCTTTTTTCAATCAACAAAAGATTTGATAATAATCTCATTAATTATATCCAGTTAAGAAGGACATTTTACATCACTGTATTATATTTTTACATTGATTATTTTATCATATATAAATTAGTTTCAAGGAACAGTAAACTGAAATCCATATAGCCAAAGCTAAAATGCCTAATCTGTCAACAAAATTTAAAATACAAAAATTAATAATGGCAAATGTAGGAATTAAGCTGATCAGGTGTTTTTGTTTGTGCACCTCTCTCTATCTCTCTCCCTCGCAATATACATTTAAATGGCTCCTGCCAGTAACACAATTTCAAAATTTAGATTTCAATGCAAAAATACTGGAAACGCCATCCTGCATCAAGGTCGGTAGTTTTGTTAATGTTTCTGAAATTGGTAGCCATGGGACTGGTGTAAAACCACAACACTTTGGTCCCACCATGCAGTAAGGTCGTAGGCTGGAGATGTTGACGTCCCCAAGTGTCAGTATTGCGGAATCCGATATAGATCGGCTTAATTGTTGTAGAGAAAGAGCGATAAACATAACGAACTGGACAAAAAATGTTTGTAAAGCCAACAGGAATGTTGAAGAACCATTCAACAATGAAAATAAAAAACCAATGCCACTAAAACAGCCCCACGAGAGATGTGTGCAGTAACGTTACAATATACTTTACATATTACCCAAACTGTATATTGTAATATGCATAATATCCGTAAATTCCCGAAAGTTCGCTAACCGAACAGGATCCTGTTTCAATTAGTTCGGATTAGCATGTATATACATAAAAATACACTAAAAATATACAAAGTATACAAATAAAAATACAGAGTTCGGACTCTACTGTATATACATAAAAAATCTGATTGAACTTTGTTTTTGCCTCCTAGCGACCTCAAAAAAAGTTATGGTCCCAGGCTTAGGTCTTACCGTGACTACTTCTGTTATAGCGCGTAAGGTATTTTGAGTTCATCAAACAGTAGGGTTTTTCTGCACGATGGCAAAATCTAAATCCTAGATCAATACAATAACTGGAATCAGGTAAATCGGGCATCATAGAGTTCCTCTAAAGTGCTGTAAAGGTCAACTTCAAGGTCAGGCTGCAAAATACATACTTTCAAAATTTTTACAAGTGCGGAGGTAACCAAAACCTTCTGAGCACCCGATGGAAGATAAAAATATATTTGGTAATAAAAATGCCCACAAATGTTATGTATATTTTAACACAAAGTAGTCCAACACAGCAACGCATGGTTCAGTTGCGTCCAGGATAGGTTTTGGGTTTCACTTCACCGTATATTAGTTGGCACCCGACCAACTCGTTTCGGTAGAACCACTTCACCACTCCACGGTACTTGGCGTACTCCATAATTGGGATCATCCTATCCAGATCTAATTCAATCTCAAAGTTGTGTGCTTTAAAATCGCCCTGAAATCATACACATAGTCATTTTTCTCCTGATTGGCTGAAATCTTTTTACCCAACTGGTTTTTCAAAGTTATTCAATTACTTATGCTGAAATGCCAAGGAAAAAAAGGCAAGATTATTTCAAGATAAGTGCCTTTGTCCCACTCTCCTCCTAAACTTTTTGATCCAAGGCTGCTGCACTCTGGCGTAAAAATGTTGAACCATATTGTGAAACTGTAACATGTGGTTTTTTATCACCAGCTGATTATATTACAGAACACTATATTACAGAACACTGTCGTTCATACAAATTATTGTGGAGGATGGCTTGTTCAGATGTCAAAAAAATTTGGATGAAGTGGAGTCTGCCATGAATCATCATTTTTGTTGTTAAGGCGACCAATTACAGTTATTCACTAATATCGTTGAGCTAACAAACGGGTGAGCAAAAGTGCGGGGTTTTTGCTTGTGCGGAGTTTTAAGAGTTCTGTTAAATTATAAATTTCTCCTCATAAAGCAAAAAGTGTGAACAGGAATCGTGAGTTTTCACTTAACACAAGCACTTTTTTGCGGGATAAAGATATATCTTTTCATGATTTTTTGGGCTTTGGAGTGATTAAACGTGATTGGAAAAAGTAAGTAAAAGGAGGTTAACTTTCCTTCGTTCCTGCATAATATTCGTTCTAGATTAAGTTTGTTATTTTTCGGCTAAGTCAAGCCTTTAGTTCCTCAGTAAAATTATTTAGAGTTGAAAAATGCTTCGTATAAAAACCAATCAGAACGAAAACATGAAAACTATCAACCGAATTTCACCATTAGTGAATGCTGTAAATAAAACTACTATAATTCTATCGCCAGGTGTACAAAGACACATTAGTATATATACATTTTTGTCTATTGATCGTGACTGTCACCTACTGGAGCAATGGGACAGCTCTTGACGTCCACTCCTGCGGATCGCATCAACTTTTTCAATGTGGTTCCGAGAAGCACCATGATCTCCTCACAGCTTTTGAATGTGTACGCCAAGGTCCTCGTGAACTCTCCATTCTTGAATTTCTGAAGTTCTAAATACATCTGAGAACATGAGTTGATGATGAGATAGTTAAAATGTTTGTAAAATTAAAATTGTTTTAGGTTAAAAAAAAACAAAAACTAATATTGTATTAAAATATCAGTAGAATTATCAAAGATCTCATCTTTTTTTAACAAAATGAATTAACATAAATTTTCTCCTTGACACAAACTTAAATTTTAGGTGAGAACCTTCTTTACAAGTAAAGTTACTGAATATAAAATCAAAATAATAGTGTGATATTTAAAAAGTTATATAATCATTTCCAAGCAAATACATTTTTGTTAGGTTTTTTATACTCTTTTCATACTTTCTTGGATAGCTGTACTTAAAGAGTCTGCAGTATTGGCTGCCTTGGATTTTTCCCATGAGACTAATGTTAAATTTCAAACATACGCTTCACCTTTAATATTGGTCGAAAAAGATTCATCTTTATGTAATTTTAAAAGAAAATTTAATACCTAGAGGCCTGTGAAATCAAAATTTTTATATTATTGATTGTTTAGTAAAAAACTAAGTATTATCAAGATTTTTTGATGTGTTTATTCAGTAGTCACATAAATTGCTTTATAATAGTGATTTAGATTTCACTGGGCCCTTTGTATAAAAATTTTCTTTATAATGACAAAAAGACAAATCTTTTTCAACCCATAATGAAACTTGGTTTTTAAAACGATAAGAGAAACATACGGTCAATTTGACCGTTTCCGCATTTTAACAATACTGCAGACTCTTAATAAGGCATAACTAATTGAGATTTGTAACCTACAAAAGTATTTTTCTGGACATAAGATATCTACCCAAAATTTATCCTGAATGAAAATGGAATAACTACACATTTTACTCGACATCTCCATTATCGCCCAAAAAATTATTGCTAACTTTGTCTATAAAGGAGGGCTGCCTTCATATATAACAGTACCTTTAAACTGCGATCCACTGGGACTCCTATGGTAAAGTAGTCATTGAATAGATATTTTCCGTATCCATTACTGGTTACCCCTGATCCAAAAATGATTTGTCCAGTACCACGATTTTCACACACCTCAAGAGCTTCAATGGCGAGATCAAAAGGACCCTGAAAAGGAAACATATAGTTAATTTGTTAATAAAATATTTGTGATTGAATGAATTTTGTTTGTCAAATCAATTTATATTTAACTTCAGCAGGTTTGGAATACAACCAGTTTTAGAAGATCTCTTCTATGTTTTTTACTACCATCTTTGACCTGACCACTATCTATACTTATTTAATATGCTTAGGGTTTTTTTCTTTTGTAATGAGAACTCCTCATGCAACGCAAGAATGAGAAATCTAGGGCCTCAAAAGGCAAAGCCCGTACTAAGGTTCCAACACAAAATTAATACTAATAAAAATGAGGCAGAGAGCGAACAATTCAATATAAATAAAAATATTAACTTAGCAGTACCTTAATTAAAAATTACTCGAATTCTTAAAATCTAAGGTTAACGCTGTACATGGCATTTCAAGATTTATGTATTTCTTGTTATATAAAATATTTAAAAACACACACACATACACACACACACACTTTGCCAACTATACAAATATATATATAAAGGAAATAAACACTATTGACATTGTTTTACTGGCTCCTCAAGAACTTTAATGAGAAAATCTATGTTTTCATGTGATAACAACCAAATTTTTAATTTTTTTAAAACAAATTTAAACTTTTGCAATCAGTTACTGTAGAGGGAATATTATTTAACATTTTCGGACCTAGAAAACAATAACAATTAGTAAAAAATACGAGATTGGGCTGAGGTACGAATATTTTTTGCTGAGTTCTTAGTTTTCCCCTATAAACATTATGTTCAATAGGCATCATATTACCACTGACAACATAGAAAATCCTTAGTACCTTAAAGACAAACATATACTTAAGAGGAAGGATATTTTAATTAACAAATAAAGGGCGAGATGGTTCCATCCTGCTTTTGCGTTTTATTATTCTGATAAAATTCTTTTGAAGTACGTACACAGATTTCAAGTTGGTTTCATAGGCCCCACCCCAAAAGAATATTCCGTAATCTAATCTTCTATTGACTAAAGAATAATAAAACAGTATTTTTTCTGAGCACATATTTTGTAAAAAATAAAAATATCTTAGTCATCCACATAATTTTTGTTTCAATTGTTCCAAATGAGTTTTCCAATTTAACTCCTGATCCAATACTAATCCCAAATATTTTATCTTATCTGTTAGCTGCAAAGTAGCGCATTTTGTAAAGCAATTCATTTGTAAAGCGGTATTCATCATTGAAATTTGAAACATTCCCATTAGAATAACATTGGGATTGGTCCGAACATTTTAACCCTTCCAGGGCCAAAGTAAATGGTGGGCTGGGGCATAATTTTTTCAAGCCAAAGTTAAAAAAATAACGTAACAAAAACAGATATTGGTATAGCTCTGGGTGATAGCTGGTAATCAGAATATTGGGTTGGCCGGGTGTAATTGATTTAGAACCAAACAACATTCTTAGCAATGCCATGTGATAGTAAATTGCTCGATTTATAGTAACAAGCACGCAAGTATATTTTAATAATAAATTAATGTTTAACAATTAACCAGAAGTTTACCAAATAGTACAATTTTTCTTGTGCAAATAATAAGGATTTTCATATACCATTTAAAAAATAATAGTTTGAACTAGAATAGTTCATCAAAGTAGTTGTAACTTTAATCTTGATTGTAGCGTATTGACTAATAAGTATTAAAATATTAAAATTCTCCAATATCACACAAAAAATTAAAACTAATTTGTACTGTTAAGTCTTTACCCACCGCTCGTTGATATGGTACTATTTCAACAACTAATCCAACTAATAAAAGTATTAAAGTTATTTTAGTAGCCATCGTTATGGAGTTTCAGTTTTAACTGGTGTCTGTTTGTTCAATTTGACTTGTTTTGTCCTGCTTTCGAAGTAAATAAAAATTTCATCTGATTGATCATCATCAACAACCGCATTTCAGTGCTAATTACAGACATTTCAATTAGTTTTACATGTGTCCTTTTATCGGTTGGATCAGCTATGTGTTCGCTGTTTCCTATTTCCTGATTGCTAGTGATATCTGCTTTTGTTGCTATTTATGTAGGACCCGTTATGTATTGTTCCAGATAAACCTATAACTAATCTTGATACAGTCTGTTGTTGAAATTAATTATAAGTCCACGGAACTCAAATCATAAAATAATAGTTTAAATCACACAGTACAACATAATAGCTCATTTTCCAATAATATGAGCCAAAAATACCAATATAATACTCATAAAAACTTATTTTTACTAATTTATTTTTGGTAAAAACTTATTTAATTTGGCAAGTGTGATATCGGTCATATAAAGCACATTCACACCATTACTATTAGACATGACAAATGAAAAATCAATAAATGATAAATTGATGTTGTTATATAAAATTAGTACCTCCGTCGCAGCAGACCTGCGTACTCTGCAAATTTCCATTTCTCATCGGAATTTTTGTAATTTACCATTTCTCCATAAATACCATGGGGGTGACTACGTTGGTTTGGCAAGCAAATATAAATTAAGCTTTTCTTAGTGTATCTACATACAAAATTTTATCAATCTATGATAATAAATAAGCGAGATTGTTGATTTCCAATTTAAAAATAATTTGGGAAACCTATTTTTGTTTTTTCGCCACAACCACTTAAGCCAATTTAAAAATTCGAAATACTAAATTTTTGGTTTTTCAAAGTTTTTTTTTTACGGTTTCTCGTTAAAATTGGTAAATAAAAAAAATTGGGGTAAAAAATTCAAAACCCCCCATTTTTGACCCTTTTTAAATCCCATAAAACCCCGTTCCCAAGATGTGATTTTGCTGATTCGTGAACTCACGAAAATAATAAAATATAGACCTGGTTCACACCTCCATACCAAATGTCATCAAATCAGAAATCCGTTTTAAAAGTTATCATATCTTTTTAAATGATAACTTGATGAATAAATGGTGTTTTTGAATTCTGGGGACCTCAAAATGAAAGAGTAACAAGGTCCCAGGCTTAGGTCTTACCATGGCTACTACCGTAGTAGTATATTCCCTATGTTGAAATTCGCTAAAAATCCTGTTTTTTATATTATATCGGTTAACTTTTCTAACAACGTGATTTCTCTTGCCTTGTTAATGGACCCTACACGTTGTGTTGAAAGTAATATACCTATATAATAATATACCTATATAGGCCTACCCATAATAGTAATATAAGTTTTTTTTTATTTTATTTTAATAAAGATTTTTCTCAAGTAAGTTTAAAGAAATGTAATTAAGTTCCTTCAGGCGGAATAAGAATCTTTTGAAATAAGTTTCTAGCTTATTAGGATATGGTAATATGGAAGAGACAAACCAAAACAAACAGTTGTTGATAGTAAATATTTTGTTGATATGTTGATATAATAATTAGGTTGCTTATGGTTGATTAGGTTGGTTATGGCATTTCTTACATTAGGTCAAATTTATATTATCTTTTATTGCCTAACTTTTTAAAGACAAATTTCAGTAAAACTATAAAAACACCTATTTATTTGTCAGCTGACCTTTGCTGTGGCAAATCACATCTCGATTAATAACCTACTTACTCATGCCATTCCGGTTCTGCAGGGCAAGAGTCTGCTGAACGAGCCGATGAGATTCGACGTCCTGGACGGCGCGGCCCTGGAGCTGAACATCTCAGGGTTGCAACCCGACACCAAGTACTCGGTGCAGGTGGCAGCCCTGACTCGCAAGGGCGATGGCGACCGCAGCCAGCCGGTCAGCGTGAAGACCCCGGGCGGCGTGCCCAACCGTCCCACCGTCAACCTCAAGTGAGTTGTCAGGAGTGCAGGGAGTCACGAGAGGGTTATTACAGGAGTCAACGTCAAAGAAAATCTTGAACAACCGGGGAAAATCAGGCAAAACAGTTGAATGGTCAGGGAAAATCACAAAACGTCTGGAAAAGCCTGGATTCCTATCTAAAGACTTAAAAAAACCACCTTTTCTTTTATTGAATTAGAAAAATATAATTTTGAATGAAGTTCACATAGAGATTGGAATTAATTGAGAATGAATTTCTGAACACAGTTCTAAGTGAGCTCATAAGGATTATTAGGCAGGTTAGCGTTAGGCATTTCGCTAGCCTAACAGTTAACGTGTTGGTTCAGTTAAAAAAGTCACGTTTTTGATTCCAAGGATGTTCACCACACTTTGATGGGTTTGGACTGCTTTCCCTTATAAGCGTTTAAGCATTTAAAGTTCTCTTAACAAAATGAATCTGGCGTAGACCCAAGCAAAAAAAAATTAATTAAAAAAGGTAAATTTTAAGTGCCATTTTACCTGTAGTTACCGCCATTCTTGAAATTTAATAAATTTTGATACTAAATAAAAATTTGAGTAAACTCTTCAAACAGAAAAGTGATGAGGCCATAGGATTTGAGATATGACACTGCAGTTACAAGATCCAGTTGTGCTTGGTTATTCTCCCTAGTGAGTTGTTCCTACTACTATCATCATTCATTTCATCTTTCAGGATTTATGATTGCCAATTGTAGAAATCCACCTTTCCCTACCGGTTTCAGGATCCTAGAGCGAGAGCCAGAGGTCAGTATAGAGCTGGAGTGGAGCCGGCCAACAATGACCTACGGGGAACTGCAGGGCTATAGACTGCGCTACGGAGTCAAAGAGACCCCTCTCAAGGAAGAGCTCACCAAGGAGACCTCATACAAGATCAACCAACTGGGTAATCTAACATTTCATATGGCCAAGAGTGTAGAAGCGAGGTGAAGGGTAGAACTTTAAGCAAACTCAAGTTTTTGTTTTCCAAATTGATGTAACACAACAAAGGCAAAGAACATCTATAAGGATGGATTATTTAAATATTTCTTTCCCTTAGTTGTACAGGAGCAATAGCAATAATAAACTTTACTTTCTTTGCCCAAATAATGCGAGGTAAAACTTTCAACATGAGTTTTTCAGGGAAATTCGTATAGAAGATCATAATAGTGATAGTATCCCTATAAAGAATAATTTGAAAACTTTTGATTGAAAATTTCAGAGTACCGTATTTGTTTGTCTTATGGATACTACTAGTTTTTTATGATTATTTTTAATCGGGGTCTTAGAAAAACATTTAAGTAAAAGAGTGCTTGCTGAACAATATGTGAAAGTACACAATTTTATGTTGAACGGTTTTTTAGTTCTAATCCTCAAAAGGCACCAATTTTTGCCGAGGATCAAGTAAATGCAGCACACCCTGAGACCATGACACCATAGAGACCATTTTTAAATTATCAGCCCCCCACATGTACTCAGTCAGTTTACTCCACACTGCTGCGGTTAGGTTAAGTATATTATTGGTCAATATGCCAGATATGCTTTCAAGTGTTATTCAGAGTGAAGGATGTATAAAAACTTAGGAAATCAACCATAAGGTTGGCGGAATGATGATTTAGTCAATTAACTAACATTGGCTATTTTTGAAGCTGTTCGTATAGTTATTTATATGACTCATTGAAATCAGTGGACACTTTTTGAATTAGTTAAAGTATTTCTGACATATTGAGCAATGAAATATGACTGATAAGACTCCAATAATATAGCTAACCTTGCCGCCACAGCACACTGTAAACTAGTTGCATTGTAAAACAAACAAGTGAACTACCCATTTCAGAAACTTTTAATAGTAGATAAAATATATTAATAAATATAAAATATATATGTAGATAAAATATATTTTCTGTAATTTTTCTTTTTCTTTTTATTGGATACTGTTATATGTTTTGATTAAGTGTCTATATAGTCATTGCACCGACAATACCGTACTACAACTTTAACTGAAAATCCTACTGTACCGTACAGCTGAACCCCAACCTCACGAGTGATGATTCCATGTTCACAGAGCGAGGTGTGGAGTACGAGTTCAGGGTAGCGGGTCAGAACGCCATCGGGTTCGGGCAGGAAACGATCAAGTACCTGTTGACCCCTGAGGGACCCCCTACAGGTCCACCCGCCAACCTTTCTCACCACTTCCAGGTATGACCATTGAAACCCTACCAATGAGTCTCAAGGAACTCAAGTAGGGGTGTGCGAATACTGAATTTCAACATCGAGCTGAGCTTTTTAAAAAGTTGTAACTTGAGCTTTTTCAGCAGGGCTACAGCTGATATCCTGATTGAGTTTCATCAAAAGAAACTCCCTAAGATGGAAGTGACGTGTCTCAAACAATGCCGTGTTAATAAAAAGAACATTGCTACAATTTACTGATCCCATCACATCCGCTTTTCTAAAAATGAAAGTATGAATAAAGTAGAATGCTGATAACATTATTAAAAGCTTAGTTCTAACTTCAAACTTTTTCAAAACAACTTGAGCCGATCCGAGCTGAATAATAATAAGCTTGGGGAAAAGTTTGAAGGTTCAGATGATTAATATTACTCATAATAAATATTTCTAATATTTAGAAGGCAGTTGCAATCTCTTTTTGTATCTCTACCATCTACACTAACTATACCATTAGTTCGGCTTGGATGTTTTATTCCGTGCAGTTCCAGGCCTTAATTGATAAGACAAATTTTAGACTAGGAGAACCATAAGACAATAGACAATAGACTATTTTTATTGATCCATTAAACATTACATGAATGTAATAGAACATGTCAAGTTACAGTTAGAGCAAAGTAATTTGAGTTCAAAGGAACTGATAGTCCATTTATTCCGACACAGCGTAAAAAGCTTGGTTCTTGATCCAGTCATTAATAGTTGTCTTAAAACTTAATCCAACTTTAAAAAAAAATTAATCCAAGAACTGTCTAGGTGGAAAATTTGGGTATTTGTTAAAGTATTTGTTCAGTATGTAAAAAAAATCAAATGAGCTGTCTTAAATTAAGATGGCATCATTAACATTTCCTCTAGTCGACCCTTTTTTACTGAAATAGTGATGAATGAATCAAAATCCTCTTTTACTGATGCAAATTAGGACTACATGGAAAATGATTGGTTTTCTAGAAATATTAAGAGATCCCAAGACTTTTAACAACTGGTTGATATTATTGATATTATTTCCCTCATAGACTCCCGATGTAGTCTGCGTGACGTGGGACCAACCTTCTAGGATTCACCGCAACGGACAGATCACTCACTACGATGTACAGTTTCACAAGAAGAGTGACCAGTCCACAATCATGGACAGGAATACCACTGCCACCAAGGTAACTTCATTGAATCATGTAAAGAATTAAATAAGGATGTGATCAAGTATGCTTTTTTACTTTATTTTGAATTGTTTTTATATTATTTTTTCATTGGCTGGATATTGTTTGAAAAAAATAAGTTTGTGTATCAAGTATTATTAATTTTTTACTTGTAAGAAATTGTTTCAATATCATTTATTAACCGTAAAAACTAGTTCATGATTAGACAATGCAGTAGACACCAATGCTTATTAAAAAAAAAATTAATAAACATTTTAAAGAAATAATATCAAACTATGATAGATATGAATGGATATTACATCACAGAAATTTATAAAGTTTTAAATAAATAGATATTTACTTTATTTTGGAGCGGTTTGAAAAAAACAAGCTCACTATACCTTGTGCTGTCGTCAATCCGTCATTTTGTCGATATGACTAGTATTGCAGCATAGTTGGTTTGTGTAGAATTTTTGTTCAAACCTTTTTAGCTGATTTGTACAGCAATATATGATAATGGAGCAAATTCTGCGAAACTAGTCATCTAGAGAAAATGACGGATTGACGACAGCACAAGGTATTGTAACCTTAATTTATAATTACGTCTGTACTCAATCCAGGAGGCAATATCATGAATAAGTTTAAATAACATTTTCTAACATGTTAAGATTTGATTTTCCAAATAAAAAAATATTAAAGCTAACAAATTAAGACATATCAGGTAATGAACTAAAAATATCTCAATTCATTTAAAATTTACTCTATCAGAATTTTTGCACGCATTTTTATATGCTGCATGACCTTTTGTTATTCCTTAAGACAAGGTGAAATTCATCACACAAGGGAGCAAAATATGAAGATGACTCCGATAAACATGCAGACATACGGGAGTAACCTGCCTCATTCAGCAGGGTTGGACCTCAGAGCTATTCATCAGCTTCTCTTACTCTGGCTTACCAGTTATAAGTTTTTACTCGGTGGACAACCGTGGATGTCCGAAGGGCTGTTTTTAAATATATTAGAGCCTCAGTGACAAATATCACTTCATGAAACTCGATGCTTCCATTTGATATTTTAATCCTAAAGATTTTTGGAGATCAAATGTACCTAATGCCCACCCAATATCGTTAGGGTTTAGCATTCAAAAAATGTTTCCGTTTTTTGGGTTTTCATATTGTGGTGCAATACTAGATTTCAGTATGGGATGTGCAGTGGAGATTTTGGGAATCATTTATAATATTGTATATTTTAGTTTTGGTGATGTTCAGGAATGGTTTGAGCAAGACAAACCCAAACAAGACCTGGGAGGTAACAAAGTTAAAGCAGCTGAGCAAGCAAAAGAAGGCAACGCCAACAATGGGGTTGTACCACAGGAAAATGAAGTCGAAGATTTGCAGACCAATAGAATAAGTCATGGCGAAGGACTGAAGGCTATTGAAAGTGTTCTGCGTTATCTGGAGCAAGAAGAGGCTGATGTGAAGGACATTTTGGTATTGCGCCGTCTCCGAGATGATACTCGCCGACGACAACTATTGGAAAAAATAAGAAATTTATTTGCAGGATTTAGGACAGAGGAAAAAATAAGAAATTTATTTGTAGGATTTAGGACAGATGATGTATAGTCTTTGTACACAAATCAGTTTGAGGGTCACATTTTTTTATGTTTAATTATATAGTGCTGTAGTTAGTTTTGATTGATCAAATAGATAATTTTAGATAAAGCTTGAGATTTTTTATTTTGTGACCTCTTATCAGTTTTTGATGG
Organism: Neoaliturus tenellus; assembly: GCA_030545055.2. NCBI lineage: Eukaryota > Metazoa > Arthropoda > Insecta > Hemiptera > Cicadellidae > Neoaliturus > Neoaliturus tenellus. Next base: position 14,966,256 of record CM061532.1, on the reverse strand, counting down.
CATCAATAGAAATTTATTGCTGAGTAAAATGGAAGTTACAGCCTCATAAAGGTCACTAACAGAATTTTTGCGTCTTACTTTGAAAACAGATTTCAGAGATTGTATTTATTTGGTGATAAGAAAGTCTTTTCTGAGTATGTAAAGCAGAATGGCTCGATTATGGGGCCAATATTTTTATTAATTTATGTTGCTGACCCTCCATACAATTACTCGCAATGTTACCATTATTCAATATGCTGATGACACATTAGCTGTAGTCAGTGGCCGAGATGATGTTTCTCTTGTATCCTGCATTGCTTAGGTTAGACAAGTGGTTAAGATCAAAATAATGAGTTTGTTATCCAAGCAGCAAGTGTAAATTATTTTTCTAAAAGTTTTTCACGTAAGTTGTTTGTATATTTTTGAAAACTATTGTTTAATTATTAAAATTGCTATTCTTAACAGCAGAAATGGTAACTCAACATAAATTAACGTCATAGTTAATTTTTAATCTGTGCAAAAAGGTATTAAATCTGTTGATGGTAACTGTCAAAAAATGAAACTGTTCTCTATTATTAAAAAATTTACATTTGTTTTTTGTTTGTGTTTGGGGGATTTAGGAGATTCAGTTTTCGAGTCTTCATGCAACTATCGGAAAGGGGATTTATAGGAACAGAAAAGTTAGCACAGGTCAGTCTTGCTTGTTCTAGAAGGACTAAAGAGCAAGAGAGGACACACCTCCACCCCAAGGAATGGACCAAGAAGCCCAGAAACTGAGTGAACTATTTGTCACTATTTATGTCAATTATGTTACTCATTTGTCTGTAATCCAACATAATGCTGCCTGTCAATCTGTGTTTGTGGGATTAAGATTCTTATCTCCAAGCCAAGCAAAACAGATATTAACAAAAAAATACCCTCTACCCAGTCGCTGGCCCCAGACAAAGCAAGGAAGATTCGCCCCAGGTATCCAGGTATATAAACCAGACTAGGTACCATCCAGAATCAACCAGGCCTCGAAGAGCAAAATATAAACCAGAGAAAAAGGAAGCTAAAAGGAAAGGGAAAAGGGATAGCTAATTTCTTTTGTACACATTGATACCAAATCTATCCAGAAACATTTTGTATATGATACATGTTAAACACAACGACAAATGACAAAATTACATGGTGTGAGGGGTTGAGGGGGGAAACAGCTGTTAAAATTTCCATAGACTATTTTTGTAAACCTTACTGAGAGCTGGTGCATTGCTGCCAAATCTATTCATAAACATATTTTTATTTAATATTACACTTGGTAAACATAACCTCAAATGACAACACTGCAGGGCGAGAGAGAGAGAGAGAGAGAGAGGACACTATTGTTAAAATTTACAACATACTATTTTTGTAAACCTTACTAATAGTATGTGCTATTCTTTTATGAATAATTCGAACAAAGATTACTTAACTTGAGTACTCATCTCTCCTGTCTGTCCCTCAATAATATACGGCATAAAATTAATCACTGGACTTACTCAACTACAAACGTAAACCAATCACCAAACTTGCCAACACAGAACTCACAACTGACGTAATGCATCAAGGTTGTTACTTTAGTATTTATATTTGTTCATTTTTTTATCTTATACATATTTAGAAAAACATAAACTGCAATTATCATCAATCAAATAAAGTTGTCTCATTATTCCTTCTTATTACGTTATTCTACTTTTTACGTACCTTTAAGAAATCCTTAATGTGAAAAGACTTACTCTAATTTAATTCAGCCACTTAACCTGAATTATTATCATTATACTCGTATATTATCTGTAATTTCTAATTTTGTATTTCTGCTTTCTTGTCCCAGTTAAAATTTATATTCATAGTATTTATTTAAGTTTTGTTATTTTGTTTAAGAGTTTAAAAATGCATAGACCTTTATGTGTAGAAAGCCATATGGCTCTTATGAGACTGTTTTGGTTTAAATGATTGTAATTATTTAAATTTAGTGTTTAAAATGAAATATTATTTTAATGATTTGTCCTACCCTGTGTTTCGCAGGCTGTGTTCTCAAACCTGGAGGAGAGCGCCGACTATATGTTCCGTGTGCGAGCGCACACGCGCGCTGGCGCAGGGCCGTGGAGCGAGAAAGTTCCTGTCACCACGGACCGGGACATTGTCCGTGCGCCGATGGGTGTCCGTGCGGTTGCCACGTCCGACCAGAGCGTGGAGGTTTGGTGGGAGACTGTGCCTAGCCGAGGGAAGATCATCGGCTACCAGGTGAGGGCACCGACCGGTGTTGAAAACTAAACTATAGAATATATACTGAGAATGTAGGGTGTCAGTACTGAATTTTTATGCTGTGTTTTTATTTATTTTATTTGGGTGAGTCGGTGGCGTAGTGGTTAGCGCGCCAGACTTTGGGACCATGTCAGCGATGTCGTGGGTTCAAATCCGCGTTCTGCCAGTGACTTTTATCAGTACCTTTCACCTTGTACTGTAGCGGCTCACCTCCTTACTTTGTCTAATACGATCCACGCACAGATCAATAGTCTATGTGGACGGGGCAAAGTAAGGCAAAGAGAGGTTCGCCGACCTCTTAAAAAAAAAATGTTTGGGTTGTCAGTACACTAAACAAACTGATGAAATTTAACTGAAATTCACTAATACCTTTTTAAAACTGACAAAATTGCTGCCACTGCATAAAAATGTGATGGGATCGAACGTTGTAAAATTATCCAGATCATTGTTGAGAAGTTGAATGTTTATCGCCAGCAAACATGTGATTTGGTACTTTCCCAAACCAATTTTGTACTTACTATAGTAGCAAACTGTTATAAGCTGCACGTCACAGAATCCTTGACTTGAGGGTTCAAATCTGGGTTGTATCTTTTACAAATTAAATCAGAGATATTCTCCTAGACCCGAAAAAGAAAAGTCAAGATATAACTTCTGTGGTATTTTTTTATTAGCAAATTTACTATTTTAATTTACAGATTAATACAAGTTCAAAATCTAATGTTGAATTCTAATTATGTGCAAAATATTTTAACAGAAATGTTATAATCAGAGAGCAACAACATCACGTACCCTTAATCCCTCTCCAAATGATTTCTCATTTGTAATCCCACTTATTTCTTGGCCAGGAACATCCTTAATATTTAATATCAATCGTTTTCCTCTCAAGTTGATGATCATCCTGTTGTTTCCCCAGCTGTTCTACACGATGACAGCTGTCGAGGACCTTGACGAGTGGCAGCAGAAGACGGTGGCTCTGACGGAGTCTGCTGATCTGGTCAACCTGGAGAAGTATGCTCAGTATGCCATCGCAGTCGCCGCTCGGACGAAAAACGTGAGTGGGTTATCGCTATACTCGATAGATCTACAGGTTTCAACAGCTTTAGAGATCAGGCAGGCTCTAGGGCAGGGTACAGGAAAAGCAATGGAGGAAATAGATTCAAACAAAATTATAGTCAATTAGTTCAGAGAATCCACGGGAGCAGAAGTCACAAAATAGATCAAAGTACCAAAAATATTGTTTGTAGCTAATTGCTGATTTCTAAGTCAGTTAAAAGTCTGGGAGGAAAGGAGGAAAAAGGTTTGTCAACCAATTCTAACTGAAATGTTCATTTAGTGCTCCAGATTATACCACATCCATTGTTTTACCCCCTCTGGCTTGAGAAAGGGGGAGAAGTGAGGGAGATTATGGCTATCCATTTTATTTTAAGTTAAGTTGGCCAGTCCTTTCTTCTAGTGATCCACTAATGGGCCAACTCCCAACTTCTGTAAGTTGGCCAGTCCTTTCTTCTAGTGATCCACTAACGGGCCAACTCCCAACTTCTGAGGGTGATTGTAACTTGCTAGAAGGGTGATTATTTTTATGATTCATAATCAAAATGTGCATTTGATTTACTGTGTGTTTAATAATTATTTTTTAAGATTTTTTTATTTTGTAGTTATATGTATTGTTGTTCACCCTCTTTTGGAAGAAATCAGTGGTTGGGCTTAATTTTTTTTTTTTTTTTTTTTTTACCCCCCCCCCCCTTTTTCTCTTTCAAGTGTAGCCAATACTAACCTAACCCCTTTCACATCTAATATTGTTAGTATTTAATACAACTCTAACAAGTTGTTTCTCCTGAAGTGTGGTTTATCCTGTCGCCGGTTGTTTGCAGGGTCTCGGCCGATTGTCAGAGAAGGTGACAGTGAAGGTGAAGCCCGAAGACGTACCCCTGAACCTTCGAGCCCACGAGGTCAGCACTCATAGCATGACCCTCTCCTGGGCACCTCCCATCAGACTCAACCCGGTAAACTACAAGGTCAGTCATCAACAGGAAGTTCTGATAGTGATGACTCTACCATGGGTCGTTTGTGTAGCTTTTTTGGTAAACTACTTATTATTTGTCCGTAATTTATCTCAATGATATCAGTTTTATCTTTTGTCTAAAATTATGTGTGTAAAATGTAAGTATCCTTGTTCTAGTAAACCTGCTTGTTCAGGAATTTTGATGATTTTTCCCATAAAGGAAAACCACAGGACTTTCCAGTCCATATTGTGTACTCAAAAGTTGGTTATGGATTTGTCAGATATTAGCTTGTGACCTAATGAAAAACATGCGCTCGGCCAATTAACTTTTTTGGAAGTTGGAAAGGAAGCAATATAACTGTTGGTAAAGCTGAAAAGAGCTCGTTTAACATAACAGAATACGCACATCTATTTATTTTTTTTTAATTCACTGGATTCTTAGGCTGTTCTAGAGGACCCCTAAACATGGATTTGTCCTTCTACTACGCCCAATTCTACAAAGTACACTTGCTTCAATTTGAATACAACTGGAAAGTATGTTTATTTATGTATTTTCCCAAGTTTAAATAACATAGGAGGATGAACATCCTTTACCCAATGTTAAGAGTTCTAAAATGTCCCCATCCCTTCGCAGATATCCTACGATGCAGTGAAGGAGTTCGTCGACTCGCAGGGCATCACCCAGACCCAAGTAGTGCCTCGACGGACGATCCTGCTCGATCCAGAGACCCGGTCACACACGATCAACGAACTGTCGCCATTCACGACGTACAACGTGAACGTGTCAGCGATCCCGTCCGACCACACGTACCGGCCACCGACACGCATCACGGTGACTACGCAGATGGCAGCACCACAGCCCATGGTCAAGCCGGACTTCTATGGGGTTGTCAACGGGGAGGAGATACAGGTGAGAAACCAATCTCGGTGGACTTATTTGCCTTAATTGGCTGGGTAGCTGAGCGGTTATACCATTCGTTAAGGTTACCAGTTTAATCCTGAGAAAAGTCAGAAGCTTTTTGATGCTTCAAAACTGGACGCAACTGCCTTTACTCTTTGGGTTAATAATTAATGATCCTGACAAATGAATCAACTGAAAGTAGCAATCCTACACCTCATTTCATCTACACCGAACTCTTCAGTCAAATTTATTTTAAAATATGCATCATATTGCATTGGTCTCTTAATATCAATTATATCAAAAAGTATCAGAAGAAGCTTGAAGAGCTTCAGGAGCTTCTTGAGAATGTTTTATATTTCTTACGTTTCCTGTTCCTCATGTAACTTTAAAACTTAAGTTTATTGTGTGATTGGAGGAAACATGTTGCCCTTCTGCCCTGATATTTTTTGTTATTATCAGATTGTTTAGGGTCGCTATAGTTTTATTAGAGTTGAATACTGTCGGTTGGAAGGCATCCCTACTTCTATACTATTAATTTGAAACAAATGAAAACTTCCTTTCTCAGTAAAAGGGTTTGCTATTTATTCCCTAAAACTTATTAGATATATTACTGTGAATAGTGCCAATGTCTAAAAATAAGTAGTATTTTTCAGAAGATCAAGCTTCAAGAAAGACCTTAATCTTTCTTGATTTATTTACAGTAATATAATTTTCTACTATAAAAATATTATTAGTTTCCTTTTACTTGTTTGAACACTGTTCTACCACCATAGTTGTATTATATTTTGGGACATACATAATTTAATTTTGTATATTCTTAATTAATTACCGTATCATCAACTTATTAATATCTGAACTTATCTGTTATCAACTTTTGTAACTCTTTGTATTTTTTTATTTCTTATTTTGCATACTCACATTTATGCTCATGGACATGTTGCAGGTTATTTTGCCCCAAGCGTCCGAGGAGTACGGGCCAATCAGCAATTACTACTTGTGTGTCGTGCCCGAGGACAAGATGAACTTGCACAAACACCCAGATCAGTACCAGCTGGAAGAGGTAGGTTGAAACATTAAATTTATATCATCTCAATTTTAGAGATGTCCTTCCATTCCAAGAACATTTGGAACTATGGAAAACTGAACCTTGAAAAATGTCCTTCCAGTCCAAGAACATTTGGAACTATGGAAAACTGAACCTTGAAAACAAGGTCCTTCCAGTCCAAGAACACTTGTGGAACTATGGAAAACTGAACCTTGAAAACAAGAGTTCTCCAAAACCGTGATAAAAAAAGATGAGCATTTTCTGTTCTAAATAAGAGTGAGGGTGTATCAACCAAAAAGTATATTACTGGTGTGTTTGTTAGGTTATTAATATTTTATTTATTTCAGTTCATTTAAATTTTTAATCATAATTAACCTTATTGGTGACCGAACCTAACCATATAGTTAATCTAATCATATCTAACCTTATTTTTTATCAACAAGGGCTGTTTTTTTTCAGGTGGCTTTCACTACCTGTAATGTTAGTTATAGATACGAGTGGCCCCTCTATTTCTATTCTGTGCTCGCTGAACCTAACCATACAGTTAACCTATCTTTTCTCTAGGTATTGTAATTTTCACCCAATTTTTTGGGTTCTCTTGCAATTCTGTGGTTTCCAGAGTTCATTCAGCCGCTTCTCTGTCTCTATACTCATAGTCCAATCCCTCCCTTCATTGCTAGTCGGGCACTTTTCAATCGTCTTGCTAATTGCAATTGCAGCTGCTTTTTGCGGTTTTTGTCGTTATTGATTGACTATATTACAACATTCTTTGCAATTTAGGGCTGCTTATCTTGCAGCAGTTTTTCTTAGGTACTATCGCCCTTGAGAGTAAAACAACAACAAAAAACTGCAGGAGTATAAATTGGCTTTAAAAAATCAGATTTCTTCCATTAGTCCGGCATGGTCACCAATTCAGCTCCACCTTAGTCTGACATTTGTCAGATTTGTGATAGTGTACTCGTATTGTAATGTTTGTAGGCTTAATTGTAAATATTGTATTGTCTCTAATCTTACCCCCTGTATTTATTGTGTACCGATGAAAATTTTAAAAGTTTCACTATGTTTCAGCTGATCACCAACAGTAATAAATCAAACAAAAACGACAGAGTGCCTTACATAGCTGCGAGATTCCCGCAGCGCAACATTCCGTATACCTTCCACCTCGGGAGCGGTGACACTTACGACACGTTCGTCAACCGCAAACTCGACCCTGCAATTAGTTATCGGATATTCGTTAGAGCCATCGTTGACACACCCTACAAGGTATGTTAATCATTATTTAGCTGTTAATTCCTGATTTTAAGTGAATATTTATTTATTTATTTGCAATTACTGTGAAAGTTTAAAAGTAAGTTCTTGTATTTCTAAAATCTATAAATCCTATTTGTGTTAAAGAGTAAGGATACTTTTCTATTTTTTGAAGCTTAAAGTTGGTCAAACTTAGAAGAAAAGGTCCTAAAGTAGGGTGTTATTAAGAGTCATCTTCACCCCTGTGCCAGTAGCCCATTGTTACGCAGTCGGCAATGTTAACCATACGGCTTTTAATGCAAAACATGGTGTTTGATTCCCCTGTTTTGGACGCCGTTTTTCAACCGATTTTCTTTAAACTTAATAAGTGATAAGTTGAATAGTTATACTATGTCCCTCATACCTCGAAATTTAGAAATTTTACCAAATATTACTAAGGAAAATCGAGTTACTTTGCACAGTCACAAAGAGTAATATTTGTTAAAATTTCAAAATTTTGAGGTATGAGGGTCATAATATAACAATTAAACTAATCACTTACCAAGTTTAAAGACAATCGGTTAAAAAACAGCGTCCAAAACAGGGGAACCAAATACCAAGTTTTGCATTAAAAGCCGTATGGTTAACATTGCCGACTGCGCAAAAATGGGCTACTGGGCCAGCGGTGAAGATGACTCTTAATTATTAGTTCAACAAATGGGAAGGTGAGTCATCCTAGGAATGTATAATTATTCTTTCAGTGCCCAAGAGTGGAACAGGTTTGGGCACCTCTGTTTTAGTCACAAATTATTCAGAATATTTTTCAGTACCTTACATGCTCAGATAAATTTTACTTTGATTTAAAAAATATTTTATTTTTGCTGCATTGGACTTTCAAGCTCTTTGGACAAGGATAAAAGATAAGACATACTAAGTTGGCCTAAATGGGTTTGTGTAGAAACACTCAGAAAAATGCTCTGTTTTATAATTTAGGCTCTCATTGTATTTTTTTCTTATTTTCAAAGATACTGTTAGAATTAGGCTATACTGATAGCTAAAGTAGGAACAATATTTTTCTCTGAGTGTTTTTTCCAACTAAATGTTTTCATTTCAATATCAGTAATTTGAGTGTCGTCTTTTCCTTCCCAAACCGAATGCTGTTTCCCTGAAATCTTAACATTCAATAAGCGGTTTTCTTCATTGTCCATGTTTTGTCGCAGCACCTGTTCACGTCGTCCCCGTTCTCTGAGCCGTTATCGCTGAGCATGCGAGAGGTTCCGCCGGGCGACCCCCCACGCCGACCCAACCCCAACATCTTGACGGACATATCGGAGGTGTCGGTCAACCGGAACACGGAGGAGGCTGGCATGGTCTGGGTCATCGGACCGATCATCGCGGCACTCATGCTTTCCATCTGCCTGGTGCTGTTGTTCATCATCAAGAAGTGAGTGACTCGGAAAAACGTTGGGTTATGTTTTTGATATTAGATTACGTTAGCAAAAAGTTGTACAGAGCAAGCTTGGGATTGTTTTTTTTTTTTATGTTAAGAGCCCAGAATTTTAAGGTTAATATAGTTTTGTAAAGGATAGATTATGCTACATAATAAAATTTACTATAGTTGTTCTAGTTTTTGGTATCATTAAGAGTAATGAGGAAAAAAGGAAAATTGACATGTGCTTAGAATGTTTTACGGGTAGGAATTCTGAATTAATTATCTATTATGATATATAAAAATGGATTATTATAAACATCATATTACCTATAAATTTTCGTAATTTTTGTCATGTTTATTACAGTGATATACCAAAACTAAAAAATTCCACATTCAAAATATAAAATTCAGTGGTAGTGGAAAGTCCTCTTCAATAGCATAAAAGGCTTTATCTATCAGAAAGTCTTTGAGTGCAGTTTTAAACTTTATAATATTTGTTATGTTGTTTGGTAGATGTTTTAGAAAGTCTTAAACATTTCCCTAGTACAACTCTTACACAAACTACAATTTAAATTTTAGAATTATATTTTTTTAACTAATTATTTAGAAATTCTACAGTAAAAAATAACATTGATTAAGAGATCATAAATACAAGGAAAAACATGCATTAGGACTGGGTTAAACTTAAGTTCCACTAACCTTAAGTTTCCTACTCCAATCCCACAATTATTGCTTTCCTCACATCATTGTCTTATCACATCACCTCCCACGACATGTCTGCCTAACGTGTCCGTGTGTCCAGGCGGCGGCAGCCGTGCAAGTCGCCGGACCAGGCGGCCGTGACTCGTCCGCTGATGAGTGGCGAGGTGGCTACGAGTCATGCGCCCTCCGACCCCGTCGAGATGAGGCGACTCAACTTCCAGACGCCGGGCATGATCAGTCACCCGCCCATCCCCGTCACGGAGCTGGCCAACCACATAGAGCGGCTCAAGGCCAACGACAATCTCAAGTTCTCCCAGGAGTACGAGGTGGGTTTAAACTCATAACTGGCTGGTAGCTAAGTGGTTGTAGAGCTCACTTTCAAATGTGTAGGTTGTTAGTTCGGTCTTTCAGAAGATATTTTATTGTTTAAAACTGGACCCGACTTCCTTTGTTTATTATGCCATTAATTAATGATTCTAACTGATGAATCACCTGGTCTTTATAAGTGACAAATCTAATCCTCATCTGATCCATCACACTCACCCTTCATTCTGTTCACCTGTTCGGTGTGTAATATCAAAGTATGCAATTGATAGCTTTCAAGGCATATATTTTAGCTGAGTAGCCTACCAGTGAACGATTAGTGACTGATGACCATTGATGACTACATTATTAGGAACTCATCCTTGTGTACTTTTACGACAAAAACCAGCTATCAGTATCATTATTTTCATCACTCCGTATACGAAAGTGACAACTTGCCGTACAGCTGAGACCTTGGAAAGTAGTCATTTCCCAAACTGTCACCGTCAGCTGATTTTACTGACCTGTACGGAAAGTAATGTTTGTAAACATTACTTTCCGTCCAAGGTAAACAAACTTTTCCGTACAGCAACAATCAGCTGGGTTTAAAACAAATTAAATTTTGAATTCCAGCTTTGTTTACTTTGTCCAATGGCGAAGAATTTACAAAAATAATCCTCTTTTAAAACTTCCACATTTATTAATAACTGCGTCGTGATGAAAAGTATCGTTCACAACTCGTCCAGAAAGCCCATTTCCAGGCTCGATAGTAAAACACAATCTCGCCCAGAAATTGGTCACTTTCCGGACTAGTGGTGAAATATACTATTAACATTCCAGTGGCAGATTTTATCATAAATCAAACATTCAAATTCAAGACATTACTAAAAAGAGGTGTAATTCAGTTTGTGTGACTTATTTATGTAAGAGAAAAATTCTAAATATGACTTTATAACTGAAGTTTTTTTTCTGATCTGACTGAACAAACTTAGATTCCATCAACTTTTGTTGGCCTGAAATGTGTGATGAAATAAGGATCAGACTTGTTATTTAAATTACATTTACCGTTTTGGGCCACTCTTATCTAGAACTGTAAGAAACTCTTCCTGTATAGTTATTAATATATCTGGGTCAAAGGACCCAAACACCAACCTGGAAAATGGGGTGTTTGTCTCCTTTTTACAGGACTTTCTTTTTGTCCATAGGTGGCTTCTCTGTTTTGTAGGATCAGTTAAAATTTAACATTTACAAACCTGAACGGATCACTTTCCTGGGTAGGTCTTGTCTAAACTCTTTACACAATTAACTATAACCAAAGTTTAAAATTTACTTTATTAATTTCTAACGTGTTCTGTAGTCAACAAATTAATTTCAATCGTAAATTTATTCAATATATATTACAATGTCTCTTGATTTCTGCCGCAGTCAATAGAGCCTGGACAGCAGTTCACATGGGACCACTCTAACATGGAGGTGAACAAGCCGAAGAACCGTTACGCCAACGTGATCGCGTACGACCACTCAAGGGTGATCTTACAGCCGATAGAGGGCGTGCTGGGCAGCGACTACATCAACGCCAACTACTGCGACGGCTACCGCAAACACAACGCCTACATCGCCACTCAGGTGAGCGGCTACCTTGACAAAACTTAACCCGTTCAGTCACAAATTATCTACTTTAAATGGAGTGCAGCGGTCAAGTGCTGCGCTCTCGTAGCGAACTCACCAACGGCCTATAGTTTTTCCCGCCAGGGTCGCGCACCGTTCAAAACCCTAATTCTCGTGACTAGGCTGCCGGTCGTGATTGCTGAGATGTCTAAAGCGTAGACATCCTTGGCAGGATGTCTGCGTTGGCGCGGGTTTAAATCCGCTCACGACCAAACCCTGACCTGGTGGTGGAACTCTTAGAGAGTTAGCCGATCTATGGCAAAGTTGGTGGGAGGGCCCATGTTAAATAAACGGTGGCAGGCTTGCGTGGAAGTTGAGACTGGAGTGCACTGAGGACTCCGAAGGGATCGGTTGATTCTTTGAGAGTTGCATCTTGGTCAACACTAATTTTGCTACTTTTTACTTACGTTTACTGTGTGTGTGCCACTAAGACATTGAAGTATGCAAGATAATCATATTTTAACTCCAAGATGCCAATAAAACTGTATTATATTTAGCCATATATGCATTATATGCTTAGCCACTTTCCTTCAAATTTTTTAATTTTTTGTAATTCAGAAACCTCTAAAGGTTAAAAAGCCTACCACAAAACAAAAACAATTGTGTCTGGTTGCAGCCTTTAACTTCTTTGCATGAAAAAAAATTGCAAAGAAAAAGAGATAAAACTGAATGTTGGAGAGTTTTTCAATGAGAAATAGAACTTCCTTGATTTGCCTGGGATGTTTGATTGGGTTGAGAGCCCTTTTTCGGTAGTCTTAAATCTGCGTTGTTCTGGGTATGAAGATTCGTAATTTCTCCAACAGGTTGGCAGCCTAAGACAGAAAGGCAGTCCATTTCTTGTAGACCTAAGCGTTTTAATTTATTTAAAAGGCTCCATCTGAGGTTCTTGGATCACGTTTAGAGGCTAGTCTTGATATCTCACTCTTCTGGGGCATTATCTCATAAGGAGAGGTTACTAGCAGACTTTTCTGGTGCGTTTTAATCCCTGACACTAAAAAATCAAACTGATGTGTCTATCACTCGCAGGGTCCGCTACAAGAGACGACCAGCGATTTCTGGCGCATGTGCTGGGAGGTGCGGACGTCCACCATCGTCATGATGACCAAGCTGGAGGAGCGGACCAGGATCAAGTGTGACCAATACTGGCCATCACGCGGAACTGAGACCTACGGAGTCATCACCGTCACGCTGTCCGACGTGCAGGAGCTCGCCACCTACTGCATACGCAGCTTCCAGATCACCAGGGTGAGTGGAAAGACACCCCCTCACAGGGTTATCCCCCGCCCTCGGGGGGGGGGGGGAGGGGAGGGGGGGGGGTTGTTGGGGGTGTGGAACTTGAACAACTCCTTTAACACGTTCGCTACCACAATGTTAAAAAAAAATCGTAACCACAGCCCGCCGCCGCAATTTTGCGGCGGGCGAGTTCTACTGAGAGCCCACCGCCGCATATCTGCGGCGGCTGGTCTCATTAAAATAGACTGCCCCCGCATATCTGCGGCGATTGTTCCATGATACTAAATACGAAATTTCTTCAGTGCGGTCTATTTTAATGGTCAGACAGTTTAGGCACGGTCTACGGGATAGTCCGCCGCATATGTGCGGCGCTTGGTCTGTGGCTAAAACGATCACTGACGTCACTAAAATGTTTTACGTACATTTTTATTTAATGCATTTTTGAAAGTAACATTTTTTAACGTATTTTTATATATCTTTACACAAATATTCATCAAATCTCTTATATAACACATTGAAAAAGTTTATTGTGTAAGAAAAATGTATAAACATTTGCATTTTGTAAACTTGTAAAACATCATAATGATACTACGTAAATGAATTGTAAAAAACTCTTTTTGTAAACTAAATATTTCAATACAATGTTTTTATGTATAGGCCGTATTTTATTTTTCGCTTTTCAAAGGTTATGACTAAAAATAAGGTTATATTAGTACCGACGCTAACATGCGTCACTTAGTCTCTGACCATGCGCCGCAAATGTGCGGCACTCAAAAAATTACCAAAAATGAAGAGAAAATTGTATATATTTTTTATTTAATGAAATTAAGATATTTTGAAGTGTGAAAACTAATTTTGGACGGTTTCTATTCGTGGTCTGTGGCATAAGTCACAACCACTAGGGCCGGTCTACAGGGAAGTCCATGATTATTTTGGTGGGCTGTGGGATTGGAATGACCGCCGCATATATGCGGCGGCTGGTAGCGAACGTGTTAACTTCATTCTCCTATTTAGGATTGGACATAGGCGTTTGTGTCATCTGATGACCATTGCTATAAACTGTGCCATATTTTATGTTCCACCACTACTTATTTTATTCGAGGAACATATCTGAATAGTTTTAACTTGATAAAATGCAGATTTTAAACATTAGCTGTCAAGGTACTTAATGTTACTTTCACTTCGGGAATCTATACTTATTTAATACAGTAAGGGTTTTTTTTGTGTAAAAAACTCCTACAATTCTCAACCGATTTTCAAGTTTTTGGTGTCGTCGGATAGGGCTTGGTCTGTAGTTGTTTCTGCCGATAATTGATGAGAATCAGACTTAAAATAAGGACGTTATCCAAAAATTAAATTTGAAAATTTCCCATTTGAATAACATTGAGATTGGGTTGAGAATTTAACTAACTTTAAGAACTGTTAACTAAAGATGTAATTTTTGGTGATCACTGATATTCACAGTATTGGATTGGTCGGATTTCATTGATTTAGAACTAAATGTAACTTTTGTATTGTATCAAAATAAATTGCTCGAGGTCGAGAAACACATGCACTAGTTAAAACAAATTACCATAGAAAAGTTATAAGCTGTGAATAATAATGTTAAAAGTTAAATCAAGACATTTCCAAAAAGAGGTATTGACAACACTAGGCCTAATGTGCATCAGTACACTGTTTCCAGACCACCACTTGTTGGACAATCACATCTATTCTGATTGACTGCTCAGCCAAACTGTCGTGACAGATAATACTGAACTATCCAAAACATTTGGACTTAGCCTTTCTATGAAAATAATTAAAAAAAAATAACAACACTACTTGAATGTTCACCAATTAATTAATAGTTAAAAATCTTGTAAATTTCAACAAGTGACAATTGACTTGCTAGTAAATAAACTAGCTATTGCTCATTCTTTCAACGGTAGTTCAGCTCTCTCCTTCTCCTGTGGTTCACAATACACTAACCCCAATCCCCTTTTATGTGTCGACAGGCTGGCCACAGCGACCGGCGTGAGGTGAAGCAGCTTCAGTTCACAGCGTGGCCAGACCATGGGGTGCCTGACCACCCGGCGCCGTTCCTGCAGTTCCTGCGCCGGGTGCGCGGCTGCAACTCGTCGGACGCCGGGCCGCCGGTGGTCCACTGCAGCGCCGGCGTCGGTCGCACGGGCTGCTTCATCGTTATCGACTCCATGATTGAGCGGATGCGCCATGAGAAGAGCATCGACATCTACGGTCATGTCACGTGCCTCCGGGCACAGCGCAACTACATGGTGCAGGTACCTGCCGAGAATACACCCGTTACCGTTTTCAACCTACTCGTAGACATTATAGTTTGGAAGACATTGTAGCTGCAACCTACAAATATGCTCTGGAATTGTTTTGCGGTCCAACAACTACCCCTAAATCTCAAATTTTTGGCTGGAAAGACAGAGGTGTAAAGGATTTTTTTGGCTCTAATTATTTACATGGTAATTGTTCAACTGCCTAGAATCCAAGATTGTTGGAAGACAAACAAACTTTTTGCGACATGTTTTCCCAAATTTATGAGTCGAGACCAATTTTTATTTTCTTGCTTTGTATAAATTTTGAACCAAGACCTGACCCTTCCAACAGATGTAGCAAAGTTCAATTTCTCATTGATTATTTCAATAACAAGATGAGGGTTATATACTACCCAAAAGAAACTGTGGGTCGACGAAGCGATGGTGTTGTGGCGCGGTAGGCTTCAATTTCAATTTCACCAATACATAAAAGGCAAACTCCATAAGTATGGTATCAAATTGTACACACTATGTGATCCCCATGGGCTTATATTGAAATTCTTCATGTACTGCGGTATTTTGGAGGACATGGGGGCCAAAAGCCATGCGGGAAATGTTGTAATGAAACTCATGGAAGTCAAATTGAATTGTGACCACAGCCTTTTCATGGATAATTATTATAATAATTTTTAATTGGTTGCTCTTTTGCTACAAAAAGGGACGTATTGTACTGGTACGTTGCGACTAGACAGGAAATACATTTCACTCAAAGTGAAGGCGGCAAAGTTGATAAAATTGAAATGATAGCCCGGTATTCTGTAGGTGTGGTCATAGGTAAGTGGAGGGACCAGAGAGTTGTTTCATACATTTCAACCGAATTCACAAATGAAATGGTTACCTCCCTGAACCGAGTAAAGCTGGAAAGAACCATACCTCTCCCAATCGTGCAATATAGTCACTTAATGAAAGGTGTTGTCATATGAAATGATGTCATATTATCCTTGTGAAAGGAAGACCTTGCCCTGGTACAAAAAAAAATTTGCACATGTGTTTCAAATTATTTTATCAAATGCAATCTACCTTTACAACAAATTGTGAGTTGGATCTGGGCAGGGTAAAATGCATTTCTGTGATTATCATGCATGATGGTCTACACCTATTCTTAAAACTCTCTAAAATGAACAGCGTCTGGTCCCCATTAATTTGGATTACCAGGACTCCACTCTAGTAGGCGGAAAGTTCAGTCACATCTTTTATTATTGTTTTGTAATATTTTCGGAAATTATATTTCAATGTGTTTTAAATAAAGTGTGTAAATTTAATAAAGCGGATATTTTTTTCTGTGTATTAATTGATTTATTTTATATGCTCATAAACTTCATTTACAGTACAGTGTACCTTTATGAATATGGTTTGAAGGTACAATTTATAAGAATTTATACAATTTATTAGATTAAAGGTTCCCAAGCTGAAAAATATGTTGAAAATTGCTATTGAAAAATGGCTAAGAAAGTAGACGATTTTCAATAATAAAACGGTTGTTGTTGTTCATAAGGGAAAATCCACTAGGAAATTTTCTAAATACAACCAATCGCCAGCGATGTTGTGACCTAACCTGTCATGTGTGTGTGCAGACGGAGGACCAGTACATCTTCATCCACGACGCGCTGCTGGAGGCCGTGATCTGCGGTAACACGGAGGTTCCGGCGCGCAACCTGCACCAGCACATCCAGAAGCTGATGCAGCCGGAGCTCGGCGACACCACCACCGGCATGGAGCTCGAGTTCAAGGTCAGCTTTTTATTAAAATTCATAGTGTTAGCCCCGGAACTGCGCTTTGACATATTATGAGATTAATCATTTACCTCCGTCTGCAGTTCCAACAGAAAATAAATAATGAAAATTAAGTTAAATAAATAGAAAGTAAATAAAAAATAAGTTAAATTATATTTTTAACGCCCTTTTAAACCATGGAAGAGATCGAATATAAGCTGATCGCCAGGCCGCTGATAACGTCAACAACAGTGGTTTGGATATGACTTTTGCTACCGCGGCCGTCTGTTCCTGCTCGTGACCTAGGCAATGTCGAGTTATGTGGATAGGCCTATCTGTTTTTCGTTTGTTACCGTGTATGTGTCGTGTGTTGTGAAATTTGTGTATTTTAAATCATCTAACGAAGCTCTTGAAGCGGATTAATTTATTGTTACTGTACAGCTTGATAATGGCAGAATTGCCAAAACATATCTAGCTGTAAACACTACAAGTTGGAACTGCAGATGGAAGTAAATGATTAATCTCATAATATGTCAGCTTTTTAATTATACAATACTGGGTTCACCGAGCCTTGCTCGTTGGTTTCAATTCAATTTCGTAGGGTATGAAGTTCACACCAACAACCAACTATATCTTTTCACAGGTAGCCGCTTTTTCAAAACCAATGCTTAAGCATAGCATATTTTTTACTACTTTTTGTTGTTAGTTTGTTACAAAAATGGCAACGCGTTAGAACGAAGTTAAAATTACTAATTTTCACCTCTTTTTAGACTTAAAACTGTTTTTCCTGGCGTTCAGGCAGTTTGTTGAGGCCTCAATACTGTTGAATCCAAATCTCAAAATCGATCCGTTAGATTTTCAGATTGAAATTAAGTAGACTGCTACAAACACTCAAGTAGACTGCTACAAACACTCATCGGATTATAGTATAGGATATACAACTGCAGGTAAATTAAACCTATAAAAGCTAACCATATACATGTTTGCTGCATGCTAACATTTTATTTTGCGTTTTTTTAGTATTATGTAAATGTTGAAGTAAAAATATGGTTCACTACTTTTGGGAGTTGTATCCATGGTATATGGTTAGGTCTTTTGGGATAAAAATTTGCGAAACTAGTGTAGTCTAACGACAATGTAGTGTAGGGGGATGTACAACTATTGAATAATTGACCGAGCCTGTCAACTCCCAAGCAAGCTGCCACTGACGTGAACTGTCACACCAACATCCGCCCCAACCTTGTGGATGAGTTGAAAACAACTCACATTTTATCAAATGCACTCAAGCCCATTCTGGTGACATACATGTAGAGAATTATTCCACCCTTTTTAATTATTCAGTTTAATGATACTACTCTGGTTGGTTGAAGTAATTCAGTATATAATGTTTTCTCTGGGTGAAATAATTTTCAGGACTAAAATTTCTGTAATGGGTAATGGGCAACTTTCACTATAATCTCAAAATTGTTACTGTTAACCTATTCTTTTCCTGCAGAAACTGTCCAACATCAAGTGCGACTCTTCGCGCTTCGTATCGGCAAACCTGGCGTGCAACAAGCACAAGAATCGGTTGGTGCACATCCTGCCGATAGAGAGCACGCGGGTCTGCCTCGCCCCACTGCGCAACGTGGAGGGCTCGGACTACATCAATGCCAGTCTGGTCGACGGGTACGTAACCTGTGAAACACTCTACCCTTACAGCTTACAGCCACCAGACGGTGCAACACACCACATGACGAGTAATAAACCAATATTTAGAGTACAAGAAGTGGTGTCCATTACATGATAAAAGACACCGTTAGGGGTAGAGTGTGTGTACATTTGATATCAAAGTCATGATATTAGTTAAAGTCTAAAAAACATTTACTGTAACAAGATTTCTCCTCTAGCATGTCGAGATAGAGCAACCTTTTGGCTTACATCCCCCCTTTTGCAACAAAATGGTAACTCTGATGAACCTTTTATGTTCAAAAACTCAAAATTCTATGATTTTTTGTCCCAAAATGGCTTTAAAATGTTATACACATCTAAATATTAATTGGCGGGATTGAAATGTTATACTATTGAAATGTTTCTCAGCTTGTGTGCATGCTAGGACAAATCCACGCATACCGTTAGGAAGGTAGGGTCGTGTAGATGAGCCCCATTATAATTTATTTCAGACTCAGAGCTACACCCTACAGGCTTTAAAATTTTCAAAGTTCATCTCGTGGAAGAAGAGAATCGATTGAATCATTAGATAGCTGTTGTAATAACAACTGCTAGAAAAACAGGAAGAACGATGTTTCCAATACACTTTTTTAAACTTTTTTGGTCTAGATCAACTGAATATTTTGTCAAATTTTGATCAGGAGGCATTTGTTTTAATTGTTTTGCTCCCCAATAGAATGACTAACTAACCTCAAATTCCCCAAAATCCCAAATTTATCCGACCCTAATCCGAACATTTACTTATATTTCCATCTCCTGGAGTCATGCTGTCTTCTGTCGATACCAGAAAGAGAAAGCTAACCTACTAACTAATATTACATCAATTTTAGCAAGTTTAAAAGCAGTCAGTGATAAGCCAATTATCTCCAAAAAGCTTGCTACAGATTGGCAACTAATAAGAGGGATTTTAACTCCTCTCTACACAGTTCAATACTCAACACGACCTTAATTCTAATGCAGTAAACCGTTTATTGTTACGAGGGCTATTCAGAAAGTAAGGAACGTTTTCGTCTTACGCCGTTGTACGCGTGCATATCGAATATATTAGGGTATGAGAGTGCTCGGGGCCTCAGTGGCTATCCAGCCGTGACACTTGGAGCATCGTCGCGCCGCCCGTTCTCTTTATATTTAAATTCAAAATGGCCACCTCCGTAAAAAGTCCCGCCAGTAGTGAAGTGCGATCGGTAACACGGTTTTTGTTGACAAAAAACTAAAAACCAATAGAGATTTATCGATTTTTATTCTTTCAATGTCAACACAGCAAAGTCCGTGAAATTTGAGGGAAAGATAACGAAAGCTTTGTTATGGTGGAGCAGCGGTTTTCACGGATCTTATCGTCAACTTTAGTGACCGGTTCGTCAGTCACAACGCTCGGTCGTCCACTCCTCTGCTCATCAAGAACATTGGTTCGGTCATTTGTAAACTGAATACACAACTTACGCACAGAACTTTCATTCAAGACATTGTTCCCATACTTCCACACACTTTTCGATAAATCTTTATCGGTTTTAAGTTTTTTGTCAACAAAAACCGTGTTACCGATCGCACTTCGCAACTGGCGGGACTTTTTACGGAAGTGGCCATTTTGAATTTAAATATAAAGAAAACGGGCGGAGCGACGATGCTCCAAGTGTCACGGCTGGATAGCCACTGAGGCCCCGAGCACTCTCATACCCTAATATATTCGATACGCGCTCGTACAACGGCGTAAGACGAAAACGTTCCTTACTTTCTGAATAGCCCTCGTATGTTTTAAAGAGAAAGTCATACAATTTTGATTGAGTTTTCAAATCAAATTTTTTCCAATGTTTCATACATTGGAATTTGTAATGTAATAAATTTATGTTTGAGTATTTCATAGTATGAAGCGCTATTTTCCGAATCAGTTACCACCAGAATCTCGTCACACCACCAGTTTGTTATCAATATCGAGCCCCTAGTACTTATAGATATGTTTTATCATTCTATCTCAAATTACAATCACATTATTATTATCATAGTACCTCGGACCTTTTTACCAGTTTAAGTTATTGGCTGAGCTTTACTCATTCCATTGACTGTCAAAAGAGCTGTCTCAGTTTATGTACAGCTCGGATGGGAGCGGCGGAACAGCTCAGGCCCTTGCACTTTGTTTGGCGTTTCACATTGAGCTTTTTTCAACTCAGTATAATTTTTAGCCCATTAAAATGTTCAGATGATTGACGACTCAAGTAATTGACAATAATCCATGCTCTAATGTCCAGTTCTAATTTTAGCGAATTTCCCATAGGGAATAAGCTATTACCGTAGGTCTCATGGTAAGACCTAAGCCCGGGACCATGTTACTTTTTTGTTTTTAGGTGCCCAGAGACCAAAAATAATAGTCATTAAAAATTTTATATATATTCCAAACTCCACTTTGGAATATATATATATCCACCAAACTTGGTGTATATATATATATATATATATATATATATATTATACAGATTTCGCAGATAAGGGCTACTGTAATTATTTTGAAATATGTAAAGAATAACTAATAATAAATTAATGTTTCAAAAAGGGTACTTATGGTTATTCTTTACATATTTCAAAATATATATATATATATATATATATATATATATATATAGTATATATGTATGTGTCCCTAGACACGATAACTCTCGTAAAAATGGTCCGATCGAGACCAAATTTGGTAGAGATGTGTAATCCTACGTTTATTCGGATGAGTTCGTAAACCAGATATATCGACCTACCGGAAGGGGTAGTTTTGGGGAGTTTTGTACCCCAAAAATGGGTTTTTTGCATTTTTCATATTTCAATTTTAAAAATTTCAAATTTTTATTTTGACCATTGGATTTAGCTCAAAAAAACACACAATTTAGTATTTTGAAGCTTTGCTCTATCTCCATTGGTTACCGAGATATTACAAAGTCTAAAGACAGTACATTGTATTTTGGAGCTCCAATGTTAATCTTATGGAGAATTGGGACGTGTTAATATTTCACTTATTAACCAATATTTTTCGATGAAACTTGGTATTCAGCTTCATTTGATTGAGATTCATCCTTTTACGGTAAAAAATCTTGGTTTTTGTGCTTACCATGGCAGCAAACCTGCATACTCTTTTCCCATGTTAATCATATGGAGAATAGGCAAACTTCTTTAGCAATGGACAGATATTGATGAAACTTAGTAAATGGCTTCATATGGTCGAAATAATTTTTTTTTTTATGTTAAAAACCTACTTTTAGTGTTCCCCATGGCAGCATACCTGCATACTCTCCCTATATTTATCATAAGGAGAATAGACATTTATTTCCCTATTTATGAGCATGTGATTTTATTTGGTTTACGGTTTTATGTGGTCAAAATTAATATTACTAATTTGGAAATTCGCTGAGTACGCAGGTCTGCTGCGACGGGGGGTATTTCAGTTTAGTAATTGATTTTGCTGTTGATGGCCAGGTACCGGACGCGCGGAGCGTACATCGCCACCGAGGGCCCGCTGCAGGAGACTGTCGAGGACTTCTGGCGCATGCTGTGGGAGCATAACTCCACGATCGTGGTCATGCTGACCAAGCTCAAGGAGATGAGCAGTAATTGATTTTGCTGTTGATGGCCAGGTACCGGACGCGCGGAGCGTACATCGCCACCCAGGGCCCGCTGCAGGAGACCGTCGAGGACTTCTGGCGCATGCTGTGGGAGCATAACTCCACGATCGTGGTCATGCTGACCAAGCTCAAGGAGATGGGCAGTAATTGATTTTGCTGTTGATGGCCAGGTACCGGACGCGCGGCGCGTACATCGCCACGCAGGGCCCGCTGCAGGAGACCGTCGAGGACTTCTGGCGCATGCTGTGGGAGCATAACTCCACGATCGTGGTCATGCTGACCAAGCTCAAGGAGATGGGCAGTAATTGATTTTGCTGTTGATGGCCAGGTACCGGACGCGCGGAGCGTACATCGCCACCCAGGGCCCGCTGCAGGAGACCGTCGAGGACTTCTGGCGCATGCTGTGGGAGCATAACTCCACGATCGTGGTCATGCTGACCAAGCTCAAGGAGATGGGCAGTAATTGATTTTGCTGTTGATGGCCAGGTACCGGACGCGCGGCGCGTACATCGCCACGCAGGGCCCGCTGCAGGAGACCGTCGAGGACTTCTGGCGCATGCTGTGGGAGCATAACTCCACGATCGTGGTCATGCTGACCAAGCTCAAGGAGATGGGCAGTAATTGATTTTGCTGTTGATGGCCAGGTACCGGACGCGCGGCGCGTACATCGCCACGCAGGGCCCGCTGCAGGAGACTGTCGAGGACTTCTGGCGCATGCTGTGGGAGCATAACTCCACGATCGTGGTCATGCTGACCAAGCTCAAGGAGATGGGCAGTAATTGATTTTGCTGTTGATGGCCAGGTACCGGACGCGCGGCGCGTACATCGCCACGCAGGGCCCGCTGCAGGAGACCGTCGAGGACTTCTGGCGCATGCTGTGGGAGCATAACTCCACGATCGTGGTCATGCTGACCAAGCTCAAGGAGATGGGCAGTAATTGATTTTGCTGTTGATGGCCAGGTACCGGACGCGCGGCGCGTACATCGCCACGCAGGGCCCGCTGCAGGAGACTGTCGAGGACTTCTGGCGCATGCTGTGGGAGCATAACTCCACGATCGTGGTCATGCTGACCAAGCTCAAGGAGATGGGCAGTAATTGATTTTGCTGTTGATGGCCAGGTACCGGACGCGCGGCGCGTACATCGCCACGCAGGGCCCGCTGCAGGAGACCGTCGAGGACTTCTGGCGCATGCTGTGGGAGCATAACTCCACGATCGTGGTCATGCTGACCAAGCTCAAGGAGATGGGCAGTAATTGATTTTGCTGTTGATGGCCAGGTACCGGACGCGCGGCGCGTACATCGCCACGCAGGGCCCGCTGCAGGAGACTGTCGAGGACTTCTGGCGCATGCTGTGGGAGCATAACTCCACGATCGTGGTCATGCTGACCAAGCTCAAGGAGATGGGCAGTAATTGATTTTGCTGTTGATGGCCAGGTACCGGACGCGCGGCGCGTACATCGCCACGCAGGGCCCGCTGCAGGAGACCGTCGAGGACTTCTGGCGCATGCTGTGGGAGCATAACTCCACGATCGTGGTCATGCTGACCAAGCTCAAGGAGATGGGCAGTAATTGATTTTGCTGTTGATGGCCAGGTACCGGACGCGCGGCGCGTACATCGCCACGCAGGGCCCGCTGCAGGAGACTGTCGAGGACTTCTGGCGCATGCTGTGGGAGCATAACTCCACGATCGTGGTCATGCTGACAAAGCTCAAGGAGATGGGCAGGGTGAGCGATCTCTCATGTTGTGGTAGAGTCTTGGAAGCTTTAGCAAAATATCTATGTATCCTACAGAATAGTCAATTAAATTGGTTACTCACGTCATACAATCCTTGAATTATTAATGGCAAACACGTGTTTCGGCTCTAAGCCATCATCAGCACCTTCTAGTTTTCATGCAGGTTGCCATCAAATTGATAAAATATCTTGGCAATGAAGCCGCGTCAAAATGTTAAATTCACACACAATTCACGACACATAACACATAAACGAACAGATAAAAATGCACTTCATTGCATCGCTTTGCCCACGAACAGATAAAAATGCACTGCATTGCATCGCTTTGCCCACGTGGGTCTCACTTCCGCCGCGGCGTCACCGATTGTATGACTTGAGTAACAAATTTAATTGTAATTCTACAATCAAGGCTACTGTAAAAATTAATATTACTGAATAGTATGTTGTTTTGCTGTAAATTAATGCAAAATCATAGTGTATCTGTCAAATGAGTAATTTTTTAAAACTTATTTACTATTATGATCCACTTTAAAGTTTTTAAAGATATGTAAAATGTACTTTGCACAAAATTTAAACATTTTTCAACTAAGGTTATAAAATTGTCCACATTTTCTGCTATAAAAATTATGAACAAGGCTATTACAGTAGAGCGATGAAGTCAGACATCAAAAATCCATACTGTTGATAATCTGGAATTGGATCTAGTAAGAAATGACACATTGCATAGCGTCTGCCCTCTCTCTTGAAAGTGGGTAATGGAAAAGCACTGTTTAGCGGGGACCAGGGGAGTGATTGGTTGGACAAGGGTGAGGGAGCATGTTCAAGGTCACAATTCTTTTTTCTTTTTTTTAAAAAAAAAACCTCCACTGCCCGTCACTATGGGCCAATAGGCCTGTGAGGTGATCTAAAGACAGCAAGATAGTCACAGCATTAAGTCACATAGGTTAGCTAGAGGTGACCGCTCATGTTTGTGCATGTAATGTCGTCGCCTGGGATCGAACTGGGGACCGTTGGCTTGTGAGGCCAGAGCTCTACCACTGAGCTGCCGCTCTAGAATTCCAATTCTACATACAATTTATTCATAAAACCCCTAATATGATTTCATTGCTAAACTAAAGAGGTTACAGACCCGCTCTGTTTGTATGGCAGATCTGTATTATCAGATGTGACATCTAAACTGTAACAACTTAGCTTGATCCCCAAACATTAATTTTTTTATTTGTGAAAATATATTTTTTATTATATAAACTGATATTAGACTTGTTCCACATGTGATACACGAATACAATATTAAAAACACGTCTTAGCTGTATGAATTTTTTACCTTGGATAATTTTTTTATAGCTTCTTATTGATGGTTTATGATAACTACAAGTCTATACCCTCGTCTTTGCAATTGCAGGAGAAGTGCCACCAGTACTGGCCGAGTGAGCGGTCCGTGCGTTACCAATGCTTCGTGGTGGACCCGATCGCGGAGTACAACATGCCTCAGTACATCCTGCGTGAGTTCAAGGTCACGGACGCTCGTGACGGCAGCTCACGCACGCTGAGACAGTTCCAGTTCATCGACTGGCCCGAGCAGGGGGTGCCGAAGTCCGGGGAAGGGTTCATCGACTTCATCGGACAAGTGCACAAAACCAAGGAGCAGTTCGGACAGGACGGCCCAATCACGGTGCATTGCAGGTAGGACATCACACACTGGACAGGTTGCATTATTTTAATATTTTTTTAATCATCAGAAACACCTCAAACTTTTCACTTTCTGTTCACCACCGAAGGTCTCATGGATTGGAAGTCAGCATATAAAGGCTGGTTGTTTATTACAAAATAAGCTGCCCGGGAATTAAATTTAGAAATTGGAAAATATGTTGAGATAAAACTCCTGAAGTGGATTCCGGATCATCTATTGTGCTATGAAAAATATTTTTTAACTGGAAAAATTGTTTTCTTAAATTACTTTAAGTTTTTATACACTAATTTTCCTCTTATTAATCAAGTGCCATCTGGAGTTGTAGACACATTTCATACTGTCAAAATAGGTTGTAGCAGTGTTTCCAACATTTGTCTGTGTTGCAGTGCGGGGGTTGGCCGCACTGGAGTGTTCATCACCCTCAGCATCGTGCTGGAGCGGATGCAGTACGAGGGAGTCGTAGACATGTTCCATACTGTCACAAAAGGTTGTAGCAGTGTTTCCAACATTTGTCTGTGTTGCAGTGCGGGGGTTGGCCGCACTGGAGTGTTCATCACCCTCAGCATCGTGCTGGAGCGGATGCAGTACGAGGGAGTCGTAGACATGTTCCAGACTGTCACAATAGGTTGTAGCAGTGTTTCCAACATTTGTCTGTGTTGCAGTGCGGGGGTTGGCCGCACTGGAGTGTTCATCACCCTCAGCATCGTGCTGGAGCGGATGCAGTACGAGGGAGTCGTAGACATGTTCCATACTGTCACAAAAGGTTGTAGCAGTGTTTCCAACATTTGTCTGTGTTGCAGTGCGGGGGTTGGCCGCACTGGAGTGTTCATCACCCTCAGCATCGTGCTGGAGCGGATGCAGTACGAGGGAGTCGTAGACATGTTCCAGACTGTCACAATAGGTTGTAGCAGTGTTTCCAACATTTGTCTGTGTTGCAGTGCGGGGGTTGGCCGCACTGGAGTGTTCATCACCCTCAGCATCGTGCTGGAGCGGATGCAGTACGAGGGAGTCGTAGACATGTTCCAGACTGTCACAATAGGTTGTAGCAGTGTTTCCAACATTTGTCTGTGTTGCAGTGCGGGGGTTGGCCGCACTGGAGTCTTCATCACCCTCAGCATCGTGCTGGAGCGGATGCAGTACGAGGGAGTCGTAGACATGTTCCAGACTGTCACAAAAGGTTGTAGCAGTGTTTCCAACATTTGTCCGTGTTGCAGTGCGGGGGTTGGCCGCACTGGAGTGTTCATCACCCTCAGCATCGTGCTGGAGCGGATGCAGTACGAGGGAGTCGTGGACATGTTCCATACTGTCACAATAGGTTGTTGCGGTGTTTCCAACATTTGTCTGTGTTGCAGTGCGGGGGTTGGCCGCACTGGAGTGTTCATCACCCTCAGCATCGTGCTGGAGCGGATGCAGTACGAGGGAGTCGTAGACATGTTCCAGACTGTCACAATAGGTTGTAGCGGTGTTGCCAACATTTGTCTGTGTTGCAGTGCGGGGGTTGGCCGCACTGGAGTGTTCATCACCCTCAGCATCGTGCTGGAGCGGATGCAGTACGAGGGAGTCGTAGACATGTTCCAGACTGTCACAATAGGTTGTAGCAGTGTTTCCAACATTTGTCTGTGTTGCAGTGCGGGGGTTGGCCGCACTGGAGTGTTCATCACCCTCAGCATCGTGCTGGAGCGGATGCAGTACGAGGGAGTCGTAGACATGTTCCAGACTGTCACAATAGGTTGTAGCAGTGTTTCCAACATTTGTCTGTGTTGCAGTGCGGGGGTTGGCCGCACTGGAGTCTTCATCACCCTCAGCATCGTGCTGGAGCGGATGCAGTACGAGGGAGTCGTAGACATGTTCCAGACTGTCACAATAGGTTGTAGCAGTGTTTCCAACATTTGTCTGTGTTGCAGTGCGGGGGTTGGCCGCACTGGAGTGTTCATCACCCTCAGCATCGTGCTGGAGCGGATGCAGTACGAGGGAGTCGTGGACATGTTCCATACTGTCACAATAGGTTGTTGCGGTGTTTCCAACATTTGTCTGTGTTGCAGTGCGGGGGTTGGCCGCACTGGAGTGTTCATCACCCTCAGCATCGTGCTGGAGCGGATGCAGTACGAGGGAGTCGTAGACATGTTCCAGACTGTCACAATAGGTTGTAGCGGTGTTGCCAACATTTGTCTGTGTTGCAGTGCGGGGGTTGGCCGCACTGGAGTGTTCATCACCCTCAGCATCGTGCTGGAGCGGATGCAGTACGAGGGAGTCGTAGACATGTTCCAGACTGTCACAATAGGTTGTAGCAGTGTTTCCAACATTTGTCTGTGTTGCAGTGCGGGGGTTGGCCGCACTGGAGTGTTCATCACCCTCAGCATCGTGCTGGAGCGGATGCAGTACGAGGGAGTCGTGGACATGTTCCATACTGTCACAATAGGTTGTAGCGGTGTTGCCAACATTTGTCTGTGTTGCAGTGCGGGGGTTGGCCGCACTGGAGTGTTCATCACCCTCAGCATCGTGCTGGAGCGGATGCAGTACGAGGGAGTCGTGGACATGTTCCAGACTGTCACAATAGGTTGTAGCAGTGTTTCCAACATTTGTCTGTGTTGCAGTGCGGGGGTTGGCCGCACTGGAGTGTTCATCACCCTCAGCATCGTGCTGGAGCGGATGCAGTACGAGGGAGTCGTAGACATGTTCCAGACTGTCACAATAGGTTGTAGCAGTGTTTCCAACATTTGTCTGTGTTGCAGTGCGGGGGTTGGCCGCACTGGAGTGTTCATCACCCTCAGCATCGTGCTGGAGCGGATGCAGTACGAGGGAGTCGTAGACATGTTCCAGACTGTCACAATAGGTTGTAGCAGTGTTTCCAACATTTGTCCGTGTTGCAGTGCGGGGGTTGGCCGCACTGGAGTGTTCATCACCCTCAGCATCGTGCTGGAGCGGATGCAGTACGAGGGAGTCGTGGACATGTTCCATACTGTCACAATAGGTTGTTGCGGTGTTTCCAACATTTGTCTGTGTTGCAGTGCGGGGGTTGGCCGCACTGGAGTGTTCATCACCCTCAGCATCGTGCTGGAGCGGATGCAGTACGAGGGAGTCGTAGACATGTTCCAGACTGTCACAATAGGTTGTAGCGGTGTTGCCAACATTTGTCTGTGTTGCAGTGCGGGGGTTGGCCGCACTGGAGTGTTCATCACCCTCAGCATCGTGCTGGAGCGGATGCAGTACGAGGGAGTCGTAGACATGTTCCAGACTGTCACAATAGGTTGTAGCAGTGTTTCCAACATTTGTCTGTGTTGCAGTGCGGGGGTTGGCCGCACTGGAGTGTTCATCACCCTCAGCATCGTGCTGGAGCGGATGCAGTACGAGGGAGTCGTTGACATGTTCCAGACTGTCAGAATCCTGCGGACTCAACGTCCTGCCATGGTGCAGACCGAGGTAAGTGTCGGCAGCATCAATCTTCTTAGCCAGTAACTGCTAAATAATCCTAAGTTATCAAAAACTCTTAAGTTTTTTTTATGTGAAGCACTGTTCTTAGTATGTAAGCTCCACTACTATTTCTATGAAATATTCAATTAATTGTTAAGCAATCAATTAAGGTCAAACACATAAAATGTACTACTCAAAGCAATGAATCTAACAGAAGCCATTGAAAAAATTACTTCGTAGTTGTGATTTGAGATGATAATGATACCTTTGTGTTTTCTGGGTACGTGGGTAAATTATAACTGTACAGAGCTACAGATGTATTGTACCTCCACTTTTGTAATTTTAAAATTGATCTGACTTTTATCACTTTTTTATTATAGTTGTTGATCATGCACCTTGTACTAAGTTCGTAGTAAGTTATTTCTTTGTTACCATTGACATTGATGTTATGATTTGCCTTAATCTGTTCACAACATAACATTTTGGTATAATCATTACCACAACTTGAATCACACATTGAACTGCAGGCATTTGAATCATTTAAAATATTATTACCGTGTCTCATGACTTCCTAGTCCTTGTTTAATATTAGTAATTGATTCCCAATGCAATGTGTTTTGGAATAATGTAAAGTTACAGTCCGTTGGAGTATGAAAATACAGCAGTTTCTAGAGTATTCAGATTACTATGTGTGAGGAGGCTGACTGAATTTTGGTAAATCTGGATGAAGTTGAGCTACATACAAGTGATGATACTTGCAGTACCATGTGTGATGGGATGTATTTAATTGATTGAATGTAAGTATCATCACTTATGTGAAATAAACCCCCACCAGAAATCATCATGTCATTTAGGGAGTTGAGTTTGACATACAAGTATGACAATATTGGTTATTTTGATGTCCGAAATTCCCTGAGAGTTATTTACAGTGGCTGGTTGTTTTTCAGGATCAGTACCAGTTCTGCTACCGAGCGGCGCTCGAGTACCTCGGATCGTTCGACCACTACACCAACTGACACCAGGCCGGCGTCGAGTACTGCGCCTAAGCTGCGCCGGCGCTCAGTGTGTGTGTTGTGTAGCTAGTGTACATTCACTCAGACATATCACCTAGTGACTCACGTAGACGACACCCGACGTCAATACAATGGACTCTCCGCTTTCGATATTTCGATATTGGCGCTTCTGTGCATATGTAAACATGTTCACCTCGGACTAACGAGAATTCAGTGTTAGGATGAATTAAATTCCCCTCCCTCCCGGTCCTATAGAGTATAAAAAAGATTTGAATTTTTTACTAGATTAAAAGAAACTTGTTATCGATCGTTTCGAGCCAGTTGCAGTTTTAACATTCCAACGCTGAGCTAATCCTTTTTGGGATGCGTTCGTATCGATTAGATCGAGTCCAAATTATTATGAGTTGACGTCTAGATATTTGTATGTTTGTGATTATGTTTTAGTGGATAAGTTGTGCTGGATTTGTATTAGTGTTATTTTAGCGAGATTTTAGATTAAGATTTTTTACCCGATCACGATAAGTATAAGTTGAGTTAGCTGAAGGTCAGTTTTATTGATGGATGTTGGTACACTGTGCCTGCCGTCACTGCCAGGCCTACCACTACGCACACGTCGTTATCCTATGTTTTGATCCGCCGCTTTTTGGGAGTTGTGGTTTTAATCAATTTGTAATTAGACGGATATGACATTACAAGATAAGAGTGCACTGACATTATAAAGTAGTTTATTTTTAGTTATTCAGTTAAGTTATGTAAAAGATGACAGGTTAGCACATAATATATACCGCACGTTTTATGGCTGACAGTCCTTTGGTTTTAGGTATTTTATAAAATTGTTTTATTGTATGCTTATGAGTTACCAAATTTTATTGTGAACAAGACTTGTGCATGTGCATGTTTTTGATAAAAACCCTATCATATTATATAAGCAATCTATATTGCATTTTATACATATCATACAGTTAAAAAGTATTTATAATGATGCTCATTATATCGGCTTTTAGTTGAATTTTAGCTCCAAGAAAATTGTGGATTTATTAATTTTACAAAATATATTTTATATACATCAGAAAATATGTTAACCTGTCATCACAACATTGAAGTAGCATTCTAGTCAGTTGGTGTCTAAATGGAGTACAACATCTAGCTTTACTTGCCTATTTCTTGTTTAAGTCACACATCCAAGAAATATGTTTTTTACATGTCACACATTGATTATTATTCATACAGTCATTTTAATTTTATACATAATTTGTTAACTGTGCTTACTCACAATCTGTATGCCTAGTAAGTAATAATTTTTATTTTTATTTAAATGCAATTTTGAGATTGTTTTATTGTTTAAAAATATTTTAGTTAAGTGTACTTAGGTTCTTAATTTTTTATACAGGCTATAATACCTTAATTAAAAGACTTGTAAACGCTGGTTTACAACTAATGCTGTAATTATAAGTTTCGAATAACCTTATTTACTTGTATTTTTATTGAAGGTGTTATTTTTATATTGGTTTATTTCAGTTTATGTAGTTTTTACCATATTTTTGTGATGGGCTTTTACTTAAGCCTATTAATTAATTTAGTAATTTTACACTGCCTTGAATAGACCACCATGCATTTCTGTGTTAGACTTTTCATGTGTTGTCCTCGTGCAATAAATAATTTAGGGACTTAAAGACATCAAAATATCGGTTATATTATCTTTTAGCCACAACTTCCAAAAAGTATTTATTGTACCTTACTTTGAAAGGGATTAGTTAGATTTGATACATATAAATGACACCAACTTTGATATTATATTTAGTTTAACCTAACCTCTTAAGATTAAGTTAACTTTTAATGTTAATTTGATTTTATACTTTTAATTTAAGGAATGATTAGAATATTTGGCAGGCCGTCTTATGAAATCAGCTGGAAAATATATTGAAGTTGGTTTTGTATGATTCTCTGTTTATTTTCCTACACAAAACTTTTCATCAGCATCTAAGTATTTTTGGGAATAATTATAGGTGGTACAGATATCGCAGAATATCTTGGCCTCTGACATACTCCACTTCTGGATTGAAATTGGTAAACATATGTTACTAAAAACAGTCTGCGACAATCTGCAACTTCTTCGCTCTACTCCAATTATTTTAACTATAAACGGTTGTCACAGGCCAAGATATTCCGTGTTATCTGTATGGTAGTATTTAATTATGTTGTGGCTGCTTTAAATTAATCATCATGAAAAACAAGTTTTGCATTGTGAAACCTGGCCTGACTTCATTTTGAAGAAACGTCTGAACCATAACAGGACACACCTAACATGACAATAAATATTGTAAAACATTTTTGTTTTATCTATGGTCATCTAAGTTCAGAAGGGAAAAAGCGATAAATGACAGAAATAATAACTAAAATGACAGTAGCAACTTTGGTAACAAAATGGACAACCCACCAGGGATGGTTGAAGAAGTGCTACTGTCCATAATCTGCTATCCCAATACATACCCTGGATTTTTAAACACTTAGGGTATCAGGATAGCAGAAGACAGTAGCAACTCATCTACCATTACTGCTTTGTCTATGCCACCAGAGTCGCCACTGTCATTTTAGTTGTCACATTTGCTGCTAGATGGCACTAAAAACCACCCAAAAGTCCTGGCTAGGTTTTAGTGCAATCTACAGATAGAAATAATAACTGAAATGGCAGTGAGCAACCAAGGGGAGAGAGGGGCAGTGGCGACTCTCTTATAAGGACTCCCGGACGCCGCCCCTCCAAATTAACGAATTAAATAATTGAAATAGGTAGGGTCTACCTCTACATTATTATTAAGTGCATAGTGAACAGAACTACAATACAGTAGTGTAGGTCATTGCATAAAGAAACAGATTGTACCGAAATAAATCAAAAGCGTTGTCGATTGTGTCTCCAATTCGATTGCGGCCGGCATGACGGATGCCGGCTACGGTACTGTTGCATTGACATATGGAGAAAACTTCCACACCCACATAGCATTGCTATACGGGCCTTGTAGGGCGCCGCCCGAGCAACCAGTGCTGCCACACTCAAATACAATTTCTCCACCAGTAAACACAGTTGTTTTCCCGTATTTATGTTGGTACATTGAACCGTGTGTAGTTCATCTTGAGTTGGTGATCGTCTTAAAGCGTGATTTGAAATAGTTCTGAATGCTTGTGTTAATTAAATGTTGTGTGTGTGCACAAAAACCTGTAGGTTCTGTTTACATCTGATATGTTAACAACCGACTTACACCAACATTGTCATAAATATATTTTCAATCGTAGTTTAGGTTAGACCCAATCATATTCCCAGCTCTATAAAGCCATTTCCTTTAATTTAGTAATTTATTTGTGATTGATTGTTTACTAGTGTGGTCAGAGGATTAGTGGTAATAGTTTATAATAGAGTTATTTTTTATACTCATTTATTAGTCCCGGTGTTGTAATATATGTGTTTGAAGACAAAAATAGATAGCCTTTTAGCATAATGGGAAACATCGTCTGAAACATAGCAAAAAAATGGTAGAAAGAACAAAGAATTGCCTTATACGAATCTTTAATTTTCTTTAAAATCAGATTTAATAAATATAGGTCGGTTTGAAATTTAGGTTGTAAATTTCGTAGGCATACAAAACTGTTGTAATTTGTTGATTTTTTTTACTAATTAATCAATTTGTCTGCAAATAACATTTTCTTAATAAATCATAATAAAATAACAAAGAGCTCTCCCACCATCCCTACCCACCAGCCGCCACTGGAGAGGGTATGAGTTTGCTGCAAAATAATTTTGTTTTTTCCAGTGAAGAAGAAAAAGAGTATCACTAAAGTAATGAATTGCCTGATCATTTATAATACAATTGAGATTTAATCTAATGAAAATACCAATGAACTATTAGAAAAAAAGTATGAAAAACTTTTTAACTCTGATTTAGTTTAACTAAATACTAAACTATTTTGTCTGATGCATCTCTTTCAAAATTACATAGAAAAAATAATGACAACAATTTTTTATCATAAAAACTATTTATGTACTATAAGGGTAAGTTGCTTACATAAAATTGTTTATAATAGAGTTCTTATTAAAACTAGCTTAAAATATTTACAATATTTACACCTTGAAACAATCACAGCACTGAAACAGTCATTTAACTTAAATTCTAATGTCAGTATGACATTTTATCTGTATTAAGAAACAAAATATTCTTAGACTAAGGTTGTTTGCTTTTAGAAAATGTTTCTAACACATTTATTTTCCCAGGTGCATTTGCAAAATTTGTGCAGCCTTAATCTGCTTCAAAACACAGTTGACTGATATTTTTTTTTTTTCTTTGGACATAATACTAAAAATAAAAATTAAATAATATGTAAAATTATTAAAATAATTCAATTAGTCTTTAAGGTAAATGTAATCTTAATACAAACTTGCATGGAAACAAAACATTAAAAATGTTTATATATAACAAATTAATAAAAATTATATACATCAAAACTAAAAG
This sequence comes from Neoaliturus tenellus, assembly GCA_030545055.2. Lineage (NCBI taxonomy): Eukaryota > Metazoa > Arthropoda > Insecta > Hemiptera > Cicadellidae > Neoaliturus > Neoaliturus tenellus. Next base: position 14,931,789 of record CM061532.1, on the reverse strand, counting down.
CTTAATAATTTACAACTATTTACATAATATAACATAGCAAGATCAATTTGGTTTCAAACTATTTAAATAGATCAAAGTAACAAAGACATGTTCCTTACAAAATGTGTTTGCATTGCAGATTAGGATACCGGTACATTCCAAATATTTATGAAAATTAGTTCAAGTTTCAGATAGAAATTAAAAAATGTTATTTAATTTGCTAATTTTAAAATATATTTGCGATTCACGTTTTAAAATCTGATTTAATTTTATTAATCTTCAAAATAAATGTGTGGTCGAAAGACAGGATTTTATTTCCTGCAACAAGGAAAATTCCCTCAATAACTTCCTGATTTCCCCAATTTTATTCACAATCAGATGTCATTTTAATTTCGCCCTTAAATTGAGGGTAGAAAATAGCGCTGATGATATGATGATGATGATAGTGTTACTTCCCATACTTGCCATTGGAAGAACTTCTTGCTAATCTCAAACATCAAAATTAGAATATTCTTTACAAAAAAAACAAAACATTGGCATAAAGTGACATGCCATATTAAACAGCTGTAGTAATTTTCAGTGATTGTGATTGGTTAGATTCTTAGGCGTGGGAGGAAGAGGAAAAAATAGGGGAACTGAAATGTGCGTTTCGACCGCACATTTATTTTGAACCAGGTATAGTTAAAGTATACAATATTAAAGTACAATATTTAAATTTTTTACAATTTTCTAAAGGGACAATGAACCTTGCTGCTGAAATACACATATCTTTTTCCCCAAAATCTCCAGGAAAATTATAAAAGGTTGATGAGCACTCGATGTTGCCATCAGTTATTCACATTATATCCATCATTTGGTTATCTGATGTTAAAGCTAGGAACGTCTGTAGCTGGTTTAGCAACAGTGTTGTCAGATTTCACCACTCTGTTTTACCAGATTGTTATTCTTATATAATCACTTTGTCTCCCAAAGACAAAGAAGCACTTTAGTCTCTAAGGAGTAAATTGACTTTACATAACAGGTTGGGAAAAACCCCTTTTCTCTACACCTTGTTCATCCCGTTGACGATCGCCCCCCGGTTAGCCTTGATGAGCTTGAGTTCTTCCTCGACCAGCTTGGGTTTCTCCGGGGGAAGGAAGCCGCGCATGCAGGGAGTGATTGTCCGGGGGTCGAGAGTGGTCATGTCTTGGCCCCCGGTGAGCCGGGACACCAGGAGCCCCACCAGTAGCCCCACGAGGGCCCCCGCCGCGCTGTAGTACATGTAGGACAGCTGGAGTATTCGGGGCACCTCGGGGTCAGCGAGGACCGGCGAGCTGGGGCCGGCGTAGCTGCTCAGGTAAACCAGCGTAGAACTGTGGACAGAAGAGGGTTAGTGAGGGATGAATTGGTACAGAGGAGCGTTCTGGACACAATGTGTTCCCACAAACGCTAATTAGAGAGTAAGTTCCTTCTTGTGAAAAGAGGGAGAGAGGTAGAGGCATGGGAGTGCCAGGGTTGGTTAGATAAAGTCTTTAGAAACCTATCTGCAAATTGTGGAGGTCGGTGGGGCTACACAGTTTGGTAGAATTAGAAATTAAATTTACCTCTACTAGTTTTAAGTGCCGACTTCGATGCTGAAATTGATGTTTAAGATCTATATAAAAACTACATTATATTGGAAGATTCTGAGTGTCTATCTTCGTTCATCTTTCAAGCCAAAGATTGAAGGCAGATTTTTTAATGTCAAATTTTGTAACTCTGAAAATGCTCTATCTGAAAATGGAGGGCAAAAAATTACAGATGAATAACCTCAGGTTTCATTTTTCACTTATAGATGTTAAATTTTAAACGTTAGTTGATGCGTCAACAGCGGTGGGGAAGCCAGCAGCACTCAAAATTGTTTAGATTGTTTTGATTTTGAATCAAAATCTAGGTGCACACCATAGTCCTACCGACCTCCGCGACTTTCATATCAGTTTCTAAAGTGTTTCTCTAACCAAAGCTGGCACTCACATTTGTCTACCTCAATATCTAACTTCACTAGATACAAACAGAATTTACTGAAGAGCCCTAGAATCTACTGTATTAACAGTCAACGCTGTCTCTGTGTAAAAACTCTGTGTGGACAGCTTTGTATGTAAGAATCTTTTGCCACTAAGAGTGAATTACTTTGATTTCTGGCTATTCAAACCAAGCAACAAAAACATACAAAAACCAACACATTACATTCTATTAATCAAGAAAGTAAATTATTTCATATTTCTTTCACAATGTTTTGATGCAGTGGTTAGCTTGATACTCAGCAATAAGCCTTATAGTGCTTGTGATGAAAATACAATAAAATTCACAGAGTGTTCCAGAGAAAATGATGTCCAATTTGTAACAACGTAAAGTACATAATGTGTATTGGTTCACTGGTAATGATTTTTCACCAAGGAACTCTTTCCGATCAAAATGTACCTTTATTTCATTCACAGTTTTAACTGTTAATTCTGTCATATGCTATCTCAATGTCCCTCGCCCTAATAAGAAATCTCGTAGAGGAATGAATTTCAGTGAACCATACGTAATATTTTTGCTCCTAAAAGCTGTCTGAACTTATTTTCAATGTTCAAACTCTACTAGTTTTTTCCATGTTTTGTTTAAAATTAAATTAATGCAATTTAATAATTCTTCACAATTTGTTCAACTGACTCGATTGTTTTCGAGTAGCAGTTATCCATACAATATGCCGACTAAATAATGTTGTACAACAGGTTACGTTAGGTTAGATTGTATTAGGTTAGGACTCACTTGTTGACTACGATGTCTAGCGGACACTGGTCGACGGTGGTGACTTTTCCCGGGAACCGCAGCTGTCCGGTCAGCACGTACAGCTGTGAGCCCCCCACCACCAACGCCATGCTCATCAGGCTCGATATCGCTCCCCAGATGGCTCCCTGCGACACAACAGATACTCAGATACTTCAGATACTCAGTCTGTATTGATATTACAAACCAATAAAAATTATAAGCCACTAACAGTAATTACGTCACTAAATCACTAATTTGAGACAGGGGCCTCACATAGTGGGTAATTTAACCTGAATATGAATGAGAGATGAGTGTAGGATGATTATGGCACGATCTTGTAGTCTTGTTACTGACTAAGGCTGACATTGTCCTTAGACAGGACTGTTAATTAATGGTATCTAATGTTAATTAATGGTAGCCAATTAATGGTTAACAGCCAATGGTATCTAGGGACCTACAGTTTAACGTGGGATCCGAATCACAATTTCAACCTCCCATATACGAATTGGTCTAATTATGAGGATGATCTTCTTTATGGATGAACTTATGTTCACTATTGCGGACGTTAATCCATTGACTATGTACACTGTGGTTAATCCCCACCAGGGGACATCGCAGCCACAAGCCATCACTTATAACTATCCACAATTCGTGACATCCAAGTAGCTGGATTACAGGACGACACCACTGTCCCAGTCTGGAATGTAACCTAGGACTTCCTACTTGAGCTGTATGGTTGCAGAACAAGGGATATGTTTTAGAGGGCGTTATGAACATACAGCCAAAACTACATCCCCTTCCTTTTAGCAAATTACATAAATCTAGCAAAATTACTGGTGGCATATCGTATCACCCCAGGATACAATAATGAGCTTAACCACTTTACTTAAAACTCTACAAACAGATAATATCAGACTTTTAGGCAATACCAATCATTCTAATGTAATATGTTTGTCACACAGTCTTACTGGTTTAGTTCAGAAAACTTAATATGGCTCAATTAATAAATATAACTAAGTCTTTTTGGCCTTTCAATTGCAGAATAAAAGAAAAAACTTACATGGGAGTTTACCCATGGGAAGAAGAGTCCCACGGAGAAGATGTAAATCATCGGTCCGTGGGTGATGCTTGTTAAACTCATCGCCATCTGTTAATAGAACATTCGTATGAATTACAAGTATCGTCATGTGAAGTTTAAATTATGTAAGTTAAAGTTACATGATAAAGTTGTCTCATTTTACATCCTCAAGGGACTGGATTATGTAATAAAATACAGGTGTAACTATATAAATGATATTCTCGACACATGATTTAAGATCTGTGGTGTGAATATTCAATTGAATATGATTGGAGGTTGGAGGGTGAATATTATGAGTGAATGGGAGACCTCCTAGCAGGTAACTTTGCTCTGTGGTAACATAAAAATATTATAATACATTTGGGTTAGGTTAGGTTACTTTAGATTATCATAGATACCAAGGAATAGATTGCGAAATCCTTCTCAAATAAGATAACTTTACCATAAAAAAGTTACCGTATCTTCCAGAGGGGATCTCATTGATTGTAATTACTGGCGGCAGGGATTTGCTTATTATAAAGGTAGAGTAAAGGTGCGTTTTGCAAGGCATACCTGTTCGAAACTGTCACTCAGTACCGGCCGGTGAAAGCACGCGTGCGGAGTAAAAAGTGCCGTTTGCCATCGGGGAGCGTTTTAAATATGTGTCGTGTCGTAAATGTCTTCGTGTGTGTTATTCGTATGTACTCAGTGTTTGTTTATTTATTGATTTTAACCTTCGACAAGAACATAAAGTTCGCTATGTTTTAACCTCAAGACGGAAGTTGTGCTGATGATGCCCCTGACGAATAGGGGCGAAACAATTGTCCACCACTAGGACCAAAAAATAACCCGGATCTCATTGAGATTGAGATGAGGTGTAGATTCGTTACTGACAAAGATCAGCTGATTTGTAAAGATTATTGATAGCCCAATGAACAAAAGCAACTAACTTAGTATTAGTTTTAAACTTTGAAAAAAGCTTTTCCTGACTTTTCTCAGGATTGAACTGGAAACCTTAGGATTTGCATGCGAGCTCTATAACCGCACTCAACTATCCAGCCAATAGCCTGTAGTTTTATTTCAGTGAAATAAAAAACTGACCAACACCTTCATAATAAAAAATATTTTTCTGGCTATGAGGACCAGTTTTATTGTATGGGTCAGAAATAGGACAGTGAACAAAAATATGAAAGAAAAACTACGGAAAATATATGGCCTGATGCTTGAAGATAGAGTATGAATGGAGCACAACATCAAGATTAGAGAGATGCGTAAAGACCCCCCCCCCCCTATACCCTTCGCCCAGACATTAAAATGGTTGGGTACGCGTTGTACTTCAAGGCATGCTACCCCTAGAACTGGGGTGTCCACTACCCAATACCATTTCTTTGGGTCTGGGTGAGCTGGCGTGGCTTATTTTAACATTGAAGTAGGCCTGGTCTCCCACGGAGTCCTTGCCGAGCCTTCACTGTGGTGGTTGGGGATCAAACAGCAAAGGGGTGCATGTTGTACTTCAGCGAATGCACCCTTAGAACTGGGATGTTCACTCTATACCAGCTCCAAGTACTGAGCTAGGCGAACGGGTGTGGCTCTCTTTAACACTGAAGGAGGTCAGCTTCGGCTGTGCCAACGCCCTGGCGGAGGTGGGTTTGCCAATCGCGCACTTACTGGGTGACTCCAGCTTCCCCATTAGAAGGTAGTGGGTAAAGGTGTTGGGGATCTGGGGCTTCCGTCGACTTCTGTTGTGGTTGCAGCGTACTGGCACTCCATTTTGGGCGTGCAGGAAGCCAGAGACCTAGGTATCCCGCTTGGGAAATACCAATGGCTCACACGCTAAAATCCAAAGAGTGAAATAGGTCGTTCTTTAGGCAAAAGAATTCAAAAAAATTCTTAAAGAGTGAAAATTTCACTCAAAATGAGCGTAGAAAAAATGTATTTTGAGAAGGATGAAATATACTTTTATTAAAAGAATGACAATTCGATATAGTTCAGAGTGTCTGAATTTTATTTCCAAAAAGAACTGGTTTTGTTCTATTTCGGATGAATCCTTGAGTCACGTGACGTGCATGAGCGACTAGCCACTCACAGCACAGGAGTAAGATTTTCCCTTCGCCATCTTCGTTATGATTAGTGGTTCAAGTGGTAAAGTGGTAAAAAGGAAGATTGAAGATTATATCCAATAAACGCGAACACTAGAGCCTATACCTTCACTTTGCTTTTAATAAGCACCAGTACAGTTCACACGTGTAGCCTAGGGTCTTATGGTGTTCACTGATAAACTACTCCCATGAGTTGGCCTATGCCAATGTCTGTCTAATTAACTTACATAGATTATAACCCATGTTTATAATCTTACTATCAATTGTCAATAACTAGCTCGATGAGCCAAGCCAAGGATTATACAAGGGTCAAATACCCTAATTTGGAAAGATTCGTTAGGTTAGGTTTTACGAAAAAAATCTTTTTATGAAAGAATATTAGTTTTTCATTTAGTGAAAAGTCACTCTTTTGAGTAGTTTAATTTCACTCCTTTAAAAATTAAAAACATTTTTTTAGGTTTGATTTTTACTCAAATTTGGACGAAAACATTCACTCTTTTGGTGGGTGATCAAAGTTTCTCTTTTGAGGTAGTGAATTTTCACTCTGAAAAAGTGGCTCAATTTCAACTCTTTAGAAAAGTGGTGAAATGACTCAACAAGAGTGAAAATATCTCCTTTCCCTTTTACAGTGCAAGTAAAACCTAAAATGGGAACCTAGGGATCCTGTTCAAGCCCCTGGCTTTGGTCAGTCCAGATATTGGGTTGGACTCGGGGGGCAAGTGTTACAACCCAGATATTGGGTTATGTTTAGCTATGGGGGGTCCTCCAGCCTTATCTGAGGGCGATGCTCACAAGTGAAAGTTGAAGTGAAGTTGAAGTTGAACTGAAGTGAAGTTGAGAAGAGATAGTGCTGCCACTGTCACTCGCAGCAATTAGTCGAATTTTGGTTCATTGCCAGTTGAGTACCACTGGCCTGGTGAATTCCAGTTTCTGTGGGTGTCTAATCCACCTTAATGTAATTTGGGACATATCCCTCCTGTCGTAAGACCGACCTGATATAGCTAACACTGGGTACGATCACTTGGAAGGGAAGGGGGACCACCAAAAGGCTTCGGCCTAATGGAATGGAAACACTCTGAACAAGAAGAAGAAGAAGAAGACATGAAAATGGAAGTCAAGAGGGGAGGTTTGAAATGGTTTGGCCATATGCTTCGAGAAGAAAAGAAAACCCCATTATGAAGAATATGCTTGATAGAAATCCCGAATTAAAAATATCACCAGATGGACGTTTCTTAGGATAGAGATATTAAGTTCAAAAAGAAAACGGAAAGAAAGAAGAAAGGACTGGAAAAGGAATTAAAATTATGCTCAAGACATAGACATCTGAGACAGAGTGTGAGGGGGGCCAAGTACCTCTTAGGGTGCAGTTGTCTACTCCAGTAAATAAGTATATACATTAAAGTTTGTTGACTTTTAAGAAACCTAGAAGACTTTTTCAGAAAATATAAGGACCATAATAAAGGTAAACACTGTACAACTATAGAGGATGAATTGCTGATGAAGTCCTACATCTGAGCTCTCACCTGCATGAGATCGCCAAGCCGCTCGACAACGAAGATGAGCAGCACGCAGCAGCCACCGACGGTGAGCACGATGAGCTTCATCAGCATGGAGGCGGTGGCGTCCGACTGGGGCGACTTCTTGTAGTAAGGGGCGATAAAGTCCTCGTAGAGTGTGCCGGATACCGTGTTGAGACTGGCAGACATTGTGCTGCAAAGAGAGGAGGGGGGTTAGAATCGGAACGATCAACAAGTCAAGTGACAACTGCATCTACTAGCCTGAGGTGTGGTATGTTTTTTAAAAGCGATGAAAAAAGTTAAAGAGCTTTATTGAGTAAACATTTTTGCAGTCATGTAATGTTTTACTGAGAGGGGTTAAAGCTTGTAAAACTATTCATTTAACTCAGCTAGAGGTGAAGAATTTACAAAATTTCAATTTTTTCATATTACTTACTTACTTACTTCCCTCATCGTCCTGTTCACCGCTAAAGACAGCATAGGACCCGTCCATGATTCAATCCATCCCAGCCGTACGGAAATTGCCGCAGTAGGAAGGGAATGGTCAAGGGCTTTAACATATATAGAGAGAATTGGCTAGATCGGGTAGCCCTCCCAATTCGTATGGCAGAATTCCTCCAGGGAGTAAAAACAACCCTGGGTTAAGAAATCTGTAAGGTTAGAAAAAAATTGTTTGAGATTTTCTATGTCCTTCAGGGACTGAGGAAGTGTTGCATACAGTTTGATTCCCTGGTAGCTAGGCTTACATTCAAAAGCTCTGAGTTTGTGTCTCACTGAGGTTCTTATGTCTCTAAATCTGGTATTGTGACCATGTTCCGCAGGATATAGCACAACTGGTTTGTAGTTTTAACATACTTATTGCCTCAAAAATAAAAAGGGATTGAACAGTAAGTATTTTGAGCTGTCTGAAAGATTCACAACAATGATCTCTAAACCTCAGTTTTGAGATGTAACGGATTGCTCTTTTTTGCAATTTGAACATAGAATCCAGATGGAGTTTAGAAGAAGCCCCATAATACTATTGAGTACCAAAGGTGGGACTCAATCAGGCCAAAGTAAACGAGCTTGGAAAGTTCCTTATTACCGAGCGAGGCAAAATTTCGGAGAACAAAAAGTCTAGCGGCAAGACGAGTATTGAGTTGTGCGATGAAATCGTCCCAGTCAAGATTTGAATCGAGCATCACTCCCAGAAACTTGACAGTTTCCAGACAGGCCAGGGTGGTGTCTCCTATAGCCAGCTGTGGGAAGTGTGTCGTGTGTGACTGTAAAAATGCAATATGCATATATACCAAAGATTCTGTCCTAAAACAGTTCAAGTTTCAAAGGAAGGTCTGGATACAACACGGGTTCTCAAACCTAGACCCAATTTTCAACTTACCCTTCTAGATACAACTTAAATCAAGATCTGTTAAACGATTTTGCTCAAATTATAAACAGTTTGTCAGTGATGTTTACTTGTGAACATTGTAAAAAAATTGTAGGGAAAGAAAAGTTGCAACACCATGCAAATGAGGATTATAAACTTATGTAACATTTGAATAACTCCGATTTACAATATAAATATTCATCCGCACTTCCTTTCCAAATTGCTTCTAGAAAATTGTGCGACTAATTTATATTGATCTATTCGCGAGCATGCGATAATAGAGCAATTAATTAATTGGCAAACAGGTTAGAGTGTGCAGCAGGCCGTAAAAGTGACCTGCCCGGGCATCCTTGACAGTAATGTATGCAGACAATCAGTACGTGCCACTAATGAAAAGAAGTAATCGAAAATCACTCATGGGAGAAGATAATCTGTCTTTCCTATCGTTGAAAGTTCGTTTAAAGTTCATTGTTGGTGATGGTGAGTTTATGTTAGTCATTTAGTAAATTATTGCAGCCATTTTCCATCACTGATTAGTAAAAACATCTGTCTATCTAATCTGAAACGATAGTCTGATGGATTTAAATGAAAAATGCATCCCACGAATTATATTTTGCAATAATGTAATAGTGAAATGCAAATATTCTTAGTCTACTAAGACTGACATGAGGTAGGCCGAATGCATTATATATATCGTGTTGTGCGGTACAATTATTTTCAGCTAAATATATTTACTGCATTATTTATGTCATCACATAGACCCAAAAAAGTGATGTACAACAGGAAAAATAAAGGCAAAAGTGTAAGAGTACGGTAGTATGTTTGAAAATTTAAAAAGCTTAGTTTCCATAATAGTAGTTTTCATCACAAAAACGGAAAGTAAATTTCTTCTGTGCATAATTGCCCGATTTAGCTAAGAAAATACATTTTCAATCTGAGTTATGAACAGCGTTTTTCATCATACTTAAAAATTATAAAAATAACTAAAAAGTTAATCAAATAAAATTTTAGTGGCTGTTAACAATTAATAGTTGAGTTCCATAATTTAAAATATTCTTAAAACAGCTTATATGTAAGTCAAATAAATGAAATGTAAAAATTGCATTTAAAATGTAATCTGCAAGCCATTTTTGTTTAGCCTCCTTATTTTCTTTTGGATTAGTACAATTTTAAGGTTAGCGCACCGTAAAAATGAACATGTTTTTAAAATGCGATAACATTAACATGAAAGATAACATATTAACATTAACATTAAGGCGATGACAAATACTGACTCTGTAGACAAAGGCTGCGGCCACTCAAGCGTTTTTTTTCACTAACAAACGCAGCATGAAAACACACGAGAAATATGAGCAGCATTAAATGTAATGGGGTATGCCACACAAAGTGTGTTTTCCCGCCGTAGCTTTTATAATTATAAATTCAAGTAGTGTGAAAATAAGCTAGAATTTACCGGGTGGAAAAAACGCTCATGTGGCCGTGCACTAATGTTTGGGTTTTCCAATCTTAAATATTTTAAATAAGAGATATTCCATTTATAATTAACTAAAATACGCGCTTCCCTTCCAATTAAACTGCTGAGCGGTTATCTCGTCTTTTCTTCTGAACCTTGACCAATTTCTAGGTCAACAAAACGATCTAGATGCCCTTGGAAGAGACGGTTGTCCATGACATTGGGTCCGCTGGAATTGCTTATTATGTAACTCGATGCATCTCTGAGTGTTGCATAACTAAAATGCCCAACCGCAATTCCGAGACTGGCTTGACATTGGGCCAGTTGGAATAAATTACATCTCAGCTTGAATGAGTTTGCTGGATTTGAGGGAACAAAGCTTAACCACTGTTATCCAATATCTCGTTCTAGAAGCGTTTGTATGTTGTTAAGTAGATAGTTTAGAGGTAACAGTTTTATCCCGATGTTTTTCAACATTGAAGAAGATTCTGTTGAGTTCTATTATTTTAGATGAAGAATGTACATATTTATTTTAGAAAATCTAATTGATTAATTCTTGTCATACATTATGCATTCATAAAATATGTGTGCTATTCACGTAATTTATTTTGGAACTCATGGGTTAATCGTATAGCAAATAATAAATTAAAAGATTATAAACCTTTATGTTTGTCTTGGAGTCTGAGAACAAAATTGTCTTTTTTGGGAAAACCAGATTGGATTAAAAATTACAGTAGGCCTAGACTATATTTGTTGTAAAGTCAGAATGTAACTTACCTAAGGGCTGCACTGACGACTCCAGAGACAAAAAGCCCTGTTAATCCGGGGATATCTCTTGCTACGTCCATCACATAAAAGGGCAGCAACTGTCCAGATTTGCGGATGATCTACAAGAAATTTCACTGTCAGTTTTAATAAATAAAAACACTGTAAAATCATCATTGCTGATCAGTTCTACTGATAAAGTGATATCTAAAAGAATCAAGTAATCATCCAAATAAAGTCAAAGTATCCAAGAATATTTTGTGAATTTCCGTAAGATCGAGTAACTGGGCTTATCTGTGGATAATTTAAAATTACTTATTGGATATGTATCAAATTTCCAAATTTACTCTCAACCGAGTAAAAATCATTGCAAGTCCTTTTGAAAAGTCCAAAAAACATTTTAATATATTTTGAATGTGTATTACGGCATAGTTGATATTCTTGATCAAAGAATTTTCAGGAAAACCAATAATTGAAGGGTGCAGAACTAAATGTGTTACCGTACCTTCGTAGCGATGGGGTCACAGTCATGGTACTTTGCGAAGATCAGCAGTCCGATGTAGGAAGTGATACTGATGACACTTACGATACAGACACAGCTGATGATCATGACACTGGAACAAGATTAGAAAACATTGATAAATATAAAAAATTTAGATAGGAAGAAAAAATTGAGAACTCAAACATTTTTGCAAGTGATGCGCAAATGACATCACTTTATAGATTATCATACCATAAATTAAATCAGTGATTCTTATGCTGTAGTAGTTCAAAAGCAATATTTACTATTCAATTAGTTCAAGCACTAAATTGGTTTTGTTGTTGTTTAAGTGGACTTAGGAAACCCTGGCCTCCACGTCCCCCCTGGCCCAAAGCTAGGCACGTCTCCCTGAGGGATATTTCACAGCCATTGGAAAGAGACGATTTGCAGGAGTGGGAAAGATAGGAGTTTACCTTGCTCGGTGAGGGAGAAAGAACCTAACCCAGCATTAGGACGTAACTCAAATTCCAGGTGGAAACTGCCCAAAACAACAACCCTCTAAGAGTCATATCTAAAGGCAATGCACAAGAACCAACCTTGAGTAAAGCCTGAAACTTCCATTGTTTTAGTCTGTCATGTTACAAAAGTTTGTCCCCAAGCCCAGCAGACCAGAGAACCTAAGGAGAACCTCCCCCAGGCGCCCATCTCAGACACTTCTCCCCACGTGGACTCGGACCAAACTGGGTGTCGAGACTCAACCGTGACTCAGGGTCTTAGAGAGTGAAGGAGGAATCAAGGTTTAGGGAAGTTAGTCACACTGGGTAGCCGCAGTGACTTGGCATTATTGTCACTTGCTAATACTTACGAACACTTACGAAGAACTTGCAATCTTAAATGTTAGTAGCAGCCATTTTGTTGGAGGTTAACTATAAGAAAGGACCATATGAGGTTCTAATGTTCTCCTCAATAAAGAAATATATTAATTTCATTTCAATACTGTAGTAACAGTTTCATTTTCATACTTCCAATGTCCACATACCAGTAAATGACTTACCAGTTAGTGGGTGAGTCGGTGGCATAGTGGTTAGCGCGCCGGACTTCAAGACCATGGCAGCGATGTCGTGGGTTCGAATCCGCGTTCTGATAGTGACTTTTATCAGTACGGTACCTTTCACCTTGTACTGTAGCTGCTCACCCCCTTACTTTGTCTAATACGATCCATGCACAGATCAATAGTCCATGTGAACTGGGCAAAGTAAGGCAAACAGAGGTCTGCCAACCTCTTAAAAAAAAAAAGAAAAAGAATACTGGTCAGAGCCACTTAGGGCTAAGTACTGTATTACTTCATCCTGAAATTAAAGAGAACTACTTTCTTACTGGATTGAGCTTGACTATACTGAAACAAAGTTTTTTTTAAAGAAAACTTAAAATCGAATTGGATTCATAAAAAAAATTATACTTTTTGTGACAAATGTTCATAAGTTAACTCACATTTTGGCTCCCCTCATAGAAGGAACACATATGAACTTTTGAACTGAGCCAGGATGGACAGCAAAGTTTGACAGCCAGAAGAACTGCGTCCCGATGATCACAGTCCAAAATGTGTTTCTAGCGAGAGGGTCAGGGTCAAAACTGAAAAAAAAAACAATCAGGGTTAAAACAACCATTTTCACCAGATACTTGATCCTTGGATTTTTCCGAGGAAAGTGATAACACCTACTGTAGCAAATTATATTTTATATTCCTACAAATAACCAGTATTGTGATTCACTTGCGGCCATATTTATTAACGACATATATATTGAGAGGACGTCAAGTAAACTGAGACAGCGAATGTAGAGGTAATAAATCATATTTGCATTTGATTACACACGTTCATTGAAAGCCCACGCACAAACAACATTTAAATCACGTGGAAATTATAATTGAATGATTTATGTACACCTGGTTTTTTAGAAAAATGTTGGTGGTTTCACCTTGTTTTGAAAAAAAATTGTGGGATATATATTTTGGTATATATATACCTATTGAGAAAACCAAAGTATAGGGGTATTTGACCCTAACTATAGTAAAAAATATATCAAGAGTAAAAATATTTATAAAATATTCAGACAATATTAAGCTTAGATATAGTTTTAATCTATAGTCTCAGATAGAGAATGTTTAAAATAGATATACCAGTATCCTACAAGTCATTATATCATAATCATGCTACAGGGTGTAAACAAATCCGTCCCCCACTTTAATTTTTTATTTGTTGAGATAAAGAAATATCATTTGTGGGTGATAATAACTTAACACAACAAAGTATCTTTTGACGTTATCAAACATTTTTAGTCATGTTAGGGGGACGGCCCACCAGGAATCAGAAGAAAATGTTAAATGTAAATAGGTTGATATGTAAATCAACTAAAGGTCAAGTAAAGGTGACTTGGTAGAGTACAATGCTGCAAACTAGACTTAAAATGGATGACCCAGACGGAAATAGTAGGAATTCAAAATATACTTTAAAATCATATGGGTAAAACTTAAAACTGCAATAACTTTCTTAATACTGAACCATTTGACGTCGGGTTTGTGGCAAATTACTCCAAATGAAAAGACGTTTAAAATTATGTATGATGTGACAGAGGCTAAAGAAGTTTTAATTTAAACATCCTCTATATGGGACGTCCCCAAATGAAGTCTTACAGAAATATGCCTTGACTTTCGTCAAGTCTTACATCATTTTGAACGTCTTTGCATTTGGAGTAATTAACCACAAACCTGACGTCAAATAGTTGAGTGTTAATAAAGTTATTGCATTTTTAAGTTTTACCCAAATTATTTTAATGGAAACTTTGAATGCCTACCATTCACGTCTGGATCATCCATTTTAAGTTTAGTTTGCAGCATTGCTCTCTTTAAAGTGAGACCTTTAATTTGATGTTCATATTACATTTAAGATTTTCTTCCCGTCCTGGTGAGCTGTTCTCGTAACATGACTAAAAAGTTTGATAACTCCAAAAGGTAGGTACTTTGTGTTAAGTTACTATCTTCCCCAAACAATATTTGTTTATTTAACAAATAAAAGAATTAAAAGGACGGAAGTACCTTTTTTACACCCTGTTTATCTACTATCATAATAGCATAATTTATTATCACCATTTAAAAAGTGTTAATTTATTTAAATTTTTTGAAAGTATCAGTAAATTTTTTTCTTTGTTTAAATCACATTTCTCTAAGGTGTTGATTAAATTTGATTTTGAACTAACATTTAGAAAACGATAATAACTTTAGTTGCAGAGTATAAATAAGAGTGACAAGAAGATAAATATTTGTATTCATAAGTATTGAACATTATAGGCAATGCTTCACAAGTAATGGACATCCTCTTAAAATTTATGACTAATCCATTCATCTACCGGGATTCGTTGCATCCCGGCTTGCCTATGCCCTAGTGTCTGATTTAAAGCCTAGGCCCGTTCAACCGATCCTGCACCTACTTGAGCAGCTCCAGCCGATGGCCCTCCCTGGCTATGCGGAACACCTCGGAGAAGCCGCCGACCTCAACGGTGCCCAGGATGAGGATGGAAGAGATGGACACAGCGATGAACAGACTCTGGAGAGCATCGGTCCAGACCACCGCCTTGAGGCCGCCCTGCAACGCAACGCAAAAGAGAAACCGTTAGAGGGAGAAACAGACTCTGGAGGGCGTCGGTCCAAACCAACGCCTTGAGGCCGCCCTGCAACGCAACGCAAGGGGAGCGTTAGAGGGAGAAACAGACTATGGAGGGCGTCGGTCCAGACCACCGCCTTGAGGCCGCCCTGCAACGCAACGCAAGGGGAGCGTTAGAGGGAGAAACAGACTCTGGAGGGCGTCGGTCCAGACCACCGCCTTGAGGCCACCCTGCAACGCAACGCAAAAGAGAAACCGTTTGAGGGAGAAACAGACTCTGGAGGGCGTCGGTCCAAACCACCGCCTTGAGGCCGCCCTGCAACGCAACGCTATGGGAGCGTTAGAGGGAGAAACAGACTCTGGAGGGCGTCGGTCCAGACCACCGCCTTGAGGCCGCCCTGCAACGCAATGCAAGGGGAGCGTTAGAGGGAGAAACAGACTCTGGAGGGCGTCGGTCCAGACCACCGCCTTGAGGCCGCCCTGCAACGCAACGCAAGGGGAGCGTTAGAGGGAGAAACAGACTCTGGAGGGCGTCGGTCCAGACCACCGCCTTGAGGCCGCCCTGCAACGCAACGCTAGGGGAGCGTTAGAGGGAGAAACAGACTCTGGAGGGCGTCGGTCCAGACCACCGCCTTGAGGCCGCCCTGCAACGCAACGCAAGGGGAGCGTTAGAGGGAGAAACAGACTCTGGAGGGCGTCGGTCCAGACCACCGCCTTGAGGCCGCCCTGCAACGCAACGCTAGGGGAGCGTTAGAGGGAGAAACAGACTCTGGAGGGCGTCAGTCCAGACCACCGCCTTGAGGCCGCCCTGCAACGCAACGCAAGGGGAGCGTTAGAGGGAGAAACAGACTCTGGAGGGCGTCAGTCCAGACCACCGCCTTGAGGCCGCCCTGCAACGCAACGCTAGGGGAGCGTTAGAGGGAGAAACAGACTCTGAAGGGCGTCGGTCCAAACCACCGCCTTGAGGCCGCCCTGCAACGCAACGCAAGGGGAGCGTTAGAGGGAGAAACAGACTCTGGAGGGCGTCGGTCCAGACCACCGCCTTGAGGCCGCCCTGCAACGCAACGCAAGGGGAGCGTTAGAGGGAGAAACAGACTCTGAAGGGCGTCGGTCCAGACCACCGCCTTGAGGCCGCCCTGCAACGCAACGCAAGGGGAGCGTTAGAGGGAGAAACAGACTCTGAAGGGCGTCGGTCCAGACCACCGCCTTGAGGCCGCCCTGCAACGCAACGCAAGGGGAGCGTTAGAGGGAGAAACAGACTCTGGAGGGCGTCGGTCCAGACCACCGCCTTGAGGCCGCCCTGCAACGCAACGCTAGGGGAGCGTTAGAGGGAGAAACAGACTCTGGAGGGCGTCGGTCCAGACCACTGCCTTGAGGCCGCCCTGCAACACAGCGCATGGGGAGCGTTAGAGGGAGAACCGTTCAAGAGGAAGCGAATCTGTCTATAGGAACCAAGCTCTTTGAACAAACAAAATCTGTTTGACGATAAATCTTAAAACAGAAATTGAATGGCGACTACTTAGTGTGTTCCGAAATGTTTTCATCATGGAAGTGTCTTTATATAGGAGTGTTTACAAAAAATATATCAAACCACAGGAAGTAAATTTTGTTTCAACTTTTAAATTAGATCCATTGGGTCAGCAATGTAATTTGATAGTCATCATGGTAAAAGAAAAATCTAGAATAACTAAGGGAAAAAGTTAAGCAAAAAATTGCTGATGCATAATGCAATAAAGAGAAATTTACTGTCAAACTCAATTTAAAAGTTTATTAGAGGGCCTATGCATAAATTGTACATTTTGTAATACAGATTTCTTTCTGTTTGTGAGAAACTCACATAGTACCATTCAAAGGAATAGGAATTATTTGACTTTTCAAACAAAATCTATTTTGTTCTTGCAGATTATATGTTCCCAAAATGCACTTTTTACTTACCATTGATGTGTGTACAAACCTGGGTTCTCTATTTTAATAAAAACTCAACTGAAGTTCACATAAATAAAATACTGAAGCACAGTTTTTGTAGGGCCTATTTTTCTTATTTTGGAAGTTCTTTTAATCGTACTTATTGTTTTAATAATTTTTTTTTATTCTACCCAAAATATATTTCTTTACAAAACAATTTTTAAACCAACTCACCAGAGTAGTGTAGAATATACAGACGAGGCAAATGATGGGGGCAATAACATGAACAGAGGCACTGGTCACTGTCAACATAAGAACACTTAATTAGAATTACTAGATATCGCCCACTGGTCGAAATTCGACCAAAAATTCAGTTGATCTTGAGACAATTAGTTTTAAAATGTTTTGTAACTGAAACATCTGTTCTTCCTGATTTTCTAGCAGTTGTTTTTACAACAGCTGTCTAAGATTCATTCAATTCTCCTTTCTCCATAAGATTAACATTGGAACTCTGAAAGCCTGTGGGGCGCAGCCCTGGAGTCCGATGTGAATTAGAATGTGATTCTGCTCATCTACAGGACTATACCTTTCTAACGGTATGCGCGGATTTATCCTACGATGCACACGAGCTGAGAAAAAAGGAGGAAATGAAACATGCTTGCGTATTAATTAGAATTATTAACACTAACTCTCACAATATATTGGCTTTTAGGAAAAAGTTTATCGTTTATAATAATTTGGCTAACAAATTAGTTAAAACGAGTCGTTGCCAGTCGATACTCGAAGAATACAGCTCCAGTCTGAGCGCTAGCCAGATGGTGTGAAACTTGTATAAAATGGAAATAAAATGCAATCTCATAAGTAAATAAATAAACGAATTGTCTCTTCCTAATAATCTGAATAAAAACTGTACGTTAATAAACACTATCCTATTTCATGAGTCGTCATTTTATTTGAATTTGAAAGTTAACTGATAAGTAAACAGAAAAACTAAATAATTTAAAATGATAGAAGGGAGACAGGTTGTTTTTATGAAGACAGCTGTTTGTTTTCATGAAATGAATCGTATGTTATAGGTAAACTGACTAAATTTTGTCTTATATTCAAAATATATGGAAACTTTAAAGTCCAATGGGGCGAAGCATAATGAACTGAGGGTGATAAAAATTATTCCATGACGTCCACAGAGGATTCCCTTTAATTTAACACCTCAATCATCAAAATTGGTTCATAAATAAAAGAGTTTTGCTTCTTACAAGAAATTCCTTATGGAATTAGTAAGATAGATAATAATCGTATGGCTTTTAGTGGAGGGAGATCAGCAATTAACTGACAGTTCTCGAATTCTGGCCTAATCGAGAGGCCTGCAGTTTTTTGTTTTCTTTATGCAGGTTGACCAACGGTTTAACTCTACTTCCAAACCATGGAAACAAATTAGTTAGCCACTCTTTAAGCAACTTACATTACTGTGACTGAAACTTAATTAGACAAGTTATATGATTATTTTTAAAATAAAACAAAGAACTTACCTTGGTTAAAAGCCAGTGCGGGAACATAAATTACTATGGGAATATAGACAATCTGCAACATACCATTTTTTTAAATTAGTTTACTAAACATTTACAATGTGGAGCTTTTAAAGTTATTGGTTAAATATTTTATTTTTTATGAGAAAATTTTAATGATGAAAAAAGATGTGTAACTTAGTATATATTTCAAACTTACATGTTTGGAGTAGTAAAATAAATATGCATGGACTCCTTTGTAATAAGATTTGTAAATTACAACACTTCTAGCTACAATTTGCGCTCACATTTTCTACAAGCTGACATGGGTTTGATAGTAAAACTGTCTGGACAACCTTCGAAATCCACATTTTATTTAATGATTGTAATAAAAACAAGGAGGTATGTGGTAGACACAGGCCTGTGTTTAAACATATGGAATATTTTTTACATACAAAATTATCATTCAATTTTTATTAACCTTCAATGATAGAAATGAAGGTGAAATTAAACTTTTCTAAATGAAATAATAATTTATTTTCGATAAATAATTGCAATAAAATTACAATATGATTTTTTGAAAATACTAAACCATCTTTAACTGGTTGCGATGGTTTAGCTATACCTACAAAACACAATTCATAGAGCCTACTATATAAACAAGTTAAATATAAAGTTAGTACACATATTTAGGTTATTGAAAGCCAACTTAATAAAAATCTTCAAAATTGAATAAATTTCTAACCACTTGGAAAATATACACATTGACAATTTGCAGGATATTTAATTATGTATTAGAAGTTCAAAAAATTAACTCAATTGAATGACAAAATATTAATTTTTAATATATTCTTATTTAATATGCTAAGGGTTTTTTTGTGTTGAGAACTAGTCCTACAATTCTCAACCGATTTTCAAGTTTTTGGTGTTGTTGGGTAGGGCAGTAGTTGTTTCCGCAAAAAATTTGATGAGAATCGGACTTCAAATAAGGGCGCTATCCACAAATTAAATTTGAATTTTCCCATGATAATAACATTGAGATTGGTTTTGAGAATTTTAAACATCTGTTAACGCACAGCTGTAGTTTTTGGTGATCACTGATATTCCAAATATTGGATTGGTCAGATTTAATTTATTTAGAACTAAATTATAACGTTTGTATTTTATCAAAATAAATTGCTCGATGTCAAGCAACACGTGCACTAGTATACGTAAATTTGCCATTTTAAAAATAGCTTTTAGCGTTTACCGTATGTTGCAAAAACTCTCTTATTGTTCTCACCGATAATATTGCTACTCAATTACTTACGGTTTGAACAGAAACCATCTTTCAACGTTGAGAGGGTCAGATCGCTTCACAAGAAAGCATGGCGAAATATCATGAATATTGATTTTACAACTGGAGAAAGATAACTAATGTCTCAAACAACACTTTACATCTATTTCATTCCCAAAAGAAAAATATTTATAAAATGACTTTTACGTGTTAAATATTCAGTTGAATTGACGAAATGAAACTAAAACCACATAAATCAAAAACATTAGATATTATAAAACACGCCTAAGTATTAAATGTCCTTTAAATTGTAAATAACGACTCTAACAATATTTCAAGTTGATTCTTTTGGGACCGGAAGTAAATGTGATAATGAGCCTTGTCCGATACAATAACCTTAGTTGTTATGGGAAAACTGAGGGAGAGAGGGAGAGAGAGAGAGAGCGACGTATGGGTGATGAAGGGGGATGGGGGACCAAGGTCTAGGTCCATTGCCTCGCCGATGTATTCTTTTGCAAATAATATTTAATATTATCAGACATCTTTCCGTCTTTCACGCCTTATCCTTATCACCACCCCTCGAAGATAAGGTCAAAGGTCTACACACTCCTGGGACTTTTATTGACGAATTTCCATTTTGCTGTAAGAGTAAAAAGTGGTTCTTACTGCACAAATTGCTTTTTAACAAGTCATTGTTAATAAATAACCTTGGTAACGAATAATAAATGGTCATTCTAAATTTGCAGTGAATGAGATTGGAAGCTTAAAATTTACTGTATCAAAAATTAATTGTTATAAATGTGGTATGTAGATATTTTTCCAAAATTTGAATGTACCCCTTTAAATTTGATTTGACTATTTAAATTTTACGTTATTCAATTGGAATCGCATTGATGTTGTCTCCCCTCAACCGAATGTGTCTTCACCACCGATCAAGACGTTACCGGATGAGCCACAACCAACCCTGTCTTCACCCACCGATGTTGTCTCCCTGGATTTTACCACTACTTGCGAAGCTCACCAATATTGTCCAGCATCTCGAAATCGTCTCTCCCAGAACCTACCCATCATCTACCAACTGAACTCCTCACCAAAAGTAGCGACCAGAGTCCCCGAAAGGGGTGAATAGATCAACTTATGAATAAGTACAGTACTATTGTGTGATTTACCCTGTAAATAAATGGATACATTTGTAAAATTTATTGGATTTTTCTTATAATCAATTGAAAAAGAGGTTAAAAATTGAAATAAATATGGAAATAATAAATTGGTTACACGGATACACAGCCAATGGTTGAATATACTATGTCGGGACAAAAAGTTCATTCATTCAATACAAAAACAGAATTACAGGTTTTTGTGAGTATGAAGGAAATGTGCAAATTTTCCTCAGTAAAAGTGTATGATGAAAGTAATTATATTGTACTGTAGGAAAAATTTTTTTGTGTAAATATAAACATAAAAAATACATATTTATTATTTTTTTTAGATTATTAATAAACTTTGGGAAAAAAATTAAGTGTGATTGCCCATAATTTTACATGGGGTTCTGACTAGATACAACTAAAACTCAAAAAGTCTTCACTTGTTTCTTTTTATAGTTCAATATTACAAATTTCAAAGCCATCAACCATTATAAATTACATATTTCACTTGACAACAAAAATTCACCAGTTTAATCTAGATCTATGTATATCCTATACTCTTATACGAGCAATGTTTGCTTGTTTGCTTGTTTGCTTGCTTGCACAATTATCTCAAAAACGGCTCCGACGATTTCCTTCAAATTTTGGAATAAACTTAGTTTTACCTTAAAAATACGATTGAGATGGGTCTCGCCCCCAGGGAAAATCTAATTTTGCTAAAAATTAAAGTTTAAAATTACAAAATTTTAACATTGGGCTTATGGGTTGCCATGTTGGCAACGAATTAACAACATATAAACAAGAAGTACATTCAGAACTTCAAAAAGAAATGTAACAGCTGTTTATGTACTGCATATTAAATGTCAATAAAGTTTATTCTGATATTTAAATTTACTAATATTTCACCGAGCAACGCTCGGTCCTCCTGGTACTATAGATAATACATGAAGCCGGTTTTTGTAAACACTACTCCACCCTTATTTATGGACGAAATTCAATGTTTGGGATGTTATAATATTCGTCTCAGTTTTTAGTTTTGCAATAAGGTTTTATATTTTTGATATTTTTACTCTGAAAGGCGCGGGAAGCCCTTAAATTTCGTTTTTCGTCCATAAGATTTACATGGGAACAATTTATATTGAATTACAAAATTAAACAGCTGTTGAAAGTAAAACAGACTAACACGAAGCTAGCTGAATAGAAGCAATTAAACCACTAACTGGTACTGAAATATCAACATAATTCAATACTTGATGAAGATCGATGGATGAAATGCCAATATAATAATGTAATGTGATTTTCACTAAAATTTTATTTTCATTCAAAGTTACTCGGTAAATTACCATGGAGTAAGGTTTGATCACTAGGTAATCATCTGATAAATGCAGCACATTGCGCTGCACAGGCCCCCTAGTCCTACCTAAAAGGCTTAACACTTCTAAATTAAAATACAGTAAAAATATGCACTAAAAAAACCATTACTTACCAAAGAAACAGCAAAGATGAACGATCCCAAGGATCTAACTTTTGAATTAAACCTCATCTCCAGATACTGAAACAAGAAACAAATTTTAAAATATTGACTTAGCATTTTTTAAACACCTTAAAGTTCAGTAAATGTAACACGTAAAATATCATTTTACGATTACTCAGCTGCGATTAGGTAGCGCCAAAACAGTGTTATGACATTTGGTTAAATTATAACTCAGAATCTACTTAGAGGCTCAATTCTTAACTTTAGATAAAGCAACAATAATTCTTTAACATATAATATACATACAAAATATTCTGTATATAAAAATAATAAAAATTATTTTCAGATTTTTATTTGGGACATCAGGAAAAACGATACATTTGCACATTATTCTACTCATAAATTTACATTGAAATCGCTCTAAAAAGAAAATGTGAAGTCCATTCTTGTTTTGTTGAATTGATGTAGGTACTAATTTTATCGAATGGCTCAATTTCAACTCTTCGACTAAAACATATAGTAAAATAAGTGCACGAATACAGAGAGAGCGACGGGACCTGATGCGATGCGATTTATTAAACTTTTGTAATTCATTGAGTCGCTCTCTGTGTGTTTGTGCGCTAAGAATGAAAATGCACCTTCTATTACAACAGAGCTGAAAAGTTAGCCTAAAACCCCATTAAAATGCAAGACATTTTGCTATCCACTGAGTTGAAATATAATTAATTGGTCTTGGCGTCTCAAAAGGATTGAGGACAGTATATTGAACACCAAACCCGTAGAGGATTTTTTTATTGCTACATTTTTCCAAGAAAAGTTTAAGATAATCACCTGGAAGGCGGAGTTGAGCTGGAGGGGGTAGAAGACGGGGATGTAGCAGTAGATGACCAGGACGGACACGACCACCATGCTGATGATGATGAGGTAGTACTGGGTGCCGTACAGGTAGATCTCTGCGGGAACCCCTAGCAGTGTGATGCCGGACACGTGACTGCGACAGAGAAATGGAGGTGAGAATCTGTCACGATGTGAACCTTGTGATATACTGCCGGATTTAAAAAATCATAACTTCACAATTTACTTTATGAGGGTCACATTATTTGGATGAAAACAGTAAGAAAACCATGAGCGCACCACTCAAATCCTACGCATAGCCTACTCTTCCACTGTCGTTGTCAAACCAATATTTAACATTTTGATTGAATAAGCTACACATCTCAAACACCGAAGAAACGTGTCTCAATTGCTGATATTGATTTAACCTTTATAAAATAATTGACCACGTGGAAAGACTTCTCATCCAATACACTTTTTATGCTAAAATTTGGAAGAGTTATGCCTGAGTCACTGCAATCAATCATACAAATTTTCAGCTAGTTTCACAAAGTTAAAAAAATATGTCATCACAACTTGAGCAGACTTGCCAAATTTTAATGCCAAAATCAGTGTTTAGAAGTAGCTAGAACCACTAATTGACCTGTATCATGGTCATCTAAATGCAGCAAAGACTATACCATTGTCAATCTAGAGTTGGTTATAATGACTATCACATGGCCGTCGGACACATTGAACTGTTGAACTTATTGTCACTCTCAGTTCATGTACGATACACCATAAGATATCCTTCCTACTACCAAAAATCAGTTTCAAACGATACAAGGGCTATGAGAGGTCAATGCTAAAACTCTGGCTGAAAGGTCATTATTCAACACAGGATTTAAAACATCAACTTCCAACACCTACCTGGCGACGTTGGAGAGCGCCACCGGTATGACACCCATCTTCTTGCCACCCAAGAGATACTCGGAGACTGTGTTTTGGGTGCTGCAGAACCCGAAGTAGACACCGATCATGGCGGACATGCCCAGCAGCGCGCCGAAGATGAGGTACTCTATGAGACCAACCTGGAGCTCTGCCGCTGCAATGGAGACCACCGTCGTCGTTGTGTTGGTGTCCATCTGCGGTGGCAGAGATAGAGAGAGGAAAAGTTAGATTGACACAATCCAGAATCTTGAGAAGTTCACGTTCTGACCAGATTTGATCAAATTTGGTCAAACCTCTGATTATGTTTTGATTATGTGACATCTTTAGATCTGGGTGAAGAAAATTGACCATAATCGTTCAACCCCTTAAATAGAGTTGATTTGTTAATTTGATCAGGTCCGTTTGGACTTGATGAGTGTCCATCAGACCTATTCAAAGAGGTCTGAAAATATGGGGCTTAAAAGAAAGAGTGCTGACGTTAATGGATTAAAACCCTTGAGCTGGAAAATAACTTAGAAGCTCATTGCTTAATCCTCGAGAGGACGCTAAGCGGAGGAATCCTCCGGGTCAATATTTTTTGTTGTGGGAGATATTTATCTTTTGGTTAACAGCACTGTACTTTTGTGTAGCTCCGCCCCTATCAACCCGCATTTGACCTACCCTTATCCCGCTTTCACCGACCAGAGTTAGTTTGGCAAGGGCTATCATGAGGTGCTGGACGATTCCTCGTGAGCGTTCTTGTGTGTTTTGTGAACCCGGAGAGATAGAAAGTCTGTGTGCGATCGTTTTTTATTTGGTTATTTTTAATTATGTAGGCTAGAGTTGCCATTTTAAATTTGTTTGTATTTAAAGGAACTTTTTATTTTTTCATGTATAACTATTTGAATTGATTGTAGTGTAATTGTTATAATATTTAATGTATGGTGTATGCACGGAAACCTCATCATAATATTTATACATTCTCATAGTTTAGTTTTATACAAAAACTTTTTTATTTGTACTCCACACCGATGTTTTTACTATTATTATACTATTTTATAAAACTATTATTAAAAAATACTAAGTTTTAAGTAAAAAAGTGAAACATGGTTTTTATAATCGATAACAGTTATAATAATTACATTGTTTTAACTATGCCAGTCTTATTCTGTTTTGCTAGGATATAGTGAGAGATCGAATTTATAATCATTATCTGTTTTTATTTTAAACAATAAATGTATTTAGAATACATTTTGTGCATTTATTTGAAACCCGGAGGAAACCCTCTGGAACGAGAGACGGCAATTTAAATTTTAAGTGACCTCTGGATGGTTAACTTTATTACTTTATCGTACTTTTGAGAAAGTAGAAGTATAAGTGTATTGATTACTAACTAAAGTAGAACAAGAGGACTGGGATGTGAAAGGAGTGGAAAATGGATTGAAAAAATTAAATCTCTCAAGATTGCTCATCTAGAAGAAAATTCGTTTTCACCAGAAAGGCGAGGGATGACAATGAAAAGTTGAGGAAACTTCAGGAAAAAAACTAAGGAAATCCGACAGAAGGATAAAAATAATGTTTTATGAAAAGACCAGTAAAATGAGAAAGATAAAATAGTTCAATATTAGAAGGAAGTGTAAACTTTGAATAGGTTGAAGAGGAAAAAACTGAAAACAAGAACAAGCAGATAGATTACAGAGGAGATGATGGCATTCAAGCAATGAAAAATTACCAACAATTAAGAAAACACCCACTTAAAGAACATAATAAGAACGTCATGTCGTGAGATACTCATTGTCGTGAGATACTCATTGTCGTGAGATACTCATTGTCGTGAGATACTCATTGTCGTGAGATACTCATTGTCGTGAGATACTCATTGTCGTGAGATACTCATTGTCGTGAGATACTCATTGTCGTGAGATACTCATTGTCGTGAGATACTCATTGTCGTGAGATACTCATTGTCGTGAGATACTCATTGTCGTGAGATACTCATTGTCGTGAGATACTCATTGTCGTGAGATACTCATTGTCGTGAGATACTCATTGTCGTGAGATACTCATTGTCGTGAGATACTCATTGTCGTGAGATACTCATTGTCGTGAGATACTCATTGTCGTGAGATACTCATTGTCGTGAGATACTCATTGTCGTGAGATACTCATTGTCGTGAGATACTCATTGTCGTGAGATACTCATTGTCGTGAGATACTCATTGTCGTGAGATACTCATTGTCGTGAGATACTCATTGTCGTGAGATACTCATTGTCGTGAGATACTCATTGTCGTGAGATACTCATTGTCGTGAGATACTCATTGTCGTGAGATACTCATTGTCGTGAGATACTCATTGTCGTGAGATACTCATTGTCGTGAGATACTCATTGTCGTGAGATACTCATTGTCGTGAGATACTCATTGTCGTGAGATACTCATTGTCGTGAGATACTCATTGTCGTGAGATACTCATTGTCGTGAGATACTCATTGTCGTGAGATACTCATTGTCGTGAGATACTCATTGTCGTGAGATACTCATTGTCGTGAGATACTCATTGTCGTGAGATACTCATTGTCGTGAGATACTCATTGTCGTGAGATACTCATTGTCGTGAGATACTCATTGTCGTGAGATACTCATTGTCGTGAGATACTCATTGTCGTGAGATACTCATTGTCGTGAGATACTCATTGTCGTGAGATACTCATTGTCGTGAGATACTCATTGTCGTGAGATACTCATTGTCGTGAGATACTCATTGTCGTGAGATACTCATTGTCGTGAGATACTCATTGTCGTGAGATACTCATTGTCGTGAGATACTCATTGTCGTGAGATACTCATTGTCGTGAGATACTCATTGTCGTGAGATACTCATTGTCGTGAGATACTCATTGTCGTGAGATACTCATTGTCGTGAGATACTCATTGTCGTGAGATACTCATTGTCGTGAGATACTCATTGTCGTGAGATACTCATTGTCGTGAGATACTCATTGTCGTGAGATACTCATTGTCGTGAGATACTCATTGTCGTGAGATACTCATTGTCGTGAGATACTCATTGTCGTGAGATACTCATTGTCGTGAGATACTCATTGTCGTGAGATACTCATTGTCGTGAGATACTCATTGTCGTGAGATACTCATTGTCGTGAGATACTCATTGTCGTGAGATACTCATTGTCGTGAGATACTCATTGTCGTGAGATACTCATTGTCGTGAGATACTCATTGTCGTGAGATACTCATTGTCGTGAGATACTCATTGTCGTGAGATACTCATTGTCGTGAGATACTCATTGTCGTGAGATACTCATTGTCGTGAGATACTCATTGTCGTGAGATACTCATTGTCGTGAGATACTCATTGTCGTGAGATACTCATTGTCGTGAGATACTCATTGTCGTGAGATACTCATTGTCGTGAGATACTCATTGTCGTGAGATACTCATTGTCGTGAGATACTCATTGTCGTGAGATACTCATTGTCGTGAGATACTCATTGTCGTGAGATACTCATTGTCGTGAGATACTCATTGTCGTGAGATACTCATTGTCGTGAGATACTCATTGTCGTGAGATACTCATTGTCGTGAGATACTCATTGTCGTGAGATACTCATTGTCGTGAGATACTCATCCAAGGTATCTCACGACAATCGATCAAGCTAGATAATAATGGATAGTCAAAATGCATTTTTATCCACGACATGGAAAATCGTTTACTTTTGTCGTGACTCTTCTATAATGCGACGCATGTAAAAACAACTATTAATGTTCAGTTTGCGAAAACCGGATCGCAAATAATCAAATTGATCGATGTAAAAGATAATCGTTGTTGCGCCGCGGGCTCAAATCGATAGCCTATAATCATCAGGCATGTGCAGACAGGAATAACAAACACCGTCTCCATCACCGCCTGGTTAGAGTGAAAATTTTATTAGCCGTCTCTCGGGGTTGTTGAATATTCTGCGCAGAATGTGATCGGCAAATTACTGACTTCAGGTGAACATGTGACAGTTTAAACCTGGTCAAACTGGTTTCGATGTCGTTGAACTACTCTTACAGAATTTTTGGGGATTTGTAAAATTAGGATTTGTGATAATAAAGTTCAGTGCTAGTGCTAGTACAGTAGAGTAACACATCCGCTGTTCTAAACTAGTTGGGACCAGACCCTTCCTTTAAGTGAATTTTTAGAACTGGCAAAATTTATAAATAGTGTAGGATATATTTGTTTCCGTATTCTCGAACTGTGCGTATGATACAGAAACTAAATGGTTATTGGACCGAAGTAAGCGTTTGCTAGTGATGGAACCACTACCGAATACCGATGGAACATTTTAATAAAGTTTGTCTACAACAATCGAAACACAGAAAGGTGGTCACAACATTGACAAAATCGTACATTTAATAACCGCAAATACCAATTAAGCCTTAAGGAAAATCTGCATTAAAAATGTGTTTCGATTAGATGGGTTTTTGGAATATGGGGGCACTCTATTGTATCCAAAGATAATTCAATACGGTACGCCCGGTACTGGATTTTCCGTGAGACTAAACATATCATTCAAATTTTATCGTTGGGATAGAGGGGGTCTACTACTATAGACACGCGGAAAGTCCAAACATCCGCAGTAAATTCCAGACTGTCTGAATTCCCAACCTCACCTGCTACATTATTCCGTCGGCTAAACTAATGTTGACATTTATGACTACTCCGACACCCAGGAAAAACTTAGAGGAATGCCGGTCCGAAGAGGAATAAGGGGGGGAGGCAGCGGGAAGCCCACAGATCCGCCACAGAGGAAGAAATAAATTGTGCGAATCTTACTCTATGGCGTGCGCGGCGCCGGCCGGCCATTACCTTACCAAACCACTTTGAACCTGTCCAGAATCGCAACTTTCTATAATTATTCTTCAGCCTCAAAGTGGTTTTTCCTGGCGGCGCATGCGGGCGGGAGAATTGGTTCAAACTGGACGTCATTTCTGGCAATCATGTTTCATTACATTAATTAAAATGTTTTCGCGAAGTGTTTTTTTTTCGAGAGTGAGAATTGGTTCCAACTAAACAGACGTCAATGCTTAAAATAATAATATTGTTATTTGTAATAACAGGGTTGTTGTAAGTTCAATGGTTGCTGCTGGTTCCATAACACGGCCAAATAAACTTTGGTTTTGATAGTATTAAGCATTTCAAATTATAAATTATCACTACTTGAATTTATTTTTATAGACCGCTAAAGGATAATAAGTTGCAAATTTGGAACGGACTAGAATTTTATTCCATACAAAACTGATAGTTTTACTCAAGTCCAACCATACCTGATAGGCTTACAACGTTTTTGCATTCATCAGTTTTTATTTTTGTCAGGGGATATTTACAAACCCGATCTCCAAATAAACACAATCTGTGGAGTTCTAATTTTATCCAAAACGTTCTCAGTCGACCCTACCCCCAAATAATGAATTGGGCCATTAGGTTATCGAAGTTCAGTGCGTGAGGGCGTTGACCTGGTTAGGCCTCAAACGTAACACCACGAACATTGGTAGAAAATTGAGAAAGTTATGATTACGTAAATTAAAAACCCAAATAAATATTATGTAACTTTGAAAATTTTTAGCTTAAGTTTGTCAGTAAACATAAGCCTAAGTACTATATAATTTCGAACTGAAGGTTGTTTTCATCAAGTGCCAATTTGTACCAACAAACTTTTCATGTATTTATTTGACTTGAACGACCAAAAATAGAGCGTACACAGTTGTAATCACTTTCTTGAATAAACATTTTATGTTCATTGTTTCTCGTTTGTTCACACTTTTAACCAATGGCTGCTTTAGAAGAAAGGATGATTAGGCCTCGCACTTTAGATTGCAGCCACGATTTTCTGGATATTTTATGTTCATCATTACAAATATTGACGTGTGAAATATCAAACAAGTAATTAATTTTAAAGAATAAACCGCAACCATATATTGGTTCCGCATAACTTCTGATTATATGGTCATATTTATGTTAACGAGTAAGTAATAGAATATTGCATTAAACTAAAATATAACACACACATTCTCTTGACAAAATGTAGGCCTAAAGTCCCAATTGTACAATGCACTAACCGTCACTGCATTTGTTTATTTTTCCTTATCTCTCGAGACGAGACCCTTCAATCAGCCTACGATGCTAACCTTGATTCCATTTTGACCCAGTAAAAAAGAAATGTTTTCAATGACTAATTAATCTAAGTGAGGAAAAGTCAAGTACAGCAGATAAAAGTTATGTCATCAAGTTATTAAACAATTCTCAACATTGACCGAATTCATTTGACCGATTGTTTTTATCAATGAAGGTCCTATAGCTTCTTTCTTCAGTTTATTTAATTCGGCGTAAAATATTTGATTGATCAAAGGCTACTACCGACAATTAAAAAAAATTAACTATCATTACCGATACATTATTTATATCATAAAAGAGACCATAAAGAAAATAATTCAAATCTAAAGAGTTTTAAAATTTCAATCCAGAATGCCATCACTCTGAAAAAAATTCTTACAAGCAAATTTAAACGCTGTTGTAAGTTTTGAAAAATACTTGAACACAAAATAATATATCGATTTTGGTCTAGCATAAAAACAGGGACTTAAAGTATAACTATTGTTTAAATGTTAGGCTACTCAAAAGTCTATTAAATAGATCAAAGCAAATTATTGTACTTTGGTATTGTTAAAATCAATGATATTGGACATGTTGGAAACCTTATTGAGGAATGGGTGTCTCAGTTCTGCTTACAGCAAAAAAATAAAAAATAAAATAATAATAATAATAATAATAGATAAATAAATAAATAAAATAAAAAATAACAATCCGTCCTTTTCAATTTTGATTATTAGTCTCGAAAAGTAATTGAGTTAACATGAGTTGTACAAATTACATGATCGACCATCAATATTTAGATTAATTTAAGGCAAGCGTTTTGTCTGACAATTAACTTACTCATTTAATTGAATGCCCTTGCGCTATACTCATATTCGTTATAAAAACATGGATAATTTTACGTTATTAACTAAAAAATTACATTAAATAAAAAGTACGTACATAAAATATGCTTTTTTGTCATAATCCTTCAAATTGCATACCGTACGGTGAATAAAACTAAATCAATTATATAATTCCTAAAAAAAAATTAATATTAAAGATATTCAAAGATATTTAATATTTAAAGATTTATCTATCTATCTTTAATGTTTTATAAATAATTAATTGTAGAGTAAGTAATATATATATATATATATATATATATATATATATATATATATATATATATATATATATATATTTCCCTTTCACATAATTATTAAAATCGTATGTAAACAAACCACTCACTGTGACTCGACGACCTGGGGTGCAG
This sequence comes from Neoaliturus tenellus, assembly GCA_030545055.2. Taxonomy (NCBI): domain Eukaryota; kingdom Metazoa; phylum Arthropoda; class Insecta; order Hemiptera; family Cicadellidae; genus Neoaliturus; species Neoaliturus tenellus. The sequence goes on along the minus strand of CM061532.1, from coordinate 14,900,183 downwards.
CAACTGTACACAGACTGTGGCGGGGGACTCTGCCCCAGTGGTTATAAGAGGCGGCGCGGTCGGCTCTGACGTCATGGCGGACGGTGACGGCCCGCCAGGGGTTCCCGCGTCCGCGACAGACGACAGCCGAAAGGAGCGGCGCGGGGAGGGCAGAGGATCAGCTGGAGCCGGCATTGTTGAACAGCTGATAAGTTAGTGGAAGCAAGATGTGAAGTAGAGAAGGCGTTGGGGAAAATTAGGTTAGTATTTTTATTTAGCTAAATTATCTTTACGGCGATTTATTCTATTCATTTTATTTTGCAATAATTTCCGTTCCTATTTTATTATTTTTTGTTTACCCTTTTCTTCTTTAAAACTGCTTGCACTGTATAGAAATAATAAAATGGATAGCATGATGAACTATTGGTGGTAAAATGACGGTTTCTATCTAGTTTTAACAAGTGACTTTAGGTAATTTTAACGTAGGCCTTCGAAATTTTGAAAATTTTACAAATATTACTCTCTGTGACGTCGCAAAGTACAAAGTTTTCCTTAATTTGTAAAATATTCAAAATTTCGAGGTATGAGGGGCTTAATATAACTGATTCAACTAAACACTTACCAAGTTTAAAGAAAATCTGTTGAAAAAATTCGTCCGAAACAGGGGAATAAAATAAATACCCTGTTTTGCATTAAAAGCCGTATGATTAACATTGCCGACTGCGCAACAATGGGCTACTGGCACAGGGGTAAAGATGACTCTTATAAGTTTTTTATAGTTATTTACGAACTCAATACATTTCTATATGTGTGTTCTATATTATATGGGTTGCATGTAAATCTTCTAGGCGACCTTTTTGTTAGTTTTTTTATTAACAGCAGTTTTTTTTAGAACAATTTCTGAGTAATGGATATGTCACTGCATTTATTATTCCCTCTTTAAGAGCTTTTAAAATTTGGAACTGGGGAAGAAAAGAAAATCTTTGACAAACCCCAACATAAAAATCCAATAGGTATAAAGTCGTGAACGAGAAGGCAATTTAGTCAGGCCATGACGATTTATTTTTGTAGTGCATTATAAGTAAATTGCATTGTAGTCAATCAGTCGAGCTTAGGTATTAACAAATTAATGAGGGAAAACTAGATTAAATTCCCTTGATAACAAGATATGTAAGATGCATATATGGCTATAAATGGTGCCCATACAGCAAAGCTATGAAATCAGGGCTATACTTCGTAGATACCCGGTGTATATAATGCAAATTTCCTTTAGGACTCCACCCCGCAGAACCTTTAAGTTACCATAGATCCTACGGGGTTACAATTTGACGTGGAAATTCCTCTTAGGTACTAAGAATGTTTTGGAAAAATCGTTTTTGAAGTCCTTTAGGGCTCCACCCCACTGGGCTTAAAAATTACTCTATGGCCTATGGGGTTAATATTTGACATGGATGTTCCTATTTGCTCATAGGAAGTCACCAAGAAACGGTTTTGGAAATATAGTTTTTGAAACCCTTTTAGGGCTCCGCCCCACTGGACTAAAAAATTACTCAATGACCTACGGGGTTAATATTTGACATGATCGTTCCTCTTTGCTCATAGGTGCCCCGCTCACACTATTTCAATGTATATTAATCTTAATGTATATCTTAAGGAAGAAGATTTCGTCGGTCTTAAAATAGATTACAAAACAAATCCAACACGGGCGAATTCGTGACGGGCAACAGCTAGTTAACTACAGAATCTCTTTTAAAGCGTTAAACATTATTTCATTGTTTCAAAAACCATTTACACTAAACATAAAAGTGTATATAGAACTAAAATAAATTATACTGTCAAAAGCAAAGTACAGTAATCTATAATAATTTTACAGAGGATATTTAAATGACAATGTATGATCAAAGCAATGCTCAACTGTTAAATTATAAGCATGAAATTTTATGCTTCCATAATCTATATTTCAATTTTGGGGATACTTTTTTAGGTATTATATACCTATGACTTTTCAGAGTCAAACATTGAAAGACCGATCATGTCATGGAATTTAGAATTATTGGGCCTTGTAAAATGCATGGCTTCAATTTTTCTATTAACAAAATTCAACAAGTCATAAGTTACGTTGTTGTTTTAGGGGCTTTTAGGGGTCGTTTAAAAGTACTTTTTTAATATATACTTGTTTCACTGAATAAGGCACTGAACCCTACAAAATCACCGAACAACGTAAACTGTTAAGTTGTTTTTAAAACAAGAGAGAATCCTTACTTCCAGGAAGTTACGTAAAGGTGCACAATGTACTAGAAATACGTAGACGTATTGCAGTTTAATTGCTTTGCTCGTTCCCTTAATTGGTCCATGATTTATTTTATATCCTCACTTTTGAAATAAGAACCAATCGTGAAACACGTGAAAGGTTATTACATAAAGGTTGATACTGTACTTGCTTATAGCAAAGCATTTATGAAATAGTTAATCTGTTTATATACGTTTCATAAAAAACGTTACATTTTATCTAACAAAAGTTAAAGCTGAATTCACGAAGCACTTAAGCTTAAGGGCCAAAGTAGTTAGTTAGTTATAATAGTTATAGCTCAATATAGTTTCGTCTGTATAGTAAGAATAAAAAGTTTATTTGTCCTTCAAAACATTTTACAATGTATAATAGACATGGGCGCACCGAAACTGCGATCCAAAACCTATAGGTAAACGCCGAAACTGCGATCTTCCCCGGAGGCCACCCCCAGGACGCGATTCAGTGGACCATGTACATTTCCTAGAACTTACATGGATGGATAAACAGATGGCAAAATATAACTACAATGACTTTTGGCAGGCAGTTATTGAACTAGATTTTGGGTGAATTTCTGTATCCACTCGTGAAAGTCAGTAAATCAACTGTCTGGTTTTACAAGTTAACCAAGCAAATGCTCGGTCCCCTCTTTACCATGAAACATTTATTTTTTGATATTGTTTTTAGTATTTTAAAAAAGCTATTTACATAATCTTTAATTTGTTTGACGTTTTATTGACCTTAGATGCACATAGTTGTAAAAATGAACATAAACAATTTAATAGTCTTATAATTGTTTGAATGCAATTTGATGCAATTTGACGTGGTTTACTTTTGGTGTTAGTTTTGATTGTGTATTTTCTTTTGCAAGATTTTTTTAACTCTTATAAAATAATTAACGACCTAGAAACATTTACAGTTTTATAACTTTTTAAGGAACGCGTTCTAAAAATACCTAAGAACTCGCCCGACTGTTGTGATTTCCCAAGGTTGTTTAAGCTTTTCTATGAATGAGTTGACGATGATATTGACAGGTCGGAGCTAATGACTTGAAACAATCCAGTAACAGAAGCTGTTACGCGGAAAGTCCAAGTCCAACGGCAGACGCGCTTTGTACTATAGTAGGATTCACGAAAATAGTCCGATGAGAGTTGATACATTGTTGCCAAATTTATTCTGAAACACATTATTATACTGTGAAACACATGATAAACATAACCACAAATGACAACATTGCAGGGCGGGAGGGGGTGAGGGGGGACACAGCTGTTTAAATTTCCATCGGACTATTTTCGTGCATCTTACTATAGTACTTGCTCTTGTGTGTAGCAACAATCAAGTCAACTGTAATGGTAGAGTTGCAATCATTACACACCGCACAGACAGGATACAATGATTATGATGGTTTGTAGCAACGGGTACCACAATCAACGGTGCTGGAAAACTCGCCAACTTACAATAATATTCATTGAACGGTCTTAGTAGGTATAATTAGTATTTGATAATCTTTCAACAAGAAGAATTGAGGAAGGGTTAGTGTGAATTAATGAGGAAACCCTTTATAGATATGTTGCTACCTCTTTTATTAATAACCGTACAAGTATTATATAGAGTTTGTTTATTTAAAACTTTATTATATCTATTAAAAAAACACACACTATACAGTTGTGCACACTATACACAACACTAATCATTAAGGCTGCTATTAGCTCATAGATAGGTATGTACTATCTAAGAAACGTTTTGCAAATATAGTTTTTTATGCGCTTTAGGGCTCTGCCCCACTGGACTTCCAAATTACTCTAGGGCCCATGGGGTTGAAATATGATGGAGGATTTTCTTTGCTCATGGGTACTCACTAGGAAACGGTTTTGCAAACGCCCCGCCCCATAGGACTTCAAAATTAATCTAGGGCCTGCGGGGTTGAAATTTGACATGGACGTTCCTCTTTGCTTATAGGTACTCAATAATAAACGACTTTGCAAATTTCCCTTAGGGCTTCTCCCCACAGAACCTCAAAATTACCATAAATCCTAAGGTTAATAAATATTGAATGTCAATGGTCTGTTTTGCTAATAGGTGCTCACTAAGAAACGGTTTTTGCAAATATAGTTTTCGAAGTTTTTAGGGCTCCGCCCCATAGGACTTCGAAAATTAATCTAGGGCCTACGGGGTTGAAATTTGACATGGACGTTCCTCTTTGCTTATAGGTGCTCAATAATAAACGATTTTGCAAATTTCCTTTATAGGGCTTCTCCCCACAAATCCTCAAATAATTACCATAGATCCTACGGGATTGAAATTTGACGTTTATGTTCAGTCAACTGGTGTTCAATAGGAAACAGTTTTCTAAAAATAGTTTTGGATGTTATTTAGGGCTCCACTCCACGTGATTCCAAAATGACTGTAGGGCCTACGGGGTTGAAATTTGACATGGTCGTTCCTATTTGATCATTGGTTTTCATTAAGAAAAGGTTTTGTGGTTTTATTCCTTCAGATCTCAACTCACACTACTTTATTGTTTCAATGTCATTTTTAAGGAAGAAGATTTTGTTGCTCTTTAAAAAAATTTTATCACAAAAAATATAAATAAATACAAATAAATTCAATCACGGGCGAGCCGTAACGGGAAACAGCTAAACTTTGACGCTGCTTAAGAAAGGCGGTAAATCGCCCAAAACGCGTACAGCGTGAATATTGATTTTTGACACCTCAGGCCATTTACGTAAGTAAATATATCTGAAGTAATGTATATAATATATAGGTGTCAAGGCTGTTTCTGAATTGGGAAACAGCCAGTTTCATCATAAAACAGGTATAATAATAATAATAATCGTATGGCTTTTAAATCTTTAAAAAGCCATAAAACAGGTGAAAAGTTTAAATTATGCAATTTATTATTACGCCCTCTGCCGTTTTACCGGTGAAGCGCCCGCTCGAGGGTTAAGCATTACAATAATCTTGTTAGCTTTCGTAGCTGTACCTGGCTGTACCTATCACCTTTTGGTTTAATTAAACTCTTTTAATATTAAACTCTTTTAGTGTTAATATGCCCATCACAAAGATTCGCTAAGGTTTTGCATACGTTTTGCTAAGGTTTGCTTTTGCATAAGGGTTCGCAGTCTCCAAAAAGTATTTTCGTCTATAATAAAATTCATCTCAATACGTTACATTTTTTTGTTCCTCGGTGTTTTCAACAATACATTTTCTTTTGCATTATCGAGATATTAACGACCTACAAGCTGCACTTTTGCGCTGTTATTATGCAAAGGTTCTTGCGAATCTATGGAATAAAACGATCGTGACGTCACTAATGGTTGATGACAAGATAATTGAACACCTGGTTACTTGTAGTCGGGAAATTATTATTGTAATCAACCTATTAAATTTCTCGTGACCTGTAACGTCTCACCAACATTTTTCTCGTCATTTATTGAATGAACTGAAAGAATTAAAGTTTTTAAAGTTGGTAAGCGAAATTCTAAGATTTTTTAAAATAAAAAAACTTATATGGCACTATATGTACTTTATATGTACTAAATATGCGAAAAGTTTTAATAACTCTCTATTTGTACTTATTTACTGTATAATAGTTGTATTAATTTACTGTGCTACATGGGGCAGTCTACACTAGACAATTAGGAAAATTACCCTTTTTCTCATTAGCTATGCCTCACTTGTTTTCTTTTGTTTCAACTACATTTCATGTAGACCTATACAGTGTCATCATGTTATTATTATTGTTGGAAAGAAATATTTCGAAATGCAGCATCCTGTTTCTCTTAGCAAGGGTACCCAATGCCACAATGGTTCGGTCTTTACTACTGAATGGTAAAGACGGATTAATTAATTTATTATTAACAAATCACAACTCATCAATTATTTACTTTGCTGTTTGTAACCTTAACTTTTTTTAATAATTTCACAGAATGCTATATATTTAGGTTATGTTTTATTACTCAAGCCTATATTAAATTCACAAGCAATGCTCTGTGAAGTTACTGTATATTATAAATAAATAGTGAAAGAGAGTTTTGGATTTTGTTTACGTCTGTCATTCAATAAGTCTCTCTCTCTCTGCATGTTTTTGTAGGAGTCGTATCAAATTAAAAATAACTGGCTGGGTAGCTGAGTGGTTATAGCGTTATAGTGTTCGCCTTGGAATCCTGAGGTTGCCGGTCCGATCCTGAGAAAAAAAATCAGTAGCTATTTTTAAGGTTCGATTCCGGACCCAGTTGCCAATTGTCATTGGGCTTTTAACTGATGATGCTTTCTAACATCTGGTCGATGTTGGGAGGTAGCAAGACTGGGCTTTGGACAGTTCCCTTCAAAACGTTAAAAACAACATTGGCGTAGATACACACAAACGAAAAAGTCCAGTTGTTAACAATGCATTGTTAGATGATGTATAGCTTACAAGTAAGTATTAATTTTACCGACACTTTTATTGTACTTACCTCAAACTTCAATCATTTCTAGGGGTTTCCTCTAAAAAAAAAAAAACGATCTTTCAAAACCCCCTTCAAAAACAGGATATTTTCCAAAAACAAGTCTACTGCAACGCAGAGATTTTGATCATATTTATAAAAATTTATGTTGCGAGGAGGCATTGACTATAGACTTTAGTGAATATAGTCACGTTATTGTATACCGTGTGTCGTGCAACCATTGTACTACACTTTACAAGGTTATTCAGAATGCAAAAACAAACAAACATTTCAATACAACATATATCTCAATTTTTTCATCTGCCTGTATGTAATTTTTAGTTAGCACATCATAAATTTTAACCATTTTGAGCTATGTAATTGAACAACTGTTACGTCAAGACCAAAATCCATATGAATTTTGATATTTCCAAATTTTGCGGTGCCGAAATAGCGACTATTTTAAAATTTCAAAGCTATCTAAAATAAAACCCAAAATGACAAAAAAATTATACAAGTCACAAAAGAGTTGATCTAAACAAAATTAAAATTTTAAGATCGTCTTTGCAATTTTAAAATCAACACAGGTAGAGGGAATAAGATAGAGGTGCCTTAACATTGGCTACGTAACAGTTGTGCTAAATTTCAATTTCATAATTTAGGCCTAAATGGTTTAAAAGTTTATAAAAATCACATATAGACGGAAAACGAGTTGAGATATGGCCCTTGTTGCGTTGTAATATTTGCTTATTTTCTCTCTGAGTAGGGAATCTGTTGTAATTCGCTCCATTTTTTTGCTCTACACCTGCACAGCAATGGTGGAGGCAATTTATTTGAGCACTATATTTAAAGACACATACACAGATTTACCCACAATACAGTGCTCTGGACGGGTTGGAACTCGTTTTATTCCAACCGGTCCACCAGAACACGTGGTGCGATCATGTGACCCCCGGTAGCAGCAGACCTGCGTAGTCGGCGCATCCCTGAGGAATTCGGCAGACGGGTTTGCTATGTTGAAACATATCATGAAGATATGAGTATGGATATGTGTAGCAGTGGACGTTTTTATGCAACTCTTGGTAAATTCCTACTGATGAAAAATATTTTAGTCGACTCTCACTTCGAACCTCTTAACCTCTATTAGGCCTACTCGAAATCCTAGGTACCGGTATCTCGGATTTCAGTTCGTTGAGTAAAATCTATTATTTTTATGTAATATGATTTTGTATTAACTATGCCTAGGAAATTTGAGGGAGCTTAACCCCCAAGCCCCTCGCTTTAGCCTCCAATGCCTTTAATTCATCCCCTGCCGCAATGTGGTGTAGATTAACGTTCTTATTTTATAGAAATTGAAATTAATTGAAATATTATATCACGCTTCGTAAATAAAGCAGTTTCTTACGATGCCCAGGTGCACGAAAACACGCAGCATGTAGCAAAACTATTGTACTTCAAATAATTTTGGGGATTTCATGTATTTTTAATGTTACATTGTTTTAAAACTGAAAGATAAGCTTGACTGACAATTATTTTTTACGGTTTTTATATAGGTCAATTTGAAAAAGTTGCTTGGTTACTCTTTTAAAATCGGAATGCAATAAGAACAATCCAACAATAATTGCAAAATTTCAAGACAAAATCCAACATTAATCCTGTGTTATTTTTTATATTCTAAAAGTAGCGGAAACTTGGTTGGCGGAAAAAAGTTGGCGGAAACTTTCTATTAAATTAAAATTACTCTTGTTTGCAACTACATAGCTTTCATATTAACTAAAAATACATTGCACCCAAATTAATTTCATGGTTAAACATTTAAGTACGTTAATATATTCCCAGCTTAGCATTTAAATTCAGATTAAATTCTTATTTGGCTTTCTCATTCGAAATACCGGTACAATTCCTAAAAATGTTTCCTCTTAAATGCGCTTCTGCGTTTAATAATAGGCCTACTGTTGATGACTATCAATTAATTAAAAAAAAGTAACTGAGAATATGTTAAAAAACTGAATTTAAAAGTAAAAATATCTAGTTTTAGTATTGGAGTTAGTCTCAATTTTATTGGCGCTTTGAAAATTTTAGTATCTATCTAAATACTCATAATTTTCTTTGCGTTATAGTTTTATTGATTTCATGTGCGATTTAATTTACTGACCATCACTTTCACTTTATGAACCTGTCAAGGCAGGCAACTATGTTGTTCGTGTCGGAAAAGATGATTAGTGTAAATATGAATCTGACTGCCAGTTATAGGCCTACTATTTCACATTACAGGTCAATAATAACAAAATGTCCTTTTTATCATTCTGCACGAAATCAGCCTGTTTTTTGTTCTCTTAATAATACCAAAACCGATTCTTTTCTGTCCTAGGACTGAAAAATCATCTGGAGAATTTTTTAGGTCCTAGTACTGAAAAGTCAGCTGTTTGCCAAGTATATTACTATTGATTTATTAATGTTGATTATCAGAATTTTGAAATTCAAACGTTATGAAAAACATTGTTTGTAAATATCAGAAATGTAAACACTGCATACTACTTACTTTGTAAATATAACCTCGAAAATACAACTTTATAGTTAATATTTTTAACGATCAAAAGTCTAATTTTCGCATTATGATAAAAAACGTTGTTCATCACTCGGAGCAAAAGTGTCTTTTTGATGCTTAATCGTTTTTAAAAACTCGGCTGCGCCTCGTTTTTAAAACACGATTGCGCACCAAAAAGACCCACTTTTGCTCCTAGTGACGAAAACTACTATTAAGATATATAAACAGTGTAACACATTCATATATTGATATCAAAGATTAACAAACCTACAGTACTTACATTTTTGTCGTGTGGTGGACTTAAAACTAAGTTTATATTACGTTGGTGACCAACCTTTAAAGTGCTTCAGGATCTGGAGTTGAAACAGCAATCTGGTCTGGAAAAGCCGATCTTCATGTGGCTCTCGAGGGGAGGAAGGAGGTCTGCGAAGCAGAGGACGTCCATGTGCATGTCCATCTGTTGTGGTCCTAGAGAGTCGTGCTGTTTCCAACTGGAGAGAAGGTCGTGGTGAAGGATCTGATTTAGAAGAATGTTTGTCGGAGAGTCAGCTGTGAGTTGCCTCGTTGGACACCTAGTGGTGTTCGTTCCACCCACGAGGGGTGAACAAATACTTCCTCTAAGGTGTAGGGGCCTTAAGTCTCGATAACCGTACCAAAAAACCCCACCCCCCTTTAGGGTATCGGTCAGTGCACTTAGGCCCAACTATCCTATTAACATATCGCGGTAACAGGGGTACGATAATAAAGGGATAGGGAGACAAGGTGGCCAGAAATGTTGGGGCTGAATAAAAAAGTTAAAAAATCAGATACCGTAATGTATAATAGGATAGTGTCAGATATGTAAGGAAGGTTATAATTGATATGAGGGTTTGAAAAGTTAAGAAATGGAAGCTTGAAGATAAATTAATTATGTAACCTATCGAGGAAAAAGTAGTGGGGGAGTGATGGCTTGAAAACTTCAATTTGTCTTTGATATGGATGGGGGCTGGAATAGTTCATTTAACAGAGCTCCTTCTTTAAGAGCCGTAACATTCAACGACTTTTAAAGAAGTCCTGAAAAATGAACTTTTAAGATGAGTAAAGATATTTCACGGAACTAGGATAGGTCATCTAACAGAACCCCACTCACAGAGCCATAGACATTTAATGACTTTTAGAGCCATAACATTTAATGACTGGGGAAAAGTTCTGAAAGATGACCTTTTGGGCCACCTTGGTGTGGGGGCAATGTGTATATTTGCAAAAAAAAGGTTGATATACGGTTGGGGGCTATTGTATGATAAACTGCATGGGCGCCATCTTCCTGGAGTAATCTGCAACAAAAGAGAGAACCAAACACATTAGAATATTTGATTTTGAAGTGTCATGAATAATTTTCAAACAATTACAAATGACCAAGTTTTTATTCTGGTATACTTTAAAATTTGCATTATAAAACAATCAGATTTAAATACACCAAATGTAATATAAAATTAATAACAAACTAAAGCAATAACACACAATAAATAAATTGTATTGCAGGAAATGTAATATAGTATTTTTTTATATTTTGTTATATACAAGCCTTTCAACAAGTTACCGGGTCCATATTCCTCAGTAGCTAAGATCATCAGTACTCGATATTACAAGTTACAAATATCGTCAGAAGCTAAATGTTAGAAATGATAAAATGTTAGTAAATTAATTATTCATGGTTTTAAGTGTAAAATTTCAAAGTTTAATTTAATGAAAATCAAAATGAATTCATCAAGTAAAACAAGTAGTTGTTCTTGCACATAATTATTAAAAAAAATGTCATTAGTGTTCTTACGATGATATGGCTTATTTCATTGATTGATTGTAACAGAAATACAAAAAGCATAATTAATTTTGCTTTAAAATCAGTTTCATACAATAAATTTAAAAAAGAGTTTAGAAAAAAATATCGTATAAAGTGTTTTAAACTTAATACTAGTGAAATGAGTTAAAAATTTATTTACCTGGTTTTGTTGTATGCAGTGGAGAAGGTCTTCCAAAGGACTACGATATACGACTAAGGGCTACAGATTAAATGTGTTACACTGTTTACCAATTTAAAGACAACGTAGGTAAGCGGTAGAGTTGAAGTAAAAAGGAAATATTAATCGAATCGTTTAATAATTAATCTTATAAAAGCGACTGGATATTAACATGCGAATTTTTTATTTATAAAAAAGTAGGCCTATATCTAATTTGATGGATCAGATCGAATCTACCCATGAATTACACAATTATTACTAAATTACTGCCCATGTTATTCCACAATCATCATCGGTCGCCTCCGGTCTTATTGAAAATTGTATTCAATAAAATAAATCTATATATTAATAGACAATCATGTTTCTTTTCCTCCTTCTTTCTCAGCTTGTGGGCATCGTAGGAAAAATCCGCGCATAGGCCTACTAGAAAGGTAGTAAGCAGAATCGCATAATTCAGATCAGCCGCCAGCCGCCAGGGCTACGCCCTACAGACTTTAAAAGTTTCATTGTTATCTTATGATGGATGAAGGGTAATTGATGAAATCAATAGACAGCTCTTGTAATAACAAATACACAGATGTTTTTGTCATAAAATTAATATTCTAAAACTATTTGGTTCAAGATCAGCGGAAATTTTGGTCGAATTTCGACCAGTGGGCAGATCCCTAGTTTAAATCAAGTGGAAACCCAAAATTGAGGTAAACATTATGAAGTCAGCCGTTCAATTTTATTCCGTTACAAGTATGTCTGAAATATTATCCTATTAAATCATAAAAAAATTTCTTCTATTTTTGTAATCTCACATCTATAGCTCAGCAAGAAAAGTGTGATCCAAAACCTTTTTATGCCAAGCTTTAACTTCTTTATTATTTAACTGCACTTGTTGCTTTTCCACCTCACACATATTGGAGTTAACACCCGGTGCAATACATCATACCCTTAGAATATCGATTAATCCGAGAATGGTTAAAAATAGTTTATTTGTCCTCTTATCAAGTCCAAGTTCTGAATTCAAGTTGATATTCCAACCCTCTAACCATTTACGTCCACAACTCAATAACTCCAAATATCTAATCATGGGTAATTCCAATGCTCAACATATCCATGTGTGCAGATCCTAATTTAATGTTCAACAACTTGGCAAGTTAGTACTGTATAAAAAATATTTCTATTTACTACTGAGAGCTGGGGAGTTCCAACGTCTGAACAACAGAATTTGTGTACAATTGCACTGTGTTCTATCTCATTTGTAGAGAAAACAACAATAATAAATCGCGGACAAAACATACAAAATTTAATTAATAAATGGTGAATAACGTAAATAATATTGCAATGTAGTCCTACAAAAATATGAGTAAATAAGTAATCTTATTCTATTACTCACGAATAAGAGGCACCCTTCAATCGTCGAGTATGAAAAACCACGTTTAAAATCTAACTTTTTCTGTTACTTAGCAATGATTATAACAATGGATTTAAAAATTTAATTTAAAACAGATGATAAGTTTTCAAAATTATTTGTTAGGCATTAGGCGATATGTTTAAACAGTTTTATGCACATTCATTCTCTTCTATAATCACAATACAAAAATTAAAGATATTTAAAATAATTTTTCTAAAATACCATCATAACATAACCAACTTTAGTGACAAAAACTACAATATAAATAAATGTTCTAGCATCTTTCAGATGATTCTCTGTGTATGATTGTTCTACTTAAAGAGAGACGATTAGGAAATCGTTAAAACCTTCAAATTGGAAAAAACTAAAGATATAAATTGAAAAGAAAATTCGGAGATACTCTGAGTTTTTTACATCATGGAAACTATTCAAAACCGAAAGAGCCTCGGGCTTATTGTCTTGTCCAGTTAATGTAGATTATGCAGTTTTTACTATCATGTTATACAATTTCATTTGTTTCGAATTTATTGCATATTGTAGTGTGATGAGAAGTATCGTTCGAACACAGCCAAAAACGTTTTGCCTACTCTCGATGAAACACGATCTCGAGGCCGGCAAAACTCAATTTTCGGCCCTTGTATTGAAATACGATATCAGCTTGGGCTTCATACTTTTGATACTTTCTTGAAACGCCAACGCACTCTATGGTGCGTCTTTTAAGGTAAATATATGACTGCGTGTGTCAATTGTGATGGATTAGATGAGATACATCTTCGTTACTGACAAATTGCAATATCTCCTGTATACAGTATTAATAGGCAAACACGTTTCTTTTCCTCCTTTTTTTCTCAGCTTGTGCGTTAGGAGAAACCCAAGCATGCCGTTAGAAAGGTAGTGTTAGTGATATATGTATACCTCAAAATTTAGAAAACTTAAAAATATTACTGCGCAACAATGGTCTACACCCAAAGGTGAAGATGACTCTCAAGAGCAAACAAATTAATTACATAAAAATACACTTAACAATAATTAAGGATGAGCAAAGAGGAAAGGATTCAAACAAAAGAACGTTCTATGAAATCAATGATTCATAAACTAGTTTGGGTTTGGGTGACATCTTCTTCCTCCAGATATCTGTGATAACATGTTGGTTTATTTTATTATACGGTATCTGTTTTAAGACTCGAAGTTAAGTTAAATTCATCATAACAAACTTGATGATGAAATGACGTACGTGACCTTTTTTATCAAGCACTTAATTTAATTCTCCTTCATATTCTTGTATAGTAATGCAGATCTATTATATATTGATAAATAAAATAAAGTAATCTTCATAATAAAAAGGTTTATTCAAGTCAGATGGCAAATAACCTAGTTGTAATCTATTTATGATGAACATGTATCCGCCACCTTGAAAATAGAAGTTAAACTTTTTTGGGACCTTGCGCACAGACTATCAGACAACTTTGTGCAGTTTGTATAAAATCATTAGGCCTACTACATTGTCAGGTTTTTTCACCATTTTGATTATTTTCACTTTTATTTCAAAGAAGAATACCGACACCAAATACAGATGTCCAGAATAGTGGCAAAACCTTTAGAATGAAATGCATGTAGATAGAAATGCTTGTTTTAGCATCTTTTATCTTAGTTTCTTTTTACCCAACGATTTTAACCTAAACATTTAAAAGAGCTAAAAACGCAATTTTGTATGTTTTATTTGTAACTTAGCTTGTTCTTTAAAAATCCAGAAATATGTTTCTCTTGTTATTCTGATTAGAAATTGACACATGGCACTATCTCGCTTTTCTATAGACATAACCTTTACATGTCCAAACTTACATGACATAAGTTTTTCATGTCCCACTATATGTTGGATTCAACAAATTTGTTTACGAAGCCCATGTTGCGAGCGTTGCGGTAAACCTATATACTCACTCCCACGGGGTTTATACGGAAAATATATTTGTTTAACCAGAACTTGATACAATTTATGTACTTTCACTGCGAGGAGACTATAACCTATATTTGCTTACAACTCCCTCAGGCAGGTAACCTACATCCTCATTTACATGGTGTTATGGTGAAAGTAAAAATAATTCCATCGGAAATTCGCTGAGTACTCAGGTCTACTGTGACGGTATTTTATTATTTGACAGTTTCACACATTTCAAGTGTACAGAGAAAGTGACCGGTCACTGTGGTGCGTGTACAGTCAGTTTCCACCGATGTTTCGCTCGCGTGCTACATGCGTCATCAGGACCCGGTATTCCTTGGCCCAATGAAAACACTTCATGACATTGACCGAGGACGAGGACAAACCGACCGGTTCAACACCCCACCTGCCGGCCGATTAGAATATGCATAAGGCGAGGAAATCTCGAAAAAACTTAATGTGAATCATAATATTTAACTTCAAAAACCAATGCGGGAGAAAACTTTAACATCGCAGCTCTCGTTGTCAAAGTGAATTTCGTTAACACCCGCAATTTGTGTCTTAAAAGAGACTGAATAAAAACTATTACGATGTAAAAGTTTGCATGAAAAGTTGTGATCGTAATGTGGTTTTTCATTTTGAAGCTCTGCTGCACATCAAAGAAAATCAGATAACAAAATAAATTAAAACGTTAAATAAAATTGGAAGGTTGTAAAGTTTTTGTTAAATAAATTATTGACCCTATGACCCTTTTCAGGAACGGATGTAAGAAAAATTATATTGAATATTTTACTATTATTTTATTTAACAAAGGGACTGAAGTTGAGAATAAAGAATGAAAATTGTTTTATCATACAACTATCAATAACTAGTTGGGTAGCTGAGTGGTTATAGTGCTCGCCTTTGAATCCAAAGGTTGCCGGTTCGATCCTGAGGGAAGTTAGTAGCTTTTTAAAGGATCGATTCCGGACCCAGTTGCCATTTGTCATTGGGCTATTAATTAATGATGCTTTCTAACAACTGGTCGATGTTAGATAGTAACAAGACTGGGGTTTGGACCTTTTCCCGTCAAAACGTTAAAAAAATGCCTCTGGCGTAGATAGACACAAAATACAAAATAAGGTAACGAGTATAGTTATAGTTTAACTAAAGTTTTGGTGATAATTTTATACTGTATTTTCTTTCATTTGTATGGTCTACCTACATTCTCGTGTAGGCCTAATCACTTCAGAATGGTACTTAATGCTCCTAAAAGGTACACAAGTGTTTTATATATGTATATTGTTGTGGCACTTTTAAAATGTATTCCATTGAACCTTCTTTAGCACTATTGCTCTGTAATAAAAATATTATGTCTTTAGTGTACCAGTCCAAAACATAAGTACAGGGAATGGGACCAATATGTTCGCCCCAAAACGATTTAGCCTATGTACCTTATTGAAGGAAACCAAAGATACAAAACACATGCAGTTCTCTACTTTTAACTTTTCTCAAATACTATGTTCAACCGGCTCTCCTTTGATTCAATTTTTAATCGTGCTTGAACTTGATCTGTCTCTTGAGAAAATGAATTATAACTATAACCTTATAACTATAACTATAACCTATAAAATGCATATTCTTAGATGATTTTTTTTATCTTCACGTTTTAATGATGAATTTTCTAAAAAATTGTCTACTTACCATCTAAAGTCAGCCTGTGAGAGATATCATCAACTGGTGTTTTAACCAAAAGATGACTGACTCCAGAAATGATTTCATCACAAATCAAACTAATTTACGAAATATTTAATCTAAATTATTGGTGTTTCCTAAAACCCACACAAAGCACCTTGTTCTATACCCAAAACAAATTCGATTCGAGGCGGCAAATTAATTAACGATAACGACGACGATTCCAAAAACCGCAGAATGGACGTGATTTATACTTCTTTGATACAGAATAAGATCAAATACATCCCAGAAGTTGATAGCATAAAGAATCCAAACATTTGCCGAAGGTGCAGCGACCTTTCCTTTTCCTCGAGCTCACGTGTTTTCCTCCATAAGCACGTGAGGACCTATGACGTCACGTAGATATTAGAGAACTGTGATGGGAACCTAAAGCACCAGTGGGAACCTAATGACAGGGGAGTAACTCAAGGTCAGGCTCTTGTCCTTGAGTACCTCTAGAGATCGAATACTATCAGGAAATGAATGAGACCAAACATTACTACTAGCTACTAATAGTAGTAGTACTCGCAGACTCAAGGGCATGAGTTGAGATTTAGCTAATGTCTGTAATATACCTGAACTGACTGATTGCACTTCATTTCATTATAATGTGTATTTTACTTTATAAGATTAGTTATTACAATCAAGTGATCATATAGTATATTGCTAAGTTTTGGTAAAGTTAGTCAGTTGAATGTTGTTATTGGACTATTTTTACTGTTAGATTTAGAAATCTGTCAAAAACCCAACCCGCGTAGGGTTTTACACGATGAATCAGTCTAACGGGAGTGGATCTACCGGCAATGGACTAGCTCTTTCAAGGTCAAATGTGTGATTATATCATTATTAAATCTTTGAAGTAATATATAATCGTGTTCAAGCAGTTAATCGTTTGTTATATTTGCAGGGTCTACATATTTTGTTGTATAGATTAAAATTCAAGAGTTACGATTAAAATATAAATGATTGTTTCAATTTCAAGGCTAATTATGTCATACATTTATTTTTAGAAAGGTTTAGAATTAAACACATTGTTATCCAATACCATAAACACGCGTAAACCTATTTTATTCTTATTTAACTTTTTAATTTGTTTTCTTATTTCATCAAATTAAATTCAATTTAATCTGCATCCACGGATTATTTGAGTCATGATTATATAAAATCAAGTCGTACAACCCAACCTATATGCCTAAAATAAATCTATACTTATTTAATACGCTAAGGGTTTTTTATCCTGAGAACTCCTCCTACAATTTTCAACCGATTTTCAAGTTTTTGGTGTCGTTGGATAGGGAAGATTGAGGTTTTGCCTGTAGTTGTTTCCGCCAAAAACTGATAAGAATCGGACTGAAAATAAAGGCGCTATCCACAATTGAAATCTCAAAATTTCCCATTTAAATGACATTGGGATTAAATAAAGCATTTTAAACATCTTTTAATAATCAGCTGTAAATAAGTGTGGTTTTGGTGATTAAAGAGATTCACAATATTGGATTGGTCGGGTGTCTGATTTAGAACTAAATGTAACATTTGTATTGTATTAAAATAAATTGCTCGATTTCGAGCAACACGTATACTAGTAGAATATTAAAACTCGACTTAAGAAATCCAAGCTCCTTAACATACCAGTTTGTACAATGTACATTTTACTTTGGAATGTACACTAAAAATAGTTCCGTACAGATTAAACTCCAACGATTCGAAAGACTTTTTAAATTAAGTAAAATGTATAATATAGCCTACTGTACAGCCATACAAAAAAATATTAAATTGCAATTTTTTCTCGAATCACAATTTTGACAGTGAAATATTAAGAATAGTTTAATATACAACTGTTAATTAAAAAATACAATGTCAATAAAAACTAAAAGACATCTTATATGGTAAGCTAGTTTATATTTTAATGCATTATATAGAGGTAAAGATCACACAACCTCAGAACGAGTGGGATAGCTCTCGAAACAACGATAAATAAATTTGTGACGGTTCAAATTGATTGTAGAAAATTATTCGTGTAGAGAAAAACCTGTTGACCAGTTAATAGGCGGTTTGTGAGGTCAAGTTCAAGGTCAAAATAGTTATAAAATTTGCATGATTAAGAATGTCAACTCTAGGCGATCACCACTTTACAAGGTATTCTTGCCCGATTAACTTGTTGAGATCATCAATTCTTGACTAATGCCAATGGTAATCAATTAATTTATTTTTTAACGCGTATGTTATGAACTAAAACATTTTTTAGGACTGAAGTAAATTATTTTACATGCTAAGTCCATTGACAATGACAAAAGGTTTGCTTGCAAAGGCGCGATGTAGGCCAATGACGTTTGCTTAGTATTGATGTTTTATTTTTATTTTAAGAATGTTATCTTGTGATTATTTTATAGAATTCAAATAGATTAGATGCACAGTATTAACGCGGGGTTTTAGGTCCAGTTTATGTGGACGGCGAGAGAGTCGTACATTTTTAACAGATAACCCGGCGTTCTGATTATTTTTATAAAACACTGAAAATGCGGACAGTGTTGAAAGTTTCCAATTGAAGTTTCCTTTTCGACAAGTAAAGCTGGATTAAAACTCATATTCTTTACTTGTTATATAATTAAATTTATTTTAATGCAATTCTCAGTAAGTAAAATACTTCAGTTTTCTGAAAACAGTTGAGATTTAGTTTAATGTCTGTAATATACCTAAACAGATAGAGTGCACTTTATTTCAATATAATGTGTTATAAAAGGTTACAATACCTGAGTCAGCCTGCTGATCCGGTTGTCAACTTAGGCCGGTTCCTACGTGGGCGACAGATGCGACGCGACGAGAGCGACAAAATTTCAAACAAATGTATAAGCATTGGAGCGTTCTTAGTGGGCGACAGGAGCGACAACAATTTACAATGTATAACGTTATGAGTAGTGTGTTTTGGTTACTTCTGGCCCGGAAGTGACGTCACCGGAAGCCACGTGCCACGGCACGCAGCTTCCGGTGGGCCAGAAGTGGGGACAATAGATGTCGGGGTGGAGATGGTGAGAGCGTCGGCGGTCGGTTGAGCGAAGAGTGCGCATAAAATAGAAGTTAGTTCAAAATTGAAATTCGACGGTGTTAATAAAAACTCTAATAGTTGAACGAAACTAGAAGTTAGTGTAAAACTGAAATTCAACAATCGGGGTGTTGAACTAAATTTGCGCATAAATTAAAAGTTGGTTCAAAACTGAAATTCAACGATCGGGAGTTGAACTAAATTAGCGCATAAATTAACCGGGGTTGAAGTAAAACTTCGCATAAATTAAAAATTAGTTCAAAATTGTAATTCGACGGTGTTAATAAAAACTCTAACAGTTGAACGAAAATAAAAGTCAGTTCAAACATAGCGCAGTCATAACAAGAGAGAGAGAGAAGGTAAATAGAAGTGTTAAGTTCCGCGGATAGAACGAGAATGAAGAATGAAACATGACGCGTCGAAATATATGCGTGACTGTAGATGTCAGATGGTGAATTAATCAATGGGGGGAGTGGAGATGGCGCTCGGTTGAACTAAAATTGCGCATAAATTAAAAGTTGGTTCAAAACTGAAATTCAACAATTGGGAGTTGAACTAAAATTGCGCATAAATTAACCGGGGTTGAAGTAAAACTAATATATGTTAGTAAAAGTAATATATGTTGTGTCTGCAAAAGTTTCAATTTCAAACATTGCGTATCCATCACAAGAAGTATGTTAGACGTGTAGAAGTGAGAACAAGACAGATGAATAAGATATAACGTCGAGCACGCGAAGGTGATTCAAACAGGACGACATGTGCTAATGTAAATGAAAGTTCAGGTTAGTAGCAATTAGACTTGTAAAATGAAGTTGGCCAAACGTATATATAATGAGTAGGAAGGATGCGAACAACACAAATGCGAGTTAATTAATGGTCGCGGTGCGATAAACAATCTTCTTTTATAACGGTTATCGCGTGAGAAGATCAGTTCCGCATGAGCGCCCAAGTGGAACCTCCCGTGTTCACTCAAGCGGAACCCCCCCCCCCCCCGGTGACTAATCATGCGGAACCCCCCCCCCCCCCCGGTGACTAATCATGCGGAACCCCCCCCCCCCCCGGTGACTAATCATGCGGAACCCCCCCCCCATAAAAAATGGAGATTAAATCCCCCCCCCCCCCGGTGGTCACTCAAGCGGAACCCCGCCGGGTCGATGACCGGTCAATGGCCGGTCACGACCGGTTGCTAACCCCATCTAATTACCACACTTCACATCCCATGCCAGCCGTGAACTACTATTGTTTGAATGAAACAGAATTAAACATGGCAGCCACCATGGAAAATTCTAACCTCAAACCTTGGTTTTACGTCACGGCGCATGCGCCGCTCCCACTCCTTCGTTTCATTTTTATGCTGCTATAACTTGTACTGGAGTGAGCCAACTTCACGCTACGGCGCCTAGTCCTGTATTACTCACTTTAGCGCTACTGCGAATGCGCCTAGTCTGTATTACTCACTTTAGCGCTCCTGCGAATGCAACGAGTTCTCCGGATCGGAATCACTCCTCGCTATTGCGCATGCGTCGAGTCCTGTATTACTCAATTTAGCTCTACTGTGCACGGAAAGTTCTAACCTCAAACCTTGGATTTTACGTCGCTGCGCATGCGCCACCCCCACTCCTTCGTTTCATTTTTACACTGCTGCGAACTGGAGTGGATTGAAGACCGTACTGGAGTGAAACAATTCCCCCACCACTGCATTAATTACCCCCACCACTCGAAAACCCGAGGAGCGATACGAGCCCGATTTTCGCGTCAGTCGTCAACGAGTTTTCATAGCGAAAAGTCGTTGGCGACTCGGTAAGAGGTTCAAATATATAGTAGGCCTATATATATATTTGAACTTCTTATACTACGTTGCGTTCTTTAATGCAATGTGGTATGTGTTTGTGTGTGTGTGTGTGTGTGTGTGTGTGTGTGTGTAAATATTAGTTGTAAGTTGCACTTAATTTAAGAATTAATTTGCGCATTGCGATGTTAGTTATAAGTTGTGTTTAGCGTTAAGGTGTATTAATTTTAAGAATAATGATGGTATTTGGTTGTGTTGAATTATTTGATATTTAATAATGATGTGTTGTTAGTTTTAAGTGTTGGTATTAATAATTAATGTTGTTGTTTTGCCTTTCAGCTAGATGATAGGGGGTAGATTAACTGTAAATTCAGAAGTTCTGTTGAACTTCACTTAGAAGGGGTGGGACATCCGCACTAGCGGACTAGGTTTTTGAATTTTGTTTAGGAATATGATGGGTGGGATTAGCTTGGGTGGGTGTTAGAGTTGCGTGTCTGCATCAGCTGTTCCAGTTTCCCTTGTAATTAGTGGTTACGCTTTAATGCGGGCCGGGACGTTACGCTTGAATGCGGACGGACCAAACAAAATTGCGTCGATGTCCCTCGCAGAACGTAACTAGTGGGTTGGGAGTGGGAACCGTTAGGCAAACAGGGTGGTGGGAACAGTTACTACTGTTCCCATCACCTTGGTTCATTATAAGTCTTGAATGACCTTGACCCACTTTCGGAAGGGTCAATGACCCCCCCCCCCCGTGACTAATCAAGCGGAACCCCCCCCCCCGTGACTAATCAAGCGGAACCCCCCCCCCCCCGGTGACTAATCAAGCGGAACCCCCCCCCCCCCGGTGACTAATCAAGCGGAACCCCCCCCCCCCCCAAATTAAAATGCTTATAAATCGATAATGGATTAACGGATTAGGACAAGCGATACATCATTGAAAAGGTTTATGTAAGACGAACATTTTAGTTAAGGAAGAATTTAGTTATCTTATTTTAGTCGAAAGTTATGCGAATTATTTGAAATAAATACCCCCTCTCATTCCTTCCCTCCCACCTTCCCCCACTTAACGGCTGTTAACCCTTCTCATTAGCATATTGTTATAAATGACGAATCGATCACGGCTAACGTTTCATTCTGTTTCCAGACGTTACGCTGCGAACAGAACTAACACGATGTCATCCCTGCCGACTACAACTTCCACTACAGCCTGCTCTTCTATTACAAGTTCAGCTTCTACTACGGCTTCAACTCCAGTCAAGAAAACTCTTTGCTTGAAAAATGCTCCCGTCTGGTATAAGTGCAAGCTAGAGCGTTGTGTTTCTCCCCCATTACTTTTAACACTCTAAGTCTCGTGATCTACTTTTCTGAGGCTGTTGTACAGTTATATGACCTCTCCGACTTGCATTGTTTGCCGGTGTAGCTTCATATAGCGTGCAAAGAATGGTTCCTAATGAAATCTCATCAGCATTCAAAGACAGAGACTGTTGTTTTGCAAGTTAATTAGTCTTGAAATAATGAAGTAGGAAACGTATATGTAATGAGTAGGAAAGATATGAACACCGTGAATGCGAGTTAATTAGCGGTAGCGGCGCGATGAACATTTGCCTTCATTATCATATAACGACTATCTCGTGAGAAGATCGGTTCCGCATGAGCGCCCAAGTGGAACCCCCCCCCCCCGTGTTCACTCAAGCGGAACCCCCCCCCCCGTGACTAATCAAGCGGAACCCCCCCCCCATAAAAAATAGAGATTAAATCCCCCCCCCCCCCGAAAATTAAAATGGCCATAACTCGATAATGGTTTGATCGATTACGACAAGCGATACATCATTGAAAACGTCTATGTAAGACGAACATTTTAGTCCCCCCCCCCAAAAATTAAAATGGCTATAACTCGATAATGGTTTAATCGATTACGACAAGCGATACATCATTGAAAACGTCTATGTAAGACGAACATTTTAGTAAAAGAAGAATTTGGTTATCTTATTTGAGTTAAAAGTTATGCGAATTATTTAAAATAAATACCCCCTCTTCTTCCTTTCCCCCCACCTCCCGGATCAATGATTGGTCACGACCAGCTGTTACCCCTCTCATTAGCATACCGTTATAAAAGTGGAGCAAGCATTGTTCACTCCTCATTCCGCTTCTACACGCCACTCTTGTTGTTTCGTCTCTGCTCTTTACAATATTACTTGTTTTAAAAATGCCTCCTCGTCTTAGTGAAAATTTCAGTTCTTCCGAAATTTCTGATGTTTTTGAACAACCTGAAGACACTTTAAATAACGACAGTGACAGTGAAGATGATGATGATTATTATAGCGTTAAAATTAGTGAAAAACTGAAAGTTATAGCAATTGATCCACAATTCCCATTCGATACAATAGAAAAATTCATGTCTGAAGCTCATAAATGGTTGGATTCAGGATCTTACGTACGAATCGGCTCTTTTATATTGTATGATGATTGTAATTCTTTTCTTATAACACCAAATGATAGAGACCGCATGCGGCAGTGGGCTCAAACAATGAAGGAGTGCTACGAACAAGGTGTGGATGTTGGCGGCTATTTTACAGCGCAAGTGGTTTAATAATCAAATTACCCTTCCCCCACCCTACACCTTATCCCTTCCCAATCCTTATTCCTTCCCCCTCCCCATTTTTAAAACTCATAAAAGGCGGGCTATGAACCTCCAGGTTTCTAGTCTGTACTTGCACCTTGTGCCGTCAAGATGCTTACCGCTTTATCTTTTAATAGTATTACAGGCACTGAGCAGAAATTCTATAGAAAATTTTGTTCTCTACTTGATAAACCGCAAAAACTACCTCCAAATACTTTCACCTACAAGCTACCTCTGATGGACAAGGATGATGTAAGCAAAATACCATTAGTTCAAGCGAAATTTCTGGAAGAAAAAAATCTTGTTTATGTGAGAGAAGTGTATCATAATGAATATTCAAAAAGATTGGCTTACGAATTCATTAAGGAACATGCAGGACGTGAAAAAGAACAGTATCCAGGACCATTTTATTTATATCTTTTTGAGAATGGAGCTAGTGTAACGGTAGAAATAAGTATCAAATTAATGTAATTCTCCCTACCAAATTTGTGGGGTGAGGGTTTGAAGTAGATTTGCGCATAAATTAAAAGTTAGTTCAAAACTGAAATTCAACAATTGTTGGTCGAACTAAATTTGCGCATAAATTAACCGGGGTTGAATTAAAAGTTCGCATATCTTCCTATCAAGTTTATGAAGTTAGAATTTTGTTTTGCTGTAAAGTTATTGAAATAGTATTTGTATAAGGAAAATTCATATTGAAATACATGTTGTAATTTAGTCGTAGAGATGTGTACTGTACGAAAGCTGGATTTATAGTGAGTCGGCGCGACAAATAAACTTGTATTTATGCAGATTGTTAAAATGGAATAAAGAGATGATAGTAGCAAAACGCTCTAAGTAGAAAGTGTAAATAATGTTATATAAAGAAATAATAGTTAAACAAGGAAAATATTGAAAATTCAAACTAGTATTAAAAAAATATGAACGGACAATCAATTTTGTAGAAGGTTAATATTTTGTTGAAAACGTTTGATTTTCTTGGATAGTGAAGAAGAAGAAGATGAAATAGTGGTAGGGGGACCGTTATAAAAGGAGGAATGTGAGAGCCCATTTCATTTCTCTGCGAAACTTCGAAGAGTAAACATCTCAACATGTATCATTGCGATAAATGTTCGGAATCGTTTCACGATGAAATTCTATTAGACTGTCATAAAGAACTAATTCACAACAACGCAGAAGAAAAACAAGAAGAACAAGAAGAACAAGAAGAACAAGAAGAACAAGAAGAACAAGAAGAACAAGAAGAAATAACAGCAACATCTTCAACTACTTTACCGAATCTACAAGTATTTGCTTTACCCGGTAAAGTAGTAATGCATCATAAGATTCAAAATGAAAACTTGAACTTAGAAGAATTTATTAGAGAAGCAAAACCAATCGTAAGTAAAACTTTAAAAGAAGAATTGAAAAGATTGAACTTTCTTAAATTTAGTTTACTACTAGAAGCTATGTTTATAAATGTACAAGAAGAATTATCACCAAGAGGATTCATAACAAAAAACCGAACCATCATGGAAAGTTCAAACATTGATTCAATAGTAGAGAACTGTATAGAAGAAATATTAACCAAAATTCAGGAACATGAAGGAAGAGGATCCGGATGGAGTCTTTCAAGTATTGAAGGATTAGATATAAGAGTTCAAAAACACGGATATGGACTAAGGGGATCTAGTTACATTCCTTTGCCTAAAAGTATTGAAGATACAAAATCTTGTATTAATGTTAGAAATGCAGACAATGAATGTTTTCGTTATGCAATGACAGCTAAATTTGTACCAAATAATGCGTATAGACCTGACCGGGAATATGAAAATCAAAGAAATAAGTACAATTTTCAAGGAATTACTTATCCTGTATCACTAGAAGATATATCAAAATTTGAGAAGAAAAATCCCGGTACTTCTATCAATGTTTTTGCATTAGATAGTTCAAACAAAGTGTATCCTTTACGTATTGCAAAAGAAGAACTACCAGATCATACGGATTTACTACTATTAACACGAGGAGATGTGTCTCACTATGTGTACATAAAGCAATTCGATCGTCTTGTTAACAAGCAACTTTCAAAAAATAGAAACAAAAAGTTGATTTGCAAGAGATGTTTTAATTTTCAACGAGAAGGAAGACAAGGAAGAGAATGGTTACAAGAGCACAAAAGATTATGTAACAATAATTATGAAGCAAAGATTAATTTACCTGCAGAAAACAGAGCATTCGTTTCATTTGAAAAAGTTCATCATCAATACCGTATCCCTTTAGTTGTGTATGCGGATTTTGAATCAACACTTGTTCCAGTTGAAGAAGAAAATTGCGAAGCAAGAAAAAGTGTAAAGTATCAAATGCACAAACCAAACAGTTTTTGTTTAATGGTCAAATCAACATTATCAGAAGAACATTTAAACAGATATGGATTAACTTCAGAACCTCTAGTATATCGTGGTGAAAATGCGGAAAAAATATTTCTTGATCACCTATATTCAATAGCTGGAAATACACAAAGATTATATACAAATATTGTACCAATGAAACCGATGGACGAAGAAGAAGAAATTCAACATGAAAATGCAACTCGATGTTTTTTGTGCAAAAATGATTTTACTATTGAGAATTATAAAATTAAAGATCACGACCACCTCACAGGTTATTACAGGGGTGCTGCTTGTAATAAATGCAACTTGAGCTATCGTTTACCACTATTTATTCCTGTGGTTCTGCATAACCTCAGTGGGTACGACGCTCATTTTATAATACCCGAATTAGGAAGAGACGACGGTAAAATCGATGTGTTAGCTGAAACTTCAGAAAAGTTCATAAGTTTTTCCAAAGAAGTTGGAAACCTCAAATTAAGATTCTTGGACTCCTACCGATTTATGCCGTCAAGTTTGTCCAAACTTTCTGAAAACCTAAGGAAACAAGATTTAATCGAAACGAAGAAGATTGTAAACAACGACAAACTGAATCTGGTACTTCGAAAAGGTGTTTTTCCATATGATTACATAGACAGTTTAGAAAGATTTAATGAAACATCATTACCTCCAAAAGAAGAATTTAAAAGTAAACTTTTCGACATGGATATATCTCAAGATGATTATAATCACGCATGCAAAGTATGGAACGAATTAGGATTTAGAACATTGGGAGAATATTCAGATTTTTATGTTAAACTAGATGTGACTTTATTATGTGATGTGATGGAAGAATTTAGAAATACGTGTTTTGCAGCATATGGATTGGACCCTCTTCATTCGTACACTTCGCCTGGACTAGCGTGGCAAGCCATGTTGAAAGAGACAAATTGTAAAATACAACTTCTTACAGATATAGATATGGTTTTGATGTTAGAGTCAGGAGTTCGCGGAGGATTGACGCAAAGTGTAACACGACATGTCAGGGCAAACAACAAGTATTTGCCCGATTATGATGCATCAAAACCAACAACATTCCTGGGTTATTTTGATGCAAATAACTTATACGGATGGGCAATGTCGAATCCCCTTCCATATGATAATTTCAAATGGATAGATCCTGAATCAATAGGAAACATAATGGATATACCGAAGCATGGTGAAACAGGTTATATTTTTGACGTCGATTTTGAATATCCCGAACATCTTCACGATCAACATTATGATTTACCACTGCTTCCGAAGACCGAAATTTCTCCAACTGGAAGATGGCCGAAATTAATGATGACTTTAACCGACAAGTCTCGGTATGTTGGACACTACTGGATGATACAACAGGCCTTAGACCTAGGATTGAGAATTACAAAGATTAATCGAGTATTACAATTCTCTCAATCTTGTTGGTTAAAACCGTACATTGACAACAACACAAGAAGAAGAGCTGCTGCTACATCAAGTTTTCAAAAAGATTTTTTCAAACTAATGAACAACGCAATATTTGGCAAGACTTTGGAAAACAAAAGGAAACATAAGGATATTAAATTGGTAACTGATCCAGTAAAATTACAGAAATTAGTGCAACAACCAAACTTTGGTACATCTGTAATTATTAATGAAAATCTAGTTCTTATTTCCATGAACAAGAAGTCAGTTAAAATGGATCGTCCTTTGTATCTTGGAATGTCAATCTTGGATATTTCTAAAACACACATGTACGAGTTTCATTATAAGAAGATGGTTAACTATTATGGAAGAGATAACATTGGTATTGCATATATGGATACAGATGCACTCATTTACTGGATTAAAACAAATGACATGTACGAAGATCTACGCACCTTTATATATAAAGATGATTTCGACTTTTCTGATTATCCTAAGGACCATCCAAATTACGACTACGACAGAAACAAGAAAGTATTGGGAAAATTTAAAGATGAAACAAATGGTGTGCCAATGATGGAAATTGTAGCATTGATGTC
Organism: Neoaliturus tenellus; assembly: GCA_030545055.2. Classification (NCBI taxonomy): domain Eukaryota; kingdom Metazoa; phylum Arthropoda; class Insecta; order Hemiptera; family Cicadellidae; genus Neoaliturus; species Neoaliturus tenellus. Next base: position 14,872,058 of record CM061532.1, on the reverse strand, counting down.
CAAACTGTATTCGTTTCAACTGTACATAAACGAAAGGAACGAACATCAAGTCACAAAGAAAGCCAAAGGAATAAAAACCTCTTTCCTGAAGAAGAACGTACAGTTTGAACATTATAAAAGATGTTTGTTTGAAAATGTTGAAACAACTGCAACATTTAACACCATAAGAAGCTTCAACCATCGTCTTTTCAGTGTGAAGCAAACCAAATCGGCATTGAGCTATAAGGATGACAAGAGATACATCCTTGAAGACAACATAAGAACTCTGCCATTTGGACATTACTCTCTAAACCCTATCGACCAGTAAACCTATTCTTCGTCCTCTACCTTCTTCCTTTTTTTCCTTTCCGTAAAGAAGAGGGGACATGGCAAGCCCAATGCCATGTTCCCTCTTTTTTACACTAATATGAAATGGCCTTGACCTATATTCAAACTATATAAAAGAGAATGAACTGTTGTACGGATCAGTATTTTTACAAGCGATGTGCAAGCAACACCTGAAGATGGAAAGTGTGAAGGACAAGATTGTAAATGAACTACATAAACCAGCAAGAAGAAGATTTCCAAGAAGAAGTACAATCATTAAAGGAATGAATGATCTTTACCAAGCTGATCTCATTGAAATGATACCGCACAGTAAATTAAACAAAGGTTTCAAATATATTTTAACAATTATAGACTGTTTTACTAAAATAGCTGACGCTTTACCATTGAAGGATAAGACTGGTAAAAGTGTTACAAAAGCTATGGAAACAACGATACAAAGAAATAAATTCAAAATCAAACATCTACAGACCGATGATGGAAAAGAATATTTTAATAAAGACTTTGGAGCTTTGATGAAGAAATATCAAATAAATCATTATTCTACAAATTCTGAAGTTAAAGCTTCAATGATTGAAAGGTTCAATAGAACATTGAAAGGAGCGATGTACAAACAATTTTCAAAACGAGGATCATACGTGTGGTATGACATATTACCACAACTTATAAAAGAGTATAACAACAAATATCATCGTACCATTGGAATGAAACCTATCCAAGTAAACAGCGCTAATGCTAAGGTTGTATTACAACGCATCAGAAATAATACAACACCTAAATTGGAAAAGTTGCAACCAAAAAAGTTTAAAGTCAACGATAAAGTTCGTATAAGCAAATACAAAGGTGTATTTAGTAAAAGGTATCTACCAAATTGGACTAATGAAGTATTTACAGTTTATAAAGTGCAACCAACTATACCTGAAACCTACTTATTAAAGGATAACAAGGGTGAATTACTTCAAGGTGGATTCTACGGACATGAATTATTGAAATCAACAGTCGGTGATGTATATCTTGTTGAGAAGGTTTTACAAAGGAAAAAGGATATGGTTAAAGTCCGGTGGTTAGGATTTGATAAAAGTGAAGACTCTTGGATTCCTTCAAAAGACCTGGTATAGTAACTTAATAGCTCATTGTGTGTTTAACCTTGACACAAGATGGAGATTGTACAACAAAAAGATCGATTTAATATCAATAATATTGATGAATTGACGGTTGACAATGATAAGTTAAATCATGGTAAACATGGTGAATTACTACCAAATACAATAAGATGTTTAATAACTGGTCCTTCAAATTGTGGAAAAACAAATGTTGTTTTTAACCTTATAACTAATCCTAAAGGATTGCGCTTTAACAATATATACATTTTTTCAAAATCATTGCAACAACCAAAATATCAATTATTGGATAAAGTACTTGCAAGTGTACCTGAAGTGCATTTCTACAAGTTTAATGCCAGTGAAACAATTATGCAACCAAATGAAGCAAAACCATTTTCTATTTTTATTTTTGACGATGTGTCTTGTGAAAATCACGACACTATAAGGAATTACTTCGCTATGGGAAGACATCATAATATCGATAGCATTTATATTGGTCAAACATACAGTAAGATTCCAAAACAACTCATAAGAGACAATGCAAATATGTTGATCATCTTCAAGCAAGATGAAACAAATTTAAAGCATATATACAATGATCATGTAAATGCGGATATGCCATTTGAGAAATTTAAAGAAATGTGTGGCAAAGCATGGAATGAGAAATATGGCTTTCTCGTTATTATGAAGGAAGAAGATATTAAAAATGGTAGATATCGTATAGGGTTGGATAAATTTGTATTTATGCGTTGAACTACCGATGCTACATCTAGTTACACGTTGAACTTCACAGTGTAAACATGGTGAATCAAGAAAAACTATTGAAAGAAATAAAATCACTCAGTGATTCTATTAGGATGAAGAATCGTGCATTGAGGATGGGTTTAAGTGAAAGAGAAGAATTTCTAGAGACTACATTTAAACCTATTACGGAACCTTTAAAACAGATATCAGAAACTATTGGTAAACCTCGTTATGAAGGAGATGTTTTACTACCAGTTTCTAAACAAGAAGTACAAGCATTAAAAAAAGAAGAAGATGATGATTCATATACAAGCGCTAGTGAGCAAGAAGAAACAAAAGAAGAAGAAGAACCAATTGTTGAAAAGGAAGAAGAACAACCAATACCTGAAGCTGAACAATCTATTCCAAATTTAACTCAATTGAGTAGCGATATATTACAACATGGACCTCTTGGAAGAAAATATATAATGAAAATGCTACATGACATGAAATCAAACCCGAATTTGAGTAGATCACACGTATACGGAGCAAGAATTGATGGGAATGAATTAAAGATCGGCGATTCAAAGCTTGAAATAACACAAGATGATTACATCATTATTGGTGAGCATAAATATAAAGGAACAAAAGGACTTTATGAATTAATTTTTAAAAACATACCACTAAGATATTCATCCAAAGATTTAAGTGTTTTTAAGGAGATTCTACAAAATACTAACGCTCATAAAAGAAACTACTTAAAGGATGCAATGATTAATCGTTCACGTGCAACAAAATATAACATCGTTATAAAAAAGTTGTTTCCTCCACGAAAATTGCCAACATTACGTACTGCACCAGCGGTGAGACAACCACTGAAAAGAAAATCTTTATCACTTATGGATTTATCACTTCTTGAACAACATAGTAAAAAGAGTAAAGGAGATACTTCAACATCTGGCAAAGGATTGATGAAAAATCTATACAATACGAATGTGATTTACTACAACGACATCAATAAATTGGTTGATAGAATGAGACTATTGCATGAAGCCATGGAAGCCGGTCATACAGGTTTAAATAATGAATGGGTAGCTCTGATTGACGAACTCAGGAATCGCGGTATAATCGTATAATTGTCCGCGGATATATAAGAATTGCAGGCGTATAATGTGTCAGTTCTAACATGAGCGTCGACAAGTTCGGACGATACTCCGCGTTAGGAGTGCAAGTTGGAGAAAACAGAAAAAGAAGTGGATTACCGCAAACACCTGAAGGTGACTATAACATAAATAATAAACGTTTAAAGTTTGTTAGAGATCCAGAAGAAGATGGAGATGCAACAAATTTAAAAACAGTTAAGGAGGTAACATCTACAAGTTTAAAACTCGACGACAACCAACTGTATGATGCAAAATCTCACAGGGTTATTAACGTTGCAAAACCAGTCAATAATGGAGATGTTGTTAATAAAGGCTATTTTCTATCTGCGATGGAATACGCTTTACTGTTGGAAAAGACTAAAAGTGGAAAAAGGTACAATGCTTTAAACTATAAAATAACTAATGTGGCAGATCCAACCGAGGATACAGATACAATCAATAAGCGTTATTTGCACTCTGTAATACCAGAAAAGAAAAAAGATGGATTTTCCTTCTATAAATATACTATAAACGATATTGGATATCCTAAAGAAGAAAGTGATGGTGTTAATATAAAATACATTAAAGATAATTGTATTTTATATAATGGTGCTGTTATTGATTGTCATGGAAAAGTGTTGTCCAATCTGAAAGATGGTTCAACTCCATCGGATGCTGCTACCGTGAGACAAATGAATGAAAGCTTGAAGAAAGGAACATCCGCTTTTGTTAAACAAAATCAGGTGGTGTCAAAGAAAGGTGATGAGTTTATGCAAGGAAGTGAAAAGTTTACCTTACTACAACTACAAAATGACAAGTGGGATGGAAAAAATAAAAGATTGTCAAATATAAGTTTAGGCACGGAAGAACATGATGCTGTTATTTTAACACAAGTACCACAACTATCAGCTACTGGTGTTAATTTTATATGTAAAGGTAAACGATTAACCCAAGTTAAATCTGGTAAAGATGATCAGGATTGTGCTGTTGTAAAACAAACTATAATTTTAGATAAAATAAATAACGTATATGATGGAAAAAATAGAAGAATATCTAACATATCAGCAGGAATAGCTCCGAATGATGTTGCTACTATTAATCAAGTTATAGCGACCTCTAAAAAGGATCCATCGGTGTATACATGTAATGGTAAACGTATCACAAATCTTGATAATCCTACATATGACAAAGATGCTACTAATATCGAGTATGTAACGAATCTTGTAGGTAATGTAGTTATTGATATGCATAATCATTTGATTAATACATCGATGAAACACAATAAAATCGAAGATTCTCAGAGAAACCAATGGATTAAAGATGAAATCATTGATAAATACTAGTAAAACTTATGAATATTTAAGTATGGAATACACAAAAAAGGATTCATTATCATAAAGTATTTCATAGAGTGAAGACGTTGGTTACATAAAACAACATAATGAAGACCGTATCGCTCAGTCGTCGTCAAGACAGCGGCAAGAGAGGACGTGGTTTAACATCAGCTGCATTATCCCTGCTCAGACGGATTCCAATTGGTGCTGTTGTGAATCGAACGATAGACGCTTTACCATACGAATTACATCTGCCCGGAGGTTATCAATATTGTGGACCTGGAACTAAGTTGGCAAAACGTTTAGCAAGAGGAGATCCTGGAATTAATAAATTAGATCAAGCTTGCAAAGAACACGATATAGCATATTCAAAGTATAAAGATTCAACAAATAGATCAATAGCGGATAAAATTCTAGCGGAAAAAGCTTGGCAAAGAGTAAAATCAAGTGACGCAAATATTGCAGAAAAAGCAGCGGCTTGGGCAGTAACTACAGCCATGAAGACGAAAGCAAAGTTAGGTGCTGGAAGACGTCGCAGAGGAAGACCTGCAAAAAGAAGCGCTCCCAAAAGAGGTGGAAACATTAAAAAAGGACATCGTAGAACTCGTAAGGCAAATGTAAAGAAGACTTCTGTTTGGCAAATGGTAAAAAACGGAGCAGGTTTATATCTAAGACCATACCGTGTGTACTAAATAAAAAGAATCAATTGCTAATTCCAAATAAAGCCTTAACAAATCATCAGTTAAATGATTATGTAAAATGTTTGAAAATACCATTTTTTCGAGGAGTTTTTATGAAAGATGCATTACCAACTAAAATATGGGAAAATGAAACTGGAATAGTAAATTTGGATTCCACCTATGGTCCAGGCACTCATTGGGTATGCTATAAAAAGCTCGGACAAACCGTTTACTACTTTGACAGTTTTGGCAATCTACCACCGCCGAAAGAACTGCAACATTATTTTCGAAACTCCAAAAACATTTTTTACAATTACAAAAGAGAACAACCTAACAATACTGAAATATGTGGCCATTTATGTTTGGAGTTTCTAGCGAAGAGTGTCAGTCAGCTTTAAGATGTCATCGTATACAGTGTCACTGAGTGGAAATTCATCCACATTGAAAAGTACGCTGTTCCCAGCATTGCGTCTATCCAAGGAAAGATTATGGGAAGCGGCATTACTTGATTTAACTACCTACAACTCAATTCCCAATGTTACGGAAGGAAAGAACAATTTACTACATTATTATGAAACTAAGGATGCTTCAGGAAAATACTCAGAATTGAAAATAATTACATTTCCTACTGGAGCTTATGAAATCGATGATATAAACCAATTACTACAAAAACAACTCGGAGAAGAAAAGATCACCGTTAAAGGAAACAATAATACTTTAAAAGCAGAAATAACTTCAAAATATTATATCGATGTCAGCTTGGAAAACTCCATTGGCAGTTTACTTGGATTTACAGATACAAAAAAGAAAATCTTAACTCCTGGAACTACTCATTCAGGTGATACAACTGTTACAATATTGAAAGTCAATAGTATCGATGTAACGTGTAATATTATACACGGATCGTATAGAGAAGGAGTGAATCAGCATATTTTACATACATTTTATCCAACTGTGGCTCCCGGTTTTAAAATTGTTGAGAAGCCACAAAACTTGATATACCTACCGTTAAACACCAGTTTCATTTCAGACATCGTACTGAACATATTGGATCAAGACGGTGTTAGTGTTGACTTTAGAGGAGAAACGATAACTATACGGATACACATCAGAGCGGCAACATAAAAGTCGACATGGGATTATCATTTAAACCGCAACGGAAGAGTCGGGAGCTCAGTAGCTCCTCGACATTGGAAGAGTTAACATCGGACAACATTCGTTTTCTACAGAAGATTGGATTGAAACTTAACAACAATGGATATCCTGGATATATCTCAAGGACCGACATTCGACGAAACACTATGGGAGAAGGAATATCACACGCACAACCCTTACACTTCATCAAAATTAAACAATAACGATGAAATAAGGATTCCCATTCAACAACAAGATATTTACACATTACCGTGTGAAAGTTATTTATACATTGAAGGACGGGTATTAAAATTGGATGGAAAAACTGCTTCAACAGTTCCTTTTATAAATAACCCGATGGCATATCTTTTTGATGAAATAAGATATGAGATATCAGGGGTGACAGTTGATTCGACAAAAAAGGTTGGTATAACAACAACATTGAAAGGATTAACATCATTAACACCGCATGAGAAGAATTCAATAGTCACCGCCGGATGGGTTGCTCCTGATAAAGACACTATAACACCGAATTCCAACGGTCACTTTGATTTTCATGTACCTTTACGATTGCTTTTGGGATTCGCTGAAGATTACAAACGAGTAATAATAAATGTCAAACAAGAATTGGTATTACTCAGATCTTCAACTAACAAGGACTTGATACTTGCAGACCCTGCAACTACTGAAGATAAATTGGAATGGCAACTACAATTAGATAAAGTTGTTTGGAGAGTACCTCATGTAAGATTGGCCGATGAACATAGAATCCTATTATTGAGAAAGTTAAAATCTGACCGTGATATTGTGATGCCATTCCGAAGTTGGGAATTCCATGAATATCCTACACTACCTCAGACCGAACGACAAACATGGACCGTCAAGACATCAACTTACTTGGAACGAGCAAGGTACATAATACTCGGTTTTCAAACTAAGCGAAAAGATGTTATCACTGCAAATGCCGGTCAATTTGATAACTGTAAAATAAAGAATTGTAAAGTTTTCCTAAACTCTCAATTCTTTCCGTATGACAATTTGAATGTCATGTTCAGCAAAAAACGTTTTTCCATTTTATACGATATGTATGCAAGATTTCAATCGTCATATTATGGAAAGACTAATACTCCACTATTATCACCTGACCAATATTATTCCAAGGCTCCGATAATTGTAATAGATTGTTCAAAACAAAATGAATCGGTAAAATCATCAAGTGTGGATATAAAAATTGAAATGGAATTTGAAGAACCAGTAGCGGATGGAACTTCAGCATACTGTCTTATTCTACATGATAAAATAGTTACTTACACACCGCTGACCGGAATCGTGAAGAATGTACTTTAAACAGAATTAGTACAACGACTGCAGATTTTTGAGGTTAGAATTATCTGTCTCAATTTTTGAGGTTAGAATTTCGTTTGTGAAACACAAGTTAAAAACAAACATTTATGTGAGTGTATAAATTTCAAGGATTCGACGAAAAACATAAAAGCGAGAAAATCATGAGTGGAAAATTCATTATATCTTCGACCGTCGTATGGGAAACATCGTTCGCAAGATGAGTTCTACTAACGGAGAAGAAAATACACCTCTAATGGATGAGAATAGTTCAGATATAGAAAAACAAGTTGAACGAGAAATGGACGAGTTCCTCAAGTTTAACAAACATAAGAAGAGAGAAGAAGAAAAAGAAGAAGGAGAAGCTGAAAAAGAAGTAAAAAGAAAAAAGGTTGAAGTTAACATTACAACTAATATTTTAACAGAAGTATTTCTTCGGATTTTCTACCCCATTTCTTCATGCATGACGAAAAGTATTTCAGTTGGAATTTTAAAATCATTGGATTATTCACCGATTGTTATTTTAAATCATGGAAATAAAATGGTTACATTCACTGAAACTTCTTGGGAATCATTTATGAAACATTTACATCTTTTGGAATGCTATTTGAGTAACAACACATTTGGAAGAAGAACAAGATTAAGTTTATTGGAATCAAATATTGAAGTTGATATAGTGAAACATCGTGGAGGACAAATGGTTCGCTTCAGAGATTTAACTAGACATGATGTAAAATTACATTTGACTAAAGAAGAATTTTACACTTTAAGTTGTACTACCGGTCCCGTCACCAGATATTTGAAACAACTAATATTTTCAAGTGCAATAATCAAAGACTATCTAATCGATACATTGGACAGACAACCTTTCGTTCCAATTTTATACGGTCCCGTGGATACTTCAATTTTTAATCGAATACCTCAAGAAGTGGATATGTGGAGACAATTGAACAACTATCACACCAACTTTAATATCGACGAAGAAGCGCAAGAAGTTAAAGAAGAACAATCGTGTTTGTAATACAAGTCAGTTGCTGACGAGACTTCATCATGAACAAACGGGTTTCGTTTTCTAATGCGCCACATATAATGGAAGTTAAAAAAGGTATAATTGAATTTCAAGCTTTTCGAGGAAATGATGGAAATTTTATTATAAAAGAATTAGTAATTTTGGATATGAACACATCTGTAGTTTATCATTACTTATTCAAACCTCCATTACCATTCAATAGACTAACAACTAAAGCGAAAGTTACAAACAAATGGTTGTACAAACATTTTCACAACTTAAGATGGGATGAAGGTTTTATTAATTATAACATGATGCCGCACATTATGAATCATTACTGCAAAGAGTTCAAAACTATCTACACAAGAGGATTGGAAAAAGCTAATTGGATACAATCATTTACAAGCAACGAAGTGATAAATGCAATAATAGATAGAGATTTCCAATGCTACTTCAATGAACTTTGTATTTCATCAAAGAGTTTTAAACATCGAAGGTCACAGTGCGCTTTGAAGAATGCTTACCGCTTAAATAATTTCCTTCAACAGAATGGTGGGGGTAATGTCGGTAATAAAAGTGAGAGCGCTACCATGACGCAGCATGAGTATTACTCGAACCTCCGAAGAGACAACATCTCCGACGGACATTATTATTAACAAGAAGATTAACAATAACATCAAGATGGCATCACAGAACTTTCTTCAAAATTTGGTTGATCAATTCAACGCTCATTCTAAATCAACAATCTTACCGACGAAGAAATGTTCTGAACTAAAAGAAGAAAAACATTACATCATACATACAATCAAGAAGATGGACACTTCAATTGGTGATGCTATTAATTGCACATTGAGCGAGGCGCCGTATACAGTTGGTGACGAACCGAAGTTTCAAATCTTCCTACCGAAACGGTTTGTACAACTTCTACAAAATGAAGATCTTCGAGTTATTCAACCTGGCGCACTCTATTTAGTTTCACACGGACCGAGTGGAAACAACTCAACTGAACTAACTATTCATGTAACACCTACTACTAACTAGTTTGTACATAACATTGTAAATATATGTGTTTGTAATGGTTTCTCAATAAAGATGATATAAAACAAAAAAGAAAAATAAAAGAAGCAACATATTGTTATGTCTTTGTACATAGCAATATGTTGCTTTTTTTAAAAATTCCACGGGATGACCTTGACCCAATTTTGTGTGATAATAAAAGTGAAAATCAACTTGTGAAATTCATCAGTCTACGACTACCTTTCGTACCGTACACATCTCACTCTCTATAACTAAATACAAAACTTCAACATGTCCTTAAAGGTCAAGTGTGCATCTTACGATACCAACACCATTACGAGTTTTGAACAACTTGAAGATTTAACCAACGAAATGCGAGTTTTACTTACCGGTGGTTATCACTTAACTGTTGATGTTAGTGCTACTAATGTAAGGATGTTTACTAAAACAAAATACTGCGATGATGAAGTATTTCTTTCTACACAACCTACAACATCTTCATCGCCAACTGGTCAACATAACATCAAGTTCCACAAGTACTACCAATGTTAAATAGCTTTTATCAAATAAAACTAAGGAATCACGTGATCAATGTCAAGTTGATAAAAAGGGTGTGATACTTGGATAACTAATCATTCGCTTCCCAACTCTCGCTGCGTCAACACCTATTTTTAAAGATGTTATACAGAATGATGATTGAACTTGATGGAAAGATCTATGGAAAAGATTACAACACCGTTGAACAAATGACAGAAGATTTAGAAATATTAACCCGAGAAGGATATCAGGCTAAATTAATTTTAAAATTTCCTGAAGTACATCCACTATCGACTGAAGAACTTATCGCTATGGCTAAAGCGGAGAGAGAGAAAAAGTCTGAAGAAAACAAACAGGAGGGAGAGAAAAAGTCTGAAGAAAACAAACAGAAACAAACTTCTTAAGTATCAATTTTCCTTACATTAGTAAGGTATAATTTTTTAAAACTTCGTTTGGATGACCTTGAAATTATCCCCACCACTTTTTGTAGTACATAAAACTGACTATTCAACACTGTACACTCTTATTCTTTCAATGGACTCAGCAGCGTCAACATGGAAAAACAAAATTACAAGTACGAACCTCGTTACTGTTGTGAACAACAGTGTACAGATTTAGGACCAATGATGGTGGACGGGTTAGCTTGCACTAAGTGTGAATTTTTCGGATCTTGTTACTGCAAGTGCAAAACAAAACAACTACCGCCACCGGAATTGCGAACTTTCAAATTTTACAAATCAAGATATTTTCATACATGCTGTCCTCAAAGATGTTTCAAATTTCATCCTCTCGATCTAGCTTATTGTCAACGCACCAAGTCTCATCAAGATGATTTTTGTACACATATGATAAAAAGATGTAAATACAGATCAGATTGGTATTCAGATCCTGTTGAACCATCGAATGTGTAATTTCAGTTTTACACTCTTTTTTAAAACTTCAATTGGATGACCTTGAGATTTCCCCCCACCATTGGTTTTTTTTTTAGATTCCCCCCACCATAAGTCTTTTAGATTTCTCCCCACCATTAGTTTAAGTTTTGTATCTTATTGAATCCACCTTTGAATTATTTCACTTCCAACATTCTAACTAACAACATGGGAACACCTTTCGTCAAGTTTCAACATATAATAACTGAGAGGGGAGAAATGGAAGAATTGTTTCAAAACTTGCTCGCTATAATGGATAGATATTATATGAGATTGATCAGAATTGATGTTCAATATTTACGTCCTGGTGAATTATCTTCATCATCACAGAGTGAGGAGGACGAGGCAACTACTACAGCTAAGATATTTGAATTAAAAGACGAAGAAGAAGAACTTAGCTTTTTATTTAATCATAAGCTCGCCGTTAAATAAGCCCCCTCCCTTGGCGGCGTTCCTCATTTACTCGCCAACTCTCCAACGATGAACAACTCTCCATTGGCACGGATGAATTCTAGTTTTGAAATAAACTCTAAAGAAGAGTTACAAGCTATTTTTAATATTTTACAAGAACTTGTAGATAATTATACAACTATCAAAATGAATTTGGAAATAACATACGATTGTCCTATTTGTGATAAGGTTGAAAGTTCAGACGAAGACAGTTTACTAAATCTAACTCCTGCACCATCTGACACTACTGACGGTAATAATGAAGAGCAAAATCTATCCCCCGCCACTTCTTTGTAATTCATCTTTCCCCCCACCACTTTTTTATTTAATTAACATTTCTCGCTTTCACTCCTCATTCCGTCTTCGACTTTTAAACTATCAACATAACTTCTTTTAAAATTTCAAACACTAATACAATCATGATGGATATGATGGATGAAGTTCCCTTTGTAACTAGAATGGAAGAGGATAAATTGAAATTGGAAATTAAACGATTGGAAATGGAGCAGGAAAACCAACTCGGAATATTACGTCTCTTCACACTTTTCAAATACATCATCTGGGGACTCTGCGTTTACCTTTTTCTCGTCGTTGGCGTTTGTTTCTACAACTCCATAGTTCATCACAAAAATTCAACCTGTATAGTTCCTGGTATTGCACATTGATTGTATTTGTTTTTACGAATAAAGTTCAAAACTTAAATCTACCTATCCCGCTATCACCGGGTAGTTCAACTCTCAGAACTATTTCCTGTGCTAGCGGGATAGGCTTTTTTAAAACTTACTCGGGATGACCTTGACATACTTTCCGTAACCCAATTATCAAGTTGAATTTCAGTTTTATACTTACTTTTAATTTATGTGCAAATTTAGTTCAACCGAGATCTTCTCACGCGATAACCGTTATAAAAGGAGATTGTTCATCACGCCGCGACCATTAATTAACTCGCATTTGTGTTGTTCGCATCCTTCCTACTCATTACATATACGTTTCGCCAACTTCATTATACAAGTCTAATTGCTACTAACCTGGAGTTTCATTTACATTAGCACGTGTCGTCCTGTTTGAATCACCTTCGCGTGCTCGACGTTATATCTCATTCATCTGTCTTGTTCTGACTTCTACACGTCTGATATACTTCTTGTGATGGATACGCAATGTTTAAAATTGAAACTTTTGCGGACACAACATATATTACGAAGTAATTCCAAACCTTCTGTTTCAAAGATTAAAACTAATTTAACAAAAGTAAGGAAGAAATTAAGTTTTAACCCGTTATACTCTGCTAGAACTTCGCAAGTTAGCGTTGACGATAGTGTTATTCACAACATTTTGCGTTCAATGTTACGTTTCCACAACTTCGAACTTGTTACACCTATCGACTGTGTTCAGCAGGTTTTCATATTTTACCCCCACCTTTCCTTATATAAGCGCGCTCACGACAATTCCTGTTTCATTGTTTTGTACACTCTTCAGCTAACATGAACTAACTTTTAATTTATGCGAAGTTTTACTTCAACCCCGGTTAATTTATGCGCAATTTTAGTTCAACTCCCAATTGTTGAATTTCAGTTTTGAACCAACTTTTAATTTATGCGCAATTTTAGTTCAACCGAGCGCCATCTCCACTCCCCCCATTGATTAATTCACCATCTGACATCTACAGTCACGCATATATTTCGACGCGTCATGTTTCATTCTTCATTCTCGTTCTATCCGCGGAACTTAACACTTCTATTTACCTTCTCTCTCTCTCTTGTTATGACTGCGCTATGTTTGAACTGACTTTTATTTTCGTTCAACTGTTAGAGTTTTTATTAACACCGTCGAATTACAATTTTGAACTAATTTTTAATTTATGCGAAGTTTTACTTCAACCCCGGTTAATTTATGCGCTAATTTAGTTCAACTCCCGATCGTTGAATTTCAGTTTTGAACCAACTTTTAATTTATGCGCAAATTTAGTTCAACACCCCGATTGTTGAATTTCAGTTTTACACTAACTTCTAGTTTCGTTCAACTATTAGAGTTTTTATTAACACCGTCGAATTTCAATTTTGAACTAACTTCTATTTTATGCGCACTCTTCGCTCAACCGACCGCCGACGCTCTCACCATCTCCACCCCGACATCTATTGTCCCCACTTCTGGCCCACCGGAAGCTGCGTGCCGCGGCACGTGGCTTCCGGTGACGTCACTTCCGGGCCAGAAGTAACCAAAACACACTACTGTTATGGCGATGCAAGCTTGTCGCTGGTGTCGCTCCAGTCGCTCTCGTCGCGTCGCATCTGTCGCCCACGTAGGAACCGGCCTTATTGTTGATGACGCGTTTCGAAGATTTAGATCTTCATTATCAAATCACAACACAAAAACACATGAGTTTTCACTCGTGAGAGGTCGTTAATATTATTAAAATAGAACTATACATTTAAAACAACCTCCGCGTCGACACTAATCGCGTGTACGCCCGGCGCTAGAACGGTCATGACGTTTCCACGTGGTACGCCAAAAAATTGAAAAGCCTCAGGTTGTGTGCTGGCACGAAAAGGTTGGGAAACACTGGTAGAGCATTTAAAACATCTTTCTATGAACATCAGTAAAATGTAGTTTTGAGTACTGATAATTATTACAACATAGATTGGACTAGATTAATTAAACTAGGACTAAATGTAAAGTTTTTAGCAAAGATTATAATAGATTAAATTATATATCCTGTTCGATTTCAAGTAACAAGTATACTAGTATTACAAAATCCGCAATTTGCGCACGGATACCCTAGTATTTTTTAATCATGTAAAATTCAGTTAAAAACTGCCAGCTTTTTTAACAGTCAACTGTTAGAGGTTTGTTATTATTTTGGTAATCTCACTTTGGGCACAAGTTTTACCTTAGCGGAGCATTCGGCTATTTAGCTAGTAGCTTAAGAACTTCTTTATAATAATAAGAAATTAGTAGTAAATTCTGTAGATAATGGACGAATATTAGCGAATTTCCCTATAGGGAATACGCTATTACCGTAGTAGCCATGGTAAGACCTAAGCCCGGGACCACTTTACTTTTTCATTTTGAGGTCCCCAGAAGCCAAAAACACCATTCGTTCGTTTTCATATATATATAAATATATATATCCTATACTATAATACGAGGAATGTCTGAAGGGATGTGTGTTCCACGATCTCGAAATCTAGCTGTCAGATTTTGCTTAAACTTTGCAATTAAAAGTGTATTAGCCCAAAAATAAGTTTAGAAAAGGCCTCCATCCCAGGAAAAATCGAATTTTGTCAGAATTTAAGTTTAAAAATCGTAATTTTTAACATTGGTCTTATGGGTTGCTATTTTGGTAACGAAATAACAACGAAAGGTATACAAAAATAAAGAAACATTAATATTAAGCAGACTTTTTGAAACAGCTGTTAACTGTGAAGAGGTATAGTTGGTTGTTGGGGGAAATTTAATAGCTCTAATGACACTATATCAAAACTGAATTAAAACCAACGAGCAAGTCTCGGTTAACCTGGTACTATAAATAAAATAAACATCTCAAACAAGTACCCTTTTTTTTAAGATATTTTATTTTGACTGACTAGTTTCGACCTAAGGCCATCTTCAGAGTCTTATATATAAATATATATGTGTGTGTGTGTGTGTGTGTGTGTGTGTGTGTGTGTGTGTGTGTGTGTGTGTGTGTGTGTGTGTGTGTGTGTGTGTGTGTGTGTGTGTGTGTGTGTGTGTGTCCGTGGTACTGATAACTTTTGAAGGGGACCCCGATTTTGATGAAATTTGGTATGAAGGTGTAAGACCAGGTCTATTTTCATGAGTTCGCGAACCAGCATTGTCGGGTAATGGGAACGGGGGTTTTATGGGGTTTTTAATGGGTTTTTGGCATTTTTGGACCTAAATTTTCAAAATTCATCAACTTTAACAAAACCATTTAAAAGAGCTTAAAAAACAAACAATTTAGTATTTTGAATCTTTAAAATAGCTTAACTGGTTATAGAGAAAATTCAAATCAAGTTTCCCATGTTATTCTTATGGGCAAATTTTAAAAAAGTTATATATCGCTTATTTATCAACATATCTTAATAAAAATTTGTATGAACCTTCACTAGATGGTGAGTAATTAAGATTTGATCAAAAACCCACATGGCAGCAAACCTACATGCTAAATCCCACGCATAGGCGTGCGCACGGGGGTGCCAGGGGTGCCACGGCACCCCCATGAGGTCAAGACTCGGTTTTTTTTTTTTAGCAGGCTAATAACAAGATTATAATACAATCAGGTAAATTGTGAAATAAAATAATTTGTCAAATGGAAACGATTTAGTACATGATGGTTAATGGTTGTCTTCTTTAGCCATTCACTCAGTTTAGCAGCGTTTAACGTGAAGTTATTCGAGACGGAATCACCGCATCACCGCACGCTCACCGCGGGAAGGTTTACTCCTTGGCGGCCGGTGGGTTGGCAACACTGTCTGTCAACCCGGGCGCTTGACAGCGACAGTGCTGCGACAGCAGTAGCAGTTTATGTTAACTTATGTTCGTTCTTATAAGTTATCGCACTTGTGTAAGTTTTTTAACCGAAATAGGGATTAAATACTTTGTGATTGTGTGGGACAATTTCAAAGAAGTGCTAGCTACGATAGCTTTATGACTGTAATTTCTAAGTTTGCCACGGTACCTGTAACTAGCTGTACAAGTGAAAGGAGTTTTTCAAAACTAACAATTAATTGTGAAGAGTAAGCTCAGAACCACAATGTTGCAGGAACGGCTGGAACACTTAATGATCCCGTTCTTAGAACAAGAACTGGCAGATAGAGTTAGAACAGAATCTATTATTAATAAGTTCAAGTCAATGGTGCCTTTCAATAGGCGGTTGAGTTTGTAAGACTGTAGGCTATAGCTATATAGATATTGATGGTGTCAACAAATTTCAAATGGAGTATGTCGTGCTGTGTATCATTTTGTAGCTCTTAAAGAACTTCTTACATATGATCCATGCCTCTATCTTTAATTCGCTAATAATTATGTTGTAGTTTAGAATATAAAGTACACAAATTAAAATATATTATGTTAGTTTATTAATGTTTGATTATTGATCCTTGAATGTCTAGTCTACAAAGAATTGGTTTAATGGGAAAGGGTTTCAAACTCAGAATAATAACAATGTGAAAAACAAACAAAAATACACAATCTTAAATATAAAAGATATATATATATATCTTGAAAAGCATTAAAATTCGTCATTTTGGCTCTAAATTTTCAAAAAATTTCCGGGGGAGGACCCCTACCCCCCAAACCCCTGGAGCATCTGGCACCCCCAATTCCAAGACCCTGCGCACGCCTATGATCCCACGGTATTCTCATGGAAAATAAGTGTATAATGGGAACAAGAGAGATGAAGATAATAAATAAGGTATCTGTTCCTAATCAGCTGATCAGCTATCTTCTGCATATTTGTCAAATTTGAAATGTTTATGTTTTGTTATTTGTAAACAAATCATTCCTTTTGTATCAAAGCTTTGGATGTCCACTTTTATTACTGTTTAAAAAGTCATTTATTGCAATATAAATATTAATATATAAATTATTAAATAAAAATAATTTACTCAGAAATATAATGCTATTAAATATATTATATTTCCTTGTAAAGATTATTAATTATATAAGATAGCCAAAAAGTTCTTTGATGTTGAAACAATAATTCTTTGGAAATTCGCTGAGTACGCAGGTCTGCTGCGACGGGGGTATTTCTTCAGGAATTTTCTTAGTTTATTTATGAACAGTTAACACTCCCCTACAGATGGTTTGAGATTTCAGCTTCTTATTTAGTTCATCTTTACACACGTTTTTTTAAATACCCAAGTCGCTTCCAAAGAGGGCGAGTTTATCAAGAAGAATTATATAAGTTTGAGGGGCATAGTTTGTTTTAGTGCAGAGTGCACTATAGAAAAGTAATAGTTGGTTATGCAATTGTTTTCAAGTGTACCTCTAGCAGATTTACAGCTACCGTTCTGTATAACACGATGGCTATCTTGCCTTATCTACGCAATGCCATGAGACCTTCCGTATGGTAATGTCAGCCTGATGCGCCAATGCATGTAGAGTTAAACCTATCCAGTGACCACAAATCTCACTAACACGAGTGGGGATTCACAATGTGTTGTTCCAGAACCGGTTGCCACTGTTAGTGTAAGGGAAAGTTACAGGGTCTAGTCCAAGGATAGGCTTCTATACCAAAACCATGCGGTTCTGGCTCAAAACCACAAAGTAGATAGACAGTTCAGTATTAAAGTGCTCCCTTAGAATTACTCGGTAACGGACGTCTACGGTTTCTCGGAAAAAGTTATTGTCTACTATTTTACTTAAAACAATTCTTTATAAATGACTTTTGCTGTCATTAAAATATTTTCCAGTACACAGTTTTAAGATTTTGTTTGATATCATTTATGTATAATAATCTCATATCAGGCACCCAAAATAATGTCAAACAAAATCGTAAAACCATTGACTATATATTCATTTTAATAAGCTCTTCTTATTGGAACTGTTATTAATTTTAAATTAACTTTCTTCAAATATCCAATAAATTAAAATTTTATTTGGTAAGGCCTTTCATATTCATTGCCTTCCAAAAATACACAAACCAGGAAATAAAATGCGTCCAATAGTATCAAGCATTGATTCACCAACTTACCTTCTCTCAAAATGGCTGGTTAAACAACTCCAAGAAATTCCTTTTCCACAAACATTTAGCATTAAAGACAGGTATGATTTTATAGATAAAACTAAAAATTTGGCAATAGAACCTGGTGAATATATGGTCTCTTTTGATGTGGAATTATTATATCCGAATGTTCCAATACCCACTACAATGGATATTATAAAATCTTGGTTAGAGTCATATAATTTTGATAGTAAAATTGTTGATGAATATTTACTGTTAATTAATTTATGTATGAACCAGAATGTTTTTCAATTTCAAGACAAATATTATCGGCAGACATTTGGCACTGCAATGGGGAACCCCCTCTCATGTTTTCTAGCCAATATATTTTTAAGTAATTTTGAAACAAATGCAAAATCCAAAATGAATTATTTTCCTAGAATTTGGCTCCGTTATGTGGATGACGTTTTCGCTGTTTTTAAACAGACTGAAGATCTTCAACAGTTCATTTCACAACTAAATTCCTTTTATCCGTCAATAAAATTCACTTATGAATTAGAATGTAACGGTTCGTTGGCATTCCTTGACCTGCTTGTTATTAGAAATAAATATGACAAAGTTGAATTCGACATCTATAGAAAACCTACGAACAACAACCGCTTCATAACCAAAGATGCATTTGCTCCATACTCACACAAAAGAGCAGCATATAATAGTCTAGTACACAGACTACTAAACACCCCTCTTAGTAACGAAAGATACGAGGAAGAAGTTAAAAAGATCAAAAATATTGCTCAGTTCAATGGATACAGCACAAAAATGATTGACCAAATTATAAACAAAAAGAAAAAACAAATGGCAAAAACATCAAGAACAACGTTTTTCAATAACAACAAAAAAGAAGATAACTGGCGATCAGTAACGTTTACCTCGTATAATAGAATAATTCAGAAATCGTTTAAAAGACATGGAAATATCAACATTGGTTTCTCATCAAAATTCAAGCTCAAAAATATTCTTGGAAGTACAAAAAGTAAAATAAATGAAGAATTAAAGTCAGGAATATATCAAGTGGAATGTGATAACTGTGACAAATTATATGTTGGACAAACACGTCGAAAATTAGAAACCCGTTTGAAAGAACATATAAGCCATGTGAAATTTAATCGTCCAGAAAAATCCGCGATTGCAAGACACGCTTTGGATACCGGGCACTCTTTTTCGAAAATAAAATTAATCAAAGAAGTTAAAAACAATCAATATTTGGACGCCCAAGAAACTTTAGAAATTAATAAACGAAGACTACAAATAGTAAACAATGATCATGGACCAATTCAAAATTCTCCATTGATAAACATCCTAAACATAAAATAACTTAAATTTATGAATATGCAAAAAAATTTTATAGTACACATTATCATAACTTATAAATTTTTTTTTTTTTCAAACAAATCTCCAGATGTACCATAATATTAGAAGCATATGTTTTGTAAACTATATTTTTAAATTACTATTTTTGTATCAGTTGATAATGGTCTGATGATGTATTCTTTGAATATGAAAGGCCTTACCAAATAAAATTTTAATTTATTGGATATTTGAAGAAAGTTAATTTAAAATTAATAATCATTGACTATATACACTAACATGAACAGACTTAGCTTAGGCGTGTTTGAAACCTATTGATGGTGGTATGATTTTCTGCGGTGTACATAAAGTACAAGTGGCATATGAAAGATAAATCAGTATTACAACTCTTCTCAACAAAGGATGAATCGTTTTGTAACTGAGGGTTATGTTTATGTTTTGGTAAAGTGTTTTTGCAGCACTGTAAATCCAGCTGGATAATAACAACATCGATTGCAGATTGCAGTGAATCTAGAACTGCACGTACACGAACTTTCCAAGTTTTTGGTATCAAACAAAAAGCATTGGATGAGAAGTCTATTCACGTTAGTGTACATAGTCAATGGTAATACTGTATACTGGAAAATATTTTAATGACAGCAGTTCATTTCCGGTTTTTGTTTCTTTCCTGCTCTAGAGTGGAAATTTTCTTTTCCTACCACTGCATGGAAATAATTGCATTGCCACACCTATGCAAAACAGTCCATTTCCGGTTTCCGTTTCTTTCCCGCTCTAGAGTGGAAATGTTCTTTACTGCACGCTAGATCAAACAGCAATTTTAAGTCAGCTGTTATTACAAAACATGCCACAGCTGTTGTTCATTGTTGTCGTTTAGTAATTATTGCGTCTTTTTTAGTTTGAGGTTATGTTTAATAGTTGACAGTGTGTTCCAACAGTAACAAATAAAAAATAATCTAAATGACATTTTGTATACAATAAAACATGTAATCTGTAGCAATTATGTTGGTAGGAAAAATCTTGTGTGTATTACGAGCGCAAGTAGTCATTGCCGCTCTCGAATTGTTTGGCCACACTCAGCTGACGCTTCGTGCGGCCGGGGCCGACGTAAACTACGGCCCATAGTTGCCTTTAGTTAACGTTGGCCCCGGTGCGGCCATAGGCAATTCTCGATCGGCAATGACGTAGTTTACGCTCTTATTACACAAATAGCTATCACCGCACGCTAGATCAAACAGCAATTTTAAGTCAGCTGTTATTACAAAACATGCCACAGCTGTTGTTCATTGTTCTCGTTTAGTAATTGCTTCTTTTTTAGTTTGAGGTTATGTTTAATAGTTGACAGTGTGTTCCAACAGTAACAAATAAAAAATAATCTAAACAACATTTTGTATACAATAAAACATGCAATCTGTAGCAATTAATTGGTCCATGAGCGCTGAACATGGAGCTCAGCGCTCCACTCACCATGACTGGAGCTGAATCCGTCGAGTATCGACAGGCAACGACTCTTATCTATTATACGATGTTAAAGATTTAACTAAGCAACGGGTTTGAATTTAATTGAATAATGTATGTCTTTATGATGCTACTTATTCTAACGGCCGTAGATAAATATAATAAAATTCACAGTTTGTTAAATCAAATAATCAGCCGTATAACACAGCAATGTGTGTCCAGGGAGTGTTTGCGTTTTTCTCGTTTCTTTTGCCCGTTTTGCGCGGTCGTTTTGCAAAAGTTGCTGTCCACAGAAACCGAGAAACCTCGTGTCTTTTGAACTCGGAACCAGTTTCAGATGCGGTTCCTGGCTCGTTTGACGCAAAACTTGTGAAATGTACGTCACAGTTTTGGATATGCTTTCCCAGCACTGAAATTGTCTTTTTGCGTATGAATACCAAATAAATGTGACGTGTATTGTGTAAAAGGTTAGGAAACACATCACTTATGTACCATTACAGTGTAATAAACGTCATTGTACATTTGTAAAAATAAGTACGTCGAAACATTTTCGATTAAAAAAAAGTTAGACTATATACAAATGTCTTTATTTTAATACCGATTTTACCAACAAGAGACATTTTTTTTAAATTGTGATAAGGAATATTTCCCTTGAATAGCAATGTGACACTTTTTCATCATACTTCACTTTACTCATGAAGAATTTTTCATGTTTGGGTACATATTACCCAGTCAGTGTAATAAATTCCATTTAATGTGAGACATTCAATATATTTGCCTTGAATAACTTACGCTATAAGCTTTTCAATTAGCATTAGATATGCATATAATAGGAATGCATATAGTGATAAATTATAATTTAAATTAACTTGTAACTTAATTGATGGAATAATTTATAAATTTTCATATCGTCATTAATTTCTGTATAAAAAGCAGAAATTGGTTTTGCGTCATTTTGTTATTAGAAGAAACGTGATTTTTTCCTTTTTTATTTTTAATACCAATTTGTAAATCTGTCTCGCTTGTTTTTTCTGATTATTTGACAAAAAGAGCGACACTAGTATTTTTACTGAATGTTAACTCAAATAAAAATATATATATAATGCTAAAAAGACCTTGCTTTCATCCATCTTTCCTCTCCAATGGACTGTATATTGTATCACGATGAAAATATTAGCTTATATTAGAACAGCGAATGGTTGAAGCTCATTGGACTTAGCAGGAGATCAAAGACTTAACTCCCTCGTAAGGAAAATTGCAACAATGGAGTTTTAATTACACACATAAATTTAAAACTAAGAAAATACATTTAGCCATATACCGAGTGTCCCAGACCGCCAGTGCAACACTTTTAAAATCCATGCAATTAATTTTTCACAAAAACAAATTAAGCCATTATAGGTAAACCAGCTGTGCCCTATCCATTGATGATAATTTCAGTCTACAGGGTGTACCAGAAGTAACCTATCCAGACCGGAAGTCATACATTTTTTATGGAATTTTTTGGTTCTATATATAATTAAGACTACTTTAGGGGAAAGTGGGGTATAACCGGGTGGCTAAGCTTTAGTGACATGTAGATGCCAAGTTTTTATACAGAAAATTTTAAATAATGCCTCAGTTTATCTTGTATTTATTTGTTTTTGAATTGCTTCTTTTAAAAACTTGATAAGTCATATAGTTTTTTTTCTGTGATTGTTTTTGTAAAAAAGTGCAAGTACCCGGATTCACCCCACTAGTTTTTTTTTTTTTTTTTTTTTTTGAGGGAGAGGCGGAAAAATGCATTACGCACACAGGTGGCCAGCCTGTAGTGTGGGGCTCCCCTAAAAAACGGGTTTACCCACTAAAAAACCTCCTCTACTCTTTAGGAATCTAACCTGGAATTGTTTATCACATTACGTCAGGCTAGGCCTAAATTTGGCTTACGCCCGTGGGGCTCGCTCCTTATCCAGCCGCTCGATCAAGGGATCTGGGCCACTTCGCGGTCCAGATCGGTTTTCTTTTCCAGGAGGATGCCCCGGACGAACTGTGACAAACAATCCCAGTTGCCCTCATCCTCCAAAATCTTTTGGCAGACCGAGTCTACCGAAAATGCACCAAAGATTTGTGTGGCCTCCAGGCGGGGCCCTTCCCAACGGGGACAGCGGAAGAATGTGTGTTCTGCATCGTCGGGAACACCCGGGCAATAAATGCAGTCCGGTGAACCGGTCTTTCCCATCCGGTTCAGGTACGACCGAAAATAGCCGTGACCTGTCAAAAATTGGGTCAGGTAGTAGTCCACCTCCCCATGCCGCCGTTCCACCCATGGTTGGACCTGCTTGATAAGTCGCACAGTCCATCGTCCTCGGGTGTCGTGCTCCCAGCTGTGTTGCCACTGCTGGAAGGTTCGGGAGCGCTCTTCTGTTCTTGCCGTGTCCTTGCCGATCTCGCCTTGTCTCTGATAAATCGCTTTCCTCTCCCCTGCCAAGAGCTTGACAGGGATGACTCCGGCGACCACCAGGACGGCAGGCTCGGACACTGTCCGGTAGGCGGAACACACCCTGAGCGCAGCTTGCGCTGAACCCGGGCGAGTCGCAACCTGTAGCACTCCTTATCTAGAGCGCCTGCCCACACCTCTGCCCCGTAAAGGAGCAAGGACTGGACCGCGGACATCTACAGACGTCTTCTGCTGGATCGGGGACCCCCGACATTGGCCATCAGCCTACTAAGGTAAGTGACTACCTTAGCGGCCTTGTCCGCCGTACGGAAGATCTGATCCCTCCAGCTTAACTTGGTGTCCACCATAACCCCAAGGTATTTGGCGGCACGAGTTGATGTGACCACCTCCCTTCCCACTCGGAGTGGGACGACGGTGTCGATCCTCTTTTTCGTGAGGATCACAATCTCCGTCTTACTGAGAGCAAGCGAGAGACCGTGATCTGACATCCAGGTGTTGACCACACGCATGACTCGGTTCAACTTTAGTTGGGCCAGCTCAACGTTGCGTGCAGCAATGAGAGCTGCGACGTCATCGGCGTACCCAACCAAAGTGGTTTCCTCAGGCATCTCGGACCTCAGGAGGCTGTCATAGGCAACGTTCCAGAGATCCGGGCCGAGTATTGAACCTTGTGCGGCACCAGAAGTGACTTCCATCGTCCGCATTCCGTCCCTCGTGTCATAAATCAGGCTTCGAGAGCGTAGATAATCCTCGATGAGCCGCAACAGATATGCAGGAATACGAAAGGTGTTGCGAAGCGCATCCAACATATCGACCCACCTCGCCGAGTTGAAGGCATTCTTGACATCAAGCGTAACAAGAAGCACTACTCGGCGGGAGAAATGGTTGTGGCTCTCGGCTCTCTCCACAGCTCTCTGAACTTCGGTGACAGCGTCGATCGTTGACCGTCCCTTTCTGAAGCCGTACTGACGGGGGCATAAGTCCCCGGCAGCTTCCACGGCAGAAGTCAGGCGGGAACGGATCAGCTTCTCGAACAGCTTCCCAGCCGTGTCCAACATGCAGAGAGGCCTGTGGGACGACGGCAGTTCGGGATCACCTTTGCCCTTGCTGATCAGTACAAGCTGGCTGTTTTCCAGGGAGCCGGAAACACCCCTTCTACCAAACAGGCATTGTACATTCTCAACAACAAGTCAGCGTTAATTGAAAATACTTTCTTTAAAGCCTCACTGGGAATCCCGTCCGGGCCAGGAGCCTTGTTGCTCTTCAGGGAGAGAACGGAGGTTTCCAGCTCCTCGAAAGTGAAGAGTGGAACGTCCTCTACCCGTCCGAAGTCAACCAGCGGTCGCTGTGGATGTTCAGGAAACAACGCAGCGACGATCCTCCCCATGGTGGCGCCCTCCATGATGGAAGGTGGAGAGCGGGCGCCGAGTTTCTGTGTTACAAGTTTGTAACCCAGGCCCCACGGGTCGGAGTCAACGTCGTCACGAAGTCTCCTCCAGCTATTCGCCTTGCTCCTGTTGATCGCCTAGCGGAGAGATTTTCTCGCAGCTTTATAGGCCTCCGACTTACGAACTCTGTCTGCGGGAATTCTCGCTCTTGTGGCGGCTCGTCTAGTTCTTAAACATGTTCTTCTGAGTTCCGCAATCTCTTCAGTCCACCAGTAAACGGGTTGTTTGTCGCGTCGGGGTTTCCTTCGCGGCATAGACTGGTCGCAGGCCGAGACGATCAGTTCCATCGTGGATGTTACTAATGCCTCGGCCCCAGCCTCACCAGGATTCCCCTGCGCTCCCCGAGAGATGACTTCGGTGAACTTGACCACGTCCAGTTTGTTGGTGTTCCACCGGCGTGGCCCTTCCCGAAATGCGGAAACTCGACGATTTGCCTGATCATGCAGGTCAAAAACGATGTATTGGTGGTCGCTACCCGTGTAGTCCTCCACAACCCTCCAGCCAGAGATCCTCGGAAGGAGCGACTCAGACGCAAAGGTGACGTCAGGGATCGTGCCTCTCAGCCCGGGGCGCCGAAAAGTAGGTGTGTCGCCCTGGTTGAGAACGACCAGACCGGCCCTGGCGATGAAATCCAGGATGTATTTCCCCCGGGAGCTGGTAGAGGGCATTCCCCACTCGACGGCCCTGGCGTTGAAATCGCCACCAACGACGACATGCCCGGTGGTGCCGAGAACGCACTCCTCTAGGCTATCTATCTTGTCGCGGAAGTCCTGGACGGCCTCGTTGGGTGTGAGGTAGCAACTGAAGATAGTCACGTCCCTACACCGAACCCAGACGAATCCTCGGCCGCGCCCGTGACTCCGCACCAAGACATCTCGTGTAATACGTGCCCAAAATGCAGCAGTACCGAGGCTGTCCGAGATCCAAATGTTTGGGTCTCTGTCCCGATACTGTTCGCTGATAAGGAGCGCGTCAGCACCAAGTTCTCGGGCGAGCTGATCTAGAAGGTTATCAGCTCCCCAGGATCTATGAAGGTTGGCCTGGAGGATGCGAATTACCGGCCCCTGCCTTTTGCCTGTTCAAGTGCGGCTCTGAAGGCACCGCACTGACCAGACCCGGGTAAGTGACCGAGGGCACTGGAGCCTGAATCCTTGCAGAGGAAGCAGGAGGTGCTCGAGGAACATTCCTTACGTTTGTGGCCCTGGCTTCCACACTGGAAGCAGTTGGCACTCCTGTCGGGCCCTTTACAGTTTCGGGAGGAGTGGCCGAAACCGAGACAGCGGAAGCATCTCGAAACTACCACCCTCCGTTTGAGCCTGCAACTGACCCAACCGACTCTGAGGTGCTGAAGGCTAAGCAGCTTATTGGCGTGCTTTTCGCCCATCTCAGCAACAGCCATCCGGAGTTGACTTCGGTTGGGCTTAGTCAGCCATACCCTCACTCCATCAGCCGGTATCTCCGGGAGTGCCACCTGGATCGCACGGGTCACCTCCTCTTCGGTGGAGAGGGCATCAAGGTCCCGAATTTCGACCGAACACTTCGGTTCTAGGGCCTTGATTGAGCCTTTGTCCCCAAGTGCAGTCTTGAGGGAAGCGGCAAAACCAATCTTGTCACTCGACTTCCCCAGTTCGAGGAGGACATCCCCGTTCTGGGTTCGCCGAATAGACTTGATAACGGTGTCGGTCTCTTCCGGTTTGGTCTGCGATCTAATCTGACCCAGAACATCGGCAAAAGATCGCCCCCCTAAGGGCTTGATCAAGATTGCCTCCGTCCTGGGCTTCTTAGGCCTGGGTTGTTTAGGCTTTCTGACAGACTTGCCAGAGGCCTCCCAAACCGGGTTTGAGACTTGCGTCCGCTCCACCCTCGACGCACTTTTCGAAGCCACCTCCGCTTGCTTCTGCCTCCTCCTTTCTTTCTTAGACAGGCGCGTCTTCCAGCCCCCCAAAGGTGTTGAGGCAGAGTTTGCTGCCAAGGCAGGATTAGCCGCCGGAGCAGGAACCTCTGCAGGAGTAGCCGCTGGAATCACGGCAGCGCCCGGGGCGGACTCAGTAGCCTGGACAGGAGATGTCTGCGATGCCGCAGTGACAAAAACCGGTCTCGGCACCGAGTCCACCTCAACAAGCTCAGGGCTTTCCGGCGAAGAACCGCTCTGCCTCTTCTTTCGCTTTCTGGCTTGAGTCTGGTACTCAGCCAGATGAGCTTGAGGCGAAGCAGACATAACTCGGTTCACAACGTCACGCTCCTGCTTCATTGCCTTCAGCCTGATCTTCCGGCATTCCTCGATTTCGCCAAGGAAATCCTCGAGTTTCGGAATTCCGTCCTTAATCGCCTTGTTGACGTTCTTCTGAATAAGGAGAGCCTTGGCCATCTCCTTCAAAAGATCGTTCATTTTCTCCAGGGACAGGTTTTCCTCCTCGTTGGCATCGTCCTGCTGCTGCCGAAGCATTTGCATCTCGAATGCCGGACAAAGAGGGCTCTTCCTGGGAGGAATTCCTTGCATCCCGGCTAGAGGTGTTACCGGCTCAGTCACCCCCATACCCAGCTTAACCTCATCCTTCTCCTTTCCGGTTACGGCCGACGATCCGGCGACACCAGCAGCCTTGAACGGGATCGGCGGAGGGGAGGCTTTAATTCCCCCCGTCGGCGTCCCAGTCTTCGAGGTCGGAGACCTCTGCAGTTTTGAGCTGCGCTTAAAGGCGGCCTGCTCATTCTCCTTTAATTTCGTGTTTTGGTTTTGAAAATCCATACTTTTGTTTCACCAGCGCATCGTGCGGCAAGAGGCGGCCCTTCATTGGCCGGGAGCGGGTACACCCTCGGAGGTCTACCCCCCGTAGGAGATAAGACACCCCTACCCCAGGACTCTGGGGCCCGAAACCTCCGTTTGCCCAGCACCGATACACAAAATGTGCCGGACGTGCTGGGTGTCGCACCGTGGCAATGCAGAGTCCGATCTCTGCATCCATGCCGCACTTCCTGACTAAGGTCCGAAGCGGCTGGCTTCTGACGACACACTGGAGGAGACCATCGGCAGTGCGAGGCACACATCAGTCCCTGCAACACAACAGGGACACTCCCAGGACCCCCCAGCGTGCGCCGGTCGAAAGAAGGTGGAAAGACACCCTTGATTCGGGGTCGAAAACAAGAAGGTGAGCAAGGTTAGCTCAGGAGAGAATAAAGACGGTGAGCTAAGACCTGAAAGATGAGAAGAAAGGCCCTAGCTCGGGAAGAACTGTGAGGAGGGTCTCACAGCTTGGCTCAGGTACCCCGGGGTCGCCAAGAAACACCCGTACAGTGGAAAGCCCACTGCCCCTGAGGGTGGATTCACCCCACTAGTGGGGTGATACCGGGTACACATGTTAAGTATATGGGAAATAGAAAAAAACAAAATTTTTAATAGGCCTAAAATTTTATTACTAAGTACACACAATTAAGTCAAAAATAGTATCAAAGATATCATATTCAGTTAATTTATGAGCGAAAAATCAAATTTTAAATATTTAGATCATATAACATGTATAAATACCATCCGGTTTTACCCCGCACGTCATACCCGGTTTCACCCCACTGGTAGTAACTAACAAAAACTTAAAATATTCAGAGAGCTTAAAACTAATTTGAGATATTGCTTATATCAGTGTAAAGATAGAGACATAGACTACACTGTAGTCACCTTCACTGAAACTCATGTAGTTTTTCCGTAGTAGGCGATCAAACTGTCCATAACATTGGGAAACGAAATATCAAAAACAAAGAAACGCTCTTAACAGCCAGAGTTCTGCTCAGAGACTAATGGCGCAATGTCCGCCACTTTCCCTCTCCAACTACATGTTAATTTCGGCATTTATCGCCAGGTACTACCACTTACTTGGTCAAAACCCGACCACCCGGTTTGTACCCAACCACCCGGTTATACCCACCTCTCCCCCATTTTAATGTGTACCCATGATTCTGACGGTTTGGAAGATAACAACGGTGAAAATTTTGTTTGTTCCCATAAGAATAAAACAATGGAGCAAATGTTCATATCCATTACAACTGAAACTTTTACCTTTATCATATGTCCAAGCATAAAAATATCGTAGGAGCTCATTTTAAGTAATATTTCAAAATGAAATACCGATTATCATGTTATTAATTTTTGTTTTCCACACATTTTAAATAATCTCCACAATGTTGTAAAATTTATAGAAAAATAAAATAATTTATGACAAAACTAATGATTTATGGTGCTCAAGTGTTAAAGAGAAAAAGCTAAGGCATTTTTATGCTAAGCCTTTTTAGTTTAACGGGAAATTTACAGAGATAATGGATGTGAAATTTACCCCGATGTTATTCTTATGGAAAAACTTCCACCACCATTATTTCACAAACCGTTAGGATTTTGGGTGCACATTAAATTGTAAATTAGTCTTAAAATTATGTCTAGAATCCAAAAATATCAAAAAGTGGAGGTTCGTATTTAAAATTAATGCCTTCCGGTCTGGGTAGGTTACTTCTGGTACACCCTGTACATTGCAATTATATCATCAATGGATAGAGTGCAACCTTGGAGTAAAAGAGCGCAACCGGTTTACCTATAATATCACAATTTTCTTTTTGTAAAAAATTAATTGTGTGGATTTAAAAAAATCGTATCTACGCCAGAGCCTTTTTGTTATGGAGATTTGTACTAAGTAGGCTACACATAAACACATTTTGGGAAAACAGTCCAAACCCATCAAATTTAAAAGGGGTGTAGGCTACGGGTGGTCTGGGTCACCCGGTATGCGTTGTTTAATACTGTACTGCATTGGTTCAACAAAACTGGCCATTCTGTTCTAACGTGTAGGTGGAGTAAAACACGTGATCAGTTGAGGAAAACATGTGACCGATCGAGGAAAACACTGGATTGGCCTGGGCCTAGGTGAGTTTATGGGATTTGATGAGTCGGCTAGACGGCTTGTCTTGGCTGGCGAGAGGAATATTTAATACCGGAAACCCCCACATTCGTAACAGAATATAACGTGCTGTTACCATAAGATGCTTCTAATGCGGTGTTTTATAGGTCAAGTAATCTACATCCAAGAACACTCGTCACTCTGTTCTCTGGACTTGGTAAAAACCGTGGGTCTAAAAAGATCATTGTTATTTATTATATCCATGTATAAGGGACGGTGAGAGAGAATATCGGTTTGCAGGGCTTTAAAACCGTAAAAATGGAGTTTTGTCAATTTTTTACAATTTTTAAATCCAACAAGTAATGAATGATAAAAATTTATCTAAAACACTCAAACAGACAATACTGTATTTTGAACTGGTTACGGAGAAGGTCTCAAATTGAGAAGTCAACAAAACATTTTTTTATTTGATTTATCAATACTGTATAACTATCATACTTGACATGAACGACAATGGCTGAAATACAAATATTATGCTGTAAAACTATTTTATAGCAATTAAACTTTTATATTTTTAAAATAAAAAACGTTTTGCAGTACTAAAAAATAAAGTTTTTCGATATTGTTTTGTGAAACATGATTTTCTAATTATTCCCAGTCACAGGATTCGCCAAAGTAAGATATTTATTCTGTGGAAAAGGCTAACGAGCACCGCAATGGCTCTTTTGAGACGATTATTTTTCATTACGATATCAAAAAAATTGTAAACAACATGAACATTTTTGTTTATTCAACTTAGTATCGAGAAAAAAACTGAACTCTAACGCTGAGTCTCTGTGCTTATGTCGAGGTACATACGATTTAACTGCGAACAAAGATTTAAACTTGTGACAAACCAAAAGGCTTCAACCAATGGAATGTTAGCAAGGATTAGCAAACACTTCCCACCACTGTTTTTTGACCCCTCCCACGAATAAGGATCAAGTTTAAAAAAACCGAGCTATAGGGCCTACATTTTGATAACTTACTTTATAACAACCTGCTTAACCTGCCTTGCTTCCGCTTGGGTTTTTTTTCGAAAAAAAAAAATCAAGTTATTATAATTAACTTTCTTTATAAAATAAAGTACACAAAAATAATACAGTAATTGTCTTTCCTTAGTGTTAACTAATTACAGAAAAATTATCCATAGTTGCATATGGAATTTTTCACTGTTAACAATGAAGTTTTTCCAAATACTAGATAGTATCTTTTAAAATGAGAGTATAATATGTAATTTATTTGCACCTTAGTCGTTTGTATAGATAACATCAGTTATTTTAATGACTTTAATTTTATAGTTAAGTGCTGGCTCTAAGATCCAGAACAACGGTCACTATTACTCACTAACGATCTACTCGTGGCTGCAGTGGCTGCAATAATGTCAATTGCTGTTATCGGCTCCTATGTTATTTCCAAGAATGGAAATACAATTTATAATCAAAACGTTTGTTTTATAACCACAAAATTACAGAGTTTTACAAGATCTTGCATGAGTTAACATAGTATTATAATGATATTCGTATTTAAAATAACGACGTTGATTTAAATAAACAAACATTGCAAGAAGTGATGCAACCTGGATTGCTTCCAGACATTATAACTTGTATCAATTATTTAAGGATTAAAACTGACAAGCTATAGTTGACATGTTGCTTTGCAATTAAACTAGTTATACGCCAGAGAGAGTGTTTGGATTGAGTTATTTTTGACTTAGCACTATAAATGACAAGGAATCCTAGTTGAGGATTGTAATTTTATCATAAGAAAGATGGCAGGGAAGGAACATTCACACCGAATGTATTCAAAAGTTGTGCTGTGTGTAATAATGTTACACCATTGATGAACACAACATTATCATTCCATGGAATGAAGACCCTGTGCAGATTTATCATATAAGCCAAATCTTGGCCTATTTTTATGTCTAGAATCAAGAAATTGTCTTTATTTTCCTTACTATTCTCTTTGCTAAAACCTGCTAAATATAGGACCGAAAATGCTGCATTTAAATGCGGCTTAGTATAAGTCTCACACAAACTGTCCAAAGGTGTTTTTTACCTTACTGTTTTTAATATATAGATGAATGAATAATTTTTCCAGGGGAAAACAGTTTAGTTTTAAAACTCTTATTCAACAATACTGGTTTCCATAAACTACCTTCTTAAAATTATAAATTCTGGTTTCCTCCTAGAGGAAATTTATGAACAGGTTTTGATTTCAAAGAGGAAAATAAAAAACACCAAAGCATTATTATTCCAGTAACATTCTGGTCAAGTTCAAGGTCACATTCGTGAGGTGGAACTGGTTTATTGCATGCAAACTTAAATCCTTAGCTCACAGATCACCACCTGTCCAGAAGCAAATTTTAATTTCTTACTCTAAAATTAGTTAAAATTAATAGTGCTTACTTTGCATTTTGGAAGGTTAAACAGAATAACCTTAATTTATGAGTTATATTTCTTTAGTATAAATTATTGAACACATTTTAATATTACATAAAAATATTTATTAATAAATATGACGTTATAAATGAGTAAATTATTACTGTCTTTAGTCCATATTGCATTTGTGAAACCAACCTAGTCCCAACCGTCCCAATCAAGACACTATAAAAGTATATATAGTGCTAATATTGTTTATTTATAAGTCGTTGCACCAATTTTAGTGTTAATTTCATTATCAAAATATTTGGTTTTAAAAAACTCCTTAGACATGAAGAAAAATGTTAGGTAGAAGTGTAAACTACCCAAGAGTAGAAAATTGAAAACAACACTGCTGTAGGAAAGATTTATTCAAATTTCATATCACAAGGAATAACTAAATGTAGTAGACCGGTTCGACCGCTGGGGCCACGGCGTAGGGGGCCGAGTATGTGTAGGGCAGGTCGGCCACGACGGCGGGGGCGACGAGTCCGTTGTAGTTGCGGGCGATGTACTGGGAGCTGGTGGCGGTGACTACGGCGGGGGCGGCGTAGACGGGGGCGGCCACCACAGCCTGGGGGGCGGGGGCAGCGGCACACACGGCGGCCATGGCCACCAGAGCGATCTGGCGGTGAAATTCACAAGTAGGTTATTGACACACAGAGTGGTTGATTTAAGTACTAGCCGATTTATTTGAAAACCATAAGAGGGATTAAAAAAATATTTAATAACAGCAAAGACATCAATCTTAATTTAATTTATTCTTTATTAGCGAATTTCGCTATAGGGAATATTAGCGAATTTCCCTATAGGGAATACGCTATTATGGTAGTAGTCAAGGTAAGACCTAAGCCCGGGACCATGATACTTTTTCGTTTTGAGGTCCCTAGAATTTGGCTTATATATGTATATCTATATATATGATATATGTATATATATATATATATATCATATATATACATCTGATGTATATGTATATATATATATATCTATGTGTCTGTGAACACGATAACTTTTGAACGGAACCTCCGATTTTGATGAAATTTGGTACAGGGGTGTAAGCCAGCGTCTACTAAGTTGAGTTTGCAAACCAGAATGATCGGACCATGGGAACGGGTCTTTATGGGGTTTCAAAAGGGTTAAAAATGGGTTTTGGCTTTTTTTACTTTTATTAAGAAAATTCAACAATTTTAACTTAAACCATTTAAAATAGCTTAAAAAAACAAACAATCTAGTATTTTGAATTTTTTACCTAGCTTAAATGGTTTATGGAGAAAATCGAAAAAGTATGTTTTCCATGTTATTCTTATGGGAAATCAACGAAACCTTCTATCTTGCTTATTTATTGACATATCTTGATAAAATTTGGTATGTACCTTCATTAGGAAGCCTTTAACTTATATTTGCTAAGAAAACCCATATGGCGGCAAACCTAGGTACTCAACCCTATAGGGTTTGTGGGGAAAATAAAAAGAACACCATAGCCTTATAAAATTAGGTATGTAAAATCACTAGGTAGGGTTTAACTTATATTTACCAACAAAACCCATATGGCGGCAAACCTACATATTCTCATCCCCATGGATTTTATGGGGAAATAGAAAATATACCAAAATTCCATTGGAAATTCGCTGAGTACACGCAGGTCTGCTGCGACGGGGGTATTTTTACTTTTCTCACTATATCTCTGGTATGGCTTCAAACTTAAAAATTTTAAATATTAATTTAAAAGGTTTGTGTCATTTTTTTTTAACTGTTCACATTATTTTAAGGTCTTTTTAATCTTTGACATATCCTCTAAACCTAAACCTCTAATATTTTGAGAACTACGGGCAATAGTTGATACAAACTTGAACGGAATGATTGTATCTCAAAAATTATTCAATAAAATTAAAAATATCATAAAAAATTATGAAGGATAAAATGTTTTAAAATTATGTATTAATAAGAACATTCTGCTCATAACAATTCACACTAATAAAGTTACTTTTTAATATAGGGGACTGTGAAATCCTATATTTTAAATTTATGTGAATTTTTATAAAGTGGAATTGTAAGACATTATTCTTGGTTTCTTTTACTGATTGGTTTTGGAGATACAATCATCACAAGTTTTCCCCTGTTATTCTTATGGAATAAGAAATTAACTTCGATTTTGACTCTGGCTCCCTAACCTTTAGGTTTAGAAAAAATATCAAATAATAAAATTGTGTAGAGTATTAAAAAATGACATTATAATGGGAGTTTTCCCCCATAAAACAGCATACATAGTATTTGATATACAGGGTGGTTGTAAATTATTGGATACATTTTAAAATTAAATACATAAATAAAAAAGCAACGTAGAAACTTTGGACCATTGTTTCATTTAATAGCAAGTTCAAAACAATTTTATATAGTAGTAATTTGAAAAAAAAAATAATAAAAAATGTGAATAAATAGGTAGGCCCTACCATAAAAAGTAATTATAAAAAATCTGTAAAATTGTCCAACTCATTAGCCTCTAACAAGTTCCCCAGACATTACACCCTTAGACTTTTTTTCTGGTCCGATTTATAGGAAGAATGTTCACAAAGAAGGTTCAAGACATCGAGGAACTTGAGAGAAGAGTTTTCGAGGTTATTATAAATATAATTCTGGCAATGTACAGAAAAACATGGTCTGAGGTTGAATTAAGACTTTAAAAAATGGCATGTAAACCATGGAGAGCCTGTATAAATGATTTAGCTTACTTTTAAAAAGGATGAAGTAATAATAATATTTTCTGTATTACAGTATGATAAAAAGTATTTCAACAATCTATTTAATAAGAACACTTCCCATGTCTCTAGTGTCCAATAATTTATAACCACCCTGTACATATAACAGCTTCCTTGATGAGGCTTTTGTTTTTGAACCAGGTATTAAATTACATTAATATGATTATTTTCTAAACTATATTATTAATTTCACCATCATATCATGTAAGCTAAAAATAATAACATTGATTTGAGCAACTCTGAAGCAGTGTGCAAGAGCTCAGTTAAAATTTTGGTATTGAAGAAATCTATCTATATATTAATACGCAAGCATGTTTCATTTCCTCCTTTTTTCTCACCTCGTGTGCATCGTAGGATAAATCCGCGCATACCGTTAGAAAGGTATAGTCCTGTAGATGAGCAGAATCACATTCTAATTCACATCGGACTCCAGGGCTACGCCCCACAGGCTTTCAAATTTTCAATGTTAATCTTATGGAGAAAGGAAAATTAAATAAATCATTAGACAGCTGTTGTAAAAACAACTGCTATAGAAAATAAGAAAGAACAGATGTTTTAGTTCTAAAATGTTTTAAGCTTCTTGGGTCAGGATCAACTGAAATTTTGATCGAATTTCGATCAGGGGGCGATCTCTAGTACTTATTTAATACGCTAAGGGTTTTTTTTGTCTTGAGAACTCCTCCTACAATTTTCAACCGATTTTCAAAGTTTTGGTGTAGTTGGATAGGGCTTGGTCTGTAGTTGTTTCCGCCAAAAACTGATGAGAATCTGACGGAAAATAAAGGCGTTATCCACCATTAAAATCTCAAAATTTCCCATTTAAATAACATTGGGATTGAATAAAGCATTTTAAACATCTGTTAATAATCAGCTGTAAATACGTGTAGTTTTGGTGATTGCAGATATTCACAATATTGGATTGGTCGCAGGTCAATGATTTAGAGATAAAAGTAACATTTGTATTGTATGAAAATAAATTGCTCTATTTCGAGCAACACGTTTACTAGTATGTTTGATAAAAAGTCTACTAGTATACGCCACTATTACATTTTTTAAATAGCCAATAAGGGGAAAAAAGTTTTTAGTTTATTTAGAAACGGATTGAATTAAAACTGGCTGGGTAGCTGAGTGGTTACAGTGCTCGCCATTGAATCTAAAGGTTGCCAGTTCGATCCTAAGAAAAGTTAGTAGCTTTTTAAAGGTTCGATTCCGGACCCAGTTGGCATTTGTCATTGGGCTATTAATTAATGATGCTTTCTAACAACTGGTCGATGTTAGATAGGTAGTAACAAGAATGGAGTTTGGACCGTTCCTGATAAAAATGTTAAAAATGCCCCTAGCGTAGATATACACAAAATAAAATAAAAATAAATAAAATAAAAAGGTTTAAATTTCTATACATAATCATCACCCCTCTAATGGCAATGTTCATTGTTTAAATAATAATTTACTGATAAATTTGTTATAAAAAATAAACTCACCAGAGAGTAGTTCATGTTGGGTAGGTTATCACAGACCTGAGTGTGGGTAGGTGTGACTTGATGCGTATTTATATAACTGACCCACGCACCACACCAGGGCTCATGAGGTGATCATCATGCAAGGCAGGGAGGATTGCCGAACTGACGAGGCCCTCGTCCAAGGTCTCCCATCCAAATGATGGACGGTGCCAATGGGAACGAGGTGTCCAATGTGCCAGTAAACCATTGTTGAATCACATTGTTGAAGATAAAAAATCACACTTACAAAACATCCTTGACATTCATAGAAATTAGAAATAGATCCAACTAAATAAAAAGTGTTGTTCGGAAAGAGACCGGCCAAGTAGTACTACTTCAGTACGGTACTTTAAATCATATGGATCATGATTTGCTACTTATACAGGGAAGTCTTATTCCAATTCATAAAACATTTACAGTACTTAGTCATCATACCGGGGTAGGTTTGTTTTATTAACTGTATTAGTATCAAAATAAACACTTAAACGTTATTAAAATTTGAAATAAATATTTTACCTTGTTTCACATTTATTAACAACTATATAGTAAGATGCACGAAAATAGTCCGATGGAAATTTTAACAGCTGTGTCCCCCCTCACCCCCTCTCGCCCTGCAATGTTGCCATTTGAAGTTATGTTTACCATGTGTAGTACAGTATAAAAATTTGTTTCATAATAAATTTGGCAACAATGTTTTGACTCTCATCGGACTATTTTCGTGAATCTTACTATAGGAAGTTATTAAACTCTATTAACTTATCATATGATTTTTTCACTCGAATCAAGTGCATTATTGTGGGTCAGTTACTATAGGTGCACTTGTGTACAGACTTTGATTGGAAAAACGTACCTATATAAATAAAGAACCTATATACACAAGCGTTTGTAAAAAATTTTAACAAGTAAATTTCACTAAAATCCAACAAAGCTTGTTGTTAAATTTAGATTGTTCAAGACTAAAGACAATTCCATAAACCACAGACAATAATATTCATTGTTAGTCAAGACAAGAGGAGACTGACAATATTTAGGAAATTACAATAACTCAGAGGTGTGAACAGTAGTATAACTACTATTGTTGTCTGCAATCAGCTGATATTTTCATTGTGACCCCTCCCAAACCTCGAACACCATTCGAGTGACAACCGTTCCTTTCAAGCCATCTGACACTGACAGTCATACACTGGAATGGAGAACTTGATTTGGTTTGTATCTCTAGTTACGTTTGTAACTTGTTTTCTCCAAGTTTACTCACAAGGGCCATGGTCATCCGAGGAATACCAAGATGTCATCAACATTC
The DNA here is from genome assembly GCA_030545055.2 of Neoaliturus tenellus. Classification (NCBI taxonomy): domain Eukaryota; kingdom Metazoa; phylum Arthropoda; class Insecta; order Hemiptera; family Cicadellidae; genus Neoaliturus; species Neoaliturus tenellus. The sequence goes on along the minus strand of CM061532.1, from coordinate 14,834,069 downwards.
CTTGTTATGGACAAGAAATGAAAAATGGTTCATTCCACGTTGGACAGATACAGTATAAGTAAGAAACCAGTTTCATATATACTAAATTAATGGATAAATATTCTCAAATTGTATTAATAGCCTACAGAGCTAAATTTACTAAATTTGTGAATATACTTGATTTTTCACATTTTATAAAATTTTATTTTAAAAACAAAGAGCTCATTAGTAAATGGTTTTTATTTTAGCTCTGAAATAATTTTTGACTAGATTCCATCCATGTACTGTATATTCTTTAAATATGGTGTGGTACATTATGCGCTTTTAAAATTTGTTAACGTTTATAAACATTTTAAAGTTGACATTGGGTACAGAAAACGAAGTTGTCATAACATGTTGTAGGTAAGTCTTTTGGCTGTCCACTATGACAATTTCCCTTCCTCATGATCCATTCATGTTCTAGACAGCAGAAGGTTGATGTCTTCAGGAGGACATGGAATCTTCTGGCTGAGGAACATGAATGGATCAATCAATCAATCAATCAATCAAAATCTCTTTATTTACAAAGCATAAAGATTTGTAATAGTGTCAATTGTTTACAATTTCATATTCTTCATTAGTGTGGAGGTGGAAGCGTGTTCCTCCATTGCAGGAATTCGTCCAGGGAGTAGAATGGGTTTTTTGACCGCCAGTTGGTGAGTGCTGTCTTCAGTTTCTTCCCTGTTTGTCTTCTCATGTCCTCCGGGAGCAGATTGTGGAGTTTTCTGCCGGTGTACGAAGGCTTCCTCTCAAACAATGCGCTGTGGTGAGGTCAGTGCCGTCCTTAGGGTGGAGCGAGTGGAGCGGCCGCTCCAGGCCTCGCGCTGAGGAGGGCCTCGCGCCGCGCCTAGGCCCGCGCGAGGAGGCCCGCTAAAAAGTTAGTTGCATAAACGTTTAGGTTGAATAGAAATGATATAATAATGAACAGATACGTACCTAAAATATCGGTTTTATTACCCGCGCAATATGTTTAATAATTGTGATTTAAAAACCTATGAACGCGATTCTTATTAGTACGTAATAGTAGCGACCAAAAGGATGCAAACGCAAAACATATTTTGACAGCGGCTGCCGGCGCGGCGGGCGGGGTGACGGGACCAAGCCTCGCGGCCGCCGAGCCATGCTTGCAGATGCCACAACCATGCATGACCGACTTTGCCTGTCTTTAGCCGTTTTTCAACTGTTTGTCTCTATGTGATTTTTTAATTGATCCATTATATCTTTGAAATTATTTAAGGTACGGAATTAAATCTAGGCACAACTGTTAAGTGCGTTAAGGCACAAATGCAAATGAATTTGGACATTTCTAACATTTATGGTTGCAAAATGGCGGCAATTTAAATTTTTAAAAGCTAAATATCTTAAAAACTGCAAACAAAAAAGTTGAAACTAAGTTTGGTTTGTAATGATCAAACGAGAAATAACGGATTAATCTAAGTTTTTACATTTTTAAAATCATAAATATTTACATAGGATTAAGTTTTCGAGCGAAACCCATGTTTTCTCAAAATAAGATTTTAATTTCTCCACTATCCATTGTTTTATCTTAACAATCTTAGTATTTTTACTCCAATAATTAAATCATGGAATTTTTTGTAAGTTTGCAAAAGTTTGTAAAATTTACAGTTTTTCAAAATATTTAGCTTTGAACATTTTTAATTACCGCCATCTTGAAACTTGAAACAGTAAATGTTAGAAATGTAAAAATTCACTTGCATTTGTGACTTAATACAGGGTGTCTCTGAACTCTCTGCCTTCCTTTTCAGGTATTATTCCTGGACCAAAGACAAGCCAAAATCAAAATATCATAATATTTAAAAATTCCAAAACACCATAGTTACTTGTACAGCCGCCATTTCGTATTTTTTTTTTTTTAAGAATAATTTTTAATTTAAGAACGGCTTGACGTAATAAGTTGAAATTCGGTACACAGCTTTTTGAAGTAAAGACCTAGCTAGAAAAAATTATCAACTTTTTGTAATTCATGTTTTCAAAATGGTGACTAATTAAAATCTTCAACCTTAAATTACATAAAAAATACCTACATAAGGTAGCAAAGTTTATGTTATTATGTGTTTTTTGTAAAATTTAATTAAAAATCCAACGATGTAAAAATCATGAAAATCGGTTCATAAATAAGCGAGATAGAGCGATATAACTGAGGCTAGTCACGGTCGGACCGCTTCCCCGGGACCAGTTTTAGTATGAAATCCATTGTTGAGCTGCGCCGCAACCGCGCGCTTTTTGCGCGGCAACTTGCTCATATGCGTGACTAAATATTTTGGCTTGTCTTTGGTCCAGGAATAATACCTGAAAAAGAGGGTAGAGTTCAGGGAGACCCTGTAATTAATAGTTGTGCCAAGTTTCATTTCTGTAACTCAAATAATTTCAAAGATGTAGGGGTCTAATGGATTGATTACATATTATATAGACAGTCGGAAAACGTCTAGACATAACTTGGACATATCCTGTCGAATGTTCCATACCCCCCCCCCCCCCCTTCCCCAGCAAATCACTGTTAAATAAGGCCTCGCAACAATATTTTGCTCCAGGCCTCGCATTTCCTAAGGACGGCTCTGGGTGAGGTGGTAGCTGGTACCTGGTGGCATGCATGGACAGTGGGTTGGTTGGCCATTTAACACGTTGACTTCGCACCACTAACTAGTCAGTAGTTCCGCGCTCCTCAGATGCCGACCGGTTGGTAACATGCCTCCGATAAATTTATTCCATCGCAGTGCAGCAGCACCCTGATGTGAATGGGAGCTTTTTCGCTTGTGTTTCGTGAAGGACAGTGGCTTTTTTTACGCAATCCATTCGTAATTGTCGCTACTGGTTCTGTTATTGTGCCTGGTGGAATTTCACTCACATTTTTGTTATATTTACTGTAAATGCTCATTGTAAAAGTGTGTTCTATTAGTAAATAATGGTGACTATTCACGAACAACAAGTGGCAGACGACACCCCCTAAGACGGTTGATCATGGCGGAGCAGCTCTCATTGAAGTTCATTGACAAGTTCATTGAAGGAGGTAAATGGGAATACTGACAATGAGTCATTTTTGATCGGGTAGTAACTGAAAATACCTATATTTTTATACAACACGCTATTATTTAAGTAATAAATAACAGATAGTATAGTTTTAATGCACTAAAATGAAGTGAAGGTGGAATGGCGATGCAGTGGGTAGTCGACGGGAGTGCCAGGTACTGACTACCAACCAGGCGGTAACATTTTGAAAATGGTGTCGGATATTGAAATGTGGCAGAAAATAAATTTTATGACTTGAAGTCAAGTTCGGGTAGTATAAGATACGTATTTTTATAATAAATATGTTTCAAGGTTTCGGATAGTTATTTTCATTTCTTACAGCAGTCAACGTGTTAAAGGGCAAAGCGGGGATCACCTATTTAAGCCTGAAAACCAGTTGTCACAAGAGCACGAGCACGGAAGTTGGCTCTCCGAATCGTCAAACAGCTGTCTGATCTCCCATTTTCATCTTTTCTCTTCCTTCAATATCCTGTCCTTCCGAGGGCTTGTGCAAATGCCCATGAGAGACAGACATGCTTAACAGTTTGGTTGGGGTTTCCTTATCCAGTACCAACAACAAGCATTTGAAAATTGAAGCATACCTCTATGAAAAAAGAAAGAGAGAAGTTGCAACAAAACAATTTTTTTCTAAACCATTAGTAATTTTAGCTTTCTCAATTGTAGATGTCAATTTTACAACCCTACAGAGTAAAACATGAATGTTCCACACGTTATGAATCCAATTTCCACACATGCATGGATTAATTTATATCTTAAACTTACTTATGTAACATACATAATTGCTCGCAGTTCAGAGAATATCTACAACTATGACCAGAAGTTTGAAGGCAACTCGGACACCGACCTGGACTGTACATTCAATGGACCAAGCTCCGGAGCAGGGATGGGGTCCAGTTCCGGACCTTACAACTGGAACATCGACAGGATCGATATTATCTCCTCAGGCAAGTTTTACATAAAGTATGCAAGAATGATGCGTGTTTCATTAAAAAAAAAATGAGCTCATGAACATTGAAAAATTCGTCTTCCAAAAGAAGAAATCAACATTGTCTTAACAAACTATTTATTTTCAGTTCTTAAAGAAAATAAGTGTGTTATATAGATTCAATCTTGGTCAAATTCTGTTGCAGCATTGATAAAAAACATGATTAGACATGTTTAATCATCTTGGGATAGAACAACTTTAGGATTTTGTTGTAGTTTGCCAAAAAAGGAAATTAAATCTTGCTAGGTTTTAAATTACCAAATTGCATATGGTCCGGCAGATATGAGAAAAGATTGTGCGTTTGATGTGAGAGATCTCAAATATGTTTTTATAGTTATAAAAATTGTTACATTATAGTTAGCAGCCTTTCTCTCTGAATATCTACATCAATAACACATGCTAGTATGTATTAATCCAATATTTCTAATTTTTGCAGAGCAGAGCCCTAAAAACAGAAAGAACCATCAGACAATGCTATAAAAAACTTAACCAAATAAACACTTAAAATTTCAAAACTATCAAAGTAGGATGAAATTTTAGTATTGCAGTAGTATTAATGGTTTAAATACCTGAGTTATGGTAATCCAATTGTTGTCGAGCAACTAGTTTCAACTCATTATTTAGAGTCATCTTCAGGCTTTTAAACAAAGATGTAATTTCTCTTCATAAGAAGAACGTCAACGTTGATAAAAATTTAATAAATAATGAACACACACGGTACGGATACATTATTACAAATAACGACACGGACACGACAGACACGAACACACACGAACGGAAAGACTTCTAATACTGATGTGGCTGGCGAATTGACATAGACGCAATCCGCCACATCAGTATTAGAAGTCTTTAAGTGTTTCCGTTCGTGTGTGTTCGTGTCTGTCGTGTCCGTGTCGTTATTTGTAATAATGTATCCGTACCGTGTGTGTTTATTATTTATTAAATTTTTATCAACGTTGACGTTCTTCTTATGAAGAGAAATTACATCTTTGTATAAAAGCTTGAAGATCACTCTATATAAATGAGTTGAAACTAGTTGCTCGAAAACAATTGGATTACCATAACTCAGGTATTTAATCCATTAATAGTATTTATTGGTAATCCGGAGGCTAACATTCCGATATGATATTGCAGTGGGATGTTCAATACATAGTTAGTCATAACAAAAATTAGTTATCTTATACTCTAAAACAGCAATGTTTGTACAAACAAAATTTTTTTTTCTCTCCAAGGATTTTTGATTTTTTTGGTTGAATAAGGGGGTTTTGACCACAAGAAATCCATTGGCGTTGTTCCCATGGCTGGGAAAAATCCGGTTTTCGTCCTAGAGCTCTTCAAAGTTCCCATGCCATCATTATGTAGATTTTCAAATTTAACAAAAATCAGCTAATAACTGTAGATATAAACCAAAGTGTTACATCTTTAACCTGTAGTTTAGGAAAATTATATACCTAAAGTGCAGCACCCTTCGGCCTGGCGAGTGAGCAAAGCGAACAAGCTTGTCTTAAAACGGAAGTAGGCAAACGAGCGGAGCGAACGAGCTTTGTATAAGAATAAAAGTAATAATTTTGACGAGCTTTTAAGCTTGGTCCCCCTGGTACTAGTTATATATAAAAATTATATATATATATATATATATATATATATAAACATATATATATATATATATATGTATATATATATATATATATATATACATATATATATATATATATATATATATAAGTTTAGATTGCACAAATCTGATCAAACTTTTTCAGGACCTTAAACATTAACCAGATTTGAAAAAGTTCATCCAGGCATAATCAATTTTTGATCCATCAAGGTTCCAAAATATGTCTTAGGTTTGATCAACATTCTCATTGGGGTGACAACTTTCTCACAATTACTCTCATTTTTTTCCTTTTACAGGAGGAATAAATTGCCTGGGGGGCGGAGTTGGATTTCCATGGTACAGGTTCAGGGTTTACGGAAGGTCTTATGTGGAATATCAGGCCTCCATCTGGATAACATGGAGGGAACAAGATGGTCAACTGCTTACAAATCCTGTATACCTGGTACAGTGTGTCTATGAAGGAACCAACCTTATGGCTATACCTATCAACTATGTGTTTTAGTGTCACTGGTAAAATTTAAAGAGTACACAGAGTATGTACACAAACTGTATATACAGGATGTTTTCTTTTAAAAAGAAAAACCAACAATTTGCAATAAAAATTACACGCATAACAATGTACGGTAACATGATAAAATTTTATATTATTTATAACAACAGTTTACAGGATATTAATAATATTTTGATTAGTTTTGGTGTCCAAACAGACCACCGTTAAAATATATATAATCTCTTGTTCTATTTGGTGAATTAATGGACTCCTTTTTCAAAGTGCCTTATATTCAATTTGTCATATATTTTGCCTAAGGCTCTTCAATATTTTGTTGGTTATTTTCCTTTCTCTTCACAGACACCCAATTAAAGGGTTTAAATCTGGAAATCTCAGAGAGTCAGGGCCGCCCGAGGGTAATAGGCGCCCGGGGCGAGATTTTGATCAGCGCCCCCCTAAATTAACTAATTGGCCTATCTGTAAATTGTAATGTTAAATTAATAGATCTGTATAAGCATTAAATTAGGTTCATGGCTAGCTTTTCAATGCTGTTAGTTTGAATAAACTAATTAAACAAATTCACTTGTACTATAAAGCTTTGTTGACACAACCATTTAATGACAACACATTATATGGGTCCGAGACCCAATTTTTAAATCTAGTGAGTTGTGAGTTACATCTCACCAGTTTCCTTACCAACAGGCTCGAGATGGTAAAATTGAAGTTTGTATCCGTTTCAACCGTCAAAACAATAACATCATTAAATATTGTCAGTTATATTAATTTAAAGATTCTAAATTACTTACATTGTTGTGTTTATAACATAATTGCAACCTTATTTTATTTTAAATGTTTTATTACGCAACTGTAGGTATCAATATACATTTTAGGCTATGTAACTAAAGTTACTAACCTAGACGATTTGAGAAGTATGAAAATTGTTATTGAGGGCGTTGACAAGCATCCAGCACTGCAAAGAGGTTTGTTTACGTTTTTGCCTATCACGTGACCAATCCCACAAATGAAGTGTCTGGAATTTGTCACATGATAGGCAAAAACTTAACAAACCGCTTTGCGGTGGATAATTGTGAACGCGCTCATTGACAAATTGAGTTATTTCCTGTTGTGATTGCGATGAAGAAGAAGAATTTTCAACCTCACGTGAGATTATTTCACCAAAACCACCCACACCACAGATTTGTTAGGTGAGAGAAAACGGGTGAGTTGGTGAGATTTTCCACAAAATACATTTTTATACACATGTGCGACAATGGCGAATAAAACTATCACTTTAAATAGCCTACTAATGGAAAATATTAATTAGTGTATGTGTAAGTTTTAAAATAACATTCATTCTCATTTACCTATAAGGGTGATGAAAATTTGGCGAATAAGCCAACTCACCAATTCACGACTCACTTGATTGAAAAAATTGGACCAATGGGTGGGGAATACGAAAACTAACGCGCCTGCATACATTTTTGGTCAAGTGACCAGATGCAGCCGAATTTCAGCTAATAATATAATAATTCTATGATTATAATCCTCAATTAGGTGGTGGGGGAACTATGCAAGCCAGGGGCTATAGGCCCTGAGTGAGCGCTCTAGCCATTTTTTCAGTTCGTAAGATCAGCTGACCAGTAGGCCTACATGCAGCCAAATGTTACGCTATTATGAATCACTTTCACTCTTCCACTTGCATTGTAAAAAGGTTTATAGTTATAATAAATTAGTCACTATAATCATTTCAGACTGATAGCCTAAATTTTTTAAATTTAAATTTGAACTAATAAAAAAATACTATTTAAGCATTTGTTTTTTAAGTAGTTGAAGTAATTGATGTAGTTTTTACAATTTTTGTGCCGTGTTTGAACCTTTATAAAACGGCGATTTCGCCTCGGCCGCGGCGCCCCCTTGGCCGTGGCGCCCGGGGCAACTGCCCCGGTCGCCCCACCCTCGGGGCGGCCCTGCAGAGAGTATATTCCTCTCCCAATAATTGTTTTGGTGATAGCAGAATAATTTAAAAAGGTTTCTATACACTCATCCGAGTTCTCAAGATAATTTATTTCCTCTGGGAATAAGAAAAAAATTGAATATAAGAAAATAACCCACAAAATATCTAAGAACTTGCTTGAAAGGAATATAACAAATTTAATAAGTGGAATTACAAAAACCACTTAAAAAACAAGGTGTCCATAAATTTACTACTAAAAAGAACAGAGACTTGTTATAAATGTTAAAATGGTGGTCTGACTGATCAAAAAAACTAAACTAAATATCGATAAATCTATAACTATAAATAGTTGTAATAAATGTGATTAAAAATAAAATATATCATAGATATGTGTTATGTTTGTGATTTTTCATTTTAAATCGAGGATTGGGTTTTTAAAAGAAATACCATGTAGTACAAGCATATAGTTTGTTTTAAACAAACCTACCGTAGTAGATAGTAATGTTTCTTTTAAACCTTATATTATATCTTAGGTCTTATATCAATAATGTGATAGTTGTGTAATTAATATAGAATAAAAATTAATTATAATCAATTGAATCAATTGTTTTATTCAATTCCTCAATTTTGTACAGCCATCTAATAGAATATCACTTTCAAGTTGTACAAAGTTTGTTAATGGCGATAGTAAGCTTTTGATTACAATTTGATCTTAGATATCCACTTTAAATTACAAAAGAAATTGCTAAAAGTTTATTCTTAATAGCAAACAAATCAGGTTTTCATAATTTGAAATGTTTTATTATTTTAACCTTGTAGGCCTATTTTGAATAGCAGTTTTGTTTCGCAGATAATATGTTTACGAGTTAGGAAATATTATTGTTGTTTTAAGATTAATACACGAGGTCTGTATCAATGTTTTTATTATACAAGACGGTAAACAATATGGTAGGATTCTGTCTTGTGATGAAGCTTTGATTTTGAAGTTCCCAATTAAAGTTCCATAAATCTGATGATGACAATACACGAGGAATAGAGCATGCTGATTGCCTTACTAACTATCTTGAAAACCATTTCCTGGAATTTAACTAATTACTTCAATTCGCGCCTGAAAGACAAAGAGAAACATTTATGAATCATTTGTGATTGATTTGAAAAGTACACACGTGTAGCGAGTATTGTTATGGCTATGTGGCTAATTCAACATCGTTTAAAGCCACTTACCCACTGGCCGAACATTCGTGGCAAACACAAAAAATCTACAAACATTCCTAACGAACAATTACCAGCCATCTGAATTACATTCTAAAAGGTTAGCAACAAACAAATAAAAGTTAGGAAAAACTTTGTTTGGCGAACATGTTCGGCCAGTGTGGACGCGGCTTAAACTTATGACAGACTTCTTTTTACTCCTTAGCTATTTAGTATAACTTTTATCATCTTATACAGTACTCTCAGCTGTAATGACAGTTTTTTTAATCAAAAACTATAAGAGGAATTGAAAAAAGTTAACTTACCAACTAACATAATATTTTATTCTCTTTGAATTTATCTGCCTTTTTCCAATATGGCGTCCTAGTTAAAAATTGTTTATATGAACTCCCCATTTTTATGTCATTTTTCATTTCATCAAAATTTTAAGACCATTTTATCCTTTGATATTTGTTTGAAACCTTATATAGTTAGGGAGCTAGTATAGCAATTGAAGTTCATTTTAGATAAAATGTATAAGAATAACTCGGGGCAAACTTCCAAATTGCCTGTACAGTAACTCGGAAATCGCTCAGTAAAATATAAAATACTCAAGAATAGAAATGTCTTAAGATGACGTTATGAATTTTACCAATTTGTTGTTGAAATTATATTTTTTGTTTCATGAATGAAATTATATTTTTTGTTTTTTCATTTTCATGAGGTTTACAAGCAAAATTTTCTTAAAACGTAATTTTTAGACATTTTTATTCTTGAGTATTTCTTATTTTAGAGCTTTTGACTACAAATGAATTTCAATTAAGGTTTAGAGATAATTAAAGAGAATAAAAATGTTCTTCAATTGATGTATGCATACAAAAAAATGACATAAAAATGTGGGTACCTTACAAAGTTTTATATAGCGGATATAATTAAAATTTCAACATCACAGCAATATAGTGAATAAAAATCAGTGTTAATTGCTAGTCAAAATTTTCAATTCCTCTAATAGTTTTCGAACAAAACAGCTGGCACACTTTTATTTAGATCACAAATCATCCAAGAAACTCACACTGTTCTATATGGGCACAACTGGCACAAGACAATCATCGAAGCGTGAAGTCAGTCTCTATCCTGCCCATCCCTATCGTTCTCGATGCACAGAACTAAACTCGTATGTCTTAGGAGTTTATTTACTTCCACCATGACTTAGTAAAGATACTGAGTAAATATAATGAATAATGATAAAGTAGATAGATACTTACTCCTATATGGATTGCAAGAACTCCATCTGTCTCAGTATCACCAGTGGGGGTTACAATTTTACTTATATCTATGAGAGCCATCCCCTTTTCATCTACTTCCACAATCTTACTTTTTGGCCCCTCACATTTATTGCCTACTACCTGCCCTGATATAACATCGCAGTATGATCCTTTTGGTAAACAAGTCTGTAACAAAATATAACACATCCACATCAGCATTCTTTAGACACACAGATTTATCTTTTCCATGTTCCCTTTAAATTTCTGTGATTGAAAACTCTAAATATTCAAATTTCAAGGTAGGACATGGATGGTAATAGCACTACCAATTTTATTGCAAAATATAAAATTTTATGAGTAGGCCTACTCTTTTGATTTTAAATTGCATTTTTTTATTTTAATCTGTATCTACAGAGACATTTTTTAAAGTTTTGAGGGGGGACGGTCCAAAACCCGGTCTTGTTACTATCTAACATTGACCAGTTGTTAGAAAGCATAATTAATTAATAGCCCAATGACAAATAGCAACTGGGTCCAGAATCAAACCTTTGAAAAGCTACTAACTTTTCTCAGGATCGAACCGGCTTTTTAAAGTCTCTATCAGACATTCAATAAAAAAGTTCAAATTATTCGTCATGCAAAGTATAAAATTACTTGCAAAGTTTGTGGGTAAGTCTGAGTTTTTTAGACTATAAGTCCTATTATAGATAAAGCCGTGTAAAACAATTAAGAATCTATACTTATTTAATACATTAAGGGGTTTTTTTGGTGTTGAGAACTCCTCCTATAATTTTCAACCGATATTCAAGTTTTTTTAGTCATTGGATAGGGCTTGAGCTAGGTTTAAAAGTGAGAGTTTTTCACTCTTGGAGAGTTAGTTAGTTACTCTCATAAAAATCTCAGACAGTTGTTGATAGTACTCGCAGAAAATTGTCTGGGATTAACTATCTTGGGAAATTCGCTGGTTGTGTAAACACCTATGCGAGTACTTCCTGAGAGAACGAAACTCTCTGAGAGTGAAAAACTCTCACCTGTAAACCTAGCTTTAGTAGTCTGTAGTTGTTTCCACCAAAAAATGATGAAATCGGACATAAAATAAGGGTGCTATACACAAATTACATTTGAAATTTCTCCATTAGAATAACATTTGGTTTGGGTTGAACATTTTAAACATCTGTACCTTTATTTTTTCTTTAAGATCTTCTTTTTTATCTGTGTTAAAAGCGATGAAGCCTTTCTCTCCTCTACAAAATGCTACTTGCGTCTTTGTTTGCCATTGAAATTCAACATCTGTGCCTGTAAAACAATGTTTTTAGTTAGTCTACAAATGTTTAAACATGTTAAGTGATAATTTGCTTACTTACTTAAAATACAGAGAAAACTGCTGTGATTCTATTTACTTGAAGACAAAAAGATTTAAGTCAAAACAATGATCGAGATGATTCTCATCAGAAACCAATTTTTTAGGGCTTATATGGATAGCAGAAGTCTTTCTCAAAAGACATCCACAAACTCTAATTGACACTCTCAGAAAAGCCAAAAATTACCATGACGAATTCTAGATCAGGACTTTTGAAGGAAGGGGGAAATTTAATATAGTTTAAATCATATGCTGTAAACAAAAAACAATAACAAAAACAATGTTTGTATTCATTCTCTTATAACTTTCAATGTAAGTTTTTCTTTAACGTTTTTCTTCAGTTATTTATGTGTTTTACTTAATAATTTAACATGCTCGTAAACCCCGCTTACTCGACTCCATGATAAGCTCATTCACTTCGCTCTCTCACCTCCCAGGGTTAATTTAGTAAGGAGGAGGTGGGAATCCTTTTTTCGGATGTTGAGTTGGTCTCCCCTGAGCCATACCTACTAAACAAAATCATTCCCAGGCCTTGTCCCCCCCCCCCCCCCCCCCCGGAACTGTTTATCACATTACTTCAAGGGGAGCCCCTTGTTTGAGATCACCGGGGCTGAGACCCTCCTGTTCTAAGAAGACAAGACTCTTTCATAGTCTTCTTCTTTTAGTCTCCACTTTTTTTGGTGGTTGCTGCTCGGCTCGATTAGCCTTTTCGGCGAGCCTAAAAGTAAAAACGTATAATGCTCAGGAGCAAGCGACATGGTCAACTGTTGTGGCTACACCCTCTGACTTCAGTTCACTAAAGAGGAAGCAGTGGACAGTTTGACACAAGTTTTATAGTCATGTCCTGCCTCCCCACATTTGTATCAGGAAGCAGACCAATCCTTTCCCTGTGACAGTGCCTGTAGTCCTCACCTACTTGTATAGTCCTTAGGTACTTGAAGCACCTAAGGACATGGTCCCCAAGTGTACTGCGCTGAGGAATAACATCCGGAGATGGTTATGTTTGGTGGCCTCTTCTTCAGAAAGGTCAAGGACCGCCATCTTAGCACAGCAATAATACTGTATGTAAACTACAAACCCATTACTTTATGTGTCCTGTTACATGATGAATTCTTTTGTATATTATTATACTCTAAAACAAGCACTGTTTGTACAGTCAAAATTGTTTTTCCTCCACTTTTTTGTTGGCTATGGAGGTTTTGACCTCGACGAATCGATTGGAGTTGGTCGGGAAAAATCCGGTTTTCGTCCTACAGCCCTTCAAAGTTCCCATGTCATCCTTATGGACAGTTCAAATTAGCTACAAAATTGAACCAAAATCAGCTGATAACTGTATAAATAAACTAAACTGTTAAATTTTCAGCATTTTTGGTTTGCTAATTTAAACCAAAGTCCAGTACTCCTTGCCTTGTTAGTGAGCGAAGCAAATGAGCTCGTCATGAGGATGAGTGAGTGAAGCGAAAAAATTCAGCTTACAAGTTTGCCGAGCAATTGCTCGGTCCCCCGGTACTACTTTTTTAAGTATATATAGATTCTGAAAATAAAATAAAAGTAAGTTTTTATGGTAATTTATTAAATCTTGCTAACAATTTTCCTCCTCCTTTACCATAGTTTAATAATTGGATGGAATTTCCTAAGTAGATCCCAAATGACATAACATTCGTTTTTTAATTTTTTGGCTCTAATGATTGTGATTTAGCTTTTGTTGTTTAAAGATTAAAAAATCAAATTACAACACCCACATCTCCGAGAAATTTTGTATTCAAAAGTTATTGGGCTTAAAGGGTTTCAGCTTTTAAGACCAGTTTGCACACATACATGCATTTATTCTTTACTCATATTAGCCCTATATAATTATTTTTTTAATGTTAATTTTACAATATGCTTAATTTTAAATTGACAACAAGAGAGGCAGCAATAAATACAGCTCCATACCTGCTACCACTTTGTGGAATTCCACCATGTTGTATATTTGTCGCCACCTATGTTCACACATCCAGCCATTATTGCAGGCATTATTTATAATAGGTGACAAAATGTTATTTTTCTCGTCTTTGGGAGGGCCTTGTTCAATGTTATCATTATAATGCTCATCATCAAATTTGTAACCAGAAAAGATTTTCGGAGTCCCCCATGGATATGCTAGCATGAAAGCTACAGCCATCTGAAAATTATAACATTCTGAATTAGTATCTCAATGCAATCTCTTTTTGCATTGCACTTTAAGGTTCGACCAAAAAACATATTATAGAACAAATCTTAAAGCTACAAAAAAAAAGGAAATTCGTATCATGCTAAAGTTAAAACATGATGATTCAGCCAAGAATCACTTTAAAGAACTAAAAATATTGACATTTTATGGACAATACATTTATGAAGCCATTCTCCTAGCTAAAAAAGTAAGATTAGATACCAATTTCGAGGAACAGGTGAAACAGCCTTACAATACCAGACAGATATATGAATATACCCAGGAGCATACAGTTTTTTTAGAAAAAGCCTTCATACATGGGAACTATTTTTTTTTTAAATATGTCCCAAACAATATAAAGGTAGGTAGAAGAAGGACAGAAATTTGACATATTGTTAAAGGAATATTTAATAAATAAAGCTCTATACTCGATAGAAGAATTTTCCACTTCTCTCTAAATACTCCCAATGTAAAAAATCTTTAGATTTGAGGACTATCTTTTGTATATTATTTTCTTTTCTTTTGTTTCAAATTTTGCATAAAAATGTAAGGGAATGTTTATTTAATAGTTAAAACTATGTTGACGCTATCCATTACCACATGTACAGAATGACAAATAAAGATATTTGACTATGACTATGACTATCAGAGTAATTTTCATCAGGACCGATCCCGTGCCCTCCTCACTCAAGCACTGCCTGTGTCATTTGTGTTGCTACTTGATTATTGGCAACATTGTCTTTCTTTGTCATTTTGTTCAATCATGTAAGACATATATCTCATTGCAGTTGGCTTATGAATAAGTTTATTAATGTGTTTTTGCTAACTATTTTAATACAGTTGTATTTTTTATTTGATCGTTTATCATAAACATCGTTGATCATAAATTATACGAATCACAGAATCACAAGCTTCTTTGTGAAATGAGTAAGAAACCAAGTGGTAATGGTTTACATTTTTACTTTACTACACAGGTCAATCAGCGATTCCAGCCCGTTCTTCAACCTTTGGCACACGTGGCATTTTCACTAAAAATTTAGGGCAATAATAACCACCACAATTAATAAACATTAGAATTACACAGTTGGCATTACTTCTCGATGAACTACATCAAATCAAAATTGTGCAATAACATCAAACACCTTTGATATAAAACATCTAGGGGTGTCATGCCAGCCTAACGGTTAGCGTTTTGGACTTCGGTTCAAAAGATGTCACAGGTTCAATCCCTGGGATGCCCACAGACTTTGAGGGGTTTGGACCGCTTTCCCTAAACTCTTTTATGCTCTTAACAAAAATGCCACTGGCATAGTGAAAAAAACACCCTGTATGTTATCTGAACATTAGAATGAATAGGAAACCATTACCAAAAAAATTTTCTTCATGCTATAATTTTTCCTTTGCCCACTGTGATCACTTCACAATATTTTTTTGTTCCACATTACCTTTGAAAATTACTAAAATTAATGTTAACTCTTGTATGGATAATGCTGATTTTACTATGACAAAAGGTTGTTATTACCTTGAAATTCTCAGCTACACCGTTGTAAATAACCTAATGCAATGGTTCAATGAAAATGGTTTCACTATCAACAGTTCAAAAACTAAAATATTATAGTTTTCACTTAATGCTCAACAAAACCTTAACAATCTCCTTCTGGGTGAAGATGTAGTGGAATCAGAATACGCACTGAAGTTTTTGGGACTAAGTACCTATAGATAAGAATTCAAATTTTAGACAACATATTGATACTCTATGTGCAAAATTAAACAGAAATATTTTTGTTTTGAGAAGACTTTCCAAATTCAATGATTTAAATCTACTATTAACAGTATACTATGGCTTAATTTTGCCTTTTTTACAATATGCCGTTCCAATTTGGGGAAATTCATGTGGTAATATCAAGAATGTTTTTATTTTACAGAAGAAGGTAATAAGAAATAAGAATTATATTTAAAAAACCAAGAAATTATTCATGCCGCAACATTTTTAACGAAAATCAGATATTAACCTTCCCCAGTATATATATATATATATTAGAAACCCTAAAGTTTGTAAAGAAATATTTACCTCTTTTTGTAGTTCAAAATACACCTAGTTATATTAGGCACAACGACAACCTCAAAATTCCAGTTCATAACACTACTCTATTTGAAAAACATCTTTTGTATAACGGCATAAAAATTTATACTAAACTACATAAATCATATACTGTAGTAATTTAAATAAATTAAGAATAATGTCAAATGGTCATAACTGTTTTGTATCCGATGCAATGTAAATTGTTCAGGAAATAAACTATTATTATTATACTATTATTACCTTATAGGGTACAAAATTTTTATAGTGGAGGAACTTGTTTTCCTCCTTACGCCGTTGGGTCTCATGGTTATCAATAAAGACGATGCTGCTGTCTTTTGGATAGAACTGTTTTAAAAGTGCTGAAAAAATAAGAAATAACTATATTCCAAATTATGTAGGGTATCTTATTGTCTCAAAACTAAATTATTCAATTTATAAACACTTAATTATTATTCAATTACTCCTGGTAACTTTTTCATGGAAATCTTACTTGAAAGTTCTGTCAGAAATACTGTACAGTATGTTTCAAGGTAATTAACCCATTTATGCCCAAATTGTTTCTTGTGAATTGGGTGCGGTGGCTTAGTGCTGCGCTCTTGTAGCCAACTCGCATACCAACGGCCTACAGTCTTTCCCGCAAGGGGCGCGCACCATTCAAAGCCCAAATTCTCATATCTCGGCTGCCGGTCGTGATAGCTCAGATGGCTAAGGCGTAGGCATCCTTGGCCAGGATGTCTGCGTCGGCGCAGGTTCGAATCCGCTCACGACCAAACCCTGACCTGGTGGTGCAACTCTTAAAGGGTTAGCGGATCTGTGGCAAAGTTGGTGGGAGGGCCCACGTTAAATAAACGGTGGCAGGCTTGCGTGGAAGTTGACGGGATCGGTTGATTCTTTGAGAGTTGCACCTTGGTCAACACTGATTTTGCTACTTTTTACTTCTGTTTACTGTGTGTGCCGCTACGGCCTTGAAATATGAAAGATAATTATATTCTCACTCCAAAATGCCAATTTTAATCATTAAAAACCTAAAATTCCATGGACTTTCATAAATTAAAATACAGCGTAGACAAATGCCGACAGTGGGCACAAATGGGTTAATCAACTGTGTGATGTAACTGTTTGGGATAAAGTTACTGTAACAATTTTGTTTTATAAGTATTAGCACCATCCGTCTAACTCAATCATCGTAATACGACAATTTAAAAAATTTTAATTTGACTGGTCCAACAGTTTTTCTATTTTTCAAATGAGTCCTATCTGTTGTATTTAAATCGTAGGTCCCATTCGTTCTTATCATAATGTTGTACAGGACCAAACCAGGACCACCATATTGATCGCGTGACAGATTCCCCCCCTCCCCCCTTAAAAACCTGCCAAAGATATCGAACAATTCCAAAATAAAAATAAGCTTAAAAAAAAAATTTTGAAAACTCTAGAAGTCTCATTATTTTACAGTAGAACCTCCCTGATACGACCGCCCGATAACCGACTCCTAGCAATATCCGACCTAGTGTCTGACCGTCTATCTGTGATTACACGCCCCCGTCATTGCTGAGCCTGTTGAAATTTTCTCCTTACGATATCCAACTTTTGGCCGTTCCGATCATGGCCTTGTCCCGTCATGCTCAGATATGGGAGGTTCTACTGTACTCTTTTAAGTTTGTAAAATATATTCAACACATTATCTTATACTCTAAAACAAGCTCCGTTTGTCCGGGCAAAGTTTTTTTTCGTTCCAAGGATTTTTGATTTTTTGATTGAATATGGGGGTTTTGGCCACCAGAAATCGATTGGAGCTGGTCCCATAGCTGGGAAAAATCCGGTTTTCACGCTAGAGCCCTTCAAAGTTTCCATGTTATCCTTATGGAGATTTTTAAATTGAACAAAAATCAGCTGATAACTGTAGATATAAACCAATGAGTTACATCTTTAACCTGTAGTTTATGAAAATTATACCAAAGTGCAGCACCCTTTGGCCTGGCGAGTGAGCGAAGCGAACGAGCTCATCTTAAAAAGGAATAGGGCGAGTGAGCGGAGCGAACGAGCTTTCTGTGAGAAACGAAAGTAATAATTTTACCGAGCTTAAGCTCGGTCCCCCTGGTACTGTTAGTTTAAAAAGCTCAGGTATCTACATTCAACAAGGGTTAGTTACCCTAGTGAAAATATCAGTGAAGGTCAGCTGACATTAGGTAGTATTTCGCCCACCTGATCTCAGCGAACATCAGCTGACCTTCACTGGTCTACACATCAACTGATATCAGCTGACATCAACTGGTATTGGGTAGTATTTCGCCCACCCAAAACCACCTGACCCTCACTGATATCAACTGGTATTGGGTAGTATTTCGCCCACCCAAAACCACCAGACAGTCACTGATATCAACTGGTATTGGGTGGTATTTCGCCCACCCAAAACCACTTGACCCTCACTGGTATCAACTGGTATTATTTGTTTAACAAAAAAATATTCCAATCAACAGTATAATTTCCCTTCCTTGTACTTAAAAGGTTTTAAAACATGTATTTATACACGGCCAGTTTAAAAATCATTCAATAATTTTGTGCTATTTGCTTACTTAAATTCAAAATGTGGGTGCCAGCAGTGCGCGGGTTGGTATCTTGCCCCCCTCCACACTACTGTAAATGATCAATAGAGATAAAAAAATCAAATATTAATTTAAAATTAAAATCGTTAGTTGACTTTTCATAACAAAAAAACATCAGACGAAAGTGACCACATATTATAAAAACAACACTTTAAACTAAACAATGTACTAGTAATTATTATTGATAGCCTAAATAAATTATTTTTACCCACAATCTTACACTTCAGAGTTTATTTTTAGATCCCACAAAAATGTATGATAAAAACAAATTACAAATAATTTAATAAATAAAAAAAAAACTGGTGGCTTAAAAATTAACAAAATATTTTTTTAAAGATTTTTTAATAAAATAATAATTAAAACATTTCATAAATAACATTTAAACTTATTCCGTTATTATTTTTTAATTAGTCCAATTTATAACCGAGTCCGCACTAAAAATATATCACGTTTGGCTTCTGCTTCCAGTTGCTGGATTCCAGCTAATTCTCAGTTTTCCATGTTTTTGGGAGCAACCTGCAACCAAGAAACTTTGATCAGACAGTGTGAACAGTAATATATACAGTAACCGGCCATTTGAATATTCAAGATCATATGGATCGAAATGGATCACATTTAAAAATTTTAATTCATAATTTTTGAGTAACATTTTCTATAAACATTTCTTTTGTAATCATATGATTGTTTAATTACTGTATGACAAATCCAAACATATTAGTATCAAGTGTTGAAGACTTAATAATAATAACAAATTAATTTTCCATGAGCCGATATAATAGCCGTTCACTCGTTTAAAACTTGTATTTTTGGCTCTTAATGAAGATCAGGCCACTGAAAAGCAGTAGCTAATTGGTAGCTAAATGGCCAAAAAAGCCAATTCATTTTGTCAATTTTGTCGGAGAATGACGGTCGCAGCTTGTCCAGAGTGTTGAATTATTGGGAGTCGAGTTTTATTATTTAATTCGAAATGAATTTCACCTAAAAAACGTTATGCTTTGTAATACTTTTTCATCAAACCTCTATGACTTGAAAAAAGTGTATACGATTAACTCAGGTTAAGCGGAAAAGAAAACTAAATAGTTCCTCACTCTGCTTAAAAAAATAAAGTGTTTGTTATTTGATAGCCTATACAGTATTAAAATTTTAATTGTTATGAGGGCTTTCAGCTACTACTATACAATTTAACATGATAATAACTATAAAGCAATTAAGTAAAAGGTCTACAAACTATTAAGATAGATCTACTTACTCCTTGATTTTGAAGCTGTTAGGATTTTGAAGGTAGTATCACTACGAGGCTACTTCGGAATGATCCAAGCATAGGCCTATTCTTTTTCGTTTATGTCAGAGGTTTTCTTCTGGAACTGAAACAAAAATCTTTACACAGTTTAGAATTTTACTACGACTTTAATTGCAGATATAATTAGTTGTAAGAACAGTAAAATATGTGCAGAGCAAGAGGTGCAATGCAAAAAGAATGATCTGTTTATAAATTCCAAACTGCAAACATTAATACATTAATAAACATTAATACTGTATGCAGAAAGTCAGCTAATAAGGTGATTATGTTCTCAAAATCGAGCAATTTATTTTAATACAATACAAAAGTAACATCTCGTTCTAAATCAACAACATCCGACCAATCCAATATTGTGAATATCAGTAATCACAAAAAACTATATTTACAGCTGTACATTAACAGATGTTTAAAATGTTCAACCCAAACCCAATGTTATTCTAATGGGAAAATTTCAATTTTAATTTATGTCATTTATGTAGGCTACAGCACCCTTACGTTATGTCAAATTTTCATAAATTTTTTGTGAAAACAACTACAGACCAAGCCCTATTCAACGACACCAAGAACTTGAATTTCGGTTGAAAATTATAGGAGATCTTAACACAAAAAAACAATTAGCGTATTAAATAAGTATAGATCCCCATTGCAAAGTTAAGTTATTTTCCATTAATATGCCATGGGATTAAAGTGCAGGTTTGCTGCCATCGGGATTTTTAAACAAATATTATTTACACATACTGTTAAGAATTTATTTACTACGGTAGGCCGAAACCTACCATAGGATATTATTAGTTACAAGGCTTAGCAACAAAAACTCTTAGCTTAAAAAAAAAAAGATGTTAGAATACCCTACTTCTTTGAAAAAGGTTTACTATCCGACTAGGCTCTAAGTTTAATCAATGTTTACAATAGGCCTAACAATATAAATACCTTATAAGTAATTTATTTATTTATTTATTTATTTATTTATTTCAACGGGAAGAACCCAATACATCACATAGTACAAAAAAATAATTAATGGCTAATGGCTACTTGCTAGAGGCTACTAATAAGTTACATGGTTTCTGTGATTTTTTCTCCAACCTACCCCATTTTTTCTCTTTTTTATCTTTTTTTTCTCTTTTTTCTTCTTTCTTCTTTTTCTTTTTTTCTTTTTTTTTGTACATATAATAGTAATGTTATTATTTTATTCATTTATTTATTAATTATTATTACTTCTTATTTTTTTCCATTTTAACACATATTATATTGTTTTTTTTTTTTTAATAAATACTTCAACTTTTTTTTTTTTTTTAGGGTAGGGATATGTTTACAATGCATAATTTTTGGCAATAAAAATAGGACAAAACTAACACAATACCAAACAACTAACAACTATGTAACAAAAGCAAAAAATCTTGAAACTTAACAAGTTGAAACATGAAAAAACTTTAACAGTAATAATATCAACAATACATAAACTATTTAAATATCAACATAAATATGTGCATAAATATTGAGGCTAACATAGAAATATAATTCATCCTACCTTGCTACATGAATATATTGAAAATGAAACAAATAGAAAATTAAAAATAATTACCACTTTTATTTACTGAGATAGTAAAACACTAATCTTATTCCTAAACACAGCTGGCCTATCCATAAAGAAGTCAACGTGGGACGAGACAGAGTTTCCAAGACGTTGCAAACGTACCACCGTGCTGTTAGCTTCGTAGGAAGTCCCGACATGGCGCCTTCCAAAAAGATCACATGACCTCGTTCCGGTGGGGCAACGGAAGTGAATACATTGCAGAATTTCAGGACAGTCAATGGTACCGGTAACAAGCTTGTAGAGAAATAGCAATCCCTGCACGTTCCTTCTGGTCACTAAGGAAGATAGGCCAAATTGTTCACCCATGAGCTGCAGTGGAACATGTCTGTATTCATAGCCCAAACGGCAACCAAGGATACGAAGGAATTTGTCCTGAATGGTAGGTACTCCATTAATGATTAGGTAATCCATTTTTTTAATGTGATTCATAACATTGTTAACATATTGAAAGGAAAAAAATAGGATACTTGTATGAATAGCAAATTTTAAACAATAACAAAAACAAACCTATATGCCTAAGCCCTGACCGAATTTCTGTGATCTTTGACTTCTTACAGTTTACGCCTATATAGGATAGCTGATTTCAACTACCAAATGGTATTGGAAATATAGATGAACACAAAATTAGAATCACCAATAACAGCAATAGGGTCTGATAACAAACTTTAGCCTTTAGGTCGAAGTATACAACATATCGTATACAACATAAGTTATACCAAGGAGCCTCTTTATCAGAAGGGGAGAGTTGAAATACCAGTATAGACTAGGGTACGTTCCATACAAATAGACACTGTTTCTAAGTATTGGTTTAAGAAATTGGCTGGTTTAACTCAAAATTGTAATTAGCAAAAAACAGCTACAATTAAAAAAAATAATCTCAAAGTTTTAGTAAAAATTAACCTCCAATTGAGAGTTAGCCTAATTTGTTGCAGTATTGATTGTAAAGGGATGGAAAACAATGCAAAGTCCTACTTAAATAATAAAGCACAGGCCTTACTAATACTTTTTAATTACTAATATTAAAGTGTTCAATAAACTCACCTGAATAGGGATGCGTATGAGTATAGAAAATCCAGCACCTAGATGTCCCCAAGATGTGCTATTAGTCGTCTGCAGCTAAGTCTAACGTACACAGCAATAAATTCGTAACTCAATAATTAATTCATTTCAAGCCCACAAAAAAATATGCAGTTAATATCTGAAACTACATTTTCTGTTAGATTAGATTTTAGCCACCCGAAATAAACAAGACGGATGACGGTTGAAGTTGAAAATAGATGTCAAAAAGTGCCGTTAGCCAGCCGTTAGCGCCACCTGTATCGGCTGAACCAATCAAACAGCATAGCAAAGAAATAACTGCTGGCGCCAAACTTTTGAATTTGAACTAACTTATAAGCAAATAGCACAAAATTATTGGATGATTTTTAATTGGCTGTGTATAAATACATGTTTCAAACCCTTTTAAGTAGGTATAAGGAAGGGAAATTATAGTGGTGTTTGGAATTTTTTTTGCTAAACAAATTATTCTTTTCCAAAATAAATAATTTGCTTCTATTAAAATAATTTAAAATTACCACTCTTAGTAAATTGAAAACTATACCAGGATTTTGTATATATATATATATATTTTTTTTTTTTAATACTTATTTTTATGTACCAATGCTGAACTGAACATTGTTATCCGATTAATATTTTTACAAAATTCTTATATTTATTTTCTAAACTAAATTGTCACTTTAGGGTATGACAGAATAAGTTGAGTGATATATCGGTTCCCAAAAAATACCCCCTCCCACAGTTTTGATTATGATGTCAACTGATATCATTAAACACAGTTGGATGACACCAGGTGGTACCAGTGAACTTTAGTAACATCAGCTGAGATCACCTAAACAGTTCACTTGCCATCAGATGATATCAGTGAACCTTCAGAAACGTCAGCTGATATCATTTAAAAAATTCACTTGATATCAGGTGACATCAACCAATGGTCAACAGATGTCAACTGACATCAGCTGATATTACTGAGTTGTCAACTGATATTAGGTGATATCATCCAAAAGTCAACTGATGTCAATTGATATCATTAAAACTCTTCACTGACATTTTCACTAGGGTAAATAATACTAATCGCAGATGATCTGTAGAAAAACATTTTTAATATTCTAATTAACAGTCCTCCCATAGTAATTTAAAATCTTTAACTAGGTATATTACATTTTTATTATATTAGGTTGATTATTTTACTATTATTTAAATCTAGTTATACTGTATCTAACTATGTCTATAAAAACGAATGTATGTACCATTTTGTCTTTCTTTGCATTTACCAACACTGCAGGCATAACCCTAAAGCATTTGAAGAATGGGAATAGGCCTGTCTTTTTCCCAGGTACCGATATAAAATAAACCATAGTTGTACAAAATATCAGGTCAATTGGTCCAGTAGTTTTTGGGCGCATTCAAGACAAAACACAGAGGAGAAGATACAAAGATTGTTAGATTTGTTTTCATCAATGTAGAAGAAGATTTGAATTTAATTTCACGAGTACATGGTTATCTCTCTAGCATACTTAATTTGTTCTAATCGAGACATTAATAATTAAAAGTAACATACCAAAATTTTTGAACCAGTCAAAGTCATCAAGTCCTTGGAAGGTTTGACTCATCGCCTCAGCATATCGGTAGTCGTACACCTTTCCCAGGTGAGAGTATTCCGACCAAGTGATTCCTTTCTTTTCACAAGTTTTGTCATCTTTACTACACAGTTCTATAATACAATAATAAAAACAGATATTAAAAAAGTGAATCTTATATGAATCCCAGACATGTAATGGGAAAACCGACATTTTTTTTGTAAAATATTTAAACCTTGTCAGAGGCAGATCTGCTCTTTAACGCACAAGCTATGTCTATGCTCAAGCCAAACGGTAAGTATCAAGATGGGAAAGAAGCAAATTTTTTTAAAGCATAGGTTTCTTTATAAATAGCCTACTCTTAATACTATATCATGTGCTATAGTAAGATGCACGAAAATAGTCCGGTGGAAATTTTAACAGCTATGTTCCCCCTCACCCCCTCTCGTCCTGCAATGTTGTCATTTATGGTTTTGTTTACCATGAGTAATACAGTAAAAAGAGTGTTTCAGAATAAATTTGGCAACAATGTATTGACTCTCATCGGACTATTTTCGTGAATCCTACTATAGAAGGGTATTGCTTAGATGGACCAGCAGTGGCTAGAGTGCCCCTCACTATTAGAGGTTGCCTTTTCAATCCTGAGAAAAAAATTATAAACAAGGTTATCGGGGTACTTTGTAACAATTTTCACTTTTTATATTTTTACTCACTTCATTTAAGGCTATGACCGAATACAAATGCATGATTACCAACTTTGTATTTTTATGTTTATTAGGTTTTTTTTCAAAATCCTACTTATTTTAAAAGTAATAAATTTTAATTTTTTCAAACTCCTTTAAACTGTGACAAAGTGCCCCATATGCGGGACATTTAAGAAAAGTATTTAAAAAAGGTACAAAATAGCTCATTTAACTATTGTGAAAAAGTGCTCCGAATTTGTGACAAATCACCCCACATAACGGATTTAGGTAATTTTTTAATTTTAATCAAGTAATATTCTGATAAATCCAATCAGCTTAAGGTTGTTCTTTTCCCAGTGAGTTAAGGAATACAATGATATAACAACAACAAAAACAGCAAAACAGAAACGTTTTCTAAAAAATCCACTTTGGGGACAGAAAAGTACATTTACAAAGTTCTCAAACAGCAATAAGCTATACCTATTTTTATATAGGGTTACATTTATTCCTGATGTACAAATCTGTTTATGATTTTCATTTCATAATCCAACTAGAAAACTTTACTCAAACTAACGAGTTTTTCCAAAATTTCAAGTAATTTTTACTAATATTGTCACTACAAATAAATATAGCTAAAAACTTGAAAGTTAAAGTAAGAAAACATATAATAAGTTAAAAAAAATACCCCCGTCGCAGCAGACCAGCGTACTCAGTGAATTTCCAATGGAATTTCAGATTATTTACTTTGCCCATAAAAAACACCATAGGATCGAGTATGTAGGTTTGCTGCCATTGGGTGTTGTTAGAAAATCTAAGTTAATCAATAATTGGTGAATGTAAACACAAAATTGTATCAAACTCTGGGAATTTTTTATTTTTCCCATAAACCCCATGGGGGTGAGTGTGTAGGTTTGACGCCATATGGGTTTTGTAAGCAAGTATAAGTTAAACCTTATATAGATAATTTATCTACCAAATTTGATTAAGTTATGTCAATAAATAAGCAAGATACAGGGTTTCTTGATTTCCCATAAGAATAACATGGAAAACACATTTTTGGATTTTCCCCGTAACCAGTTATGCTATGATAAAAATTCAAAATACCAAATTGTTTGTTTTTTTAAGCTCTTTTAAATGGTTTCAGTTAAAATTGATGAATTTTAAAAATTGAGGTCCAAAAATTCCAAAAACCCATTTTTGACCCCTTTGAAACCCATAAACCCCCGTTCCTATGGTCCGATCATTCTGGTTCGCGAACTCAACCTAGTAGGCGCTGGCTTTTACATCCCTGTACCAAATTTCATCAAAATCGGAGGTTCCGTTCAAAAGTTATCGTGTTCACGAACACATAGATATATATATATATATATATCAATTTGAACGAACGGTGTTTTTGGCTTCTAGGGACCTCAAAACAAAAAAGTATCATGGTCCCGGGCTTAGGTCTTACCGTGGCTGCTACTACCGTAATATCTAGCGTATTCCCTATAGGGAAATTCGCAAAAAAAAAAAAAAAAAAAAAAAAAATGGTAGTTGAGTAAATTGAGTACTTGAACACCTCTAGTGATGGGACCCCAGATGTTATAACTTCCAATCCTTCCATCAGACTATTTTCATACAATTTACTACAGTAATGATACACACCATACTCCATGACTTCCTGGTATATAAGTGGTCTAGTGCCAGGTATAAAACCATGTTTTGCATTTAAATCATTTAGCTTGAGAAAGATTTCCTTTAATTCATTTGGCCACATGTTTGTAGCTGATGGTATACTGTAAAACAAAAATATTTGATTAGAATACAACTTCCCATATTAATAGGGGAGAGGTGGGTATAACCGGGTGGTTGGGTACAAACCGGGTGGTCGTTTTTTGATCAAGTAAGTGCTGGTACCTGGCGATAAATGCCGAAATTAACATGTAGTTGGAGAGGGAAAGTGGCGGACATTGCGCCATTAGTCTCTGAGCAGAACTCTGGGTATTAAGAGCGTTTCTTTGTTTTTGATATTTCGTTTCCCAATGTTACGGACAGTTTAATCGCCTGCTACGGAAAAACTACATGAGTTTCAGTGAAGGTGACTACACTGTTGTGTAGTCTATGTCTTTATCTTTACACTGATATAAGCAATATCTCAAATTAGTTTTAAGCACTCTAAATATGTTAAGTTTTTGTCAGTTACTACCAGTGGGGTGAAACCGGGTAAGTTATGACGCGCGGGGTAAAACCGGATGGTATTTATACATGTTATATGATCTAAATATTTAAAATTTGATTTTTCGCACATAAATTAACTGAATATGTTATCTTTGATACTATTTTGACTTAATTGTGTGTACTTAGTAATAAAATGTTAGGCCTATTAAAAATTTTGTTTTTTTTCTATTTCCCATATACTTAACATGTGCACCCGGTATCACCCCACTAGTGGGGTAAATCCGGGTACTTGCACTTTTTTTACAAAAAAAATCGCAGAAAAAAAACTATAAGACTTATCAAGTTTTTAAAAGAAGCAATTAAAAAACAAATAAACACAAGATAAACTGAGACATTATTTAAAATTTTCTGTATAAAAACATGGCATCTACATGTCACTGAAGATTAGCCACCCGGTTATACTGTACCCCACTTTCCCCTACTGAACCTGCATACAGTGCAATGTATCTAGAACAAACCAGGGTAGGTGACACCAACAGCTGATTGAAGCATTTTAAAGTATGTCCTGCACCTTTGACGTCATGTTGTTTATCTAGACAAAATAAATATTAAAAAACCGCATGAATAAAGACACATTTTCTTCTCATTTTATGATCTCATTATTTAAATCTGCTTTCTTATGGAAAGTTAAGAGGAAAAAACGTGATGACAAAAATGATAAGTAGGGTTAGACTGCAGTCTATGTTTTTGTGTAAAATGTGCTGTGTTTTATTTAATGTTTTATGTATTTTAAATGTTATTTTTACTTTTGACACGAACAACAAGTTCAAGACATGATTTAACCTCAAGTTTTCAAGTGTTGTTCGAGCACTATACGCAAATTACCCTCAACTCCGACTGAAATTACCCTTTTTACCATTAAATTACCCTCGAATAATTCAACACACTGTAAATCCGTTAAATTATCGGTTTTGAATTGAAATAAGGCACTTATTTGGCCGTATACTAATTAGTCATACATACAACAGACACAATGTAGATTCAATAAATTAATTAGGCTGATGATTTTGCATTTCATAAATGGCAGAAGAATCTGTTAAAATAGATTGTGTGTAACTTCGAAATTGTAAGCCTACCTACTGTAACTTGCTTTAACCATTAATTATTTTCACTGTATTCATTTTTATTGGTGTCTGTACCATGTAAACTGTTGTTTAAAATAACCTGCTAAGTACTAATTTATTTTTAAAACATGTTTTAGTTTGAAACGTTGTGTATAAAAAAGTTTACATACAAAAATATAAATTACCCTTTAATACCCTATAAAATTGATTACCCTCGAAATTACCCTCGGGCAGTAAAATTACCCTCAAAAAGTGTAATTACCCTCAAATTCCCAACGCTGGTTTCAGTGCTGATGATGCCCTCGGGAAATAAGGGCGAAACAATTGTTCACTAATTGAAACAATTTTGGATTGCTGGAGACGGTGAGATAAACCATAAATATGTTAAGCCCCATTTTGATTCACCACTTACTTGCAGGGCCTAAGAGAAAAAGTAAAAATTACATTACAACTTCTGGTCATGTACTGTATGGAAAGGCTAATTATCAGCATAATGAATAAGCTCGCACAAAATTATTTTTGTACCCATTTAAGTCTTTTTACCTCTTAACTTTCCATAAGAAAGTAGATTTAAATAATGACATCACAAAATGAGAAGAAAATATGTCTTTATTCATGTTATTTTATATTTATTATTTACTTTTATTTATAGCTAAATAGTCATAATCAACAGTATAAAGTACTATTTAACTGATAAATTATTAGTATTATAGTAGGCCTATAAATCGGTAATTTAATTACTGGCTAAAATTTAAAAAAAATAATAAAAACACGTATAAGAGGTTTGTGCTTTGACAATTGAGTTATCTGTTTACAGCATCTCTTTTGTTTTAATTTTAAACTCCATAAAACCAATATTAAAACTTTTAGAATTTCAGTTCAAGACTAAAAATAAGATTTTTCCTAGCATGGAGACCTATATACATATTACTTTTATCCCAGAACAGGTTATTTTGAACAAAGTTTGAAGAAAATCGTTCAAGCCGTTTTTGAGATCCGTGTGCAAACATATAATATACCTTACTTGTATTAGAGTATAGGATATGTTAATATTTGTTCAGTACTAAATAGTTTTTGCTTAAGTGTTTTTCGTTATATTAAAAAGGTTATTAAATTCAAATAAATAAATTTAAATTTAAACAGCCAGCTACACCTCTTACTAGCTGACAGCTAATTGAAAACCCTTACGTAAATAATGTTCCAATTTGACTTTTGTTTAATTTTTGTTCTTTTTCTACCAACATAGCAACCCATAATAACTTTGTTAAAATTGCAGTTTTCAAACTTGTTTTTAACAAAACAAAATTCTGGGGATGAAGCTGTTAAAATTTATTTTGTACCCTAACAAAAATACATCCAAGTTGGAGCAAAATCGACCCGCTATATTTCAAGAAAAATGTCACACATTCCCTTAGGCAACCCTCAGATTGTGTTGACACATTATATACTATAATACGAGCACTGTTTGAAGGGATGTGTGTTCCACGATCTTGAAATCTAGAGGGGAGAGTTTGCTTAAACTTTGCATTTAAGAGTGTTTTGCCCCAGAAATAAGTTTAGAAACAGACTCAATCCGAGGAAAAATCAAATTTGGTCTAAATTTAAGTTAAAAAATTGTAATTTTTAACATTGGACTTATGGGTTGCTATTTTTTGGTACCGAAATAATCTGAAAAGGTATACAATAAACGGTATCAGTTAACTGACACATACTTTCTCCCAACAATATAAAAAAAGATATTAAAAGCTTCAAACATAAATGTCTTGATGACTCAGTCGGATAGCTACCAGCTGAGCAACGCTCGTTTGACCCTACGCACGTCTTAGACTTTTAACAACGTACTGCGTTTACCGCTAAACGAGAAATTGAATTTTCTCCGCAACCACTTGACATAGAGCAAAAATTTTAAATACTGGATTATTTAGTTTTATGAGCTTGATTTAATGGTGATAAGTAAAATTTATTTCAAAATAACAGCTATTTTGAAAATCCAAAAAATTGATTTTTGAAACACTTATTGCGCCATAACTTTTGAACGAGCATTTTCTCGGAGATGCGGGTGGCGTCATTTTATTCGCCATTTTAAGCTTAATAAACCACAAAATTTTAATCAAAATCATTAGAGCCGTTTTTGAGAAATTTGGATTTTTCACGATTTTTGAGGGTTTTTGGGGGTTAAATACCCTTAAAAATCAAAAATTCAAAAAAATGAAAAAAAAAAACGCCTGGAATTATCGTGGGTTTGAACCTACGTACCAAATTTCACCAAAATCGGACCATTGGGGCATTCTCTAGCTCTGTATACATCCAGACACACACACACACACACACACACACACACACACACAGACATCACTCGAAAACCACTTTTTTGGACTCAGAGGGCACCAAAACGGATAAATTTACCAACAAATAAAATTTTATAATTTTGACGAAACCAATACTTTCTCAATATATACATTTACAGGGGAAAGGGGGCTCCAAAATGGATATATACATAATCAAACGAATAAGAAGTGTTTTACGAAAACAATACTTTCTCCATATAATATGGTATAGGGGGAGAAAGTAAAAATAAAGGAACATTAATGTTAAGCAGTCTTTTTGTAACAGCTGTTAACTGTGAAGAGGTATAGTTGGTTGTTGGTGGAAATGTAGTAGCTTTATTACCATGGCACTACATTATTACAAAAGTGGATCAAACGAGCAAGGCTCGGTTAACCTGGTACTAAAGTTACCAAAATCATTAAACTCTGCTTTTAACATGTAATTGTCTGCTTTACTATTAACAACTGTTTTATTTTGTAATTAATTAAAAAAATTTATTCCCCATGTTAATTTTATGGACAAAATACTAACTTTAAGGATTTCTCGAGCCCTTCAGAATAAAAATATGAAAAATCTAAAATCTTATGGCAAAACTTTATTTGAACTGAACCGAATTTTTTGACACCTCAATTGTTAAAATTGTCCATTAATAAGGGACAAGTTATGTTCACAAAATACGACTTCATGTTATAAATAGAATAGATAGATATATTAAGAGTTTCTTAAATTCAACTCATGATTTTTAGACTCCCTATGTTAGAATACCATATAGAATGTTAGAGTTTCATATAATACCTAGAGTTTTAAATTTTGATAGTTGACACTCTAAGTCCACAAAGTGTCAAACTATCGAGGTTCTACAGAATTAAATATATCCGTTATATAGGAAATTTGTACCTATAAAGGCAAATACCTACCTGTTGATTACGAAACTTGGTTTAATCCTTTGTCTCCATGTCAGATTTGATCAGAAACTAAAGTTTTTTAAAACTATTGGTTTCGAGGTCACATATATACACAATATTACCTGAAGCCAGCAACCCCCATTTCGATCAGTCCATTGAGATATTTCACTTGAGCGTCACGGACGTCAGAGTTAGATTGGTCAAGATCTCGCTTCCCGTCTAGTTCACAATTCCTCACCTTTCGAAAAAAAATTTGACAAATCTAATAATTATATAGTAACAATATATTAAACTGAACAAGTAGGAATAACAAATTGTGATCAATAATACATACTAGGGATCGCCTTCTGGTCGAAATTCGACCAAAAACTCAATTAATCTTAAGCCGATTTAATTTAAAAGGTTTCATAACCAAAACATCTGTTCCTCTTAGTTTGGGAGGATTTGTTGTTACAACAGCTGTCTAATGATTCAATCAATTATCCTTCCTCCATAAGATTAACATTGGAGCTTTGAAAGCCTGTAGGATGTAGCCAAGGAGTGCGATGGAAATTATAATGTGATTCTGCTCATCTACAGGACTATACCTTTCGAACGGTATGCGGGGATTTCTCCTACGATGAACACAAGCCGAGAAAAAAGGAGGAAAAGAAACATGCTTGCCTATTAATATATAGATTTTAAAATACAAACACAGTTTAAGCAGCGTTCGCACAGGCCGAACATTCGTGGCGAACTTGTTTGGCAAACACAAAAAATAAAAAATAAACATTCCTATCGAATTATTATCCGCCATATGATTTACATTCTTAAAGGATAACAACGCACAAACAAAATTTCGGAAGAACATGTTCGGTGCATTGTAATACAAAATCAATGTTTTTATGGAGAAAAATCTATGGAAAAAAACTCCGTTATATGTCAGATTCTCATAAACTTGGTACCGTACCATTGGTTAGATAATTTAATTTGACGATTTTTTGTGCCTTATACAAGTTTTAACAAATTTAGTGATTTTAAGATATTTAAGTTTGAAAATTTTAAATGGACGCCATTTTGAAAATTTACAGTGGAAATCACTAATTTTGTTCTCAAAAATGTACATTGGTATGATAAAGATTCATACAAAATATGAACTGAATACAGCCATCCGTTACGGAAATAAAAATTAATATATGAAAAAAACAAAATCGCGGCTAGCGGCTTAACGAAGCATTTTAGATTCCCTATTTGTATGATGTTTTTTTTCTTGTCTCGATGCAATGAACAAATATACAAAAGAGTTCCGGAGAGTTCCGGGAAATTCTAAAATAACACCCTGTTATTTTAACACTGAAGACTCAAGGTATAACTTTTTTAAATGTCTGTTCTCAAGAACATTGGGAGAGTAATTTTATTTTATTAACTTCTATTGGTTGTTTTACCTCTTGAAACTACAGAAGTTAAATCAGAACCATAAGAGCTGTTTTTGGGTACCAAAATTAAGTGTGTTTCATCTCTAATCAAGTTCCTTTTGTATACCATTTCTCTCTTTCACACTGACATCTAAATTTTTAAAAAAAGAATGAGTACTGACGTTTTTGATACTATCCTTTTCTTTTATTTCGCAGAATGGGTGGAAGTGTTCCTTCTTAAATATTTCACCATAGACATGATTCACATAGTCAGCTTTTGATCCGTCAGTTCCCTTGGAATCCTCTGGGGTTTCGCCACTCATATTGTTCAAAACTGCTTCAACGAGTACTCTGTGAAACAAAATCCTTGTAAAAATATGATGAAGCCAACACTAAGCGAAAACACATGTTGGAGTAAATTATATTTATGTGACATCTGATATAATCAGCTGTTTTGTTGTTTATATTACACTTTTTGTTTATTGTGATTCAAGATTTGTACTCTATTTTGTTAAGTAAAACGAGATGGCCCGTGCGCAAATTGCGCATTTTATGATTCTGTATGAGTGAAACTCTCCTACAGTACGTGAATCTTGATTATGAAGTGACAGAGACCTATTTTTTTTACTATCTCACTTTTAAAATTCATCTGAAGGTAATCAGCTGTTAAATTACAATTCACATTAAAGAACTTGCAATAAAAGTTGGTCAACATTTTAAAGCGCCCTCTAGAAATAAATGAAAGGCGAGGGGGGCGAAGCCCGAAACAATATGACCTTTTTATTAACGATTCGTCACTGCGGTATATCCTAAGCTTTAAAATGACACCTCAATCATAAAAATCGGTTCAGTAGGTCGAGAGAAAAAGGGACGTAACAGACGAAACCCTTATATAAATAAGAAGATAGATTATTTAATTTTTGAAAATGGGAAATTTTATTATTTAGGACATTAATTTAAAAGTGGTTATGGGCCCAGTACGCTTATAGACAACCTAAGAGCAGAATGCCTCACTAAATCCTGAATTCCACTTCAAAAGCAAGCATGTTGATGTGATGCATCACTTTGTCAGGGAAAAGGTTAACTTGAAGGAGCTTGATGTTTGCCACATTAACGGAGAAAAGCAGCTAGTGGATATTCTCACCAAAGGTCTACCAAGCCCTTGTTTTGGGTCTCTAGCTAGAAAAAATAGTGATTTCACTCAAACAAACTTTAAGGGGGTGTTGGAATAAAGCAAGGCAATTAGAATATTTGTGTAACATCTGATATAATCACCTGTTTTGTTGTTTACGTCACACTTCTTGTTTTATTGAGCTCGTTCACGTTCATCCACCGCAATCCACCGCAAACTGTTAGCTTTTTTGGCCTATCAAATTCTGTGTTTGGTGACACATTCCATACACGTCATTTGTGGGATTAGTCACATGATAATTTGCGGTGGATTGCGGTGGATGAACGTGAACGAGCTCAATATGATTCAAGATTTGTACATTATTTACTTGAGTAAAATTATTTCATTGGTAAAGGTGGAATTTTATTACTTAGGACATTAATTTCAAAGTAGAACCCGACCATCTGGTTTGCACCCGACCACCAGGTTTTACCCACCTCTCTCTTACCAATGACCTACTATGTAAAATGCAGGTAAATAATTACATAACTCTATTGTTTACCTATCCATGTTCTAACTTTAAAAAATTTGCCAATTAAAATGATAAACTACAGACCTGACCCCATGATCGTTGCACTCCTTTATCATGTTCTGCAACTCTTCGCTGGTGCCTGATCGTGTTTTCAAATTGTAACTCACAGGGTGGTATCTCTCCCTCCAGGATCGTAAATTATTATCCATTTTTATCACCAGATTTTCATTTGGTGGAGATATCTAAAAGAAAACAGGTATTATCACAGCCGGGCTAGCACTTTTGCACAAATACAACGCAAAGGTTGTATTTGCCGTCTTCACCCTCTCTTCACCCATCACCATACTATATTTTTTAAAACATGTAAACAAATTTACAATTGATGGCAGATTGTGACGCCATGTCACTTTTCGAAAGGTAATATGATTTACTCTTAATTCTTTTTTCACGGCCACAGTTACTTCGTTGAGTCAAAAATGAAATAGAAAATACTATGCGACGAGAAAAAATACTATGCGAAAAAGAAAATACTATGCGAGACTGGAGTATCGCAGCACGTTTGCTGCTGCAACCAAGGTACATGAAAATAGTCCGATTAAAATTTAAACAGTTGTGTTCCCCCTCACCCCCTCCCTCAGTGTTGTCATTTGCGGTTATGTTTATGTGAAATACAGTGTACAAATATGTTTAATGACATATTTGGCAATAATGCACTATATCACTATTTTGCGACAGGGACCTCACATAGTGAGTATTTTCACCTGAATATGAATGAGAGATGAGCGTAGGATGAATGTGGTGCGATCTTGTAGTCTTGTTACTGACTAAGGCCGACTTAACCATCATTGGACTATTTTCGTTAACCTTACTGGCATACAGTGCCGGGCGGAAATATGGCCCTTGGGATTGGTTGGATCTCGCGAGGCAATGCCACTTGCAGTTGCAGCCACAGTCATGCATTGAAACTCGGGTGTTCAGCACTTAAGGGGTCGTCCATATATTGCGTCATCTAAAATTTATGGACTTTTTGGAAATTTATGAAAATTTTATGGAAATTTATGGAATTAAGATGTATTTTAATATAGGGGGGGGGGGGGGTCCAGATTGAAAATGACGGTAAGGTGATGTGCAAGGGGGGGGTCTGCTTTGATATGACGTCATTTTAAATATGATGTTTTATTACAAATTTTAACAGTGTAACAATGATAAACTCTAACACAACTCAACTATTATAAAAAAATTATCTATAAAATAAAATAAATTAGACTATTTTAAGGCGTTGTTTTATAGTTTATTTTTCCATTGAGAAAGTCATTTTGGCTTTATTTCTGAAGGTAAATTGAAATTTGATTGGTCAATTTTTTTAGTTTATCATGTAGCGTTTAAGAAGCATTTTTACTTAAAATGGGGATTTGCTAAAAATGACGTTATTTTTCCGAGGGGGGGGGGGGTCAGACAAATTATGATGGTAGGATGATTTTAGGGAGGGGGGTCCAAAAATGGCCAAAAAGCGATGCCGTAATTTATGGACGGCCCCTAAGTCCCAGGATGTTCCTACAGGTGCAGCACAACGCTGCTATAGTAAGATACACGAAAATAGTCCGATGGAAATTTTAACAGCTGTGTCCCCCTCACCCCCTCTCGCCCTGTAATGTTGTCATTTATGGTTTTGTTTACCATGTGTAATACAGTATAAAGATGTGTTTTAGAATAAATCTGGCAACAATGCATCGACGCTCATCGCTCATCGGACTATTTTCGTGAATCCTACTATACCAGTGGCATATCAGAGTAGTGTGAAAAGGACAAAACTGTCCCAGTTTTAACTACTCTAACTCAGCTTTGTGTGGGTTTTTTTTTTTTTTTCATAACACAATTTTTATACATAACCAAATTGAAAAGTACACAATAAATCAAATTAAAACTGAATTTTATATAGTATTTTTCATTCAAGAGTTTGATTATGTCTACAGATTAACAGGTAACAGCAAGTTTTAATCATCAACGTTAAAATCATTAACCATAAACTTAATACATCTAACTAAAATTAAATATAGAATCATGATGACATAGACTCTTGGTCTCTTTATGTGTCCCCGACTTGGGGGCCCCAAAACCACCGCACATACAGTACGATTACATGCAATCCTCATTCCATCCTCACCACTATGAAGCAATCACTTATCACTTCCTTATCACCTATCAAATTTGATTTATGCGTTAAGCCTCAAAAGCTAACAACTGTTGTATTGTATAATACATGAATCATTCTCTAAAATTGTGAATTCATTTAAATGACGTACTGAACATATAAATTAATCGTAACAAATAGTGTTTTGCCATCTAGGAACCTTAAAAAAATTCTTGAGTCCTCTATCAAAAAATTAAAAAAATGTGATGGTTTAAGTCTCCCATTATAACCATTTCACACTTTTATTTTTGAAGATGTAGGATAATCTCCTTGTACAAAAAAAAAAAAAAAAAAAAAAAAAAAAAAAACACATAAACACTTAACTCAAAATAGTTTTTAAAATACCGGTAACCACTCTCTCCTTTATACCTGTACTGCAGCAAATTTTTTAGGGCCAAGAAAATCCTTGCACTCTTTTTCAATATCGGTCCACTTCCATTCAAATAGTTGAACAATCACACCATCTTTCAGGTCAAACTCAACTGCTGAGGCAGTTGACATCAGCACGAGCAGCATCAGCTTGAGCTCCATCTTGATTCTGCAACAAATGTGACATTCTGCAATATGCAAATATGCTCATTTCTGCATTTATGCATATTCTGCAAATATGTCGCATTTGTATGCTACAAATGCGACAAGGGCATCTACACCAGAATCACAGTACGGTGACCTTGACACGGGTAAGTAACCTTAGTGGATGAATAAAAGGATGATTAATATCCGGATTGGTCATAAAAAGTACTAAAGAAACACAATTGAAGTTTCTAGTAAAATAAATATTTTACCCGACAACCACCGCTGCATACAGCCTCCTTCTAGGATGGATGCAATTTCTCCATCCATACAGACTGGACTCCTCCTAGAACTCTTTCCAAGGTCGGAATCACGTTTTGAAAGATGACCCAACATTAGCAGTTGGTAGTATAGACCTTTTTCAGAAGCAGTGAACTGTAGTACTCAATTGATTCTCCACTGGAGTAGGAAGATTGGAAACACAGACAAGGAATGACAGATGACCAGTCATGCAGCTGTGGAGCGGAGTACCAGACAATGGATCACATAGTCGCAAGGCGTCCACTGAGTGCCTTCCCGAGTTGATTGGTCTACATAGTGTGAATTAACCTGGGCTGCAATGGCTTAGCGCCCTAAATTTAGCTTTGTAAAGAGAGATGGTAAATTTTTAAAATTTAGTTTTAAGTTACGCAGGGGATCTCCGCACTGCGGAGTGCTTTTTATTATTTTTAGGACTTGGTGGCTGTTTATGAAAGCCATATGATAAGTCCAAGTAAGGTGGCAAAACATCTTGTTTCAAACAGAAAAGTACAGATATTATTGACGCACAACTTTGTGTTACCTGTCTTCAAACAACCAATATTTAGGATGTACTAGTGTACCCGTTGCTTGAAATTGAGCAATTTAGTTTAAGTATTGATAAGAAAATTATACTTCATATAAATAATTTTTATTGTGTACACTCTTTTATTGCATTTACTTAACCAATGTATCCTCTATGCTTTAAAGCGACACGTACATTACACCATTACACGAGCCTTGCATGGTGCACTTTTTATTTTGGCTTGCCGTGCTCGCCATTAGCATTTTACTTACATTTTAAAATACATTTTAGCACAAAGACCTTCACACACTGGCAAGTTTCATCCGATTTTAGCATTTCGTGCCTGCAAGGCGTGCAATGCTCGTGTAGTGTAATGTGGCACTTAACATAATCTCTTTAGTATGAATAAATAAATTGATACAGTAGACTCCCTCTTAACCGGCCACCTCGGGACTAGGCAGCGGCCGAATAATGAATTGGCCGGTTAAACCGATGTTCATTTAAGAACGCCAACCCACAATTTTATAAATATAATTATTACTTGAAAAACAACCTTAAATACATTACTGTATATGATTTATAGCTAACATCCACCACCCATGAAATCCACAACAAACCTACACTAATAATAATTTGTTTCTTTATTGTGGTCTACTGGATAGTAGGTCCAAACGCATTGACTTCCGGTGGCAGTCACTTCCGTCCAGGACGTTACAGTTTAATTGGTTTGAGAACGTCAATATGGAATAAAGTTGAATTGAATGATACATTAGATAAGAAAACTACGTTTCCGGCGAAACGCGGCCGGTTAGAGCGATGTTGAGATAAAAAATGGCCGGTTAAAAAGATGTTATTTTTGTGTCAGGGTAGGCCGGTTAAAGCGGAGACCGGTTAAAAGGTGGCCGGTTAAGAGGGAGTCTACTGTACGCCATTTTCATTTCCCTTTCACTGAGGATTTGATTCAATTGTCTAAAAGCAAAAATGTATTTTCTTAATTTTTTATTGAGAAATTGTATGTGACTAGTCCATTTAAGACGGTAATCAAAAAATATTCCTAGATATTTATAGGATTCCACTTTCTCTATTGATTCACAAGGGCAGTTGGTGCTGCGATAGTCCCCGCAGGTGTGGATTATAAGATCTTGTAAGTTGTAATCTGAAATATTACTGAGGGAAATTGGCATGAACTTAGTTTTGGAAGTGTTCAAAGAGAGGATATTTTGATTAAGCCACAATCTAGTAACCATGAGGTCATGCAAGGCTTTGTCACGAACCTCGGACCATGTCTTACCCTTAACAAAAATTAAACTATCGTCAGCAAATAGAAAAAGTTTACCAAAAATGTCCAATTTTGCTATGTTATTAATGTAAATTAAAAATAAGACAGGCCCAAGTGTGCTGCCCTGGACCACACCGTAATCAACAGGCTGAGCGTCACTGTGTGAATTAAAAATTGAAACAAATTGTGATCTATTTGACAAATAACTCTTGAACCACCCGAGAGCACCACCTCTAACACCAACCGATTCTAATTTAGAAAATAGTTTGGACCGGTCTACTGAATCAAAGGCTTTCTTAAGATCTAAGAAAATTAAAATTGAGCGTTCATTACTTGAAATAGCAGAATTTAAGTCTTTATTGATGTCGAAAAGTGCGTCTGAAATAGTTTTGTCCAAGCGAAACCCGTACTGACGCTCGCTCAAGATATTGTTTGTCTGTAAGTAGGTAACTAATTGGTCCTTAATTATCTTCTCAATAACCTTAGGAAAAACACTCAAAATAGAAATCGGTCTGTAATTGTTCATGTCGGAGATATCATTGGACTTAAATAGAGGAAATACTTTTGCTAGTTTGAAACAGTCAGGAAAGGTGCCAGAAGAAATGCTTAGATTGATAATATGTAACAATGGTTTGCTAACCAAGGAGAAGTTGGCTTTCAGGACTTTGGCCGAGACGCCATCACAACCAGGCGCCGACCCGCCGCACAGTCTGTAAACGTAGCGTTTTAGTTCAGTTTCCGTGACAGTTTTCAGAGTGAATGTGCTTTCATGTGTAAAGTCATTGTCATCCACTATTGGGTCACCGCTGGAATCTATTACTTTAGCCAAGTTAACTCCAACAGAAGAAAAAAAAGTATTAAACTCGTCAGCAACTTGTTTACAATTATCTGGGGTTACACGACCGTCAGGAATAAATTTATCGTTTCAAAAAGACTCATTGTTACAGACTCTACCGGAAATTTCATTAATTAACCCCCAAAACCTTTTTGGATTATTATTTGTTTCGTTTAGTTTGTTTCTAAAGTAATTTCTTTTTGTAACTTTTAGAGAATTACTTAAATTATTTTTTATGTTGTGATAGCGAATAACAAGCTCCTGGTTGAAGGGTTGTTTTTTTACTTGTTTGCTAAGCTTATCTCTGACTCTAATCAATTTGATTAAATCTGACGTAATCCATGGTTTTATTTTCTTGGAACGAGAGTTGTAATTTGTGACAGGTTTTTTAGCGGCTAAAACAGAATTGGAAAAAATCCTACAAAAATGTTCGGAACAAAAATTGACATCGTTATGGCATGCAGTGATAGGATCCCAGTTGGACTGTGTGAGTAAGTGAGTGAGTAGCGCGTGGTCCAAGTAAGTGCGTGGCGGCGGGTCGGGGTGTCGGTGCGGGGTCGGGCATGTGATAGTAAGTCCAGTGCTGTAGTGGTCGGTAACGGTAGTCTGGATCACTGCAGATTCAACATTTTCTAAATCCACATACTTTATGAAAATGTGATCCAGACAAGATGAGGTGTGGCGAGTCACTCTAGTCGGTTTGTCGATGCATTGAGTGAAGCCCGCCCCGATCAAACAGTTCAAGTATCGGTCAGTTAACAAGTCATTTTTCAGTAGGTCGACATTAATATCACCGAGAAAAACACACACATGATCTTTATTTATTCCACCAAGTTAAACTTCCAAGTCATCTAAAAACATGTCTACGTCGCTGTCAAATGTCCTATATACAGCAAATAAGTCAAAGATTTTGTTCGAAAATTTTAAGTGCAAAGTTATACTGTAAACGTTCCCAACGATAAGCTCAGTAGCAGTAGCTGAAAAACTTTTGTTTACAAAAACTGTGACGCCGTCATTTTGGTTTCTGTAAGTCATTGTGTGGAAAAGGTCAAAGCCCTCCAAGGCCGCGACCCCCTCCCCTCCAGACAGCCAGCATTCTGTAAATACAATTATATCGACATCCTCAATAAAACTATTTAAATATATTAACATTTCATCAAAATTCTTATTTACACTTCTAATATTAGAGTGAAATATATTTATTTTGCTGTTGCCCACATTACGATTATAAAAATGTGCATATTGAGAATCTGAACTTAACTCAAAACAATTTAAACTGTCCTTTAATTGATTATCGTTATCGATGTCATCAGTGTGCATGACAACTGCCTCAGTGCCCATTGCCAGCCCAGATTTATAAATATATATATATATATATATATATATATATGTACCGGAATGTAATAAAAAAATTAATGAATTTATAATGAATTCAGAAAAAAAAGAAATAAACAACGAAAGTATATAGTTACAATGAAATAAATGATATAAAATAATATTCACATCAATTTTAAATTATTATTACAATAAAATTATTATTGAATTAGTAAATAATAAAAACGCGTACAGTATTTTATACTAATTGTCAGAAATTTGAGAAGAAAAAGTATTTATTGGTTACACATCATGTAATTAAATAAAACTAATTTACCTAAAAAATCCCTGTCGATATAATGCATTGAAAATCACTTCAGTAAAATTAATAAAATTTATCACTGTGAAAAAAGAAAATTTACTGATCAAAATGTTTTGTAACAGTACTTACATAAACGGAAAACATTTCACACTAAACTAAGAAACTAGAAGTCCATTGTAAACATTAGTAAAATTAAAAGCTCTTCATAGTAAACAAAATTAACTATAAGTAAACTATTTTGTAAAAGTTAAAAAGGAACTTTAAGCAAAATTTATAATGACACAATTGTATAAAATTTGCTATATAAATTTATATGTGGCCTAACTGGTATTTGAAGAATTTAATTTTAAATAAAAAACGTTTTGTTCAAACAGAAAACATCAAAAATATTTTAATGAGGGATTTTTTTTAACAATGAAGTAACTTTAAAAAACAAAAATACCTATAGTGAACAGATTAAACGTCGAACTTGTCCAAGTCCTCCTGTGATGTGATCCTGAGGGCAGCATCCCGCTCTTTGGGCTTGATAAGAATTTTCCCATTTGAGTAGCCAGCGAAGTGGAGCTTCCCCTCGCGCTGCAGCTTCCTCGCGCGTCCCAGGAGAGCCTTGTTGTTGGCGGTCAGATGTTCGTTGATGTACACGTCGCTGGGGACCAGACGGGCGTTGATGTCTGAAGATTTCAGATTTCTCTTTTTTTGAGCAGCTGCTAAGCCATACCTCCTTCGTGGTGCGAGATACAAATTGCGCAATAATCGGTGGGAAGGTATGCTTGGCGGAGTATTGGCGCAATCGGTGGGCAATGGATATGTCCTCTCTCCTGAAGGGGACACCGATGGCATCAGCAATATGTTGCATGATCATGTAGATGTTTTCCCCCGTGGTCGAAGGTACGCCCAGCACCTCTATGTTGGAGCAGCGGGAGTGTTGGTCCGCGTCGTCAAGTCGCTGCCTGAGCGCACGAACCTCCCCGGCGAGCTCGCTGTTAGCCTGATCTAACTTGTTACAGCGTTCCTGTAGGGCTTGTTGGTTCTGTTCCAAAACGTCAATTTTATTATTGAATGTATGGAATTCTTCAGCTAAATTGTCCAATTTGGAGTTAACACTTCCTACTAAGGAATCAGTATGTGATTTAATGTCCGCTTTAAATGAGTTCAGCAACTCAATCATGGTACTTTTATCCATAGTTGAACTTACGTTGGAAAGCTGTGAAGCTGAAGAATCCGATTCCACGGCACAGTTCTCACACTTCCAATGTTTATATTTTGATTTTGTAAAGTTCTGGATTGAACCAAACTTTGTGCAGGCAGGATGGAAATGCGTTTTACACTCCACACACTTGACAAATAGATCACTCTGCGCGATGTTATATCCGCACTTTCCGCACTTGGACGACATACTACAACGTTTGATGAGAATAGGTACAAAACTTGAAAACTAATTACTAAATAATAAAACTAGCATGGAAATTGGCACACGAGACTAACTAACAGGTCGCGGCCTGGACTGGCAGATAAGCAGCTCACTGATAACAGTCCTTCCTCATCGACGGCCGGACGGCAACTCTAAAAAAATGTAAAATAATCTCGAATAAAACGTGAAAATAGCATTATGAATGTTACCATTTTATTACACTTTACACTTTATCATCTTTTTCGTGAGAAAAGAATGTTTTCAATTTTACTTTTACATTTTTTACGTAAAAATAATGTTATTTTTACATTGTATGCTGACTGAGTACTCAATTGTCTCCGTCAGCCTCTTAATGTTAACATCTAACATATTAGTAAATACTAACATCCTCATCAATTAGATTCTTGTGCAATGTTGGATTCTATCATACTGAGGTCCAACAAGAACTCAATGTGAATTGTGATCCTGTATCAAGTTAATTTTGCAAAGTCATAATATTACCATATGAGTCGTATAGTTCCAAAACGTGTCTTATCCCCAAAAATTCGAAATTGAGATATTGGTACCACTGGATTCATTATTTAAATCTGAATCTGATTCTGAATAGGTTTTATTCCAAAAAAATTCATAACCAATGTTAAATCAAGTTTGAAAATTTAATTTTATTCCATAAAAGGTCTTATCCAATTCAGTTTTATTCCAAAATGTTCCTAATCCATTTGTATTCCAAAAAGGTCCTACGTTCATTCAGTTGTAATGCCATTTCTAAGTGTTAGTTCCAAACAGATTCATATCCACTTTGGTTGACTTTGATATAGTATTAATTGTAATTTTATTAAATAAAACAGGTAGGAATGGTTTTATCCCGAAAATTTCATTTTATGGTGAGATATTGCGATTAAATCCTAATGAGGGGGAGCATCTAAATGACGAGGAAGATGGGGAGTTGTGTTCTGGATGTCCAGTAAACCTATACAAGACGAAGTACTTCTGGAACTAAGAGTGTAGTTTTGCTGTGTTTTAGCGAATTTCCTTATAGGGAATACGCTATTACGGTAGTAGCAATGGTAAGACCTAAGCCCGGGACCACGTTATTTTTTCATTTCGAGGTCCCCAGAAGCCAAAAACACAATTTTTTTGAAGGGTACCTCCGATTTTGATGAAATTTGGTATGAAGGTGTTAGACCAGGTCTATTTTCATGAGTTCGCGAACCAGCATTGTCGGGTAATGCTAACGAAGTTTTATGGGGTTTCAAAGGTGTCAAAAATAAATTTTTGGCATTTTTTGGCCTAATTTTTTAAATTCATAAATTTTAACTGAAACCATTTAAAAGAGGTTAAAAAACAATCAATTTGGTATTTTGAATATTTATCTTA
This sequence comes from Neoaliturus tenellus, assembly GCA_030545055.2. Classification (NCBI taxonomy): domain Eukaryota; kingdom Metazoa; phylum Arthropoda; class Insecta; order Hemiptera; family Cicadellidae; genus Neoaliturus; species Neoaliturus tenellus. The sequence continues at coordinate 14,789,434 of CM061532.1, read as the reverse complement.
GCATAACTGGTTACGGGGAAAACAAAAAAATGTGTTTTCCATGTTATTCTTATGGGAAATCAAGAAAATCCTATATCTTGCTTTATTTATAACTTAATCAAATTTGGTATTTGCATTATCTAGATAACGTTTAACTTATACTTGCTTACAAAACCTATATGGTGGCAAACCTACATACTCACCCCCATGGGGTTTATGGGGAAAATAAAAATTGCCAGAGCTTGATACAATTTTGTGTTTACATTTACCAATTATTGATAAACTAAAACTAACAACACCCAATGGCAGCAAACCTACATATTCAATCTTATGGTGTTTTAATGGGGAAAGTAAATCATCAGAAATTCCATTGGAAATTTGCTGAGTACGCAGGTCTGCTGCAACGGGGGGGGGGGGGGGGGGTATTTAGATTTACAGTTTTTTTTTTTTTTTTTTTTTTTTTTTAAGATTTACGGACGGTTTGTTCTTATTAACAATACTATTAATCCTCTTAATCAGCTGATAATTTTTAGTATTAAACAATGCTTTTTCAAACAAAGTCTTATCCATTTTATTTATTTTGTTCCATAAAATGCCTTATCCAACCAATTATGTTCCAAAACAAGCCTAATCCAAAATTTATTCCAAAAGGTTCCTTATCCATATTAAAATATTAAATTAAAAATACATCTCTATCATGATATTAAAAATCTACTAGGGGGCCCGTGCAGCGCAATGCGCTGCATTTATTAGAGTACCGGGTGATCAAACCTTGATCCATGGTAATACTTTGAAAAAATGTCGCTATAGTGAAAATCAGATCGGTTTTCATTACCAATTCTCCCACTTACCTATGTGATAGTGCTGAGATGTGGTGCTCGTTCTTTTAGGTCTAAATTAGCTGAGATTACGTAGTTGTTCTTTTGCCGATATGTCTTAGGGCCTTTGTCTAAACCCTCCTATAAAATTTTAAATAAATTCACAGATGTTGGATCCACATAGTTCATAAAAAATAAAACGTAAATGACAAAAGAATAAAAATCAACATTTCATTACTCCCCGGTCCTGTATGAGTTATGCAGCACTCACTGCGGCTGTTTTTGTAGTACTACTGTATGAGGTAGTCAATGACATAGTGTATGAGTCCACATTACTATTTATGCCTATATCCTCTTTAACTTAACTTTCCATGACATTACAAAATTTAAATAAAGAAATCAAATAAATTAAGAGAATCTACATCTTTGTTGGTGTGGTCCATTTTGTTTTTAGTGGCATTTTTATTTTGGTTAACATTTTTCTTTATAAAAACCATTTTTGTAATAAGCTTGTTTTATATACTGGAGGTAAAAAACTTTTAGTCTTTTACACAGGTTTTTTAAATATGTGTAGCATTGTGCATAAAACATGTTTATACTATAATAGTAAATAAAAAGGTTATTACACTTACAACCAACTATCCCTTTTCCTTATAGTTTACAGCAGTTTGAAAACCCATACACACAAATTTGGTGTTCTATTTTAGTATTTGCTACCTTCCATTATTGTTTCAATACCATCGGACAACCAATAAGACCCATGTCAAAAATTTCAATTTCCAAAATTTGTTTCGGAAAAAAATGAATTTTTCCAGGTTTAAGTTACAAAAATTATTTTTGTGAACCAAATACGCGTGAATAAAATTTTCAAGCAAAATATACCTGCTACATTTTGAGAAAAGGTTAAATCCCCAGATTAGACACTCCTCGTATTAAGTATGAAATTGTGTTGATATTTCAGTACCAGTTCAATTTGCTTCTATTCAAGAAATCTAAAATAAATAAAGAGATTATTTGTCTTCATTCCTTGCTTCTATTCAGCTTTTAACATATGTGTTTGTTTGTTCAACTATCAACAGCTGTTTTATTTAGCAATTCAAAATAAATTGTCCCCAATGTTAATCTTATGGGCAAAAAATTAACTTTGAGAGCTTCCAGTGAGCTTCAGAATTAAAATATAAAAAATCTAAAACCTTATTGCAAAACTACGAACTGAGACCATTCTTTTGACACCTCAAACTTTAAAATTGGTCCAGAAATAAGGGAGGAGAAGCGTTAACAAAAAAGGGGCATCACGTATTATATATATAGATATTGCTTTTTGATTAATAAGTCCTAGGCTCCTGAAGTATATTAATATTTATTAAATATCTTAACAAAAACATTACTAAACAGTTTTTCCTCTCTCCTGTAAAGTTTCAAAAAGTGGACAAGACACGTTTTGGAACTATACGACTCATATGTAAAGTATTCAAGGTGATGAAAACATTCACATGGTCGCAGAATTTTAATATCAATTTAAATGATAAGGAAATCAACAACAACCTTAGACTGTAAAATATATGTTAACAAGACCTTTGGCAATCTTAATAGCCCTCCATTGCAAAAATATTGAGAACCGAGTGAACTTTGCGAGCTTGTGTAACTTTTATAAATCCTGTTTAAAATAAAATGTCAAGTGATACAGGGCATTCATATACAGTACAGGCTTATTCATTCAAACCAAATAACAATTAAATTTTTTAATTGATACTTTGGAATGGAAAACTAGAAAATTTACATTAAATTCTGATTTAAACTTATTAGCATGAATACAAATGTATAAAATTAAATTCTATGTTTGGCTGTATTACTTACGTATGTGAAATTGATACGGTACGAATAACAGAAATCAGAACTGTAACACAATAGATACAGCTCTGAAATGAAAAGTTCTTTTAATGTTTAATTCCAACTAATTATACTGATCATAATTATCAGAACACCTGTTGATACAATACTGTTGTGTAGCATAATACGAAAACAAAAATGACATCAATGTATGTATGTTCAAATAAAAAAAGAAGGAACAACTTTCAATGTATCAAATATTTTAGGGTAGGTTTATATTTCAAAAGTACCTGGTTGCCGCAGGCTGCATAGGCGGCTCTAACCTATATCTAAGGGGGGGCTAGCTAGTAAGAATTAAATAATTAGCGAGGAAACTTAAGCCGAATATTTGCTTTTGATTAGTTTTCAAAGGGATTGTAGAAGTTGTTAGTTTGGCTATTTTTAAACGTTACTATTTAACCCATTGATTCCACAAAGGAACGTTTGCTCGAAGTTTTGTCTCTGGCAACCCACACAAATGACCTCATCGATATGGCAGACAGACAACCAAGACTTCCTAATTTGAATTGGGCCCTGCAATACATGCTCCATGTTAAATAGTCAGGTTACACTTTAAAATAAATATAATAAAGTGGAAAACAGGAGGGTAAGGAGGGGCAATTGGGAGGTATATTTCACAAATTTATCTGGGTTGTCTTCTTTTCTTTTTATTATTGATAAATGTATACTTCACCAATTGTAAAACACAATAAATATAGCACAAAATGAAAAAAAGATATTTAAACCCAAATTCTTAATAAGAAAAAAAACAACTATTTGACAGTAAAATCGCAAAATCATAAAATAAATCAAAATCAACCTGGAAAATTATAAATTTGGGAATTAATCAGGGAAATAAAACAAGGGAAGATATCAATATAGTTTTTAGATGGAAAATTAATAATGGAGGAAATTCTTGTCAGTGATATTTTAAATAATTTTTTTATAAATAAAAATTATGTATTACAATCCCTAATTTTTTAAACAGATGTAACGGATAAATTAAACACCCCAAATACTTCAAATTTTTCAAGTAGGCATACTTTCAAATTTCAGGAATTAAGTGAATCATTTATTTTAAAAATGTCCTGTCTTTAAAAACAAGTACTCAGCAGAGATTGATGATATCCCTATTACCCTAGTTAAACAGTGTTTCCAAAAAAAAAAAAAAAATTCAAAACGACTAACTTGTACAATTAATTTATCATTAATATCTATGGTATTTTTCCGGACAAGATAAAAGCAGCCAAAGTTATTCCTCTTTATGAAAAAGGAGACGCGCATCACCCTTCAATAAGCTACAGACCAATATCATTGACTTTGTACAGGACCGTGAATAGACCTCTCATCCAATGCATTTAGTTTGAGGCAAAAATTTGGAAGTTCGGTGTACGCGGCACCAGAGTCGCTGCCATCGATGTTGTTATTATTCAGCTGAATTTACAGTGCTGCATAAACACTTTACAAAAACATAAACATAACTTTCAGTTATAAAATGTTTCATCCTTGGTTGAGAAAAAGTGGTAATAATCCTGATTTATCTATCATATGTTACGTGTACTTCCATGTACGCCACACGAGATCGCACCACCGCCAATAGGTTTCACACACGCCTATGCTATGAGAAGTCTACTCAAGTTAGTGTAAATAGTCAATGCCAATATCCTTGCTGCCTATTTTCTCAAAGATTTATGAAGAAGTTTATACCCAACTAATTAATTATTTAGAGACCAATCAATTGTTAGATTATGAAAAGCATGGTTTCTGGCCTGGAAAATCCACTGTTTGTTACTGCAGGTATAAATTTCATTGAATCTATCATAGACTCAATTAACAAAAATTAAAAAGTAACTGAAATATTATTAGATTTTTCAAAAGCTTTCGATAGTGTACCACACAGTACATTACTAACGGTAATTATAATGATTTAAATTTTAAAAAAATGAATATAAATGATTCTTTTTGTATTTGAAAAATAGAAAACAGTGTACCCAGATTCAACAAAGTACGCAATTTTCGACGATCTCTCTCATTTTACTTGTATGAAATTTTCTTGGTAATAAAGATATTTATGATTTCAGATTTTTTTGGTCCTATGTGACATCATCGCATTTTTAGTCACCCACATGATTTTGTGGCCGTAGTCGATATTTAAATCATGAAGATGGTTCAGTAGTTACTGAGAACTCAGCGTTCCCACTGGGTATTAATATATACATGATATGATAGGATAGCACTGGCCAGCGCGGCATTCAATATAGGGAAACAGGGGGTTTATCTCCTGTTATCTCTCCTGGTCAATATGTGAAAGCAGGACCCTTATCTCCTATTATCTCTCCTGGTCAATATGTGGAAACAGGACGCTTATCTCCTGTTATCTCTCCTGGTCAATATGTGGAATCAGGACGCTTATCTCCTGTTATCTCTCCTGGTCAATATGTGGAAGCAGGACGCTTATCTCCTGTTATCTCTCCTGGTCAATATGTGGAAACAGGACGCTTATCTCCTGTTATCTCTCCTGGTCAATATGTGGAAACAGGACGCTTATCTCCTATTATCTCTCCTGGTCAATATGTGGAAGCAGGACGTTTATCTCCTGTTATCTCTCCTGGTCAATATGTGGAAACAGGACGCTTATCTCCTGTTATCTCTCCTGGTCAATATGTGGAAACAGGACGCTTATCTCCTGTTATCTCTCCTGGTCAATATGTGGAGACAGGACGCTTATCTCCTGTTACCTCTCCTGGTCAATATGTGGAAACAGGACGCTTATCTCCTGTTATCTCTCCTGGTCAATATGTGGAATCAGGATGCTTATCTCCTGTTATCTCTCCTGGTCAATATGTGGAAACAGGACGCTTATCTCCTGTTATCTCTCCTGGTCAATATGTGGAAGCAGGACGCTTATCTCCTGTTATCTCTCCTAGTCAATATGTGGAAGCAGGACCCTTATCTCCTATTATATCTCCTGGTCAATATGTAGAAGCAGGACGCTTATCTCCTGTTATCTCTCCTGGTCAATATGTGGAAGCAGGACGCTTATCTCCTGTTATTTCTCCTAGTCAATATGTGGAAGCAGGACCCTTATCTCCTATTATATCTCCTGGTCCTCCTGTTATCTCTCCTGGTCAATATGTGGAAACAGGACGCTTATCTCCTGTTATCTCTCCTGGTCAATATGTGGAAGCAGGACGCTTATCTCCTATTATCTCACCTGGTCAATATGTGGAAACAGGACGCTTACCTCCTGTTATCTCTCCTAGTCAATATGTAGAAACAGGGCGTTTATCTCCTGTTATCTCTCCTGGTCAATATGTGGAAACAGGACGCAAATCTCCTGTTATCTCTCATGGTCAATATGTGGAATCAGGACGCTTATCTCCTGTTATCTCTCCTGGTCAATATGTGGAATCAGGACGCTTATCTCCTGTTATCTCTCCTGGTCAATATGTGGAAACAGGACGCTTATCTCCTGTTATCTCTCCTGGTCAACATGTGGAAGCAGGACCCTTATCTCCTATTATCTCTCCTGGTCAATGTGTGGAAGCAGGACGCTTATCTCCTATTATCTCACCTGGTCAATATGTGGAAACAGGACGCTTATCTCCTGTTATCTCTCCTAGTCAATATGTAGAAACAGGACGCTTATCTCCTGTTATCTCTCCTGGTCAATATGTGGAAACAGGGCGTTTATCTCCTGTTATCTCTCCTGGTCAATATGTGGAAACAGGACGCTTATCTCCTGTTATCTCTCCTAGTCAATATGTGGAAACAGGACGCTTATCTCCTGTTATGTCTCCTGGTTAATATGTGGAAGCAGGACGCTTATCTCCTATTATCTCACCTGGTCAATATGTGGAAACAGGACGCTTACCTCCTGTTATCTCTCCTAGTCAATATGTAGAAACAGGACGCTTATCTCCTGTTATCTCTCCTGGTCAATATGTGGAAACAGGGCGTTTAGCTCCTGTTATCTCTTATGGTCAATATGTGAAAACAGGACGCTTATCTCCTGTTATCTCTCCTGGTCAATATGTGGAAACAGGTCGCTCATCTCCTGTTATCTCTCCTGGTCAATATGTGGAAACAGGACGCTTATCTCCTGTTATCTCGCCTGGTCAATATGTGGCAACAGGGAGCTTATCTCCTGTTATCTCGCCTTGCGACTGGTGTAGTTACTTCTCCTAACTTCCGTTTGAATTGCTTTTTCAAACTCTCAAGAGTCGAAATGAATATATTTGTTTATAAAAAATCAAAACCACAAGAAAATGTTAGCTAATTTATTCTGACTAGCTGCTGGGGATCCACTCAATCATAGATAGTTTAACACTTCACTAAAAAATAAATTTTGGTGGGGCTATCTGTGTTTTGGAGGCAACATACATATTTGTTTACCTTTTAAATTACGAAATATAAACAAATATCTTTTATAAAACTCATATTTGATGTATTTTGTTATATTTAAAGCGAATGAACTTGATATTTGTACACAAAGGTTTGTACTACCTACATATACGAAGATTCCTGCAAAGTTTCGTGTGATTTCCATCAGTGATAAAAGCTGTAGCCTTGTTAAAAAAAAAAAGAACTAAAAATATTTGTTGTGCGAAGAAAACCATGTTTCTAACTTTTTAAGGCTACTTTTGAAAGCATATATTTTACTACACTGAGGGCTTTAAAAGTAAGTTTGGTGGTTTTTAGAGCTTATTGACCCAGTTAAACGGATGGAAAACGAAAACTGGCCGTATTCTGCTTTGTGTCTCTATAGGCACGCGTGGACTTTTTGGTTGGGTGGGACTCGAGTGTGCCACACTGGATTGAAAATACCCAAATGCCGTCAACATTTTTTGTTACTGACAAAAACGTCACCTAAATGAACATATGCGAGTTCTATGCATATTGGACTAAATGAAGATAACTACAAAGAAGTCTGCAAACTCGATTTTGATTACTTCAATGAGAATGTGACAGCTCATACTAAAATAATATAATAAAAGTGTAAGACTACCCAACATATGTTACAGAGTGCTTCCAATTTAATAATATATTGTTCGAAGAGTAGAGGAGCTAACAAATCCCTCTAAAATTTGCGATGTTTTGAGACCCATTTGCATTTTTCCTTTCAACAAAAATATCTTTAGGAGTTTTTCCTTGTAACAGTGTTAGTTTACTCTTAAAACCTCTATGACATAAGGTTCACTTCTATTAGAAGATTTAAAATAATGGGTTAAGTTTCAAATATATATTTTGTTACATTAATATCAAATTCGGATGAAAATTTTTTTGTTCAGCTATAAAAACCATTAAACATGTTACATGTACTTTCTCTTTCTACCACCCAAAAGCACAAACTAATGAGCATTGAGTGTATATAAATTTTTGGCTGCCACCCAATAACCGACATGGGTGTTCAGTATAGTTAACCACTTGTTTAAACAAATGTTCTAGTCAAGGTTGACACCGTTACATGGATTAACTCTCACTAAACTAACTGTTATTCATTTTTTAACAGTAAAGTATTGCTTCTTCTTTTGTACTTTTCTTGGAATAGGAAGATGTGTAAATATTTATAATGTAAATTAGTCTTAAAATATTTACTATAAGGTATTTTATTTTTTATGTTTATATTGCACATTATTTGGCATGGCCAATGCAATATTGTTTTGTTACTGGTTTAAATCACTAAATCACTAATTTAATAAAGATTTGATTTGATTTAAATTAAATTTTTCAAACCTATGCAATATTTCATATTTAAAACCATATTTAAATCATTTAATATTTAATTTCATATTTAAATCATGAAGACGGTTCAGTAGTTACTGAGAACTCAGCGTTTCAACTGCGTTTTAATAAACTGACTCTTAAAGAATCGTATCATACATTTATTTTTTGGTAACAAATATAAAAAGCATTGCTTTTGTGACAGTAAAATAAGAAAAACAAATAATTTTAGGAGGAAAATACAAAGGGATGATTAAAAACAAATCTTTATAAAAACATTAATATATTTCAATTACAACTAATCTTTAATAGGCTTAGCCTATTTGTTCAAAATAATCATGACCACTCATGTAAAAAAAAATCTGTAAATTTTGCGATATTTATTATTTAAAAATAAATATAAATCTCCCTACATAAATTAAGTGTAAAACCACTTGGTGGCGATATTGATTTATTCAATGATTGAAACAGTTACGATACACGTGGCAGTCAGTGGCGATCACGATTTGAGAGGCAGTGGAACGGCTTTCTCTGCCAGGTGGATCTCATTGTCGGTGAGGATCTTGAGGTGTTTGAGCGCGTGGAGCAGCTGCAGTCGTGAGTTACCGATGAACGAGTTGGCCAGGAACGTCGGAAACCCTCGGTAGCCGTCCCCCATTGTGTATAACGGCACTCGCACCGTCCCCAGCACCTGGACACAAGCACAAGATCAGATCTGCTACGAGCTGTTACCTCGTGTGACTATGGGCCAGGGGACCAGACCATAGGAGTCGGAAACCCTCGGTAGCCGTCCCCCATCGTGTATAACGGCACTCGCACCGTCCCCAGCACCTGGAAACAAGATCAGATCTGCTACATGCTGTTACCTCGTGTGACTATGGGCCGTAGGATCAGACCATGCAATGCTTGAAATGATTATTAAAAGTCACTGGTTGATCTATAAGCTGTCAATAAACGTATAGCTGCATTGGTAATGATTTAAAAGTTTGAAATTGTTTGTAAACAAGTTGTTGGCTATTGACAGGTAGCAGTGATGAGATTAGGCTGTCAAAGTCTCTTATCTGCAGTCCAACGGTCAGGACTCTTTTTATTATGGGTGTGCGAATAGTGATTTTTACTTTTGAATTGAATCTAAAGGAATACCTAAGTTGTTGCCCATTGATACTTAACGGATACAGTTCCATTTGAAGCGGGTTTTTGAGGTTTTTTTGCAGATGATGCGAAACACACATAAAAGGCAATTTTAAAATGGCCATACTCTTCCAACTATATTTTCAAAAGTATAAAATGATTTTTTTCTAACTGTTTAGAGGATAATACATTATAATTGTAAACATTTTTAGGTATTGGCCATAATAATCCAAATTTTTTCCAAAATGCTCTTCTACTGTTTTTAGATACCATACCACCATTGTGTGTTTACAATCAGTTTATTGAAAGCGTGTAAAATAAACTTATTGTAAGGGTTTGAAAATGTAGACATTTTTAATTTAAGAAAATATGATAACATTAACGTGAGCAAAATCTGCTAATATAGGAAAGTTAAGCTTTTATTTAGTACAAACTGCTCGTGTATCGGTCCAGTCAAAATCCCAGACGAAGTATCCAAAGGATTGAAAATGTTGACTTTTCCCCATGTTAAATACCCAAAAGTTTATTTTTCATTTTTCACCGATTTAACGTAAATATTTCTTAAATAAAACCTGCTAATATAGGACTAAAAACTTTTTTTGTACAACCCGGATGTGAATTGGCGCAGGAGAAGTCTCAGACTAACTTGTCAAAGGTGTTTTTTACCTTACTGTTTTTAATATATAGATTACAAATATCAAATAGTAACGCTGAAATTTCTTTTTAACAAATCATTTATTTCAACCGAGATTGACAATGAAATTCAGGTATGTAATATTTAAAATATGAGCATTTCACAACCAAACTATATTTCACATTATTTGGACAAAAAAAAGTGTTTTTAGCGATTTTCCCATAGGGAGGGTCTCTTGGTAAGACCTAAGCCCAGGACCATGTTACTTTATCGTTTAGAGGTGCCCAGAGTCCAAAAATAATAGTCATTACAATTTATTTATATTTGTATATATGATGTATGTGCCCCTAGATACGATAACTCTTATAAAAACGGTCCGAAACGCGTTCTGCTGGTCAACAAGCCCACTTTGGATAACCGACCGTTAAGACAAGTTTAACTGACAGTATTAACGGACAGTTAAGCTAAACCTCCGTTAAAAAGTTTGGTGAAATCCGGCCTTAGAAGTAGATACATGACCATGTATCAGCTTGTGTGTTACATTTGTAATCCTGTACCAAGTGTATTGTACAATACAGAATTGACTATTGACATACTATACTATTAGTGGTTAAAATGTGTTTTTCGTGGAGAATTATGGCCAAAAACATTTGTTGCGTAAATGCTACGTTGGGCACTAAAGGGCTAATTAGAGTAATAATAATAATGGCATTTGAAATATTTTAATCACTTTTGATCAATTGAAATTGTTCTTTAGCCTTATTATGTAATTTTTCTTTAGGTTCATTATGTAGCAAAATTTGTTTTTACAAACATTAACACTTAAACTTTTTTGTCCAGTAACTTAATAAAATAGCAGTTCCAGTTTTAAAATCTTAACCTACATGTTTTAAATTCATTAAAAATAATCCTCCTACCACATATTTACCTCGGATCCATAATCCTTTGCTAAGAGAGCCTTTTTTTCTATTTCAAATATTTCCTCCAAACTCACTTCCAAAGCGTAGAAATTTAAACACAACCGTTTGGCTATACTCCAATGGGTGACAATGTGATCTGATTCTTTGACTGAGTGCTTATTTATATCTAAATTCATTTCTTCACTGAGTTCTCGATTGAGAGCTTCGACTGGGTTTTCCCCCGCATCAACCAAGCCTCCAGGGAAGCCCAAGTTACCATCGAAACGCATTTGCATCTGAAAACATATTATCAAAATCAGTGCAAATACAGTAGAGTACCACTAATACAAACTAATTGAAAACTGACTATGTTCGGTTTAGCAAATTTTCGGACTAAGCAGATACTGTGTAGGGCCTATATTATAAATTTTAAACAGATTATATGATGCGCAGAAACTATATTTAATGTAACTAATTAAATTAAATCATTTAGTTTAAAGAATATTTTGTTGATTATGTGTATATTTAATAAAACTTTTTTATGTACCGTACAAACAGCGTATATTTTGGCAATATAGCATTTGCAATATCTGAAATTGATCGTGGAGACATCTGCTAACACCAACTCTCAGGTCTTCAGTATCCATATAGTTCCGCGAACAGGTACACGGACGGCCGGAAGGAAGTCCATTGCCCGTCGGTCAATGTCTCGAAGACAGCGTTATAAAAATAAACCCGCCCGATATGGCCCGAGATGGCTGTACCTTTTCCACATTCTAAATATGAGTTACTGGGTCATCGGACTTTGATCTGTTTTGACAATCAATGTTTTACAATGGGCCAGGATCTTTAAGGACAAATTTATAAAAATTTAATGAAATTGGGACTCACAAAATATTTTATAGATATAGAATAACAGATATAAAATAAGAGATAAGATGAAATAAGAGAGCAGAATAGGGCAAGCTCAAATTTAAAAAAAGTGTTAATAGAATGAGATTTCTACAATTAATATCAACAATATTATCTGAATACAGCAACAAACATTCAATTATGCTAATGCTGTGGCAGCAACAATCTATCTTCTTTACATACTCTTACATACAACTCTTTTTTCACTTTGAGATTTGGAGGTAATAAGTTGAGGCCAATAATTGCACAAAATATTAAATTGAAATTAAAATGACTAGGCTATATGGAATTATTATGGGTGAAACAAGAGCATTCAGCTAGAGTCGAATTCTTACAATTTCTACCAAATTGAATAATTTGTAAGGGCAGCTGATTAGGGGCTTTGGGCCGTAGGTCACTACCATATATAGGCCTACTTTAATAAGCAAAATATCTTGGTAAAAATTACAAGTGTGTAGGCCTACAAAAAATGTTAACCACGAGTCTTTATAGAAAATGAACATTTCTCTGTTGTAGTACTAAATGAAATGTTTTATCATAAGACTATGTAAACTAAATTGCTCAATTTCGAGCAACATGTACACTCATTACACTAATTCCGGCTGCACTTCCGCAGACGCCCGGAACTATCGAAACTATCGAATGAAAATTATTCAACAAGTCGATCGATATATTGGTCGTATTCAAACGGTAAATTATTGTATCTTTTATGAATATAGGTTATTCGTAACTCTAAATGTAGGAGGTATCATATGGTAGTTTATAAATAAAGTAGGCCTAAAAGTTTTTACAAAGATTTTATTATATAACTAAGTTGATTAAAATTTATAAACACCAAACTTGATTAGGTTCAACATAACCTACAGTCAATATTTTAACAAAAAACTAAATAACAAAATATTCAACCTTTAAAAATTATCTTATATTATGAAGAAAACATGGCCCTCTTTTTCAAATACCGGTATTGGAATATAAACTTTTTGTGGTATTAAAAAAATTGCATCAATGGATCAGCTGCTGACATTTAAACGTTTCTTTTAAAGAGGTATTGAGCTAGGCCTAGATGCGTTCGGCTAGATGTTAGATGATTTGAGTCCTGTTTTCTTTATTTTTTTTGGGCCCTCCATGACAATTCTATGGTTTGAGTGATGGCAGATGTTATTCGATCTCTTCAGTTGGACCCGATATTTTTATATACATGAATTATGGATAAATTAGACTATACAATCGCATTTAGATCTCTTCTGTTGGACCCGATATTTTTATACATGAATTATGGATAAATGCGATTGTACATCTCAATAATTTTCATTCGATAGTTCTACCGGGCGTCTGCGGAAGTGCAGCCCTAATTCCTATACTCATATTTAAGGTTATAAACTCAATGAAACTTATTAATTTATTCCACTAAGTTTAATGTACAGGCTAAATGCAATGTACCGTAGGGTATTAGGATAATAACACTTTTAATAATTCATAACCTTAAAATAATTGGTAAAATACGTATTTCGTAGTTTACAAAGTTGGAAGAGGTCAACAGTTTTTTTCCCCAAATGTTTCATTGCGTAGGCTATTACAAATAAAGAATCACATTGGCCCTTTCACCATTTGAAATTGGCGTTTTCAGATAGCTGAGAACCTCCGCGTAACAGCGGTAGTGTTCATGGCTCCGTTTCTGTGAAATTACATCACGTTTTCTAACCATCAAAAAATCGACTCTAACACTCGAAGGTGGAAAAGCTATGCCAAAAAATCAACGTTTAACACTCAGAGGGTTAAAAAGTTACTCAGCCTATGCTATTTTGAAATAAGGAAATGTTGACTCTATGACCCTATGCTTTCTTGAAAAGTGCTAGACCCAGATGCGTTTTTGTGTAGGTGGTATAGGTCTAGGGTATAAAAAAATCTTAAGCTGCTGACACAAGTATAAGTAATTAGCCTAGGCCTACAATAATTTTTATAATTTAGTAAATTAAATCATATTTTTGGAAACATCAAAAGTTCTAATTTCCCAAGAGGTAGGCATAGCCTATAAGCTACCACAAATTACCTGTTCTATGGCAGTTAACAACTGGGTTGTTGTCCTACTTTCAGCTACATATCTACCTAGGTATATGTTTACAATGTAATCTAACTTAAGTAAGTTTTAAGTACGGTAACTTATAAAAGAATGAGCTAGGACATGATAAGATTTGTTATACAAATTTACTCTTTTGCCATTTAAACCAACTCACCAGGATTGCTGCCCTTGGATTATAGACGCCGAAGGTTTTCTTATCATTTCTTGCAAAAATCATACAGTGACTGGCATGTGTACTACCAAAATATGGATCATTTTTCAAATTTTCCTTGTCAACTTGTATGTAATCTGAAGAGTCAGTGATTCTACCAAAATGTTCTGTAGATGCTAAGTGACCCCAGGTTCTGTCCCCTGTATCAGTTGACATTACTTTCAGGAATCCCTTTGTTGTCTTCCAATTGAAACGCGTCCTGCACAGTGGACTTAGAATGAACATTGATAAAAATAAATAAACATGTACTGTAATTGGAATTAATCAAATATTGTTAAACTAGCTGTCAAGCCATTAGATACAGGCACAGAGCACCGTGCTAGAACTATTTCAGACAACAAAGACAACTGTATATTTATGGTTTTATATCAAATTACTTATTGTTAAAAATTTTGAAAGTCACAACCTATAAGTTAATTCTAATATATTTTATACATCAAAGAGAAATGCACGCTAAACAATTGCCATTTTATTTATTGTATTTTGAGGTTAGAATATCAAAATTGTCTGCAACGAAACACAACTGACAACAAATCAAGGAGCTAGACCTGACCTAACATAATTTATTATTCACTAAAATGAAGAGAACATCCCTCTAACGTAAAACTATGAAAAATTTAACTAAAAATTAAACTCACCTTTTTTTAGTTCTAAGTGTACTATAAATTTGGATGAAAATATTATTAATTTCTGAGTACTAGCTCCAAACTCACTCAACGATTGTTGTAGTGACTGAAAGGACAAAACAAAACAGCTGCTCAGCCAATTTCAATGAAGAAACAGCTGATTTAGTGTCCCTTAGTCCCTTGTCAATGATTTTGATTTAGTCAATGGAATGGCTAAATGGCCAATTAGATGGTAAGTTCAGACAAATATTATAGACAACGCGGGGCCCGTGCGCAAATTGAGCATTTTATGATACTGTATGAGCGAAACTCACCTACAGTACGTGATTGTTTATATTGCTAGGACTGTTTATTTTTCACTTTTTGATACACACATTAATTACCGTACTCAATAGTTCTATGAATGGGGTTCCTCTTAAGGAAACCTCAAAAAAAATATATATATATTTTTGTGGCAAAAAAAACCATTAGAGCAATAGCCAGACTACCCCCTCAAGCTCACTGTCAGGATTTTTAAAAACAATTGAACATATTGTCCGTAGGCCCACCTCGTCTTTTTATTTTTGAATGCATCATGCATGTAAAAAAAGAAATCAAACTTCCAGAGGAGAAAAATCATAGCTACACAACACCAGATTTAAATCAAATTATTCAGAAATTATTCAGAATCTCACAAACTTTCAATTTTTTAGGCAAGAAGCTCTTCCAAGCTACCAAGTGATATTAATAGCACTCAGAAAACTTATCTTATACTCTAAAACAAGCTCCGTTTGTCCGGGCAAAGTTTTTTTTTCGCTCCAAGGATTTTAGATTTTTTTATTGAATGTGGGGGTTTTGGCCACCAGAAATCGATTGGAGCTGGTCCCATGTCTGGGAAAAATCCAGTTTTCGTGCTAGAGCCCTTTAAAGTTACTATGTTATCTTTATGGAGAGTTTGTTAATTGAACAAAAATCAGCTGATAACTGTAGATATAAACTAATGTGTTATATCTTTAAAGGAAAATTATACCAAAGTGCAGAGCTCGTCTTCAAAGTGGAAGAGGGCGAGTGAGCGGAGCGAACGAGCTTTGTGTGAGAACAAAAGTAATAATTTTACTGAGCTTAAGCTCGGTCCCCCTGGTACTAATCTAAAAACAAGCTCCGTTTGTACGGGCAAACTTTTTTTTCGCTCCAAGGATTTTTGATTTTTTTATTGAAAATGGGGGTTGTGGCCACCAGAAATCGATCGGCGTTGGTCCCATAGCTGGGAAAAATCCGGATTTCACGCTAGAGCCCTTCAAAGTTTCCATGTCATCCTTATGGAAGTTTTTAAATTGAACAAAAATCAGCTGATAATTGTAGATAAAACCGATTAAAACCAATGTCTTATATCTTTAAAGGAAAATTATACCAAAGTGCAGCACCCCGCGGCCTGGTGAGTGAGCGAAGTGAACGAGCTCGTCTTAAAAAATTAAGGAGGGCGAGTGAGCGGAGCGAACGAGCTTTGAGTGAGAATGAAAGTAATAATTTTACCAAGCTTAAGCTCGGTCCCCCTGGTGCTTAAAAGTAAATTTAAAAATTTTTGATTTAGAATAGTTTTTATGACATAAAAGGTTTTCTGGAGTACAATGAAACCCCATAGAAAAAAATGTAAAAATGTTATCTACCACATGTAATTCCAGTCCCTCCCCCCAAAACCTAGCCTAATGTTGTCCTAACCCCGTTAGGCAAAGCTCCACACCACTACGTGGACAACAGAGCGCTGCAGAGGATGTATGTATGTATGTGAATGTTGATTGTGACAGAGATCTATTTATGTTTACTATCTGGCTGTTAAATTACATTTCACATTAAAGATCTTGCAATAAAAGTTGATCAACATTTTAAAGCACCCTCTAGAAATAAATCAAAGGCGAGGGGGCGAAGCCCGAAACAATATGACCTTTTTAATTACGATTCGTCACTCACTGCGGTGAGCTTTAAAATGACACCTCAATCTTAAAAATTGGTTCAGTAGGTCGAGAGAAATAGGGACGTAACAGACGAAACCCTTATAGAAATAAGAAGATAGATGGTTTAGATCAGTTGATTTCACGTGAACCAAACAAGAATGAGAATGATATAGGTAGAAGCCCAACTATCAATAAGGTCATAGCTGATAAGGACAATCTTGTGACATTTATGTATGCAAAATAAATCAATCAAATTTCTAAGCAAGATCAAGTTTAATTTTTTAGTTAAACTATTTTTTCCAGTTAAACCCCCCCCCCTCCCCACCGCAGTATAGGCAATCCCCCCCCTTCCCGAAAATCGGCTCTGGAGCCGCCACCGCATATAACTGAATTTTTGTTGTTAATTTAGAATCGTTTATTAGATTAGTAGATTACCCCATGCAAAACATCAAGAGAACACAGAACACCGCTTGCGGAATGTTACCGTACCTACCTTGATGTTTTGTATGGGGCGGTATTTGTGGCTTGTGTTGACAAAGTGACTAGGGTTACAACTGACTCAAAACCTTGTATCGATCACTGTTTTATGGATGCTGAATGCATTAGCTCTATTTCCTCATCGTTAATAAAAATCTACTATCACTGATCATTTTACTATAACAGTCGGTTTAGCAATGACACAAAAAACATCCTTTTCGTAATAGACTCAAATTTTTAGAAATTTGATAAACAAAAAGTTAGTTGCCTTATATCTTCACAAAGTTGGAATGCAGTCACAAGATGCAATGATTCCAATGAGGCGGCTGGCTTATTTGTAAACATCTTAACTGAAGCAATCCACACAGCATTGAAGCGCTAGTGAAATGTTCTCATAACTTGACTCAACTCAAACCTTGGATTTCAAAAGTTCAACCTTGGTTTTTTTAATATCTATTAGGCGTACTTGGGGATAAAATAAGTAAAAAAGTTAAATCTCAACCATTCAATCAAAAATTATTCTAATATATCGGAATATGTTGGGCATTCTGTTGAAAACAGCTAAAGAAAACTTTTATAAAAATTCAATAAGTGAATCATCTGGCAATCCTAAAATACTCTGGCGTCAGTGTTGGCCGGACAAAAGAAAAAATCCACTTCATTTTCCTGTTCAGAATGTCAATTGGAGTGAAAATGCTGAAATACGAATTTCAAATGACTTTTTTGTCAAGGTTGGTGAGGAATTGACCCGTAAAATACCAGCGGTTGGTTGTGTGGTCGATGACAGGCTGTTCAGGTCGTCGGTACAGTTTGAATTGGAACCTGTTACGACGGAGGAGCAGTTGTCGGTCTGTGTTTTGATCAAAATTAATTTTGAAACTTACCGTATTGTAAATGTTAGTTTAACCCATGGAAAATTTCCTGAAATTTTTAAGACTGCAAAAGTAATTCCAATTAATAACTTAATTGGGGTTTTCGAGGAGTCAATTATAATTAGAGACCAATATCTTTGCTTAGCGTTGTATCAAAATTGCTAGAAAAATGGGTTAGTAAACAAGTGGTTAAATTCAGTGAATTTCAAGTCATTAATATATTTGATTACCTATATTTTAATATACCGGGTGTCCAGCCTAAAGTGTTACAGTAGCTAACTTTTTTATTTTATGTCTGACAGTGTACTTCTTATGGGGGACCCCCTTTACTTTTTTATTTTGCTCTTTGGTATGTATTTCACTTTTCAAAATTTCCCGCCATTTTTCCAATATGGTGGTCAACTTTAAAATTTCTTATGGAACGCCCTACATGTTATGGTGTTTTTGAAATTTGCATATAATTTTAAGACTTTTTTATACTTTGCCATTTTCTTCTAAACCTCACGGTTAGGGAGCTAGAGGCAATTAAAGTTAATTTTTAGTTCCATAAGAATAACATGGGGCAAATTTTAAATGCCCATATCTCCGTAACCATTGATTAAAATAAAAAATACTCAAGAATAAAAATGACTTAAATTGATGTTTTAAGAACATTTCATGCATAAAAATTATCATTTACGCATAAATTATCCTCTTTCCAATATGGCGGGGAAAAAATAAAATTTTCAAAATTTTTTTGGTTATTACAAAAAAATGTTTTAAAAACATCAATTTAAGACATTTTTATTCTTAAGTATTTTTTAATTTAATCAATGGTTTCGGAGATAAGGGCAGATAAAGTTTGCCCCATGTAATTCTTATGGAACTAAAAATGAACTTTAATTGCCTCTAGCTCCCTAACCGTGAGGTTTAGAAGAAAATGGCAAAGAATAAAAAAGTCTTAAAATTATATGCAAATTTCAAAAACACCATAACATGTAGGGTGTTCCATAAGAAATTTTAAAGTTGGCCGCCATATTGGAAAAATGGCGGGAAATTTTGAAAAGTGAAATACATACCAAAAAGCAAAATAAAAAAGTAAAGGGGGTCCCCCATAAGAAGTACACTGTCAGACATAAAATAAAAAAGTTAGCTATTGTAACACTTTAGGCTGGACACCCAAAATAATTATACCTATACAGGGTGTTCGGAAAAACCGTTTCAGGAATCCACGAGGTTATTGCCCACATCAAAATAAGCGAAAATATTCCTATAAACATATATCCTAAAATGCTTCGTTAACCTGCTAGCCGCCATTTTGTTTTTTACACTAAATAATTTTTATTTCCGTAATGGATCATTGTATTAAGTTAATATTTGGTATGAACCTTCATCATAGCAATACCCATTTTCAATAAAAAAGTTATATTTTTCTAATGTGTATTTTCAAAATGGCAGCCATTTTAAACTTTTAAACTAAAATATCTCAAAACCGGTAAATTTTATAAAAATTTTACTAGATACAAAGAAGTTGACAAATTTAATTATCTAACCAATAATACCAAGTTTGTAAGGATCTGACAACAAATAACAGAGTTATTGAGATTTTTCAATTAAAATTACCTTAATTTGCATTAATTACAATGCAAAATCAATGTTTTTATGCATAAATACCCCCGTCGCAGCAGACCTGCGTACTCAGCGAATTTCCAAAGAATTATTGTTTCAACATCAAAGAACTTTTTGGCTATCTTATATAATTCATAATCTTTACAAGGAAATAAAATATATTTAATGGCATTATATTTCTGAGTAAATTATTTTTATTTAATAATTTATATATTAATATTTATACTGCAATAAATGACTTTTTTAACAGTAATAAAAGTGCACATCCAAAGCTTCCATGCAAAAGGAATGATTTGTTTACAAATAACAAAACATAAATATTTCAAATTTGACAAATATGCAGAAGACAGCTGAGCAGCTGATTAGGAACAGATACTTTATTATCTCCATCTCTCTTGCTCCCATTATACACTTATTTTCCATGGGAATACCATGAGATTTGGCATGTAGGTTTGCTGCCATGAGGGGTTTTGATCAAATCTTAATTACTCACCACCTAGTGAAGGTTCATACAATTTTTTAATGAGATATGTTGATAAATAAGCGATATATAACTTTTTAAAGATTTACCCATAAGAATAACATGGGAAACTTCATTTGAATTTTCTCTGTAACCAGTTAAGCTATTTTAAAGATTCAAAATACTAAATTGTTTGTTTTTTTAAGCTCTTTTAAATGGTTTTCGTTAAAATTGATAAATTTTGAAAACTTAGGTCCAAAAATGCCAAAAACCCATTAAAAACCCCATAAAACCCCGTTCCCATAACCCGACAATGCTGGTTCGCGAACTCATGAAAATAGACCTGATCTTACACCTTCATACCAAATTTCATCAAAATCGGAGGTCCCCTTCAAAAGTTATCAGTACCACGGACACATATATATATATATAGATATATATATATATATATATATATATATATATATATATATACATATATATGAAAATGAACGAATGGTGTTTTTGGCTTCTGGGGACCTCAAAATGAAAAAGTAAAGTGGTCCCGGGCTTAGGTCTTACCATGGCTACTACGGTAATAGCGTATTCCCTATAGGGAAATTCGCTAAAATCACAATAACTCCGTTATTTGTTGTCAGATGTTTACAAACTTGGCACCATTGGTTAGGTAATTTAATTTGGCAACTTTTTTGTGTCTTGTAAAATTTTTATAAAATTTACCGATTTTGAGATATTTGAGTTTGAAAATTTAAAATGGCCGCCATTTTGAAAATATACAATGGAAAAAATTAATTTTTTTCTTGGAAATGTACATTGGTATGATAAAAATTTATACCAAATATGATCTGAATACAACCATCCGTTACGGAAATAAAAATTATCATGTGTAAAAAACAAAATGGCGGCTGTGTGAGTAACTTAAGACTTCCGGACAATTTAAATATGATATTTAGATATGTTTTTAACTCAGGAACAATGCCCTAAAATATTGGTAGGGAGTTCTGAAACACCCTGTATACTTTATTTAATACTATGATTCTACATTAAATTTTCTGAAAAATAATTATTCAACTAACTAGCTGGAAAATATCACTCATTCAGATAGATGTAATACAATAAATACAATGAATAAATAAAATGTGATTAATACAGGATAGAGCGATATGCTTTTAGCACATTCGCCTAGCAACAATAACATTTCACCGGATGTACACCCGCCAGTGAAGGTCACTGCCCTTTCAACCACTCTGGGTCACCCTGTCTGTTGTTTTATCGGCAATATGTCAAAATATGTGTCACACAATTTAAATAGAAACGGTGGTCTAGTAAGACGAGTCGCTCAACGGTCCCGACACACCACCCGCATCCCACCTGACATGTCCGCTGAGCTGTCGGGCCCGACATCGGACCTGACGTTCGAAGCGACAGCTCTACTGACATGTTTGATAGTGTGTGGACCCCTTTCAGCCTTGAAATGGGTCACAAATAAGAATTACAAAAATCCACGAAGACCAGGAAACTTTCAGTAAAATCTTGAAACCTGGAATATCACTCCAAAACATGGTATAAAATATGAAAATATTTCTTTAGACGTCAAAACAGCTAAGTATCCTCTATGTAGTGTTTGAAGCTGTATATGGTATGACCTTATTTTAACATTAATAATACAATTTTACGGTTGAAACATCAGCCCTGGCACAAGTGAAGAAACTTAGGGTTTATAAAAATAATATAGCCACAGTAAGTAAAATATAGTTTACTCGATTCAATATGAGTATAATAAGTTTAAACAAACTAAAGTACATTACGTGCTATAAAAAAAAATAAAAAACAGTTTTAAAATTATTTCAAACAGCGAAAGGTCATTATCAAATTGAGGAAGAATTTATGTCCCACAGTTTTTTTGTTGTATTAGGTTAAAATCTCAAATGAATATCCTGTGATAGTTCCATGTATAAAGCTCCCAATGGCTATGAAAAACTTGTGAATTTGTTAATTTACAATGGTCAAAATAATATTTTAAAACCATCTTGGTCAGGTCTCTAACTATCCTCTCCAGGCAAAGTCATTACGTAAATCAGTGTATTTTATAAATAAAATGATTAAAAATATCTTTGAACTTGTTTTTATATTATTTAATACAATTCATTTCCATATACAAAGTGTTTTCAGACCTAATAGTAACACGAAATACAATTTTTGTATGACCCGCGATTCTGTGCCGATCCTACAAGGCATTTTGAAATTCCCGTCAGATCAATGAAAAACCCGACAGAAGGACCAGTTTGTAGTCAGTTTACCTCTGAATGTGACAGGAGTTGATTCGTTAGTTGTTTTAGAGAATTCATTTTGAAATTCTGCACAAAGCACCTATTTAGCTAAGTCTTGAACATTATGTTAATTATGTATCAAATCACTAAGGTTTACAACTCTGATACAATTAAATAAAATTATTCAAGAATATTCTATACATGACAACCATTGATGTCTGCCTTAAAATAAAAGTTTGTATGGCGCAATATGGTGTTTGCCACTTCAGTGTAGACAAAGAAGTCAAAGTTGCTCAGGTAGCTAACCATTAAATCGATGAAGCTGTTCACCTGACGCATTCCCGACCATCAGATCACTGATGTTATCGACCTGATGGAATCTCTCTGCACATTCGTAACAAATAATAACATATATTCCAGAGCAAATTTTAAAACATTTAATTTGTTCCTAAAATAATGTATTAGTACAGAAAAAATATTAATAAATTTGTATTTAATACCAGGACTGGGGAAAACTGCTGTAATGTAATAGACAAGGGCTGTTTCATTAGCTGGTAAAATTATGTAAAAAATAGTACCCAAAACGTCACAAGCCTGATAGCAAAATAACAGCCGGTGTATGTTATTCTTATGGACATCAGATGGATTACGTCACCGGCCTGACTCAAAAGCGGCATTTTCCAACATCAAAGGAATTAAACAGTCCTTCTTCCAGTTGAAAAGCTGATTCCAGAAGTTAGAATAACCATTGACTTTGTACACTACGTGAGTAGACTTCTCATAGCATAGGCGTGTGTGAAGCATATTGACGGTGGTGCGATCTCGTGCGGCGTCCATCGAAGTACACGTAACATATGATAGATAAATCAGTTTTACCACTCTTCTAAACCAAGGATGAAACATTTTATAAATGAAAGTTTTGTTTATGTTTTAGTAAAATGTTTTGGCAGCACTGTAAATTCAGCTGAATAACAACAACATCGATGGCAGCGACTCTGGTGCGGCGTCCACCAAACTTCCAAATTTTTGCCTCAAACTAAATGCATTGGATGAGAGGTCTATTCACGTTAGTGTACATAGTCAATGGAATAACTGTAATAAAGTAACATTTCTTTCTGAAAAGACTATTGCCTCTTTAAAACGACAATTAGACATTTTAATTAATTGTACTAGAAACATAAAACAAAGGTAGGTTAACATAATATATTCAATTTTGTTAGAGTTAGCAACCTAATGGTCAACACAATGAAACACCCCCTATCCAGGCTATTTACCTCAATTATTCTCTTAAAAGTACAAAATTATGTGCGAATTTCCATGAAGCGAAGGGGAGTTAGGGGTGGGTGAACTTTGTTACCTTCATATCATTCAGTCGAGTGCTTGTATCCAAGCAATAATGAACTGTTAATAAACTACTATTACGCCTATACATTCGGTAAAGAAACAGATGTTTCATTAAAATGCATGACCATCAGATTGCTAACGTTTTTCATTTATCAATGATGTTAACAACTTACTAAAAATAGTGTTTGTTAAATAACTACTTTTATTGGACAATTATTTCATTTAGAGTTACTACTCTTTTGGATTTATGATAGCCTTAATAGTGGGCGTTTCATTGTGTTGACCATGAGATTGCTAATGTTGCATAACGTCGCTAACACTAACAAAATTGAATGTATTTTGTTACCATACCCTAACTTTGTCTTATGTTTCTGGTACATTTAGTTAAAATATTTAATTGCCTTTTTAAAGAGGCAGTCTTTTTCATAAAAAAGTGTTATACTTTGTTACAGTTATTCTAAATTCTTTCTGTGCTACATGTTATTTGTTTTTATCACTCTGTATTCTAAAGTAGCTACTTTCCGTACAGCTGAGGCCTTCGAAAGGCCTCAGCTATTTCCAATTTTTTCCAGCTATTTCCAGTCTATTTCCAAACAGATAAAACTAGTCACCTTTAGCTGTTTTTTCTGTACATAAACATTACTATCGGTCCAAGGAAAACATTTCTTTACCGTGCATCAACAAACTTTTGCCGTACAGCAACAACTCTGTTTTAATAATCCAATTCTCAATCAGCTGACTTAAAAAAATTAAATTTTGAATTCTTTTTTTTATTTTACTTTGTTCACTTTGTCTACTGATGAAAATTTTACAAATAATTCTCCTTTTTCTATAACTTCCATACTTTTTTATTAATTGTAATCGTGATGAAAAGTTTTTTTAACAACTCGTCCGGAAAGCCCATTTCAGGGCTCGATAGTGTTATCCACGCTCGGCGACTATCTCGTCGCAAAATGAGTCACTTTCTAGACTAATGGTGAACTATACTATACCTATAATGTTAACTTTTTACAGAATTTTTTGTGTTGAATACAAATGTATCAACATTCTTTCTGTTCTAATACATTATTTTAGAAAAAAATTTAATGTTTACAAGTTTATTGTTATTTGAGAATGTTACAGATTGAAAAAAACGTTAGCAACCTGACTTTTTTGTGCACTCATAAAAGAAATTAATCATGAAAACCAATAAAAAATATATTTTTGCTGAGGTTTGCAGTGTATTCTAAATTACTGGTACTTAATTGATTATTTTATGAATAAAATATGTCTTTTAAAATACAAATATTTTTTTCACTTTTCCATTTTCATTTTGTCCTTTAATTTGATAATCACCCAGAAAGCGTCGTTGACTGATTTTTTTCTGATTCATCAGAAAAAGAATTAGAGTTTCTTTATTACTTACGATCAATATATAGCATATTATTAATATGTCTTTAAAAAAAATGTAAAACTAAATTTATAAGTATAATACACTGAAAATTTAACAAATTATAAATAAAATTAAAAATAAATTCTGAACAAGTAAATTTTTTGCTTACATACACCTGAACTACCCTAAAGGTTTACCAAAAACGTAACATGTAGATTGTGGTAATCATTTCATTCCAAACAAAAAACTTTGCTGAATTATTACATGGGAACATCAAACCGCTAGCACGTAATGTGCTGAGAAGAGATTTCTCTTTGATATTCCATACTTCAATTTTGTTTACCTTATCATAGCGAGAGATCAGGACTAAGTCCCAATCTAGGAACACAAAGTCAAACCCAAAAAGATTTGAAGAAAATTTAACTACAGCAGTAGTAAAAACGAGGTCAAAGTCATCGACACTCAAGATCACAAGGTCCCCTCCCGTAGTAAAACCGATGTAATTCCCATGAACTTGAACACTATCAGGATTTATGATTTCCTCATATCTTTTTGATGCAAGCCTTTCTCCACTGGTTGATTCGAAAATACTCAACTTAGCTTGGCTATTACCGATGGTCAAAATTAATCTATCTTCATAATAGATATAAGGAACATGCGGTTTAAGTACTTTTAGTTTTTTAAAAGTTAATGTCACTAAATCATACAGATACAAAACAGAGAAAAAGACATCATCACCAAAATTACCAGTTTGCCTGACATGTTGAACACAGACGAGTATTCTTCCCAAGTCTGTCTTGGGAGGACAGAACTTAACGTTATGTATCGGCTCCCGCAGGTCAGAAGAAATGTCCTTCACCATCTCTTCCTTTAGTTTTGTTCCTGTTGAAGAGTCCCAAACATGAAAAGAAGCATTTTCAAATGTTCCATTTAATGCTAAACCGATAAAGTACTTCCCGACATTAAATGCTTGAAGATGGGTTGGTCTCCTTTTGACAACTTCATTGTACCACTCATCGACAGTTAATGACCCAGGTATGTTTTCTGAATCCATTTCGGGTTGGTTGAATAATCTCCTGTAACGACAACTGAACCTTTTTTCTACCCGGCCATAAACTTGCAACAAAGTGTCTTGGACGATAACGAGCCTATCTTCGCTCAAATGGATCATACACTTACACCTAGTAGCTTTGAGTGCACACACGATGGTCTCTTGCTTACGGGGAATACTTCTGATGTTCCAAACTTCACACTGGTTGTCGTTTACATTCGCCACTAGCAAATCATTATCTATCTTCAGGTCAAAGTGATTATATGCAAGGTCTGTAATACTATAAGTTTCATGATTTGCTCTCCGCCAGTTCCATTTAACATGTTGCAGTTTCATATACACGACACGCCAGTGACAAAGCGGTTCCAAACGTTTATGTTGGGATTCTGGCTCTTCGAACTCGGGAGATATTTTTGAGTGCACAGTCTGTAAGTATTCGATAGTACATTTGTTACTTTGTTTCAGGCAGATCTTCTTCCAGACTCGATCGTTGTTGACAAGAGCTCGCCAGCTTATGCTTACTAACGAGCACACGAGTAGATCTGCTGCATCTAAGTAGGACAGGATCTGGTCCACTGGAAGAGCTGGAAGACCCTCCATCATCTAAAACAATTCCATTCAAATTCATTTTATTTAAGAAAAAAAGCACAACATACAAACTATGTTGTGTCTTCATCATACAATTTTCAGAGTATTGAAAAAAAGGAAGTACAGATTTTTTGTACAGGGGATAAAAATATATCACAATTTGAACTGGGATGAACATATTCACAAAATTCTAATCAAAATAAA
Source organism: Neoaliturus tenellus (assembly GCA_030545055.2). Lineage (NCBI taxonomy): Eukaryota > Metazoa > Arthropoda > Insecta > Hemiptera > Cicadellidae > Neoaliturus > Neoaliturus tenellus. Next base: position 14,762,374 of record CM061532.1, on the reverse strand, counting down.
TTCAGGAATATACGAATTGTCAAGAATGAGTTACTATTGTGATATAAAAATATTGAAAAACATATACTACGCTCACATTCATTCTCACATCTCATTCTGCATTGCTCTTTATGGTTCAACAAAAATAAACAATATGGGAAAAATATTAAAACAACAAAAAAGGCTATTAGGATCATGCTTAAAGCTGAAACATGATGATTCAGCGAATGACCATTTTAGAGAATTGAAAAATATATATGGGCAATATATTTATGACACTATTCTTATTGCCAAAAAAGAAAGGTTAAATAACTTTGATGAACCCAAACATCCTTACAGCACTAGAGCAAGATTTGAAGTCATTCCTGACCATAGGCTCAAGTTTTTTTTAGAAGAAACCTTCTTATATGGGGAACAAGTTTTTAAAATATATATTCCAAATAAAATAAAAATATAAATTGGTTCTAAATTTAATAAAATGTTAAAAGAATTTTTAATAAATAAAGCTCTTTATTCTTTAGAGGAACTATCCACTTCTGTCTAAAAATTTAATATGAAAATTTTACATGTGCAAAAGTTGAATATCATAATATGTCCCGGTATATGTATATGTATGTATGGGTATATGCATATATATATATATATATATATATATATATATATATATATATACATATAATATATATGTGTGTATGTATGTGTATATATATATTTCTTTTCTTCATAAGTGTCAAACTTATATTTATCATTCCATTGCTGGGTAAATAATTTGTAATCATGCGCAAATTGTGTGACAATGTAATTTGTATATAGTGTTTGTATTAGTTAATAAAATTTGACACTATTTATTGTACCACATGTACATAAAAATAAATAAATAAATATGACTATGACTTTAACTGAATTTAGTAATATACAGATTTTATAGTAGTTAGGCCTAAGACTAAAATAGACATCGGAATCAATATAAAATTAAAATGTTACTACAGTATAAGATTATTTTATAAATTATTGATGCAAATTGTGAGATAATGGAATACCAATTCTGTCTTTAATTTAATTGCCTGAAGATGAGCTGAAAATGCATTGTTAGACATTATTTCTACAAATCCATTGGCATCATAAGTCATTATATCATGACATCATATCATGAGTCATAAAGACTCCTTATTTATACAAATCCAAACCCATTTGAAGAGGATAAAACCAGAAACTCCAGTCATGAACATTAAAACTATTTCAAGAAAAATAATTATTTAGAAAAAGAAAACTAAATCGGAGAGTATTTTTTAAGAAATTAAAACAGGCCTACATTATGACCTATTATGGCCTAAAAGGCCAACTCATTATGATGGTATCACCTGGTAATACTTTCACACTAGGCCTACCTTAACTTTAAATTCTCAAAATAAACTGTTGTTACGCAGTTTATTTTATATTTTATATAATTTTCTCTATTATAGGTCTGATTCTGTAAAAAAAATGGTTCAAAATTGTGAGCAAAATTTGTAAAAATATTGGGAGGGGTAAATTAAAGGTGTCCTTCCCAAGAACTTGGGGAAAATAGTGCAGTATCATAATGTTATCAGGAAATAATAAATGTCCTCCATAAGAAAAGCACGTGGGGATCAGAAATTCGCTTGATTTACATTTAAACAAGTGTTTTATTAATATTATTTTAAAACAAAAGCAAGATTATGACTTTCAGTGAAGACATAGAAGAATAATTATTTGAATGTTATATATAAGTGCAACTATGGTTTAACTTAGGATTGAAAAACTCATAGCTAATGTTACATTAAATTTATAATCCCACAAACAAGGCACATGAGTACTGCATTTTTTGACAGTGTATGCTGAAACACAACTTTTCTCTAAAGGCCATTTCACACCGCCTACCGCTACCGCTGGGCGAACTTTGGAAAGATCGCTCACCGTGTTATCATATGAGACAGTTCATACCGGACTACCGCACGCCCGCGATTTCTACCGAGCGATTCTCCTCGAGCGATTTTCTACCGCTACCGGCGCGGTAGTTTTGGCTCGGGCATGCGCAGAACGTCAAACCAGGGTCGTCTGCAACCCTGTATTCGATGAAACTCCCGCCTCCCGCGCGGACGCGGTAGTTTTGGTGTGAAATGGCTCACGGAAACGTCCGCGACCGAGGCGGGTAGCGGTAGCCGGTGTGAAACGGCCTTAACTAATAGCCACTTAGTTGGTTATACCAAGAGGTCATATTTCCTTAAAAAAACTCAGGTTTTATAACTTGACATAGACCTAAGTTTTAACAAATAAATTCAATACAACAACCATAATTGATGTAGCCTATGAGTAGTATTTACAAGCGGGATTCGGATGTGTGAGTGGTCTAGGTAGATTTTTCTGACACCTAAAATTTTTTCAATTTTGAATTTTACTCTGTTGTGCAACAATGAAACTTTTGTTCTTATATGCATATATACAATGTAACTTATATGTCATATACTTGTTCATCTTGTAAGAAACACCAATAAAATGCAGAAACTTTCAGTTTTAAGCTTATAAATTATGGCTGTATGATGAAAAGGGACTAAAAATCGCTCCCATGTTATTGCGCCATAACGACTTTGGGTCACATTTTGGATGCCTGACATGGGCATCCGTTTCAAATCATTAATTTGGCACATTTATCGGATGTTTATCGCAAAAATAACCCAGTTAACTTGTAGAGGAAAGAATGGAGAATCGTATTCAAACGAAACCTGAAAATCGATTGACCCGATTTCACAAAAATAGAGCAGCTTCAAAAAATAGAGGTGCTTCAAATAGAGACTTCTTCTTTGAGCCCCTCTCTTCTTTCCGGAAGAGTGTGTTGCCTTGCAACCGAAGTCTTGAAACTAACATAGATTAAGATCCTTAGTATTATCCTGCTGAATTTGTTGTTGGTTGATTGTATTGTTCCCCTGTTATGCAATTGTTAAGTTTTTATCTGGTTCTGTTATTGTTGTTTACTATTACCTTTTTCTGATTAATTATTTATTGATCTCATAAGTGAACCAAATTGTCTCTATAGCTATAAGATTCGAAACATTTTTGCATTTTATTTTATTGTTGTAATTGTTACAAAAGACTGTTATTGTTTTTCTTTATTCTTCTTGTTATTGTTCATGCTATGCTTAGTTTATGAGACTAGGGATCGCCTACTGGTCGAAATTAGACCAAAGATTCAGTTGATCTTGTGCCAATTAGTTTTAAAGTGTTTTATGACTCAAACATCTGTTCCTCCTGACTTGCTATAGCATTTGTTATTACAACAGCTGTCTAATGTTTCAATCACATAAGAATAACATTGAAACTTTAAAAGCCTGTAGGGCATAGCCCTGAGGGCCGATGCAAATTAAAGTGTGATTCTGCTTATCTACAAGATGATACCATTCTAACGGTATGCACGGAGTTCTCCTATGATGCCCACAAGCTGAGAAAAAAGGAGGAAAAGAAACATGCTTGCCTATTAATATATAGACTAGAAATCGCCTCCTGATCGAAATTCGATCAAAATTTTAGTTGATCTGGACCCAAGAAGCTTAAAAACGTTTTAGAACTAAAACATCTGTTCTTTTAAATTATCTAACAGTTGTTTTTACAACAGCTGTCTGATGATTTATTCAGTTATTCTTTCTCCATAAGATTAAGGCCCGGTTCACACGAGCGTCAAAATACACTGCGTGCACGCTGCGTCGACGCGGCGTCCCCGGTGCACATGAGCGTTTACGTGTGTACTGCTCCATTTAAGTACATGCACTGCTCAAACGCCGCTGCATAATAAAGCTGCGTCAACGCAAACGTAAAACGCTCGTGTGCACCGGGCCTAACATTGGAACTTTGAAAGCCTGTGGGGCGTAGCTGTGAAGTCCGATGTGAATTAGAATGTGATTCTGCTCATCTACGGGACTATACCTTTCTAACGGTATGCTCGGATTTATCTTACGATGCACACGAGCTGAGAAAAAAGGAGGAAATGAAACATGCTTGCGTATTAATTAATATTAAAGATTGTTATTGCTATTAAGTTAATTGTGAATCTTCACATTATGTTATTGTTTTTCAATTGTAGTCATCTTAAATCATATATATATTGTTAGAAAATGGTGATTGTACCGTTGGGGTAACCCCAGGGCTAGTGGGGTGAGGCATTTCCGGGGATTTTTTCCCATAATCGGGTAATACTATCCCTCATCAATAAAAATTACCAAGGTGAATATACATAGATAGTTAATAGTGTTAAACCTTAAAAATGAAAATTTTGAACACTAGGACCAAGGTACCTAGAGTTTCAAGCTCAGACAAGGACTCAAAAAAAAAAAAAAAAAAAAAAAAATAGGGCCTACCCCTACTAATTATAAAATTGTACTTACAAATAATGTGGTTTGGAATTCAGGGTTAATTCACAACATTATCATTAAAGTTATGGAAATATTACTAAAAAAAGTAACTTAGCTCCCAGAGTGCCTTAACGTTGACATCTCTTTCTTGATAACTACTAACTATCTAACTGCCAAACTTAGGTACAGTAAAGTAACAGTACAGTATTAGCAAATTAGGTTGTTTTCTAATTTTTTTTTCAATTTGCATGACTGGCAGGCTTAATTAACTCTGAACATGAAGTTTCTCCTCTGACTTTTCAAGCGAATTGAAAAAGCAATAATAATTGTATCATTGACTGACTAAGGATCCTATCAATAGGTAGTATCAATAGTCAATGATTGTATCAAAAGAAGAACGTCGTATTTTTTGACCATTGACTATGGATACTAAAATACTATCATTGACTTTGGATCTAGTGCCTAGTTTGGTTTTCCTAATGCAACGCGTTAAAAAGTTAACTGGGGGTGTCCAGACTTTTTCCTAACCCTGTATACCAACAAGGTCTGTAAAGGAAGAAGCATAACTTCTTCCAAGGTCAGCCGTATAGCTTTTTTTGTGTTCCGGATATGAAGCATCTAAACTAAAACGGAAGTCAAGTTACGTTATAATATTTACCATTACACAGCTGATTAGAAAAGAGAATGAAGCAGTCTTGCCACGGGTACGATATTTATCGTAACGACGCCATATTACTCTACTTTAAATTTGGATTATTAGTTGATAACAAACCATTAGGTAATGACCAAATTACAAATTATCAATCAAGGTAAATCTAAAACCATAAATTCTACAATATTTTGCTTTGAAATTCCTTATTTTAGTAATTGTTGAGACAAAAAATTCCCAACGCAAACGAGAACGATTTTTGTTTGCTATTTTGTTGGCAACACTTGCCGGTAGGCGACATCCATGGATGTCGCAGAAAGTGGCACCATTGCTCTTATGGGATGCGGCTCTCCTGGCCCTAGCCTATAGTCTCCTTGGTATACCAATTGACTATTCAATTCAATTCAATTCAATTCAATTCAAAAATTCTTTATTCAGTTATATACATATGCAGAATACATGAATAGTGTCATTACTTCATTACAATACGTACTAACATTAATGAAAAAATAAACACATAAGTTAAACCATGGTTAAACGGTTAAACAATCAAAATAAACTATTTCGAATTCTTCATATGTATATGCAGGGTTACTCAAAATGAATGTTTTCAATTGTCTATTAAATTTACTATAGACATTGAGTAAACGAGTCGTTGCCAGTCGATCGATACTCGAATACAGCAACAGCTCCAGTCTGAGCGCTAGCGCTAGCATTGACTAGTCAATGGCGCTAGGCAGAAGGGTTCTAAAACAAAACTAAATAAATTAAAATGGCATATTATGTTATAGGTAAACTTTCGTCTAGAGCTAGGGACGGCCGTGGTTCATAGATATATACTAATACAACTGGATCGATAACTCAAATGGCGGAATAGCGGTAAAAACGAGCCGGCTTCCCCCACCACTAGCCAGTATTGCCGCCGCTGCGCCGCCGCCGCGCCGCGCTGAATATCAGCTGACATGATTGTTGTCGGCGCGTCAGCTGCATTCTTGTTTGTTTACATTCTTTTAAATTTTCAATTATGCTTATGATGATGACAGATGGTTCTGTACTGTGCAGCTTTTTAATGTATTAGTGCACATTCCAAAGGCTGAAATTTATCATTTCATAAGTAAGAAAGACTAAAAAATACAGTATTACTACTGTAGTTTATTTAATTTATTTGTTTATTTATTTAAATTACAGTAAATGATTACTCGCACAGGGTTGGCAACACTGACCACGAATACTGGCTAGTGGTGGGGGTAACGGCTCGTTTTCGCAACATGGAGTTATCGATCCAGTTGTATTAGTATATATCTATGCCGTGGTTTCAATCAGCTCCTCCTCCGAATTTGTCCTCCCCAAATGATATAGGAGGGAAATAGACGCCAGTCATGTCAACACAGGCGTCTATTTCGGCATTTTTCACTTTGTGGGAGTGCAAATTCTGACGAGGAGTGGGGGTAACGCCGACAGTGTTACCAACACCGCAAATACCACGCACGGCACGCACGGTCATCACGGACAATGCTGAAGACCGTATTTACGAATAAGAGAGACGTAGACAAAAGAAATGATACCGAAGGTCGTTATTATTGATAATGACTATTTAAAAGACATAATTAGATAAATAATACACCAATATAACTACGATATATTAATGTGATAAACGTGTAAAAATGTAAGCTTGTTGTTGTTGTTTGTTTGTTGTTGTAAGATGTCTGATTTGTACTTTGTACAAATTAGTCTACTTCCTTGAAATATTTTAGGGCAGCAAATTATTGTAACTTATTACGTAATTTACCTACGTGAACAAATGTAATAGTAAGCTGTAATTGGTATTGCGTTTTTAAAATGATGTTAAATAAAAATACAAGCCTTTTCAAAAATGTATATTATAAAGAAAAAAAATTAATTAATTTTAATTAAAACAGTCAGTTGATTTTTTACACGTTTTAATATGAAAATGTAAAACTTAGTATTTTTTTTTTTTTTTTTTTTTTTGAGGGAGAGGCGGAAAAATGCATTACGCACACAGGTGGCCAGCCTGTAGTGTGGGGCTCCCCTAAAAACGGGTTTACCCACTAAAAAACCTCCTCTACTCTTTAGGAATCTAACCTGGAATTGTTTGTCACATTACGTCAGGCTAGGCCTAAATTTGGCTTACGCCCGTGGGGCTCGCTCCTTATCCAGCCGCTCGATCAAGGGATCTGGGCCACTTCGCGGTCCAGATCGGTTTTCTTTTCCAGGAGGATGCCCCGGACGAACTGTGACAAACAATCCCAGTTGCCCTCATCCTCCAAAATCTTTTGGCAGACCGAGTCCACCGAAAATGCACCAAAGATTTGTGTGGCCTCCAGGCGGGGCCCTTCCCAACGGGGACAGCGGAAGAATGTGTGTTCCGCATCGTCGGGAACACCCGGGCAATAAATGCAGTCCGGTGAACCGGTCTTTCCCATCCGGTTCAGGTACGACCGAAAATAGCCGTGACCTGTCAAAAATTGGGTCAGGTAGTAGTCCACCTCCCCATGCCGCCGTTCCACCCATGGTTGGACCTGCTTGATAAGTCGCGCAGTCCATCGTCCTCGGGTGTCGTGCTCCCAGCTGTGTTGCCACTGCTGGAAGGTTCGGGAGCGCTCTTCTGTTTTTGCCGTGTCCTTGCCGATCTCGCCTTGTCTCTGATAAATCGCTTTCCTCTCCCCTGCCAAGAGTTTGACAGGGATGACTCCGGCGACCACCAGGACGGCAGGCTCGGACACTGTCCGGTAGGCGGAACACACCCGGAGCGCAGCTTGACGCTGAACCCGGGCGAGTCGCAACCTGTAGCACTCCTTATCTAGAGCGCCTGCCCACACCTCTGCCCCGTAAAGAAGCACGGACTGGACCGCGGACATCAACAGACGTCTTCTGCTGGATCGGGGACCCCCGACATTGGCCATCAGCCTACTAAGGTAAGTCACTACCTTAGCGGCCTTGTCCGCCGTACGGAAGATCTGATCCCTCCAGCTTAACTTGGTGTCCACCATAACCCCGAGGTATTTGGCGGCACGAGTTGATGTGACCACCTCCCTTCCCACTCGAAACGGGACGACGGTGTCGATCCTCTTCTTCGTGAGAATCACGATCTCCGTCTTACTGAGAGCAAGTGAGAGACCGTGATCGGACATCCAGTTGTTGACCACCCGCATAACTCGGTTCAACTTCAGTTGGGCCAGCTCAACGTTGCGTGCAGCAATGAGAGCTGCGACGTCATCGGCGTACCCAACCAAAGTGGTTTCCTCAGGCATCTCGGACCTCAGGAGGCTGTCATAGGCAACGTTCCAGAGATCCGGGCCGAGTATTGAACCTTGTGCGGCACCAGAAGTGACTTCCATCGTCCGCGTTCCGTCCCTCGTGTCATAAATCAGGCTTCGAGAGCGTAGATAATCCTCGATGAGCCGCAACAGATATGCAGGAATACGAAAGGTGTTGCGAAGCGCATCCAACATATCGACCCACCTCGCCGAGTTGAAGGCATTCTTGACATCAAGCGTAACAAGAAGCACTACTCGGCGGGAGAAATGGTTGTGGCTCTCGGCTCTCTCCACAGCTCTCTGAACTTCGGTGACAGCGTCGATCGTTGACCGTCCCTTTCTGAAGCCGTACTGACGGGGGCATAAGTCCCCGGCAGCTTCCACGGCAGAAGTCAGGCGGGAACGGATCAGCTTCTCGAACAGCTTCCCAGCCGTGTCCAACATGCAGAGAGGCCTGTGGGACGACGGCAGCTCGGGATCACCTTTGCCCTTGCTGATCAGTACAAGCCTGGCTGTTTTCCAGGGAGCCGGAAACACCCCTTCTACCAAAACAGGCATTGTACATTCTCAACAACAAGTCAGCGTTGATTGAGAATACTTTCTTTAAAGCCTCACTGGGAATCCCGTCCGGGCCAGGAGCCTTGTTGCTCTTCAGAGAGAGAACGGAGGTTTCCAGCTCCTCGAAAGTGAAAAGTGGAACGTCCTCTACCCGTCCGAAGTCAACCGGCGGTCGCTGTGGATGTTCAGGAAACAACGCAGCGACGATCCTCCCCATGGTGGCGCCCTCCATGATGGAAGGTGGAGAGCGGGCGCCGAGTTTCTGTGTTACAAGTTTGTAACCCAGGCCCCACGGGTCGGAGTCAACATCGTCACGAAGTCTCCTCCAGCTATTCGCCTTGCTCCTGTTGATCGCCTGGCGGAGAGATTTTCTCGCAGCTTTATAGGCCTCCGACTTACGAACTCTGTCTGCGGGGATTCTCGCTCTTGTGGCGGCTCGTCTAGTTCTTAAACATGTTCTTCTGAGTTCCGCAATCTCTTCAGTCCACCAGTAAACAGGTTGTTTGTCGCGTCGGGGTTTCCTTCGCGGCATAGACTGGTCGCAGGCCGAGACGATCAGTTCCATCGTGGATGTTACTACTGCCTCGGCCCCAGCCTCACCAGGATTCCCCTGCGCTCCCCGAGAGATGACTTCGGTGAACTTGACCACGTCCAGTTTGTTGGTGTTCCACCGGCGTGGCCCTTCCCGAGATGTGGAAACTCGACGATTTGCCTGATCATGCAGGTCAAACACGACGTATTGGTGGTCGCTACCCGTGTAGTCCTCCACAACCCTCCAGCCAGAGATCCTCGGAAGGAGCGACTCAGACGCAAAGGTGACATCGGGGATCGTGCCTCTCTGCCCGGGGCGCCGAAAAGTAGGTGTGTCGCCCTGGTTGAGGACGACAAGACCGGCCCTGGCGATGAAATCCAGGATGTATTTCCCCCGGGAGCTGGTAGAGGGCATTCCCCACTCGACGGCCCTGGCGTTGAAATCGCCACCAACGACGACATGCCCGGTGGTGCCGAGAACGCACTCCTCTAGGCTATCTATTTTGTCGCGGAAGTCCTGGACGGCCTCGTTGGGTGTGAGGTAGCAACTGAAGATAGTCACGTCCCCACACCGAACCCAGACGAATCCTCGGCCGCGCCCGTGACTCCGCACCAAGACATCTCGTGTATTACGTGCCCAAAATGCAGCAGTACCGAGGCTGTCGGAGATCCAAATGTTTGGGTCTCTGTCCCGATACTGTTCGCTGATAAGGAGCGCGTCAGCACCAAGTTCTCGGGCGAGCTGATCTAGAAGGTTATCAGCTCCCCAGGATCTATGAAGGTTGGCCTGGAGGATGCGAATTACCGGCCGCTGCCTTTTGCCTGTTCAAGTGCGGCTCTGAAGGCACCGCACTGACCAGACCCGGGTAAGTGACCGAGGGCACTGGAGCCTGAATCCTTGCAGAGGAAGCAGGAGGGGCTCGAGGAACATTCCTTACGTTTGTGGCCCTGGCTTCCACACTGGAAGCAGTTGGCACTCCTGTCGGGCCCTTTACAGTTTCGGGAGGAGTGGCCGAAACCGAGACAGCGGAAGCATCTCGAAACTACCACCCTCCGTTTGAGCCTGCAACTGACCCAACCGACTCTGAGGTGCTGAAGGCTAAGCAGCTTATTGGCGTGCTTTTCGCCCATCTCAGCAACAGCCATCCGGAGTTGACTTCGGTTGGGCTTAGTCAGCCATACCCTCACTCCATCAGCCGGTATCTCCGGGAGCGCCACCTGGATCGCACGGGTCACCTCCTCTTCGGTGGAGAGGGCATCAAGGTCCCGAATCTCGACCGAACACTTCGGTTCTAGGGCCTTGATTGAGCCTTTGTCCCCAAGTGCAGTCTTGAGGGAAGCGGCAAAACCAATCTTGTCACTCGACTTCCCCAGTTCGAGGAGGACATCCCCGTTCTGGGTTCGCCGAATAGACTTGATAACGGTGTCGGTCTCTTCCGGTTTGGCCTGCGATCTAATCTGACCCAGAACATCGGCAAAAGATCGCCCCCCTAAGGGCTTGATCAAGATTGCCTCCGTCCTGGGCTTCTTAGGCCTGGGTTGTTTAGGCTTTCTGACAGACTTGCCAGAGGCCTCCCCAACCGGGTTTGAGACTTGCGTCCGCTCCACCCTCGACGCACTTTTCGAAGCCACCTCCGCTTGCTTCTGCCTCCTCCTTTCTTTCTTAGACAGGCGCGTCTTCCAGCCCCCCAAAGGTGTTGATGCAGAGTTTGCTGCCAAGGCAGGATTAGCCGCCGGAGCAGGAACCTCTGCAGGAGTAGCCGCTGGAATCACGGCAGCGCCCGGGGCGGACTCAGTAGCCTGGACAGGAGATGTCTGCGATGCCGCAGTGACAAAAACCGGTCTCGGCACCGAGTCCACATCAACAAGCTCAGGGCTTCCCGGCGAAGAACCGCTCTGCCTCTTCTTTCGCTTTCTGGCTTGAGTCTGGGACTCAGCCAGATGAGCTTGAGGCGAAGCAGACATAACTCGGTTCACAACGTCGCGCTCCTGCTTCATTGCCTTCAGCCTGATCTTCCGGCATTCCTCGATTTCGCCAAGGAAATCCTCGAGTTTCGGAATTCCGTCCTTAATCGCCTTGTTGACGTTCTTCTGAATAAGGAGAGCCTTGGCCATCTCCTTCAAAAGATCGTTCATTTTCTCCAGGGACAGGTTTTCCTCCTCGTTGGCATCGTCCTGCTGCTGCCGAAGCATTTGCATCTCGAATGCCGGACGAAGAGGGCTCTTCCTGGGAGGAATTCCTTGCATCCCGGCTAGAGGTGTTACCGGCTCAGTCACCTCCATACCCAGCTTAACCTCATCCTTCTCCTTTCCGGTTACGGCAGACGATCCGGTGACACCAGCAGCCCTGAACGGGATCGGCGGAGGGGAGGCTTTAATTCCCCCCGTCGGCGTCCCAGTCTTCGAGGTCGGAGACCTCTGCAGTTTTGAGCTGCGCTTAAAGGCGGCCTGCTCATTCTCCTTTAATTTCGTGTTTTGGTTTTGAAAATCCATACTTTTGTTTCACCAGCGCATCGTGCGGCAAGAGGCGGCCCTTCATTGGCCGGGAGCGGGTACACCCTCGGAGGTCTACCCCCCGTAGGAGATAAGACACCCCTACCCCAGGACTCTGGGGCCCGAAACCTCCGTTTGCCCAGCACCGATACACAAAATGTGCCGGACGTGCTGGGGGTCGCACCGTGGCAATGCAGAGTCCGATCTCTGCATCCATGCCGCACTTCCTGACTAAGGTCCGAAGCGGCTGGCTTCTGACGACACACTGGAGGAGACCATCGGCAGTGCGAGGCACACATCAGTCCCTGCAACACAACAGGGACACTCCCAGGACCCCCCAGCGTGCGCCGGTCGAAAGAAGGTGGAAAGACACCCTTGATTCGGGGTCGAAAACAAGAAGGTGAGCAAGGTTAGCTCAGGAAAGAATAAAGACGGTGAGCTAAGACCTGAAAGATGAGAAGAAAGGCCCTAGCTCGGGAAGAACTGTGAGGAGGGTCTCACAGCTTGGCTCAGGTACCCCGGGGTCGCCAAGAAACACCCGTACAGTGGAAAGCCCACTGCCCCTGAGGGTGTAAAACTTAGTATAGCCTATTTACCAGTTGGCTTATCCGTTATGTACTTCGGCGATAACCCGTTTAGCCAAAACGTGTAGAAAAATCCACAGACTGTTTTAAGTAAAATTAATTAATAATTTATTTTTTTTTCTCTATAATATACATTTTTTAAATTAAATAGGCTTATATTTTAAATATTTAACATCATATTAAAAACGTAATACCAATTACAGCTTACTATTACATTGGTTTACGTAGGTAAATTAATAAGTTACAATAATTTGCTGTACCGTAATTGTATTGGTGTATTATTTATCTAATTAAGTCTTTTAAATAGTAATTATTAATAATAACAACCTTCGTATCATTTCTTTTGTCTCCGTCTTTCCTATTCGTAAATACGGTCTTCAGCATTGTCCGTGATGACCGTGCGTGGTATTTGCGGTGTTGGTAACACTGTCGGCGTTACCCCCACTCCTCGTCAGAATTTGCTCTCCCACAAAGTGAAAAATGCCGAAATAGACGCCTGTCATGTCAACGAACGTCCAAGTCGATGTCCATCAGTGTTGCCAGCCCGTACGATAATTATCGTTTTGTACGATAATTTGGCCTCTTGTACGATGTACGATTTGGATATGTACGATAGGGTCAATTGTACGATAATTTCAGGAAAAGTGACATTCTAAAGTTTTGGGGTTTTTATTTTACAAATTCTGAAATGAACCAAATTGAAAATAAAATAATAAAAGCTATAAATAAAAACGCAAAGATTAATTTGAAAATATATACACTGGGAACTTTTTTATAGTTTATTCCAAGCCACATAAACCAGCAATGATATAAGTAATGCCTCATAAACTAAGAGCAGGAGCACTAAAAGCAATTAAACGTTGTATTTAGATTGTAAATTATAGCTTTTATTTATATAAGTTAAGTCACACATTTCGGTTAAAACACTAGTTTAATGTATTAGTTATTGCTATTTAAGAGTATCTTTACTATAAGAGTAGCAAAATAGTAATTAAAATACATAACATATGACAAAAGTAGTATTAGTTTGATATAAACTGAGAATTTATTGTGATCTTTGTGTAGTTTCACTATGAATCAGTTCGAATAAAAAAAGTGATGGTTTAAGAATGGAAATTATAAATATTGACTGTCAAAATGAAATGTAGTAAATATTAAATATAAGCTTAACACATTTTGGCTGATATACACTGTATGGACGACTCAATGACAACTTAATTGATAGAAACATGCTATTTTGAGGTTTCCGACCCCATGGTATAAGTGCACCAATTTTTCTCACCTTTTTGACAGTCAATATTACATGTATTGATATCAAATTACAGATATATTACGTCCGAAAGACGGAACGTACGATACTGATGGTCAAAATACGATAATTTGGAATAGTCCGTACGATAGTTGGCTTCTGGTGAGCTGGCAACACTGATGTCCATGTCTGTCTATTCATCCATCCCTATCCCTGATCGAGTGATCGGATCGCTGTCGCTGATCGTCTAAGGCCCATGTTATACGGGCAGCTAAAACGCGACGTATAAAACGCTGACGCTGGACATAAAAAACGTAGCAGTTATACGAGCATCAATAACGTCGCGTCGCCGACGCACACGCTCGGTGGGTGGAGCTGTTACACGAGCGGGAAAAACGCCGCGGCAATTACCGAGTGAGCCCGAAGTTCGCCGAACGTCATATTCGCGCTGGGTCAGTGTCTGGTGGGGGGGGAGGAAGCAGATCTGCCACGGCAAAGCTGCCCGTATAACACCGACTCGCGTCATTGCTGCCGCGTCTTTGCTGCCTGTTTACCGGTCCGGACGCGTAAAACACGTCGACGCTGAGTTTACCGGGCAAGACGCGGCAGCTAAAACGCTCGTATAGTTGCACACCACGCAAGTCCATTATCCCGCTAGGCTTGACGTCGACGCGACGTAAAAGCTGCCGCGCTTTTGCTGCCCGTATAACATGGGCCTAAAATGTCAAACGAAACGTCAAAACGAAACGTCTTGTTTTGTTGCTTGAGTGAGCTTCTTACCTGACATAGTTAAAATCTAAACATTTTTTTTTCAGTTTGTTACTAACAACAAATTTTTTGATCTACACATAAGTTATAAGGATTCAGAAGGTTCTTATGAAATGTTTTTAAAGGTGAAGTTAAGCTATCGTGTGTAACTTTAGTAATCAAAATATAGTATTCTCTAAACAAAAATATCTTCTTAAACTTTAAGGTATAATTGAGAAGGTTATTGATATTACCTTACTTTGTTTAAAATTGTATACCTATAACTATAAATTTAAATAACAATAATAATAACATTTATTCCTCTGACAATATTTAACATTGTATGGGAATGTACATAGTTTGGGGAGTTTACTCAAGTCCTTTACTTTGTTTCTCAATTTACACGCTTCATTGCCAAATTTTATTTCACTAAGTCTTTTCAATTATTTTTCCATAGTATTCCTTGATTCTTCTTTCTTCGAGCCTTAAAACTTGTAGGCTATTATGTAGGCCTACTCCAAACATTTTAACTTTGGAAGGCTACCTGCAGGGCTACTCTAGGTTTTATATATTGGGTAGGCAACTCTCTGTAGGGTGTGGAGGGTACACGAGTACGCCCCAGTGTATGGGGGTCCAAGGGCCCACCCCCAGAAAGTAGAATAAAAATCCTATTAAGTTACTTTTAAAATAGTTTTAAGCTATCTGAGGACTCATGAAGATAAGTAAAAGAGCCATATCCTAGAGAAAATTGCCGTATATTCAAAATAATCATAGGCTAGGCCTACGTCTTTGAAAGCCATGGCGCATTTTCTCATTATTGTTTAAAACCAATTGTTTTAAACAAACCATCTCTTAAATGTCTTAAACGTCTAACTTAATATTGAAATTTAATCTATTATTTTGAGAAATAAAAACTACACCTTATTACCTTCCCCTGCGTTGTTGACCCGAAAACTGGATAGACTGCGTCAAATATTAAAATCTTCTAACTAAAATATACTTTAAGTGCTTTATACACACTTTAAAACTTGGCGGTGACACTCACAGGTGATTTTTGTCAGCCTCAAAGAATAACTCTTTTAACTCATAGAAAGGTTGATTAATGAGACATTCCTTCACTCTTTTCTTGAAAGCGGGCACCTCTAGCTCCTTCACGACAACAGGGAGAGAGTTGAACATCCTTAAAGCTAAGTTGGGAAAACAGTCCTTGGATGTACTCAGCCTACAGTGTGGTACCTCCAGCAGCTATTTATTCCTTGTGTTGTGTTTGTGGACATCTGCCCTAACAGGAAGGCTTGACATATACTTCCACACATACATCAGGCAGAGGAAGATGTATTGACCATAAACAGTAAGGATGCCCAGGCGGGTGAAGAGCGGTTTACAGTGCGCCCGCGGCGGACTTTAGGTGATTATTCTTATTGCCCTTTTCTGTAGAAGGAGAACATCAGCTGATCCCGTTGCATGTCCCCAGAGCTCAATACCATAACTTAGTCTACTATGAAAAAGTCCATGATAAATGGTTAACAGATATTTATCTGTTATCTGGTTCTTGAGTTTTCTGAGTAGATGAGACTTCTGCGAGCGCTCTTCATCAAAGAATATTACAGTAAATAATAAGAACAATTTTAGTTATAAAATTTATTTGTGTTTTTATTCTATAATGTTTATTGACAATTGTGAATGCTGTATGAACATCAGTTAATGACAATAACCGCTTTTGACTCTTGACTCTCTACTTTTGTTTGGTAGACAAACAAAAGTCCATATTTTACTCAAGGGAATATATTTATATTGGCAAATTAAATAAAAACATTTTTAATACAATTATAATAGGCCTAAGTAAACTTTATTACTAGAAAATTTTATTTATTTTTTATATAGCTAAAAAAATATAAATTATAAATACGTTAAATTTAAGTATCAATACTTTTAGCATCATACTTTTACACGATACCTTTCTAGGGCTAAATAAGTTTTGTTTGTGTTGATGTATAATTTTATTATAAAACTGACCTTGTCGTAACCAAAACTGACATTTTTGGCAATCCAAAACACCAAACCCATTTTTTCTTTCAGATACCTGTATTGTTCATTTCTGTTCCTTTTACTTACAAAAAAATATTTTATTTCTGATTGGCAGTTTGGCTTGTCTGTAAAATTGGATTAATGAGATTTGGATCACCAGGGGTTTTAGTAGGCCTAGGCCTATGTATCTTCTAAAAACTTTGGATTAATGAGATTTGGATCACCAGGGGTTTTAGTAGGCCTATGTATCTTCTAAAAACTTGTGTAATTTTGGCATTTTTACCTATTATATAAGTTAAGGCAGGTTTATAATAAATTTAAGCAATAATAAAATAATTTTTTTACATTATTACTTGTTTCATTAAATATCAAAGGTAAATATTTTTAGTTTAGAGTGTGTCATGTAAAATTCCAAAGTAAGTCTACGTAATATCGTGTATTATTTAATGTGCTTCAATTTTTAATTAAATATTGTTATTTTCAGACTTAGAAAATGAATCAGGACGAAGAAGATGGAGAGGTGAGAAAAAGAGTCTCATACGCTGTAGGCCTTAAGTGAAGAGAATCTTAGTTTAAATACCATGACTCAAAGGTTCCTTATTATTTTGCAAAAATATAGATAAAGATCTCATACCTGCAGTTTAAAAATTGATAAAGGGCACCATTATCAAATAAATTTTCTATAAAAATATATGTGTTTTGTTGTGGTTTAGAAACAAAGACATTGCCTGCCACTTCAAAACAATTACTCGCACATATAGGTATAGAAAAAAATTAGACTCAATATAATATGTGATCAACCCCTCAATCCTCAATCAAATGTCGCCGGGTTCATGAATACGTGCAAGGTTTACCAAGGGAGAAAGACAGAAACTGTTACTGACCATGCATTCATACTGTAGTTGCCTAATAAACATACACAAAGTAATTAATATATGTTTTTATTTTATTGAATTTTGTTCACTTTTTAGGGCTACTATTAAATTGTACAAAATGAATAAATACCTGAGTACTGTACTCTAAAAAATGTTTAAAAGGGTACTCAGGTATTTATTCATTTTGTACAATGTTTTTATTTTTATATACATACATGTAATTATAATATATACAGGTAATCAAAATTATGAATTCAGATTTTGAAAATTGGGCTGCCATTTTCCAATATGGCGACCAACTTTGAAATTTTTAATGGAACACCCTGTTTTATACAAACATTCTTTTATTTACTAAATAAGCACCTTACGGTGGTTGGGGTCGCAACTCATTCTCACAGTACGGTGTTTGCAATCCAGTTGGTCTTATTTATAACTAGTAGAGATAGCCACTAGTCGAAATTTGATTAAAATTTCAGTTGATTTGGACACAATTATGTGATATAAGGATTTTAAATCTATCCAACAGGTAGGTAACCGGCTAGAAATCTTACACAGGAGAAGTTATCTCCAACCATACACCAAAAAAGTAGCCCACAATCTAAATTTTTTGTACACACCTATGAATGGAAAAATTAACTTTTTCCTTGTTATAGGAAAGAAATGCAATTGCTTCAACTTGGTTACTTCCGGTTGAACCTCATGTAGAGATTGAGGAATCGGAGAATGCGTTAGAGATGGATGAGAAAGAAGACGAAAGTGTAAGTTTAGCTTTATTGGCAAGGATTAGAAATCTTTCGATGTCTCGATCTTTAAGTACCTCCTATATTCTGGTAATGAGGAGAAAATATTATTTTTTCTTCAAACATTAAAAAATGGTAAAGTAGACTCTTGATAGTACGACACTCTTTGGTCCGACATGCTCAGCAATCCGACAATATCTCTTATCGGTGTGATATTTTTGATTTGTGCAAGAAATGTTCTTGTCTCAAATTTACAAGATTTAAATTGTTTCACTGTTAACTGAATAAATTAATTTGTATGTGGTTTGTAGGTTGTAACTAATTAAACGTGTTTTATGTCGTCCTGTGAGGTTATTTATTATTTCTATAATAATACTTTCAATTACCCATAAACTTCTATAATTCGACAGTTTCTAGGTTCCAAATGTGTCGAATTGTTGAAAATCGATTGTATATAAATCATTTTTATAATATCCTAGTCCTATAACTTTCCAAAACAGTGGAAGTTGTGACTGCATTTTTTAGATAAAATCGTGTTGTCCCTGGAGCGACTCTTGCGATAGTCGTTGAGCGACAATAGCGCAGCGATAGTAGCTGCTAACCACGTCATTGTTGCCTCAGGGGCAGTGGGCTGCCTCAGGGGCAGTGGGCTTTCCACTGTACGGGTGTTTCTTGGCGACCCCGGGGTACCTGAGCCAAGCTGTGAGACCCTCCTCACAGTTCTTCCCGAGCTAGGGCCTTTCTTCTCATCTTTCAGGTCTTAGCTCACCGTCTTTATTCTTTCCTGAGCTAACCTTCTCATTTTCTTGTTTTCGATTCCGAATCAAGGGTGTCTTTCCACCTTCTTTCGACCGGCGCATGCTGGGGGGTCCTGGGAGTGTCCCTGTTGTGTTGCAGGGACTGATGTGTGCCTCGCACTGCCGATGGTCTCCTCCAGTGTGTCGTCAGAAGCCAGCCGCTTCGGACCTTAGTCAGGGAGTGCGGCATGGATGCAGGGATCGGACTCTGCATTGCCACGGTGCGACCCCCAGCACGTCCGGCAAATTTTGTGTATCGGTGCTGGGCAAACGGAGGTTCGGGCCCCGGAGTACCGGGGTAGGGGTGTCTTATCTCCTACAGGGGGTAGACCTCCGAGGGTGTACCCGCTCTCGGCCGATGAAGGGCCGCCTCTTGCCGCACGATGCGCTGGTGATAAAATAGCATGGATTTTAAAATGCAAAACACGAAGTTAAAGGAGAATGAGCAGGCCTTTAAGCGCAGCTCAAAACTGCAGAGGTCCCCGACCTCGAAGACTGGGATGCCGACAGGGGGAATTAAAACCTCCCCTCCGCCGATCCCGTTCAAGGCTACTGGTGTCGCCGGGTCATCGGCCGTAACCGGAAAGGAGAAAGATGAGGTCGAGCTGGGTATGGGGGTGACTGAGCAGGTAACACCTATAGCCGGAATGCAAGGAATTCCTCCCAGGAAGAGTCCTCTTCGTCCGGCATTCGAGATGCAAATGCTTCGGCAGCAGCAGGACGATGCCAACGAGGAGGAAGACTCATGTCTGAAGAAAATTAACGATCTTTTGAAGGAGATGGCCAAGGCTCTCCTTATTCAGAAGAACGTCAACAAGGCGATTAAGGACGGAATTCCAAAACTCGAGGATTTCCTTGGCGAAATCGAGGAATGCCGGAAGATCAGGCTGAAGGCAGTGAAGCAGGAGCGCGACGTTATGAACCGAGTTATGTCTGCTTTGCCTCAAGCTCATCTGGCTGAGTCCCAGACTCAAGCCAGAAAGCGAAAGAAGAGGCAGAGCGGTTCTTCGCCGGGAAGCCCTGAGCTTGTTGAGGTGGACTCAGTGCCGAGACCGGTTTTTGTCACTGCGGCATCGCAGACATCTCCTGTCCAGGCTACTCAACCCACCCCGAGCGCTGTCGTGATTCCAGCGGCTACTCCTGCAGAGGTTCCTGCTCCGGCGGCTAATCTTGCCTTGGCAGCAAACTCTGCCTCAACACCTTTGGGGGGCTGGAAGACGCGCCTGTCTAAGAAAGAAAGGAGGAGGCAGAAGCAAGCGGAGGCAGCTTCGAAAAGTGCGTCGAGGGTGGAGCGGACGCAAGTCTCAAACCCGGTTGGGGAGGCCTCTGGCAAGACTGCCAGAAAGCCTAAACAACCCAGGCCTAAGAAGCCCAGGACGGAGGCAATCTTGATCAAGCCCTTAGGGGGGCGATCTTTTGCTGATGTTCTGGGTCAGATTAGATCGCAGGACAAACCGGAAGAGACCAACACCGTTATCAAGTCTATTCGGCGAACCCAGAACGGGGATGTCCTCCTCGAACTGGGGAAGTCGAGTGACAAGATCGGTTTTGCCGCTTCCCTCAAGACTACACTTGGGGACAAAGGCTCCATCAAGGCCCTAGAACCGAAGTGTTCGGTCGAGATTCGGGACCTTGATGCCCCCTCCACCGAAGATGAGGTGACCCGTGCGATCCAGGTGGCACTCCCGGAGATACCGGCTGGGTATGGCTGACAAAGCCTAACCGAAGTCAACTCCGGATGGCTGTTGCTGAGATGGGCGAAAAGCACGCCAATAAGCTGCTTAGCCTTCAACACCTCAGAGTTGGTTGGGTCAGTTGCAGGCTCAAACGGAGGGTGGTAGTTTCGAGATGCTTCCGCTGTCTCGGTTTCGGCCACTCCTCCCGAAACTGTAAAGGGCCCGACAGGAGTGCCAACTGCTTCCAGTGTGGAGGCCAGGGCCACAAACGCAAGGAATGTTCCTTGAGCCCATCCTGCTTCCTCTGCAAGGATTGAGGCTCCAGTGCCCTCGGTCACTTACCCGGGTCTGGTCAGTGCGGTGCCTTCAGAGCCGCACTTGAACAGGCAAAAGGCAACGGCCGGTAATTCGCATCCTCCAGGCCAATCTTCATAGATCCTGGGGAGCTGATAACCTCCTAGATCAGCTCGCCCGAGAACTTGGTGCTGACGCGCTCCTTATCAGTGAACAGTATCGGGACAGAGACCCAAACATTTGGATCTCCGACAGCCTCGGTACTGCTGCATTTTGGGCGCGTAATACACAGGATGTCTTGGTGCGGAGTCACGGGCGCGGCCGAGGATTCGTCTGGGTTCGGTGTAGGGATGTGACTATCTTCAGTTGCTACCTCACACCCAACGAGGCCGTCCAGGACTTTCGCGACAAGATAGATAGCCTAGAGGAGTGCGTTCTCGGCACCACCGGGCATGTCGTCGTTGGTGGCGATTTCAACGCCAGGGCCGTCGAGTGGGGAATGCCCTCTACCAGCTCCCGGGGGAAATACATCCTGGATTTCATCGCCAGGGCCGGTCTTGTCGTCCTCAACCAGGGCGACACACCTATTTTTCGGCGCAACGGGCAGAGAGGCACGATCCCCGACGTCACCTTTGCGTCCGAGTTGCTCCTTCCGAGGATCTCTGGCTGGAGGGTTGTGGAGGACTACACGGGTAGCGACCACCAATACATCGTGTTTGACTTGCATGATCAGGCAAATCGTCGAGTTTCCGCATCTCGGGAAGGGCCACGCCGGTGGAACACCAACAAACTGGACGTGGTCAAGTTCACCGAAGTCATCTCTCGGGGAGCGCAGGGGAATCCTGGTGAGGCTGGGGCCGAGGCACTAGTAACATCCATGATGGAACTGATCGTCTCGGCCTGCGACCAGTCTATGCCGCGAAGGAAACCCCGACGCGACAAACAACCCGTTTACTGGTGGACTGAAGAGATTGCGGAACTCAGAAGAACATGTTTAAGAACTAGACGAGCCGCCACAAGAGCAAGAATTCCCGCAGACAGAGTTCGTGAGTCGGAGGCCTACAAAGCTGCGAGAAAATCTCTCCGCCAGGCGATCAACAGGAGCAAGGCGAATAGCTGGAGGAGACTTTGTGACGACGTTGACTCCGACCCGTGGGGCCTGGGTTACAAACTTGTAACACAGAAACTTGGCGCCCGCTCTCCAACTTCCATCATGGAGGGCGTCACCATGGGGAGGATCGTCGCTGCGTTGTTTCCTGAACATCCACAGCGACCGCCGGTTGACTTCGGACGGGTAGAGGACGTTCCACTTTTCACTTTCGAGGAGCTGGAAACCTCCGTTCTCTCCCTGAAGAGCAACAAGGCTCCTGGCCCGGACGGGATTCCCAGTGAGGCTTTAAAGAAAGTATTTTCAATCAACGCTGACTTGTTGTTGAGAATGTACAATGCCTGTTTAGTAGAAGGGGTGTTTCCGGCTCCCTGGAAAACAGCCAGGCTTGTACTGATCAGCAAGGGCAAAAGTGATCCCGAGCTGCCGTCGTCCCACAGGCCTCTCTGCATGTTGGACACGGCTGGGAAGCTGTTCGAGAAGCTGATCCGTTCCCGCCTGAATTCTGCCATGGAAGCTGCCGGGGACTTATGCCCCCGTCAGTACGGCTTCAGAAAGGGACGGTCAACGATCGACGCTGTCACCGAAGTTCAGAGAGCTGTGGAGAGAGCCGAGAGCCACAACCATTTCTCCCGCCGAGTAGTGCTTCTTGTTACGCTTGATGTCAAGAATGCCTTCAACTCGGCGAGGTGGGTCGATATGTTGGATGCGCTTCGCAACACCTTTCGTATTCCTGCATATCTGTTGCGGCTCATCGAGGATTATCTACGCTCTCGAAGCCTGATTTATGACACGAGGGACGGAACGCGGACGATGGAAGTGACTTCTGGTGCCGCACAAGGTTCAATACTCGGCCCGGATCTCTGGAACGGTGCCTATGACAGCCTCCTGAGGTCCGAGATGCCTGAGGAAACCACTTTGGTTGGGTACGCCGATGACGTCGCAGCTCTTATTGCTGCACGCAACGTTGAGCTGGCCCAACTAAAGTTGAACCGAGTCATGCGTGTGGTCAACACCTGGATGTCAGATCACGGTCTCTCGCTTGCTCTCAGTAAGACGGAGATTGTGATCCTCACGAAGAAGAGGATCGACACCATCGTCCCACTCCGAGTGGGAAGGGAGGTGGTCACATCAACTCGTGCCGCCAAATATCTTGGGGTTATGGTGGACACCAAGTTAAGCTGGAGGGATCAGATCTTCCGTACGGCAGACAAGGCCGCTAAGGTAGTCACTTACCTTAGTAGGCTGATGGCCAATGTCGGGGGTCCCCGATCCAGCAGAAGACGTCTGTTGATGTCCGCGGTCCAGTCCGTGCTCCTTTACGGGGCAGAGGTGTGGGCAGGCGCTCTAGATAAGGAGTGCTACAGGTTGCGACTCGCCCGGGTTCAGCGTCAAGCTGCGCTTCGGGTGTGTTCCGCCTACCGGACAGTGTCCGAGCCTGCCGTCCTGGTGGTCGCCGGAGTCATCCCTGTCAAGCTCTTGGCAGGGGAGAGGAAAGCGATTTATCAGAGACAAGGCGAGATAGGCAAGGACACGGCAAGAACAGAAGAGCGCTCCCGAACCTTCCAGCAGTGGCAACACGGCTGGGAGCACGACACCCGAGGACGATGGACTGCGCGACTTATCAAGCAGGTCCAACCATGGGTGGAACGGCGGCATGGGGAGGTGGACTACTACCTGACCCAATTTTTGACAGGTCACGGCTATTTTGGGTTGTACCTGAACCGGATGGGAAAGACCGGTTCACCGGACTGCATTTATTGCCCGGGTGTTCCCGACGACGCGGAACACACATTCTTCCGCTGTCCCCGTTGGGAAGGGCCCCGCCTGGAGGCCACACAAATCTTTGGTGCATTTTCGGTGGACTCGGTCTGCCAAAAGATTTTGGAGGATGAGGGCAACTGGCATTGTTTGTCACAGTTCGTCCGGGGCATCCTCCTGGAAAAGAAAACCGATCTGGACCGCGAAGTGGCCCAGACCCCTTGATCGAGCGGCTGGATAAGGAGCGAGCCCCACGGGCGTAAGCCAAATTTAGGCCTAGCCTGACGTAATGTGATAAACAATTCCAGGTTAGATTCCTAAAGAGTAGAGGAGGTTTTTTAGTGGGTAAACCCGTTTTTTAGGGGAGCCCCACACTACAGGCTGGCCACCTGTGTGCGTAATGCATTTTTCCGCCTCTCCCTCAAAAAAAAAAAAAAAAAAAAAAAAAAAAAAAAAAAAAAAAAAACCACGTCATTTGCCTTTGAAGTGATTGTTCTAGGGTGGTTCTAGTTAATTATTTAGCTGATTTGCTAGTTTCAAATGTACATGAGTTCAAAGAAGAATTTTTTTGTTTAGTACCTTCTTTTGAGGAAGTTGATGACGAAGACATGATAGAAATGTTATTTGCACCTCGAGTTGGTACACATGACATATTTTGCAACTAGACAAGAGAGCCATATTTAAGATACTAGAGAAATGGAGATTTGTTTATTAGAATAAACAAATATTAAAAAACATTGATATGTTGTAGAGATTTGTTTATTAGAAAAAGAAACATGCTTGCCTATTAATATACATAGATTCTTTTGTACAGATGTATTAGTGTAGTAAAATTAAGCCAAAATGTGGCTGGAAAATGAAAAAAATTTTGGACAGCCAATTTTTGCTGAAATTTGTTCTATGTCATCCCCTGACCTCCCTCAGAAAAGTCCCCTGAAATCCCCAGTGGGCAACATGCCTAAAAATGATGGGATGGCCCTCGTGGAGTCAGAAATAAGTCTTTCGTCGACAAATAGGTTTATGTATATCAAATTAAAGCTCTTAAGTAGTAGAGTTTAATGCCGCAAACCCCATCTCAAAAGGTTGCTTGAGTCGAAAATGGCAGCCTGTCAAACTTTGAATAAAAATCCAATTTTAATCTAAACGCTTAAAAATGTAATAATATTCAAAATACTTGACCTTTTGTGGTCCGGTTTGCTGCAAACGTTTGCTTGTACAATTACCTTTGCAAATAGGGATAGTTTGACATATGCCCATCATATTACCCTTGAACCACCCTCTACATGGACGTCCCAAAGAGGGACAGGGTGTCTACTGATACTGGAAATACTTGAATTATACTGGAATTTTATTTTCATACTGGAAATACTGGAATTATACTGGAATTTCAAAATAAATACTGGAATTTTAGAATTTTATTAAAACGCGTATTTTTTAAAATGCATAATACATAGATTTTTTCATTTGATCCGTACATAATAATATAAAAATATTTTACAAGTCATTTTTGCTGTTTAAGTATGTTTGCAAACCAAAATCAGAAATCTTCTAGTTCTCTTCAAATAGTTAATCAAGTAATGTTAACATTTGTGTAATCATGGAGCCTAGAAATGTTTGATTTTATACTTAAAATTTGTTTTTATTTCTTAAATTTTAATCATCTTCTTCTTCTTTTTTTACTCTTAAGTATTAACCTATTTCATAATTTTTTTTAGTTAAATGTTCTTTATGATTATTTTTCATATTAAATAAACGCAAAACAAAGCGGAAGGAACAGAGGGCTGTAGAGTGAATTAAGAGCCTTCACAAAAAATTGTCAAACAATATTAAACAAATGTTATTGTTGGAAAGTACTTATTAATCATAATCGTAAGGGTTTTATCTAATACAAAAATCTATTTCAATATTGATTATATGAATAAATTGTCATTATTGTTACTCCATGTTTGAAATTATAGTTCGCGAGTGATACTGGAATTTTTTTTTAAATATACTGGAAATACTGGAAATATACTGGAATTCTAAAATCAGATTTCAGTAGACACCCTGAGGGAGTTTTGAAAATTTTTTCTTAGTCCATAGCCATGTTATACATAGTTTTAAAGGTCTTAGTAAGGAGAGTACATAGCCGAAAACCAGACATCAAAAGGTCAAATATGCTGGAAGTTATTGCATTTCAAAGTTTTCATAGTATTATTTTATGCTAAATTTTGAACGCCTGCCATTTTTCTCCCGACCGTTATATTTAGGTCGGGTTTACGGCATTGTACTCTACATTTTAAGACCTTTAATTTGATATATATAAATCTTCTGGAATGTATTCACATTTAGTATGCTTAGTATCAAAATTTATTTTAACTCCTTAAAGGCCAACCCCTCATTTTTGAGCATGATCCCCACATGGGATATCAGGGGACTTTTTGGAGGAAGGTCAGGGGATGTCATAGGACACATTGCAAAAGAAATTAGCTTTCCAAAAATTATTTCATTTTTCCCGACTAATTTTACTACACTATATAGATTCTTTTGTTGTACAGTCCGATTGTCATCAGTCTTTGGTGGAAACAACTACAGACCAAGCCCTTTCCAATGACACCAAAAACTTGAAAATCGCTTAAAAATTTTAGGAGGAGTTCGATACACTAAAAACCCTTAGCGTATTAAATAAGTATAGATAGATAATTTATGCCAAGGGAAGTAGAGGTAAATTTAGATGACTACTGGTATTGGTAACCCTTTTAAAACTAAAACATGCAAGGCGGAACAATAGACATGGTATGTTGCCAGCGAATTTGTTTCTGATTCACAGTAATGCTCAGTAAAAGACAATTTAGCTGACAACATTTCATTTCTTTTGTTCTCTATTGCATATTTTAGTTTAAATTATGAATAAATAGACTGTTGTATAGGGAGCGAAAGAAAGATTCTCATTAAAGACAGGTTCTTACTGTCCAGGATTCACATTGTAATAATTATTATTAGGCACTTATTCATACTAAATAAAAAATCAAAACTATTTGAAATAGGTACTGTTATTCAACACAACAAAGTAATCTGATTAAATAACTGTTCTAAATGGTTGACTATATATGGCTGTTCTCAACAATCACGACGAGCTGATTAGTTTCACAATACTCAATAATACTGTCCGTCTCGTCGCGTTGTCTGTGTCGTCTGTAGCGTGCATCGCAAAAACTTATTTCAAAGTATCTCACAGACCACAGTTTCTATTAAACATACTACAACGTCGTTTTGTAATCTCACTTAATACAAATTAAAGTTAAATACACTTAAATAATGATAAAAATACATATTTTTTTAACTGAATATGCTCGGTTGCAATCAGATAGCCAGATTGGAGCGCTGCCAATTATAACAGCTACTCTAACTGTAAATTCCCAGATCATTACGAACTGGTTGGGCGAGGATCTTTCCAACGCACAGCCAAAACCAAATTAGAAAATAATGAGTTATTTAATCAATAGTGTTTGTTTATCACGTTGATAATTTTTATTGTATGCAATTTGTTGTTAATGAGTTTATTTTTACTATTATACTTTTGTTAAGAGTTCATAATTTTTATATTTTCTTTCATTTTTTAAAAAGGGCGATTTTGCGCCCCTGTGTGTTTTAAGCCCTTGGCGGGAGCCTGTACCAGTGTGCCCTGTGTGGAACCCTGCAAATAGGTTCTGTAAAACCTCATTCCCTATAACATTCACCCTCTCGTAATATCTAATTCAAAAATTAAATAAGTAATTTGTTTTTCAGGATGAGGAACAGTCAAGTGACTCAGAAGAAGAAAACAATGTCCAAGCAGTTCGGGAACTTGAATCTGTATTGGTTGACAAGACCTGTGAAGTTTGTGGAAATCTTTTCCAAGCTTTTGAGCTTGTAAATGCTGAGTCAAAGAAACCTCTGCTTTCTACTTGTGAAACATGTTCGTATTATATAACTCCCCCAGTGGTTTCGTTGGCAAGCAATTCACCATTGGTAGTCAGCAGTTTAACCAAGTTGAATGAGTATTCTTGTGATAAGTGTTCCAAAATCTTCAATAAAAAAGACAAATTGGAGAAGCACAAAGTGATACATACCAATTTGAAACTATTTAGTTGTGATTCATGTGATAAATCTTTTAAAAGGCAGGACAAATTGACTGAACACTTAAGTAGGAGTCATGGAGAAAAAGGAAAATCTAAAAGGGAAAAATGTATTACTTGTGGCTCAATCGACAACATCATCACAATAAATGTGGGCGAAAATGAAGCAGAGTGTATAAAGCTTTGTGAATCGTGCAATCTCTCAAGACAGGAACAAATTGCTAAACTAAATCAAAATAACTCTAAAGTTTTTTCTTGTGATTTGTGTCATAGAGTTTTTTCACGACGGGATCATGCACTACGCCACCGTCTGTCACATTTGGATATAAAACCGTTTAATTGTTCCATTTGTAAGAAATCGTTCAGCAGAAATGATCGACTTTTGCGACATATGAAGACACATCCTGGTGCTAAACCATTTTCATGCAAGGTTTGTTCAAAAGCATTTGCTGACCGGGAGAAATTAAAAATCCATTTATCTACACACCCACGATGGAGGGGAAAACCAGTGAAATGTGAAATATGTCATAAGGAGATGAGAGACAAAGATAGGTTGCAGAGGCATCTTGCCACACATAAAAATTACAAACCATTTGTGTGTGAAAAATGTGGGAAAACCTTCAAACTACGAGGAGCATTGTTAGCCCATCAACAGATGCATTCAGACTCAAACCCATACAAGTGCGATGTCTGTGGACTACAATTCAAGGTAAAGATGAATCTCACTCGCCATAAGCTAGTTCACTCTAGTGATAAAAATTATAGTTGTGATATATGTAAAAAAACATTTAGACGGAAAGATAAACTGCAAACTCACAACTTGGTTCATATTGACATCAAACCTTACTCATGCAATATGTGCAAAAGTGCGTTCAAACGGAAAGATAAGTACATTCGCCATATGAGACAAGTGCACCAAGTAACTTCAAGCAGTGAAGTAACTTGCACACTGTGTGGATTGACGTTTGAATGTGAGGACGATCTGTCGGAGCATAAAATGATTCACTTTCGATAAGTTTTTTAGAAAATGTTGCTATAAATGAAAAAGGCCTGTGACCCATGAGAAATAATGTTAACCCTCTTGACTGCTCCAAACGGTTAGGGTTTTTCTTTGCCGTATACAAAGTATACGAAGTATACTAAATATACAATTATAAGGCAGTCCTGTTGGTAAAAAAATACACCTTTTAAGTTACTTATTCAATAAACCGTCTTGAATCGCTGTTTTTTTATTAACATAATTTATCATTGCCTTGGTAGTCTATTACAAGTTTTAAGTCGATGCTACTAGGCCTAATGGCAGGAGTAGCACCCAAAATTCTCTCATTACTCTTTAGCGAATTTTCCTACAGGTAATATGCTACGAGGGCTATTCAGAAAGTAAGGAACGTTTTCGTCTTACGCCGTTAGGCGCGCACGTATCGCCTATATTAGGGTATGAGAACACTCGGGGCCTCAGTGGCTATCCAGCCGTGACACTAGGAGCATCGTCGTGCTGCTAGTTTTCTTTTTTAAGTTCAAAATGGCCGCTCCCGTCAAAAATGCTGCCAGTTGCGAAGTGCGGTCGGTAATACGGTTTTTGTTGGCAAAAACTTTAAAACCGATAAAGATTTATCGATTTTTATTCTTGCAATTTCAACACAGCAAAGTCCGTGAAACTTGAGGGAAAGATAACGAAAGCTCCGTTATGGAGGAGCAGCGGGTTTCACGGATCTTCTCGTCAACTTTAGTGACCAGTTCGTCAGTCACAATGCTCGGTCGTCCACTCTACTGCTCATCAAGTACTGGTTCGGTCATTTGTAAACTGAATACACAACTTACGCACAAAACTTTCATTCAAGACATTGTTCCCATACACCTAGCACACTTTTTGATAAATCTGTATCGGTTTTAAAGTTTTTGCCAACAAAAACCGTGTTACCGATCGCACTTCGCAACAGGCGGCATTTTTTACGGGAGCGGCCATTTTGAATTTAAAAATAAAGAAAACTAGCAGCGCGACGATGCTCCTAGTGTCACGGCTGGATAGCCAGTGAAGCCCCGAGTGTTCTCATACCCTAATATAGGCGATACGTGAGCGCCTAAAGGCGTAAGACGAAAACGTTCCTTACTTTCTGAATAGCCCTCGTATATTATGGTAGTAGTCAGGGTAAGACCTAAGCCTGTTACTATGATATTTTTTTATTTTAATGTAAAATTAAAGCAAAAACAACATGCGTTCAAATATATAAGTATATGGAGGTTGAGCATTGGCATTTACATCAATTCTTTATAGTCATAGTAATAATATCAGTCACAGGCTGTACGCTTAAATTCCAAGCCAAAAAAGGCCTGTAGCTTTCATGATGAGCTCCTTTGCTATGCTCACTCGCCTTCATGACGAGCTCGTCCGCTTCGCTCACTCTCCTTCCAGCTCATGAGTTTTTTTGCACCCGTGAAAGACCAAAATTGCTGCCCCCGCCCCCTTTGCAACACCATCCTATCCCCGAACCATTTCCCTAATAACTGGATAAACCCCCCCCATTTTTAATAACAGGAGGGACGTAGTTGTACACCTACAATATCTCGTTACATATTGATCTAAAATATTCCTATTAAAATTTCAAAAACGTGTAACAATTGGGAATCTCTTGGCAAGAATTTATCTTAGTAGACTGGGAAACGTTTGATCAGATCACATAACAATACAATGCGTCCGGCAATGATGTTTTGGTTCCAAGTATTTAAGCATCAATAGATTGTGTAAGACAGTGAATACACATCAAGTAACTGACAAAATTAAAATCGAGAAATTTTTGTTAATATTTTTAACATTACTGTTATTTTAATGTGCTGTTTTTTAATTTTCCTGGTATTCTATTGATTTTTTATCTAATTTTTAACTATAGGCCTGAGCCTCTATCTAGTATGCCGGCAGTTGTTCGTTTTCTCATTATATGTACTGTAATGTAGACCATGTGAGTTTCTCACTTACAGAAAGAAATGTAAGATTCTTAAATAAAGATAATCCAAATCATGAACAACAAGCATGTATTTCCACTAGCCATAACCTGACAAACTGTTCTTGTTTACTACATATGTGTAATATTTACTGTTATTGTTTAAACCATATATTTAATATATTATTAACATATAACACATCTTCCTCCTTGCAGAAAGAACAGAAAAAGGAGTAAAACATAAAATAGAATGCAAAAACATAAAATTGAAAATTAACAAACAAATATTTTACTGAGCTGATGTTGATTGTTTGACATGACGACGATTTCTTCTAAACAACGTTCCGTCTTCCCCTTCCACCCAGTAGCTTCGTGGAGTAGATGCCTTCTTAACAACTTTTCCTTGTTCCCATCTTCTGTTATTCATATACACTACTTTCTCTCCGTCTTTCAAACTCTGCAGGTCTTGGCCGATCAATCATAGTACTTTTTCTGAAGGTTCTGCCTTGTCTTCAAACGGTCTTCTATGTCTTCATTCACGGCTGGCTTAAGTAGCTCCCTAGTTATCGGGATGGTTGTTTTGCATCTGCGTTGAAACATAAGCTGGGCAGGAGAGTATCCCAAATGTTTTACAGGCATGTTTCTGTGCTCTAGCAATGCCAATGTTAAATCCTTACGATCGTTTTCAGTTTTTCTCATCAACTGTTTTGCAATTCTAACCCCTCTCTCGGCGAGGCCATTCGACTGGGGATAACCTGGACTGCGTGTAACAATCTCAAAATTCCATTCACGGGAAAAC
This sequence comes from Neoaliturus tenellus, assembly GCA_030545055.2. Classification (NCBI taxonomy): domain Eukaryota; kingdom Metazoa; phylum Arthropoda; class Insecta; order Hemiptera; family Cicadellidae; genus Neoaliturus; species Neoaliturus tenellus. The sequence continues at coordinate 14,730,831 of CM061532.1, read as the reverse complement.
TCTCTTATCTGGGCACTATTATACGGGACATTATCTGCTACCATCACATCTGGAGGCCCGAACCTGCTAAAAACTTCCTTGCACGCTGAAATAACAGATGCAGCTGACTTGTTCTGAATTCTTATGACCTCCAACCAGTTAGAGTAAGCGTCCATTATCACTAAGAAAACTTTGCCTCCGTAAGTGAATATATCAGATCCAACGCACTCCCACGGCCTGGTAGGTACAGGATAAGGCAATAAGGTTTCCTTAGAACTGTTTCGTGAAAATATTTCACATGTCGTACATTTTGCAACAAAATTCTCAATGTCTGTTGACATTTGTGGCCAGTATAATAGCTGACGTGCTCTAGCTTTGCATTTTTCCATTCCTCCATGGGCAGCATGAATCCGCTCTAGCATGTCTTGTCGCAGCTGCCTCGGTACAATCAATTTATGATTCATGAAGAGCAGACCATCTTCCTCTGAGATCGTATTTCTTTGGTTCCAGTAGTGTCTAACAGCCTCCGTCACATCATGCTTTTTGTCTGGCCAACCATCTAGACAATATGCCTTCACCATTGCAGTATCGGGATCCTCTTCAGTGCAACGCTGAAAAACTTTCTTTTTCAGCAATAGCGTGTCAGCAATAAATTGATTACTTCCAGGCAGATACTTTATTTCCAGATCATAGTTCATACACCTCATTCTCATTTTCTGCAACCTACCTGGTACTTTTTCCAAATCCTGCTGAATTTAAGGAAAGGGACAACATGATAAGAGATAGAATAGTCCTAGGTATTATGTTAATATGCGCACAGGCCGCCTAGTTAAGATTAAATCATGCAAAAATAAACTCTATTTATTTATTAATGTAAGCAAAATTCAGTTTAAACATCACACGTTGAATACTTATTTTTAAAGTTTTTTCGCTATCTCTCGTTCATTTTTAAATTTTAGTCGTCTGCTTTAACAATACTGCTTTACTAGCCCAGGATGGTCCTATTTTGGCTCAAAATCATCTTAAAATTGATCTGCAACTTGTTCATGATTGTATGACTAATGAAAATTATCGTTAAATGCCAACTAATGTTAAGTTAAAATATTTACTCTCAGCAAAGATAAAAGATGTTTCAGAATTAGCAATCAACAATGTAAATATTCATTTGAACCCTGGGTCTGATTTAGTTAGATATCTTGGTGTACAGCTGGACATGAAGCTAAGTTGGAAAATTAATATTAACACTAAAGCTCAAGCACTTGCCAGACTCTTTACTTTATCCCCTTATAAATTGAAATTCTCAATTAAAAACAAAATGTTCATTGTTAATTAATAAGATTCTATACTGAGGTCAATCCTACGGATTGTCTCAAAAAATCTATTCTAAGGCTAATACCTACAGATATCAGTTTTGGGGAACTGCCAGCAAAACCCACTTAAAGAAAATTCAGAGATTTAAAAACAAAATTTTACGTCCACGCATTAATGCCCCTTGGAGTGTTAAAAAACTGCACAGGGATCTCAAAATTAAACCAGTCAAAGAATTTATGAAGGAAGTAACTCCATTGACACCAAAATGACTATACTTCACACAGTTGTTTTCTCTCAAGACACTTAAATGCACTCTTTTTTATTATATTGAATATGTGTGTCCATTAACATTATAACTCTCGAACAGAACCTCTGATTTTTTTGAAATTTTATACAGAGATGTAAAGAAGCATTCATCAGCTTATGTTCGAAATTCTATACTTCTAGTTCAACATTGCGAATGGGGTTTTATGGTGTTATAAAACTGGTAAAAATGGGTTTTTAGCTTTTTTGCCTTTATTTTTTTTTTTTGAATTTTTACTATTTTTAACTAAAAACTTTTCAAATAAATTTAAAAAAAAACAAACAATTCAGTATTTTGAATCACTAACTTAGGTTAACTGGCTATGAAGAAAATTCAAATAAAGTTTTCCCACATTATTCTTTTGGGAAATCAATAATCCTTATATGCCACTTATTTATTAACATGTCTCGGTAAAATTAGGTATGTACCTTCACTAGGAGTGGTGTATTTGCTTATTCCCCCCCCCCCCCCCCCCCCCCAACAGGAAACCTATATAAACAGGCCCGGATTATCCACTAGGCCAACCTAGGCCATGGCCTAGGGCGTCAGCCGAGAGGGGGGCGTCAGCCGAGAGGGGGGCGTCAGCCGAGAGGGGGGCGTCAAACGGGAATTTTTTATACTATGTTTCAGTCAAAAATTATTTAACTGCAAATATAATTTAATTTTGGGGTTTTCACATTTTTTTATTAAATTCTTTAATAACAAGAGTAAATAGAATATTCGCCAAAATAGAAAGAAGAAAGGATTATTCAAGTGAACTAGAGGACCCCTTATAAGTTGCTGGGACCTGAGGGGCTCCTTCGCGGCGGGAACGAGCGCCCCTAGTGTGCCGTAAAGAGTGTCCCGAGCATCACTAGGGGTAAGCATCGCCCTGTAATCGACGGTAAATATCACCCTTGAGTTAAATCACGCCTCCGACCGCCGGTAAAGAGCGCCCCTGATCGATTGCAAAGAGCGCCGCCAATACGCATAAATAGCGCCTGTGGTCAGCGGTAAAGAGCGCCCCCAACAAGCGGTAAATAGCGCCCCTTTGCCTTGACCGTCGCCTTGTAAGGTTTGCCTGGACCTTGTTCCTTTGCCCTGGATTCAAATTTATTTCTGTATTACAATTATACAGGGTGTTTCAGAATTCCCTGCCAACATTTTAGGCCATTGTTCCTGGACCAAAAACAAACATGAAAATCATAGTAATAAAGTCCAAATGCCGCCAGTACCCACACAGCCGAAATTTTGTTTTTACACCTATTAGGCCTAATATTTATTTCCACAACGGATGGTTGTATTGAATTCAGTTTTGGCATGAATCTTTATCAAACCAATGTCCATTTCCAGAGAAAATAATTATTATTTTCCAATGTGTATTTAAAAAATGGCGGCCATTTTAAATTTGTAAGCTCAAATATCTCAAAACGGTAAGTTTTTCTAAATTTTTTACTAGAGACTAAAAAATTGACAAATTAAATTATGTAACTAAGGATAACAAGTTTGTAAGGATATGACAACAAATAACGGAGTTATTACAATTTTTCTCTTAAAATAACCTAAATTTGTATAAATTTTAGTGCAAAATCATTGTTTTTCAGCAGAAAATCACAATAACTCTGTTATTTGTTTTAAATACGTCCTTGGAGTAAAGTGACGAAATTGTCACTCATCACTTTCCTTTAATAGTTCTGTGCTTTTATACTACAGCCAAAGTAATTAGAACTAAAATTAGTCAATATGTATCGGATTGTTTTTTGTTTTTGTTTTTTTTCGGGGGGGGGGGGGGCGTAATTGTGACCTTTGGCCTAGGGCGTCAAAAAGTGTTAATCCGGGCCTGTATATAAATTCCCATGGTATTCTTATAGGAAATAATAATTCAATGGGAGAGAGCGAGAGAGATGTAAAGTGTCTGCACTTAATCAGTTGATCAGATGTCTTGATTTTACTGTATTTGTCAATTTGTAATGTTTATAGTTTGCAATTTTTTTAACAGACCTTAGCTTGGGCTATGAATGATATTTTACTGCTTAGTAAAACTATTTTTTATACAGGGTGATTCAGAACTCCCTACCATTATTTTAGGGCATTGTTCCTGGGTTAGAAACATACCTAAATATCATATTCAAATTGTCCGGAATTCTTTAGTTACTCACACAACCGCCATTTTTTTTTTCACAAAATAATTTTTATTTCTGTAATGGAGAGTTGTGTTCAGTTCATATTTGGTATGAATCTTTATCATATCAATGTAAATTTCCAAGAAAAAAATTAATTTTTTCCACTGTAAAGTTTCAAAATGCCGGCCATTTTAAATTTTCAATCTCAAATATCTCAAAATCGGTAAATTTTATAAAAATTTTACAAGGCACAAAAAAGTTGACAAATTAAATTATCTAACCAATGGTACCAGGTTTGTAAGAATATGACAACAAATAACGGAGTAATTGAGATTTTTCTCCATGAAAACATTGATTCTGCTGTTAAAATAGCCTTAATTTACTGATTTGTATGCAAAATCAATGTTTTTATGAAGAAAAATATCAATAACTCCGTTATTTGTTGTCAGGTTAATACAAACTTTTTTACCATTGGTTAGATAATTTAATTTGTCAACTTTTTTATGTAGAAATTTATAAAATTTGCCGATTTTGAGATATTTGAGATTGAAAATTTAAAATGGCTGTCATTTTGAAAATATACAGTAGAAAAAAAAAAATTTTTTCTTGGAAATGTACATTAGTATGATAAATATTTTTACCAAATATTAAGTGAATACAACCCTCCAATACGGAAACAACAATTAAAAAAAAAAAAAGAAGAAGTGGCGGCTGTGTGTGTAACTAAACACTTTCGGACTACTTAAATACAATTTTTAGATATGTTTCTAACCCAGGAACAATGCCTTAAAATATTGGTAGAGAGTTCTGAAACACCCTGTTTATTTAATCAAAATAAAATGATCAATTTAAAAATATAATACCCCTGTCGCAGCAGACCTGCATACTCAGCGAATTTTGGATGGAATTTTGGTATATTTTCTATTTCCCCATAAAATACATAGGGATGAAAAATATAAAATACAGTGTGTATGTTTGCCGCCATGTATAGGTTTTGTTGGTAAATATAAGTTAAACCCTACTTAGTGAATGTACATACCAAATTTTATCAGGTTATGGTGTTCTTTTTATTTTCCCCATAAACCCCATAGAGGTGAGTAGGTAGGTTTGCCGCTATATGGGTTTTGTAAGCAAATACAAGTTAAACGCTTCCTAATGAATGTACATACCAAATTTTATCAAGATATGTCAATAATAAAGCAAGATAAAAGGTTTTGTTGATGTCCCATAAGAATAACATGGAAATCATAGTTTTGGATTTTCTCCATAACCATTTAAGCTAACTCAAAAATTCAAAATACTAGATTGTTTGTTTTTTTAAGCTCTTTTAAATGGATTAAGTTAAAATTGTTGAATTTTATAAATAAAAGTAAAAAAAGCCAAAAACCCAATTTTTTACCCTTTTTAACCCCATAAAACCCAGTTCCCATGGTCCGATCATTCTGGTTCTCGAACTCATTCGAGTAAATGCTGGCTTACACCCCTGTACCAAATTTCATCAAAATTGGAGGGTCCGTTCAAAAGTTATCGTGTTAACGGACACACACACACAAACATATATATATATATATATATATATATCAATTTGAACAAACGGTGTTTTTGCCTTCTAGGGACCTCAAAACAAAAAAGTATTATGGTCCCGGGCTTAGGTCTTACCGTGACTACTACCGTAATAGTGTATTCCCTATAGGGAAATTCGCTAATAAAATGAAATTATTTATTATATAATTTTAGAAATCATAATTAATGAGATTATTGTCAAATCTTTTATTGATTGAACAAAAAGAAAAAGGTCTATTGGAAATTTGATGAGTACTTTAGTACAGGGGGTATTTTTATTTTACCCTGAAAATTCTCAAGCATTAAAACATTCATTGAATGTTTTAACACGTTCGCTACCACAATGTTAAAAAAAAAAATCGTAACCACAGACCGCCGCCGCAATTTTGTAGCGGGCGAGTTCTACTCAGAGCCCACCGCCGCATATCTGCGGCGGCCGGGCTCATTAAAATAGACTGCCGCCGCAGATCTGCGGCGATGGTTCCATGATACTAAATACGAAATTTCTTCAGTGCAGGGTCCACTTTAATGGTTAGACAGTTTAGGCACGGTCTACGGGATAGTTCGCCGCATATGTGCGGCGCTTGGTCTGTGGCTAAAACGATCACTGACGTCACTAAAATGTTTTACGTACATTTTTATTTAATGTATTTTTGAAAGTAACATTTTTTAACGTATTTGAGATATCTTTACACAATTATTCATCAAATCTCTTATATGACACATTGAAAAAAGTTTATTGTGTAAGAAAAATTTATAAAGATATGCATTTTATAAACTTGTAAAACATCATAATTATATTACGTAAATGAATTGTAAACAACTCTTTTTGTAAACTAAATATTTCAATACAATGTTTTTATGTATAAGCTTTATTTTATTTTCCGTTTTTCAAATAGGTTATGACTAAAAAAGGTTATATTAGTGCCGACGCTAACATGTGTCACTTAGTCTCTGACAATGCGCCGCAATTGTGCGGCGCTCAAAAAATTACCAAAGATAAAGAGAAAATTGTATATATGTTTTTATTTAATTAAATTAAGATATTTTGAAGTGTAAAAACTAATTTTGGACGGTTTCTATTCGTGGTCTGTGGCAAGTCACAACCACTAGGGCCGGTCTACAGGAAAGTCCATGATTATTTTGATAGGCTGTGGGATTGGCCTGACCGCCGCATATATATCCGGCGGCTTTTAGCGAACGTGTTAAACGTTGCTAAAAATAACTCTTAATCCTGATACACACCAAAACTGATTCGACCAAGACGCGACGATTTTCCATGCGAAAGTAATAACATATTTTTAAATAGAATGCCAACAAACTACGGACACAAACAATTCGGTTCTGTATACATTGACACAAAAGTATGTGGGTATTTCATTTAATCATATGGTAGTACCTTTGCTCTCGACGTTGTAAGATTTTTTTTGTTGCATCACGTCTGCTTTGGTGCGCGACGGGCTTTATAATGATGAAGAAATATATTTATACATCTTACAAGAGTTTTAAATTTTAATTTCTATCAGGAAAAGATTAGTCCGTACTGTAGTTGGAGCAGTTAGCTCTGTGTTTTGATTAATTTTTCATAAAAAAATTATAGTCATAATTATATTTAATTTACATTGTATTATTACCTTTAGTTCTATTTGATTTTTTTCTATCCCAGTGTACATTTAGCCATTGGAATTGTTCTTCCGTTACTTTGCCAGTTTTTAGAAATCAATATTCAAATGCTTCAACTAAGACTATTGATGGAATCTTTTTATTAAATAGTCATTTTACTGTTGTATACTGTATGTGTTACTTTATCTTGTAAATAGAATTAGGTATTGTATATTGAATTATTGTGAAAATGTATTTTTTACTTAAAATTGTTAATAAATGTCTTCTTTTGTTATTGTACTTTTCTAACACATCCTAAATATATGTATTTACCTGAGAGGAGGAATTCTTTTAAACATCTCACTAAATGCATTAAAGCTCTTTTGTTTTTATTATTTTAAGAGTTGTTCTTTAAATATTTCAATTTATTTCATTAAATTTTTTGTAAAACCTTGAGGTATCCTGCAAACAATAAACACGGCATACTCAAATTCATAAAAGTGTCAGTATCATTAGGCAAACGACATCCACAAAATAAAACTATTTACCAATTGTAAGTTTCTGTGACATGCTCCTGACTCCATTGATATCTATCCCTGATGGAGATCTATCCTGTGGATGATTTACTCCAGTCCATACAAGGTATAGTAGACTTCCTCCTAACCTTAGGACCAAATGCGGCCGAATAATGAGTTGGCCGCTTAAACCGGAGTCTCATTAAACACATCAAAATACAGTTTCCTACTGACTAAACGCAATAATGAGTTAGAAAATAACACTCAACTCTTTGACCACCAACGTCCTATTTATCGGCAGTGGTTGTATTAGCCTAACACTGATGGGCATTCTTCAAAAACTGCTTTTATTGCTAATCTGACCTCGTAGAATAAGCGGTGGAAGTTGACCGAAGATTGAAATTGGTAAAATTTGAAATTGAAGATAATTTTTCAAGAAGTTGTTAAGGGGATAAAACCGCTGCGCATTCAAGTGGCCGTTGTGATAACTATCGGAATAAGTTTTGCATTGTTGAACGGCCATTCACAGGTGTAGTACAGTGCTTATCCTGCTCCCATTTTTTCCTTTCCTGATATAGCCTAAGTGGGAGAGGTTTTAATTAAAAATAATGATTTGGGCTATTTGATTCTTTTTTAGATTTTTTTATATTTTGAATCTATTACTCTAAAGTTGATCAACATTGAACCATTATAGCTTAGCATGGATTCAAAACATTAAAAAATTAAATAGCCAAAGTCTTTTTAAAACTTCTTTCACTTTTATCGGACTTTAAATAAAGGCATAAAATGGGAGGTGAAACATTGCATGATGTTCTGAGAGGAACGCTTTCACCTCTTCAGTTGCACCTTGGCCTGTTTACTACTTTTTACTTATTTTTACTGCGTGTGTGCCATACTGGCTTTGAAATTAACCTCTTATTTGCAGACTTCAAATGCATTCTCTTTTAAGGGGCAGGGCTTGTAACAGGTTATGTTTTGTTATTTTTTTGCTCTTAGTTATTTTGTGTATTTTTTTAAATTTGATTATTTTTGTTATTTTTTGGGGATTTTGATTATTTTTTTAGGCAATTAGGTTTCCATCGCTCGATTTGGATGAAGCTTGTAAAAACTAAATATATTTAAAAAAAAGGAAAATTTAGAAAAAATAAGAAACGGATCAAGGATTTTTTCTTATTTTTAAAAATGTATTATTATTATTATTGCTTTAGTAGATGATAACTTGCCTAGTTAAAAAATTATACTACATCATTTTTATTGCCTACATATTTTTAATATCCCGATAAACGCAGAATTTTGGAATTTTTAGCGACATTTTGTGTTTATTCAAGATTATTTTTTGGTTATTTTTTATCATTTTGGTTATTTTTTTATTTTTATTAACATCAAGAACTGTTACATGCCCTGTAAGGGTCATTTATTTTCTTCCAGAGGAGATTACTTTAATTGTTCACTGGGAACTTATAGTCAAAGTCAAAGTCAAGTCAAAGTCAAATGAATCTTTATTCAACACATACAAAAATATGTACATGAATGCGTCCTTATTCTAAAATAATCTATTTCCTACTACTAATATTTACAATGGTGTTTTATTCATGTTGTCCCTATTCCAAGTTAATTGTTATGGTTTTATAAATTCTTCTAAATTATAAAATTCATGGTCAATCAGAAAAATCTTAAGTTTATTTTTGAATTTGTTGTAGTTTTCCTCATTCCTAATGCCACGTGGGAGAGAATGCATAAATTTAACACCGATATAATTAGGGCTTTCTTTAAATTTTTCTTTATTATGTTTTTTGGTTGTAAAATTTAGTTTATTTCTAGTGTTGTAGTTATGTATGTCTTGCTGTCTTGGTAATTCTGCTTCACGGTTCTTGACATACAGTACTGTTTTGTAAATGTAAAGGCTATAAACAGTCATTAATTCTAATTCTCGAAAGTGACTCTTACATGATTCATTTTTATCCAAATTAAGTATACATCTTATGGCTTCCTTTTGTAAATGTAAAATTTTATTTAAGTTAAACTTACTTGTTCCCCCATAAATTTCTATACCGTAAGAAATATGAGAATGTACATGGGCAAAGTAAACTGTCCGCAAAATTTCTGTACTGCATAGTGGTTTTAGCCGCCTAATTACAAAAATTCCTGAGCTAATTTTTTTACAAATATTGTCAACATGTGTGGTCCAATTGAGTGAACTATCTAATGTGAGGCCTAAAAATTTAGTTTCATCAACAAAATTATTAAACAAATTATTTTTTGACTTTTTACAATCAAACTTCATACAAGTTGTTTTATTTGCATTGAGTAGAAGATTTTTTTCGCTTAAATAATCTTTCAGTATTGAAATTGACTCCTTCATTTTGATTTGAAGAAGTTCCATTTCTTTACCACAAAGTGTCATACTTATGTCATCTGCATACAAACATAAGGTGTTGTTATCTACATGGTCGGATAAATGTGTTGGCATCCCTCCCAAATAACATAGGAACAGGAATGGGCCCAACACTGACCCCTGTGGCACAGAATATTTTACTTCTCTGACTTTTGATTTGACATTAAACATTTTATTACCATCTATATGTCCAATGTTAACATACTGTTGGCGGCCCTCTAAATAGGATTTAATCCATCTTAACTCTTTACCATCTATTCCGTACATCTTAAGTTTATTTAATAAGTGTGGGTGATGAACACTATCAAACGCTTTGGACATGTCCAAAAAAGCACCAACAACCTTGTTGTTCTCATCCAAATTATTTAAGACATTTTCAATGTAAGTTATTAGTGCTGTTGTGGTAGATTTATTTTTCCTATACCCATGCTGTTCTTTATCTAATAAGTTATTTTTTTCAAAATAATCCACAAGCTGAAAAAGTATACTTTTTTCAAACAATTTCGATAATGCTGGTTGAATTGCCAGAGGTCTATAGTTAAGGGGATCTGTTTTGTCCCCTTTTTTGTACACCAGAATTATTTTAGAAATTTTTAGTTGAGCGGGATAAACACCTTTTATAAATGAAGCATTAATCACATGTAAAAGGGGTTTCAATAAAACAGTTTTGGCTTCTTTAATAATTTTAAAAGGAATTTCATCATATCCTGATGACCATTTAGGTTTTAATGAGTCAATTATTGATGACAGAACAGGTGCATCAATAGTTTTACAGCTAAACTTACTATTTACAGAAAAAATTTCAGAACTTAATTGAGATTTATTCAAATTTGGTAAATTTGGTAAAACATGGTTTTCCACCATATTAGCAAAGCTTTCATTTAAAATATTAGAAACATCATATGGGTCCTCTACATTGGAGCCTTTGTGCTTGAGTATAATATTACTAAAAAGTTTTTCTTTTTTGTTCTTAGATTCAGTGTTTACAATTTGCCAAACAGTTTTGTTAACATTGGTTGATTTTTTAATCCTATTATTAAAATGGTTTTTTTTCTTAAGATGAATCATTTTTCTATACTTCTTTTTATGCTCTTTGATATAATTCTTTAGATTCACATTACTTCTATCCTTCCTGTACAAATGGTGCTCAGCAATTATTTTTTGACGCTCATTGACAATCTCATCATCTATCTATCCATTATGAATTTTACTTTTGACAATTTTAGTTTGAGGGAAATGTAAATCAAAATAATATTTTAAAACATTGTAAAAATAAGTAAATTTGTCTTCAACTTTACAATTATAAAGCTTTGTCCAATCTTCATTGGATAGATCATAAATGAAAAGTTTAATGTTTTCTTGTTTAAATTTTCTTTCAAACTTATGCACTTTAGAATTTATAATTTTCTTACTTTTTGTATTGAAAATTTTAAAAAGTTGTCCATCGTGGTCAGACAAAGCTGTAATCAAACATTCTACATTAAAAAGATTGCTATTTATATTAGTGATAAAATTATCAATTGCCGATTCACTTAGCTCTGTGATTCTAGTTGGTATTTTAACAGTATATTGAAAACCATGCATTTCTAGTACATTAATAAATTTCTTTTTCTTCTTGTCTTCCTTCAAAACATCAATATTGAAATCGCCCCCCAACAGAATCTCCCAGTTCATTTTACTTAAGATTTTCAGAAGTTCATTTAATTTGTCGAGATATATTTCAACGTCTTCCGATGGTGTTCTGTATAGCCCAGCAATTAGTAATTTTTCTTTCCCAATTTTAATTTCTGTCACACAAGATTCAAAAATTTTATCTTGATTGAGTGCAATCAAAGAGTTTAATTTTAAATTTTTGTAAACAATTTTATCTGACACTAATATTATTACACCACCTCCCCCAAAATCGGTTCTTGCATACCAGTTTGCCACTTGAAATCCGGGTATTTTAATTTTTATTACTTCATTTTGATTTAATTTGTGCTCTGTTAAAATCACTATATGTGGTTTTAACTCCTCAATAGTAATAATTAATGGATCAATTCTAGTTGCAAGATATTCTAGATGTTTTGATGGAAGACAATTAAATTTGACAGTTTATTAGCATCAGTAATCCTAGGATTTGACACATTTGAATTTGATACCGGTACTGTTACTTTGCAGGTAGCCACGGCCATGCATGAGAGTTTAAAAAGTTACTTGCAGAAGTGTGATTATTAACATTATCCAAATTTGTGATACTACTTTCTAAATTATTTACACTATTTACATTGTTTTTCCTTAAATCTACATAAGAGTCAGCCTCAGGTGCTGGGTTTGCTAACACTTCCTTTAATTCACTCAACACATGATTGCCCATAACACTTTTATCACCACTAATTTCTTCCGGAGATGGTTGAATGACAGTTGACTCAGCTTCAGGTTTACTGCTGCAGGATCCTGGTGGAGTAGGTAGATCTGTTGGATAAGTTACATGTCCAATACTGCAGGGCTGGTGGGGCTGGTGAGCAGTTGCATCAATTTTTCCTCCCAAGAAAAAATTGAGTATATGACGTGAAGTTTTTCAAAAGATAGATATCAAAACTGTTTCTGGTGAAACACAGCCGTTGAAGCGATCTTAAGTTAAAAATGACCAGTTAACAAGAAATTGTTTATTGTAATGTGGTAAACCGGTCAATTTTGAGGCCTGTTAAAAGAGAGTTTACTGCGCTGCAAAACTGATAACCATCTCAGTTTTTGTTGCTGCAATGATGTTTCTATTTTAGCCTTGGTTTATGGTGCATCTTAGAGGGGGTTATCTTATACGTATACGGAATTGCTGACAGACCTGGGGGGAGAAAGACATTTGTAACAAGAAGTTTCTTAAAGAAACAAGTTGCTGGCTGCAAGTACTTGCCAGTTGCACTTACCGCAAATTTACCTTCTTGTCTAGCGAGGTACTTTCCTCTTTAATTTGGGAAAACAGACGGCAAGTGATGTAATGGACAGTATACTTGCAGCTAACTTGCCCTCTCTACTTTCCCCGTCTATAAGGTGCTAAATTCATAATGGGCATCTGAGTGGTTATGGTTATAATGCTCGAATTTTAATCAAAAGGTTGCCGGTTCAATTGTGAGAAAAGTCAGTAGATTCAAGATGTTTATTGTCACATTACATATGTTACATAATGTACAATGACATATTTGTGAATGAACAGGTGACTTGTCATATTTGCTTAAAACTAAATCTTAGGTATAATAGAAACATGGAACTATCCCTTAAAACCTCTCCCACCTCATAATATATTTTCATTAACATCACCAAATGGCACCACTTACAAGAAAGAAAAAAAACCTTTCTCATATTTCTTTTAGTAATAAAGCTCAATTATTCCCCATCAGCCTTCATCAGGAGCAGAGCTGTCCTTAGGGGTGTGCAGGCCCGGATTATCCACTAGGCCAACCTAGGCCATGGCCTAGGGCGTAATCCAGGTGGGGGGCGTCAAACGGGCTTTTTTATACTACGTTTTGGTAAAAAATATTTAACCGCAAATATAATTTAATTCTGGTTTTTTCACAATTTTTTTTATTAAATTCCTTAATAACAAGAGAGAATAGAATATTCGGAAAAGAGAATGAAGAAAGATATATTTAGGCGAACTAGGTTACCCCCTAAGGTGACAGGAACCGGGAGGCTCATTCGTGGCAGGGCCAAGCGCCCCTGATATGCCGTAAAGTTTCCCTGATTAGCGGTCAAGAGCAAAACCCCCAACTGGTGGTAAACATCGCCCTCTAATATATGGTAAATAGCACCTTTGATCAGAGTTAAATCCCGCCCCCGACCGATGGTAAAGAAAGAGCGCCCTTGATCGACTGTAAAGAGTGTCCCTAATAGCGCCTGTGATCAGAGGTAAAGAGGGCCACCGACCAGCGGTAAACATTCCCATGGTTGACGGTAAAGGTAAAATGGCACATTAAATTATGCAAAAGGATTACGTCCACAGATTAAAGTGACGAAAATTATGATCATCACATTTGTTAAATCGTTTTATGGTTTTATACAACAGCCAAAAAGTAATTAGAATTAAAATAAGCCCATATATCGGGGGGGGGGGGGGCGTAATTGTGACCTTTGGCCTAGGGCGTCAAAAAGTGTTAATCCGGGCCTGGGGGTGTGCGACAGGTGCGGCCGCATAGGGCCCCACGCTTGATCCGTATATTTTCTACACTTTGAGCTATGAATGATCGACCGATATCACTATGCTGCCTGTGCAGTTTCCAAATTTATAGAGATCTTGTTACCAGCTAGTCTATCTATCTGGATATTAACAAACTCCTCAGTGGAAGACAAACAGTTTCAGACAGTCAAAATCAACGAAATTTTCATTAATCGATTTTGAGAATGACTGCATTGATGCAATGGGAATTTATGCAGATCTCAACAAGGCCATTGATTGTATTGATGCGGTCTTACTTTTTTAAAAACTTTCAGCCCTTGGCATCAAAGGTAGCCTACTCTGCCTTGATTTGTGGGTCGTATCCTACATGAGTGACAGGTCCCAATAAGTGACTGAAATTGATTGGGAAACAGGAAGTTAATGAGTAATGTCCATCTAGTCATGTAAAAAATGGATCCTTAGTGGTATTCCAAAAGGCCATGTATTCTTTTTATAGCTTTGACATGTCAAAGGCAATCCAAGAGAACACCATCTTCATGTTTGCTGATGACACGACTGTTGTCATCAAGCACAAAAATTATGACTTATATTGGAGGGGAATTAACCTTCACCAAAGTAAATTATCTATACAATTATACAACTGTCTGGCCCACTATTTTGAACAAAACAAATTGAATGCTGATAAAACCAACTTTATCTGCATTCAGACTCATTTAGAAAGAACTCAAAATTGGTAAGAGTTCCTAGTCTCTTCATCGGAGATGAGAAACTCAAAATTAGGCCTACCATTACCATCACCATAATAAAATCCTAGATCGATGACCGGCTTGCTGGATGGATCTTGTCAACTTTTTTCTAAAGTTATAAAATAGTAGTTTTTCACTAGGAGCAAAAGTGGCTCTTTTTAGTGCGCATTAAAAACGACTAAGCACTAAAAAGACCCTTTTGCTCCGAGTGATGAACAACGTTTTTTATCATAATGCGGGAATTACCGCTTTTAATAGTTTAAAATGTTTACTAAAAAGTTATATTTTCAAGTCCATATTTACAAAGTAAGTAATATACAGTGTTTACAATTCTGTTATTTACAAACAATATTTTTTATAACGTTTGAATTTCACTATTCTGCATAGAATTGATTGTATTGATGCGGTATTGAAACTTCAATACTACGGGTGCAATACGATTGTATTGAAACTTCAGTAAGATCCACCGCAAAGCAAATTATAGCAAGAGTGCCACAAAGGCTTGATACTTGGGCCCCTGTTACTTCTTGTTTATACAAACGACGTAACAAACAAAACACCAGAGGAAAATCTTTTCATTTTCGTCGATGATACAACCCTGATCACCAAAAATAGAAACTTGGATACCCTAGAACAAGAATCATTTTTCAAAATAAATGAACTGGCCCAGTTTTTCGAAGAAAACCGACTGAAATTGAACCCAGACAAAACCAATTATCTGTGTATTCAAACAGATCACAAGCGGCTCTCATAAAATAACAGAGTACCAAGTCTTCAGATCGGTGATACAGAGTTGAGTCAGGCAAAATCAGCAAGCTTTCTGGGAGTGGTGTTGGACGATGGTTTTTGAGCTGGAGTGAGCAGTTGGTGAGGATCAAAGATAAGATGGCAAAGGGGACCTTTGTTCTGAGAAGTCTCAGGCCATTGGAGAACCTGAGTCTCTTGAAGGTTGTTTACCACTGCTTACTCGAGTCGCACATCTCTTACTCCATCGCGCTCTGGGGTGCTTCTGAGACAAATCTCAAACAAATTTTCACATGTCAAAAGAAATCTCTAAGAGCAATGCTCAAACTCCACCCAAGAGAACATTGTAGGGATCATTTTATCTCATTGGGGATTTTAACAGTTCCTAGTCTTTACATTTTTGAAATTGCAGTATATGTTAAAACTTTTCTTCCTGAGTATGTAAATTTAACACATCAATACAACACTAGATTTAAGAATAATTTTTCAGAGCAGCACAATCTTAAATTGTATGAAAAACCACAATAGGTACATTGGCAGGAAAATTTTTCAATCATTACCAAATAATATACAGACAATAGATAAGATAGTCAAATTTAAGAGTGAGCTCAAGTTTTTCCTTATCCAAAACTGTTTCTACAGTTTGGATGATTTTTTCACCCACAGAGCCAATAGGTAAACCCAACCTCACCTTAGGCCTAACCCTACCCTTCCCCTGAGAAGGAGAAGAGGATGACGCTCCCAAAACTCATGAGTCTACGGGAAAACAGAATAAGTACTTGAAGTACGAAGTAAGTAGAAAATTAATGAATAACACATAGCAAACAGCTGACTTTTCAGTCCTAGGACCTAAAAAAATTACTGCTGGTTTTCAGTCCAAGGACAAGAAAGTAACGTTTTTGGTACTATTGAGAGTACAAAACAGGCTGATTTCGTGCAGAATGATAAAAACTAATATTTAGGCTACATAGGCCGAGATGTACAAGGGGGCCGATTGTTACATGATACCTGTGGTAATTACCTATACACAATTGATTTTCTGGGGGTGAGATTGGACGAAGCCCTAAAACTACCAGTGAGCAGTCGGAAAAATTTTAAACCAAGCTCATGGAAGAAATTTTTGTCCTTCACAGTTTGTGGAATGTCCAAATCTGAATTTAAAAAACAATATACCATTGCTTGCTTGAGTCCTATTAAACTCCTAATCGATTGTCCTTTGGAGGGCATCCGAATCAAACTTATTCAATGTTATTCAAACTTATGTCATTCTCAAATGTTGATCTGACAAAAACAAAAACAGCCGGTACCCTCTGGGAACAGCGATTGACGGATCTAACGCGGCCTGTGAAGTACAAGTAAAGTAGGCTAAGTGAGTAAGCCTACCAAGTATTTCTTGAATCATATATCCTTAGTAAGGTATACCCTCGCGTTGTTACACTAACTTAGATGGTGTCTAAAATAAAAATTTATACTCAGTATGTCACCAGGAAGAAGTAATTAATTTCTTTTTTAGTACATCCTTTGAGTAGGCTATATAGATGAATTCTAATCAAAGGTTAATTATATCTTATATCGATGGAAAGAGAGAGACTGTCTCCAATTTGATCGATGGGACGAAAAAACAAACAATTTAGTACTTTTATTTTTAACTTGGCTGAAAAGGTTACGGAGAAAATCCAAAAATATGTTTTCCATGTTAATCTTAAGGGAAATCAACAAAACCCTGCATCTCGCTTATTCATTGGCATAACTTGGTGAAATTTGGTGAGTAAATTAAGGACGTAGAGCGTATAACTTATATTTGCCAGCAACACCCACATGACGGCAAACCTGCATACTCACCCCCATGGGGTTTATGGGGTAAATGAAAAATATCAGAATTGCATAAATAAAATTTAGTATGTAAATGGTTCAAATTATTTCACTAAGCCATTCAACAACATAAATTATTACGGGCTGTGTCAAAACTAAGTCTTAAAAAACCATGCTCAATATCATTGCAAAAAAGAATAAAATAAAACATGCAATTGTAGCATATTAAACCATGCAACAGATCATGATAGAGATAAATACCACGCGTCGCAGCAGACCTGCGTACTCAGCGAATTTCCAAATGAGTAATATTAATTTTTACCAGATGAACCTGTAAACAAAATTTCATCACGTGCCCATAAATAGGGAAATATTAAATGATATTATTGTCTATCCTCCTTATGATAAATATAGGAAAAGAGTATGCAGGTATGCTGCCATGGGGAACACTGCAAGTAGGTTTTAAGCATCAAAATTCTACTGTATTTCGACCTTATGAAGCCATATACTAAGTTTCGTAAATATCTGTCCATAAATAAAGGACTTTGCCTCCTTCTCCACATATTATGATTACCCTGGGAATAGAGTATGCAGTGCTTACAGTGCTTACAGTGCTTACAGTGCTTCCTCTTCGTCCCGTTGACCCAGTAGTGTAGGGCATGGGATACGTCAGGACAGAATTATAAATTCTGCTTACTTAATTCTATTCTATCTTTCATTGAGACAGGATTAACTTTAGATCTTACACAATTCATCCACCTCATACACAGATTTTTCGATCAAAAAATTTTCAAGTTGGTTCTTAAATGTACTTATACTATTGCAGTTGGTAATATGTGATGGAAGAGAATCTAATATTTTGTTTCCAACATAAAAAGGTTGCTTTTCAAACATTTTTGTATTGTGGAAAATAGCAAAACGGTTCTTAAATCTAGTATTATGTGAATGATCACGGACAATTGGATGTCCGTGGACCTTAGCATACAGAACAACTTCAAAAATTTAAAGACTGGGAAGTGTCAATATTTTGAGTCTTTTGAACGCCTCTCTGCAGTGATCACCAGCCTTGAGGCCAGCAATGAGTCTCACCGCCCTCTTTTGCAAAACAAAAAGACGATTGACCGACGTTTTGTTGGCCATCCCCCAGAGTATAACAGAGTACCTGAGGTGGGTCTCAATGAGGCCATGGTAAACTAGCATGGAAAGACTCTTGATCCCTAATTTTGCAAAATTTCTGAGAATGAAAATTGAGGAAGAAATCTTTGAATGAATTTTGTCGATTTGATGCTCCCATGTCAGATTACAATCTAATCTGACACCAAGGAAGTCAACCACCTCCGCGTGACTCAAATCGTTATCGCCTATAAAGAGGTTTGGATGAAAAGTTTGACTGAAGTTTGTACTCTGAACTGTTTGGATATGCATGAAGTTAGTTTTGTTTGGGTTGACTCAAAGTTTGTTTTCCTGAAAAAATTGGGCAACATTGTTGATTTTGATGTTTGCGTCGATTTCGGCTGATTGTCTGTCCATGTGACTGACCAGAATGGTTGTGTCATCCGCAAACATGAAAAGATCATCGTTAGGGACAACACCATCCAAGTCATTCACATAGATCAGGAAAAGTAGGGGCCCAAGAATTGATCCTTGAGGCACCCCAAATTTAACTGGTGATTTTTCTGATCGAAAGATTTCATTGTTTGAGATGATTTCCGTTACCTGGGAACGATTTCCCAAGTAAGAACGTAGCCAATCATAGATTTTTCCGGAGATTCCCGTGTTTTGAATTTTCCTGAGAAGAATTGCAATGTCAACGCAGTCAAATGCTTTTGACAGATCAGCAAAACATGCAATTGCACATTCGCCCCTGTCCACAGCACGTATGCATTCGGAGACAAACTCAACCAAAGCGAGCTTGGTTGATTTGCCTTTGCGGAAACCGAACTGTTTTGAAGAAAAGAGATTGTTTGATTCCATATATGCCATGATCTGGTCATATACGACTTTTTCAAAAAATTTTGAGATTGAAGGAAGCAAAGAGATTGGACGAAAATTGTTCATGTCTTTGTGATCTCCTTTTTTGAAGAGTGGCTTGATTTTTGAGGTTTTGAATCTGTCTGGAAAAATACCTTTTCTCAATGACAGGTTGATCAAATGCATGAGAGGGACAGCAAGTTCGTCTACACAGTTTTTCAAGATTTTCATTGACACCCCATCAATACCAAATGAACTTTTTGACTTAAAATGTTTGAAAAGCTTTACAATGTCATTTAAATTAACAGGAGTGAAGTAATTGAGAATACTGTCAGTAACTATTGTATCTGCATTAAAAGTGTAAGTTAAGTTAGGTTGAACCGTTCTGGTTGCGACTGAAGCAAAAAATTTGTTGAATTTATTACTAACTGAAACAGGATCAGAGATCTCCAGACCATCCACCCTGATGGGACAGTGAGACCCTACACTTTTGGAGGACGGCCTGTTCTCATTGATGATTTTCCATGATTCCTTTGAAATGCAATCAGATTGCCGCAATCTGTTTTCGAGTTCAATTTTTTTGTGTTGTTTGACGACTTTCCTAAACGCCTTTTTGGTGTTTCGATAATGTTGTTCATTTTCCGGAGTTTTGTTTTCAGAAAAATTTTTGAAGGACTCAACCATGATGCTTTTTGCAGAAACCACCTCCTGACTAAAAACCTTTTTCTGGCTAAGTTTCGTTGATTTTTTGTGCTTGAGTTTGGAAGTGGACAAAGGAAAAGAGGCGTCGAAGTGGTACGAAATGGTATCCATGACGTGATTTACAGCATGGTCCAGATCATCGCCACCCAACGCCTCCCTCCAGTCCTCCATCCTTAAACGAGCCTTGAACTCCTGGATATTTGAGTGAGATATTTTTCTCGACTGAATTCTTTTCTTGAGAGTGTTGGAAAAAGTTTTGAAGATACCTACAACTGCATGATGGTCGGAAATATGCGTGAATAAAACAGAAGAACTTATGGGATAGCTAGAGAAAATGTTGTCAATGCAGGTAGCAGATGTCGCTGTGACTCTTGTTGGATCGTTAATTGTTGGTTTTAAATTGAAGGCTTTCATTTCATCCAAGAAAATTTTGCTCCTCCTATCAGACTTGAGCAGATCAATGTTGAAGTCACCTCCAACAATCAAGTTGTCTGAGATGCATCCTAGCCTACTTAGATATTCATCTAACATTTCGTTGAAAAAATCAATGTTACTTGAAATGGGACTTCTATAAATGCAGGATGTGATGAAGATTTCATTTTCGACTGTGAATTGCAGTTCAGTTGCTTCGAAAAACAACTCGAGAGAGAGACTGTTTCCTATTTCTAAGGGTTTGACTTCTTGTAAAGATGAGTTTTTGTTGACAAAAATCGCAACACCTCCTCCTCTAGCATGCTTTCTGGAAAAAAATGATTGAAGAGAGAAATTGTGCAAGGAAAAATTCCGAACCTCATCCTCAGTGCAGTGAGTCTCACTGATAAGGAAGACATCTGGATTCTCCTCCAAAATTATATTCTCAATGACTTCTGTCTTATTGCCTAAACCTTGTACATTTTGATGGATAATTTTAAAAAACTTACAACTACTTTTGGTTGATTTTTTTCTGCAGGATTTTTTTTTAGCGTTTTTAATTTTTTTCTGCAGGTTTGCTGCCATGATAAGAACAAAAACCAAGGTTTTTTTTAACATAAATGAATGACTCTAAACCAAATGAAGCTAAATACTAAGTTTCAACCAAAAATATTATTCGATAAGTGAAATATTATCACATCCTTATTCTCCTTAAGATGTGTAACAATCTAATTATATACAATACAAAACTGAGGATTTTCGAGCTCTTTTGCATAAAGTACTCAGTCAACAAAAATGCCTTTCTTTACATGTAGTACCTATTAGAAGGCCTGAGAAAAAAATTAACTCGTTATTTTATTACAACTAACAAAGAATGCTTCTTATAGTAAAACTCATAAGGATCACACAATGCACTGGCAGTTTGAAAATTCCACATTCCACAATTTCCATGGAATCCTAGAGGCGGTAAAATGTTTAGTTTTGATTGGTGGAATTTCTTGCGGTTTCTTGATTCCCTCTTAATTCTACATTTGAATTTCCCGCTTCATCCTTCTGCCTTTAGCGTTTTTAATAAATTGTTTATTTTATGGTAATATTAAGAAGGATTTATAAATTTAAAAATATAATTAATTTAATTAGCATAAAACATTATTTAATTTCATGTTACTATTTGATTTAATAACCAATTAACTCCAAATTCCTATTTTTTTCATGTTTAGCGATTGGCGGGCAACATCGCTTCCTCTGTCTTTCGGTTCGTTTGTTCATTCTTCATTCATACTTCACCTGTCATAGTCACCTCAAACTCAAGTTCTTTCATTCTTTACATAACTTTAAACTTTGGTAGATAAAGTCGTACAATTTTAATTCTAACGTTTTCGCTCTTTGTAATATTTAAAGGGTTTTATTAGTTGTAGTAACATGCCTAACGCAACGGTTGAAATTTTTGACAAAGAAAATGCCGAGCTAACAACTGAAGATAGTGAAATGACTCTTTCTAAAAAGGTGAGTAGGTAAATCATAGCCCATCCATGCACTCTGAAGCCAAATTCAGTTACTATTTAGCTTACCTACTTTATTTGTATTAAGGTCTAATTCGACAATTGGAATGTTTCAGGTTGAGCAGTCCTTCAGTCCATGTAAGAGTGTGGCTGGTCTTGCTTTGAGGGATACAACAAACATCATCAAAGCTGAGAAAACAAAAGTAAGTGGCCTACTCTACCAGTAACTCATCACAAAGATTTTGGGGTACTGCTTTATTAGGACATAGGCTAAGGTACACTAAGTAGGCCTACTATCAATTGATAACATCTAGGCTATAAATCTGATCGATAGTGTTTGAACTGTGGTTTATGCTGAGAACATATCTCTTTAGCACTTGTGGGAAAAACTTCGCACTTGTGGGAAACTAAAGATCCTGCATGAAATAGGCTAAATTAGGCTAGCACAGTTTGATGCCCAACTAGGCCTATGGTTTTATTCAAACAAATTTCTGTAGGCTAATTGGGACAAAACGTAGAATATTCTCAGTTTAACTCAAGGAGGATTTCCAATCCGTGAAGCTTCTGGGCGTTTTTATTGACTCAAAACTTACATAGACTGATCATGTCAGCAATCTTTGTTAAAGGTTTTCTTGTGTGAGTTTTAACTAGGCCAACTTAAGTTAGGCCTACCTTTTCTGAAAACAGTTAGGCCTACATTCATCTCTTTATTAGGCCTATATCATAGCTGCATATTTTGGGTTGTCCCAATCTCATTTACTTAGCCTAAGGCTTGGGGGCATTCTTCATCCGTATCTAAACATCTTGCTGATCGAGAAAAAAGTTCGGTAGCCCCTAGACTTAGCGGGGTGGGGTATTTCCGGAGATTTTTACCCAGAATCGAGTAATACTAACCCTCATCAACAAAAATTACTTCTCAACGTTTCCCTACAGAATTCCCCAAGGGATGGGGGGGGGGGGTTGAAAAAAGGGAGTAAATCTATTTGGAGCGGTCCCGGTTTCCTCCGTGAATGATTTGGCCACCGTAGCCTATTTCAATTTTGATGTAGACCTATTCTCTGTATGACAAGCCCATTTTTGGTTAAGATCAACGGCAAATAGACTTTGATATATCAACTATTGATCAACCTAAACCTAAACAACAAAGACATCACTATCACTAATTATTCCTTTTCTTGTTTAGCCTAGCTTTCTATTCTCACATTTACATAAAAAATAAGTAGGCCTAGGCCTAGGCCTATAACATAACTTAATTTATACGTATTAACAAAATCAAAACGCCTCAGTGTAAGTATCTACCTATGACAACTTTAAATAAAATAGCACAAAAAAAATAGCAAGCTCCTACCCGAGAACTATCGTCCGATCTCACTCCTTCCAACCGTCTCCAAAATACTTGAGAAAGCCGTCTGCAATAAATTAATGACTTTTCTTAATGATCACAATCTGATTTTTAGTAACCAATTTGGTTTTCAGATAAACAAATCCACAAAGCTGGCCCTGATAGATTTTGTGAATAAGTGTGTCGATGCTTTGGAGGGGGGAGATACTGCGGTTACCTGCTTTATTGACCTCTCCAAAGCGTTCGATTCTGTGAATCATGCAATCTTGATTAAGAAGCTTGAACAAATTGGTATTTAAGACAGAACGTTGGGCTGGCTGACGTCTTATCTAAGTAATAGAAAGCAACAAACTTCAGTTAACTTCACTTTAGATTCTGGTTCAAAAAAAACTTTTCTATCTCAAGTTGCAGATATCGCTTTAGGAGTCCCTCAAGGCTCTATTTTAGGTCCAGTCCTCTTTTTAATATATGTAAATGACATTTCCAGTTCCGTACCTCAGAATTCTTTGACAATTTTCGCAGACGATACTTCCCTATTTATTCGAAATAAAAATCTTTTTGAATTGGAAAGAGAGACGTTTGGCCAGCTCGGCGCTCTTCGGCTGCCTACATTATGACGGGTCCCATGCCTCATCGGGTCTCTACGGGACAGACTGCGGAGAATCAGAATCAGAAAAATTTAACTTAAACCTACGTAACATTTAGGGGGGAAAATACCTAGGCTACTATATATCCTACTTAAATGTGGTTTACTCTCACATTCAACCTTCTCTGTGCATACATTGGTTAACTCCATAATAATAGAGATTAGGGCTAGATTAGGCATTTCTGGGGAAATTTCCTGGAAGTTTATCTCAAGTTCTGTAATTTCAGATCCTGGTGATTAAAAAATATTAAAAAACAACTCGCTGGACATGACCCCAGTTAAGTTTGTAACCACCCAATCTAGAGAAATCTCAAACAAAATTTACTTTAAATATGGTAACTTACCCCCAAAGCCTTGAGGGAATTTAATTTTGTAGATTTCAAATTTTTATTTTCCTAAATTTAATAATGGATTGATTTACATGATAGGCCTACTGAATGAGAATGCCTTGTATTACTCTTTGGATAGTCTAAGCTCTCTCTATGCATTCATTGTTTTGATTGAGGTTAAGTTCAACTGTGTAGCATCAAGTGCATCAAGATTCTATTAAAATTAACTACTGGTATTCAAAATTTGGTAGAATCTACTACAGGTAGGATCTTATTTGTACATAATGTGTTTTCACCAGCCTTTTTAGAAAGTACTTAATTTTCAATGAAATAATTGTGAAATATATTCCTAACATAGAAAGTGTAGGCCTATTATGTAATTTTCTTTTAAAAGAAAGAATTTGAGCTCTGTGTTTATTTTAATGAAAGCCTAGTCTTTGCAGGAATCTAGACCAATTAATTGAAGGTATGCTTTTACATCGTATTGCTCCATTTCATAAATTGTTAGGTTAAGCATTAATATTATTTAGGCATTGAACCCCTTACTACAGTGTTTTTTTCCATTTAACACATTAACTGCTTTGTATTAATAGAAAAACTTACTAGGAAACTGAAGTTACTTAAGAGGTTCTTTTATAAACATTATACATTAAATGCTCCAAGCAAACTGAAACTGAGACCGCACGTGTTTTAGGTTAGGTCCGATACACAGTGACAGTGCTACAAACCGCCGAAAATTCCCTGAGCAAAGCTAACCGGGTACAGAATCAATATTGATCGATAATCAGATTTCATAATACAGTAGACTCCCTCTTAACCGGCCACCTTTTAACCGGTCTCCGCTTTAACTGGCCTACCCTGACACAAAATAACATCTTTTTAACCGGCCATTTTTATATCAACATTGCTTTAACCGGTCGCATTTCGCCGGAAACTATGTTTTCTTATCTAATGTATCATTCAATTCAACTTTATTTCATATTGACGTTCTCAAACCAATTAAACTATAACGTCCTGCACGGAAGTGACTGCCACCGGAAGTCAATGCGTTTGGACCTACTATCCAGTAGACCACAATAAAGAAACAAATTATTATTATTAGTGTAGGTTTGTTGTGGATTTCATGGGTGGTGGATATTAGCTATAAATCACATACAGTAATGTATTTAAGGTTGTTTTTGAAGTAATAATTATATTTAGGTCATATGAAATTGTGGATGGCGTTTTTAAATGAACATCGGTTTAACCGACCAATTCATTATCCGGCCGCGGCCTGGTCCCGAGGTGGCCGGTTTAGAGGGAGTCTACTGTAATAATATTGGAATTCTAAAATCAGATTTCAGTAGACACCCTATCTTTGACATCCGAAGTCACGCTCTATGATCGGGTAAACTGTGGGAGAATTGGCTCTGGGAAACTGGACTTCACAAAAATTTGATTGCTTAAGTCCACTTTGTTTTGAGTTACTGTACTACTTACGCAACTAAAACTTTACGCTGACGCTTATGTGCACAATTCTTTCACATGTAAAAAACTGATAAATTTCCCATTGATTTGCAAATTATTAATTCATGTAAATTATAAAAATAAAAAAATCATAAAAAGAGATACATTTTGATGCAACTTATTTCGAAGACTCTGTGTAAAAGTCGTTATGTTCGGCAGGCTGTCAAGAAGCTGGCAGCAGGTGAAGCTGCGTTCGACCCCCAGCTGGAGCCTCTGCTCCGAGAAAACCCACGCCGGTTCGTGGTGTTCCCCATCGAGTACCATGACATCTGGCTCATGTACAAGAAAGCGGAGGCCTCCTTCTGGACTGCAGAGGAGGTGGATCTTACTAAGGTATAGCCTCTCATATTATTTCATTAAATTAAAAAAAAAAAAAAATTAAGGATTGACTTGATTAAAATACAGGCTAGGCCTAATAATATAAATATAATCATTTTACTGCTGCCGTCATTTTGAATTGGTACCGTAAATTATTAGGAAACAGTTACGGAATAAAAGAATATAGCCTTTGCTTATTTGTTTTATTGCACTATCTAACATATGTAACGTATTTATAAAACATTTTATAACTTTATTCTAAGTAGGCCTAGTTCTAGTTTTAGAGGTAGGCCTGTTTAAGTAAGTTGTATTGTTAAACCAATCAGTCTAGGGGGTTTTTTTTTAGTATCAACTAGGGCCTATTAAGTGTACTAAATACAAGTGCAATATGTTATGGGCTACGTAAATTTGTCTGGATGCTAAAATGTTGATGTTTTAGGTAGGTTGATTTTATTTACGATCCCCATATTTTAATTCAGTAAATTTGGCTATATAGCCTATTGGGGTTGGGAATGGTAAAAAGTCATATTCTTAAGAAAAATTTAATACCTAAAGTCCCAATAATCCAAAAATCCGCTTAATCCAAACACATCCCTTCAGAAAAATATCAATTTTTTTCTCTTAATTTTGAAAGAGAAAAAAAAGTAAAAAAAACATGGTATTTTTGAAAAAAAAGAAAAACAATAGTTTATTGTTACTACACAAAAAGTTTATTAGATCTCATTATATAATAATGTGGTTAGATGTAGTTATATATGTTGATTGACTCTAACGTGAAAGAAAACAAAACATTTGTAAACTAGCAAAATCTTTTATTATTATTATTATTTTATTATTATTATTATTATTTTTTTTTTTTTTGGACATCTTTAATGTTGATCTGTTGTGAGCTGGTGTATACAGCACAGTACAAAAACACAAATTAAACAAGGGGTACTGATAGTTAACTTGTGCAGTCAACACACAAGAAATGTTAATAAATCAGCTCCAACAGATCTTAAAGCAAATAAAATATTGAACTTGTAATCCTGGCCCAAGAGGTACTGATAGTTAATTTGTACAGTCAACACCCAAGAAATATTAATAAATCAGCGCCAACAGATCATAAAGCAAACAAAATATTGAACTTTGCAATCCTGGCCCACTCTAAAACACTGATTGTCAACACAGCACAATTCAATGACCTAATGACTCATATTTGGATTGCGTGGCGGGGGAAGAGGGTCTATTTTTATAAACACTGTCTTCAGTGGTCAACGGACAATGGACTTCCTTCTGGCCTTCCTTGCAACTGTTCGCAGAACAATACTCGTGCACCTGTTTGCGGAACCATACTGAAGTGCAGAGAGTTGTCATTAGCAGATGTCTCTACGATAAACTTCACATATTAACTTTCAAAAACTTTATTATAAAACAACAAAAGTCAACAAAATATCCTCTAAACTAAACAACACGATTAGTTATGTTTAATATTAGTAATTTACACGTTTTATAATCTGTTAAGTACATGATATACAGTACACTCTCGTTCATCGGACTCGGCGACATCGGAACTCCGCTTCATCGGAACTGAAAATCTGGATATTATTAGTTTTTTTTTCTTACGAAATAAATAATTTTTCCGTTTTAGCGCCTTCAATTTCCATTCGTTCTATCGGCACAACAGTGAAGTATCACATTTTGCATCAAACGTCATCAGGCGTTTTCCATAATCTGTACCCATCGATGTGATTTACGAGGCCGTGGAGTATTCGCACAAAATAGAAAGAGGAAGGGGCAGGAAGTGAACATCCGGTTCGACCGCTTCCCAAACTGTCCTTCAGTCTGTCTAGCGTCGCGACTGCACCTGTACGTGGAAGTCAGTTGACTGCTGGAATATGAGAATAAAGATTTTGGATCTTCATTTCCTGCGTTGTTTTTATTCCTATCTGTTCATTGTTACCATGTTTAAAGTTCGAGTGCCTTATTTTCATAAAACCTCTTGTGTTATCTTAAAAACAAGAGTGAATACAATCACGATAGTTCACCGTACGGGCGGAAGTGATGACTCACGACGGACTCCGCTTCATCGGAATTTTTTTACATCCGAACCGGTCGTCCGCCACATTAGTTCCGATGAACGAGAGTGTACTGTACTTGGTATCCGCTTAATCCAAACAGGGACCTGTTCAAATTATTTCAGATTAACGGGACTTTACTGTATTTTCCTTAGGCCTATTTAAATAAAAATTTGTGAAGGGGGGTGGGGGTACTTCTCAATATTTCTATGCTTATATCCTGTTAGGAAGAAATGTTTTGGTGAAAGAGCTTTACCAAATTTTGTGTGCATTGTGTACGGTATTGACTTTTCTAACTTTTTGTGTTAGACTCTTCATGTAGGCTCAGTTAAATCTTTTTGTTCTAGCACAAATATTCTTTTTGAGATAGGCCTAGTTTTTTAATACGGTGTAAACAATAACTCAGTTTACAAACACAGTTTTATCTTAATGGGTTTAGCTTGTTATGAAATGGCACCCACAGCATATTAAGATCTATTGGTTGATTGTGAAGTACAATGAATTATGTCTTGTGAGGAAAAAATCCCCTTTTGTTCAAAGACTATTGTTTTACGCTAAAGTAATTACAATAATGAAATCTAATAAAAGTAATTGGTAGTCTCCGACACTTTAA
Organism: Neoaliturus tenellus; assembly: GCA_030545055.2. Lineage (NCBI taxonomy): Eukaryota > Metazoa > Arthropoda > Insecta > Hemiptera > Cicadellidae > Neoaliturus > Neoaliturus tenellus. The sequence goes on along the minus strand of CM061532.1, from coordinate 14,702,208 downwards.
CTAGTAGGAGAGTCTGATTAGTTTAGGGATTTAAAATGTCCACAATAATTTTAAACAAGTTTAACTCATCAAAACTCACATTACTTTCAATGAAATTCAAACTAGGATAACAAATTTAAATTTAATCATGTTAATGTTATGGACAAATAATGACCTTTAAGGGCTGTTCTTTCCCTTCCTGATAATAAATATCTAAAACTTTATCGCAAAACTGCATAGAGAGGCAAATTTTTTAACACCTCAAACTTTAAAATTTATCAAGAAATGAGGAACAAGTAGTGTTCTTAAAAAACTGCTTCATTAAATGTGTATGAGGTTGTTTAAATTATTTGCATTTTTTAAACAAAGATCACAAAACCTAATTTTGAGCATGATTTTTTTTTCACAGGATATCCCTGACTGGGAGAGGTTAAATGAAGGAGAGAGGCATTTCATCTCCCATGTACTCGCTTTCTTTGCTGCTTCCGACGGCATTGTCAACGAAAACCTCGTGGAAAGGTTTGTGTGATTGACTCAAAATTTTCTTAGATTTTTAGATGGTATAAGAGAAAATAAGCTGTAGAGAAACTAAGGTTACCTCTTGTTTATCCGGATTATCTTGGCAGAAGAACAGTCGAGAAATCGAAAACTCCAGGTGAAGTTGAGCTGGCTGTGAGTTGTGGCAACTAATTGGCCTATATTTAAAAATATTTATGACCTAATGCAACATTTCTAAAAGTAAAAATAAGTCATTGACACTTACCATATAACAGTAATCTTTTAGGAGTAAAAAAATATGCAGGACATAAAGTTTTATCACTGAAATACAACGAAGGTGCAGTTGAGACTCAGACTATTGTGGGTGGGGGGGGGGGGTTCCTTCTGTCCCTCTCCTACAGGGTGTCTACTGTCCATGAAATCCTTAAAAGGAGGGAATTGTACTTAAATATCTTTGTACCATGAAATGTTCAGGAAATGTATTTAATTTTTTTTTTTTTTAAATTTAGCTCATGTCCTTAAATTTTTTTTTAAGGCGGTATTGTAAGCATGTTGCAAGTTGCATTTGATTGCACTATAGCATGTTAAAGGACTAAACAAATTTCTTAATATTTTTTTTCTTACTGATTATTTTATAAATCTTATTTAAAGTTATATGTTCAATTTTCAGTAAAAAGACAAGTTCTTTGAGGATTAGCCTTAATTTCATTAATAAAATATCAATTTAGCCCAGTTCCTTTCAATTATTGTTTCTTGTTTACTAAAACCATGAGAATTTATTTCAACATTGCTAAATATTTCTTTACAATAATAGAGATGAAAAGTCAGCTACAGTGGAACCTTGATATATCGAACCTCGATATATCGAAATCCTTGATATAAAGAAGTTTTCTCATTCCCCTTGAACCTTCCTATCAATCTAATGTTATTTCTACCTCTATATATCGACAGATTAGTGGGGATAACCTCAATATAACGAACTTTTGGAGCACCGATGCGCGACCTAATCACCTCTACATATCGAAGTTTTGACTACAAAACCTCAACATATCGAAGTTATAAAAAGAACAACAATTTGAATCATTACGCTCATCCATTTTCTTTCATGTTGCAACCTGTCGCTCTACAGAAGTTGCCTTTTGCCGTGCCTTGTGTTCACAGCGATGTTCTTGTTTCCCACAACAAATAATGTTTGCAGTTAATATAGTTTGTAGTTAAATGTTTGCAGTTAACTTACTGTGTTAGTGTTGTTCCATTCATTATCTTAAGTGTCTTTTAGGTGGACGTTAGCATTTTTGTGTAAATGCATTTTAAATTATTCTTATGAGTAATAATTTTAAAACCCCATATTTACTGCATGTATAAGAGTAAAAACGTCTTATACATGCAGTAAATATGTATCAGGACAAAGACTATAAATGGTGTCACAAAAAACTAAACAGTGCTGCAAACACAAAATGTATAATAAGCATCCGTCGGTACTATAAGAGTAAAAACGTCTTATAGTCCCGACTGATGCTTATTAGCCTAAATACATTTTGTGTTTGCTTCACTGTTTAGTTTTTTTGGGACACCATTTATAGTCTTTGTCCTGATCAGCTAGTGATAAAATTTTCATGGAAGGGTTTATAAACATTAAGCAACTTATAGTGTTTCAGTGGACTTGTATATTCTTTTGTGCAATAGCAAATTAATTGTTGGTTTTGTAATCACAGTACACACTTATTTATTCCTCAATTTCTATGCTTACTGGAAATAAGTAATGAGGTCTTGAACCTCAGTATATCGAAGTTTGTAAAAAATAACCTTAATATAACGAACCTCAGTATATGGAAGACCTTGATATTACGAATTTTTTACATTCCCCTTCAGGTTCGATATATCAAGGTTCCACTGTATTCTATTAAGCTTACGTTGTATGGGTACTCTGATAATGTTACCGTACCCGATTACAGTCCGTGTATATAACTCGTACGGTAATAGTAACCAACTGAAAATTAATGTTAGGAGTTTGAAATAGCCGTTAAGAGTAATATTTATTCTAGTTAGTACAGTCCACTCAAGAGGAATTCCATGAAAATCAGAAATTACATAGGTATTCTTTATTGGTGTAAAAATAAGGGAATTATATAAGAATTTACAGATTTTGATATTGATATCGGAATTAATATCTGGCGCTTGTGCCCACCGTTTGAAGATTCTCGTGTCCGCCGATCGGAGACGTTTGTATCCACCGATCAAAGACTATTGTGTTGCCAATATGTGTTGCTCTTTACTGCTGATTAGAGACGAGCCAGCCCCCAATGTCATGCATCGGGCATCAATCAATGAATACTAATAAATATTAGCCTTTAATAAATTTATTGTGGTAGCAGCTTGTAACTAATACCAAGTACAATTTTAAACTTACACGCTTTAATAATAAAAAAATGTTTGAGTAATTTATTTTTCAATCCCGTGTGAATTAGGCTGCCTGAAAGTTAGCACCATTGTATGTATGAGTTTTAAAAATTTTAATTTGAGTTGAAAGTGCAGAATATTTTATATCATTGCTGAATATTGTATTAAATCATTTTGTCACCTTACCACAGGTTCAGTCAGGAGGTTCAGGTGACCGAAGCACGATGCTTTTACGGTTTCCAGATTGCAATGGAGAACATCCACTCTGAAATGTACAGCCTGCTTATCGACACGTACATCAAGGACCCCAAGGAAAGGTAACCATCATAAGTGACTATCAAACATAACCCTAAAACGATTTGTCTTTTCCAAATTTGACATTATACTGTCAAGAGCAATTTGACCAATACTGTCGAGAGTTTTGCCGATACAGTGTTTTATATTTTTTTTAAATCTGAGATAGGCTACTCAATTACATTAAGACTCTTCTATGTTTCTGTGGCTGTTAGTTTCTTAGTAATAACTTTTCGAATAGCTTCACAGATTATTTTGTAACAGTTGCAAGAACTTAACTTAAATTTCATCCTATTTATTTTATTTTTTTATTTCAGTAAGGAACTGTATTAGGCCTATATCAAATTTTTCAAAACTGTAAATAGTGTGTGAACAAATAAAATCCTTTCCACACTGATTGAGACTGGTTGTTTTTCATATGTGAAGAATGGAAGTAAAAATCTGCAAAGCATAAAAAATCCCAATTTTAAATTAAGTAGTGAAACACAACCTTCAAACCAATGTCAATGTAATGAATAAAGTGCAATGTTTGCACTGTAAGAATGCCAGTGTCTCACAAAAAGTGGGGTACCTGCACAGCTATACGGTATTGAGTGACAAAAAACCTCAAATAACTCATTTTAACATATTTGGTGCTATTCACTGATTACATTCTCACTCTTTTATATTTTCAAGTTGATCAACTGTCCATTTCACCTGTAACATCGCTTAATCGCTCCATGTGGCCGTGTTGCAGAGATTTCCTGTTCAACGCTATTGAGACAATGCCGTGTGTCAAGCGCAAGGCTGACTGGGCATTGCAGTGGATTGCCAGTGACTCGGCAACCTTCGGTGAGCGTGTGGTCGCGTTTGCCGCTGTTGAAGGCATTTTCTTCTCTGGCAGCTTCGCTTCCATCTTCTGGCTGAAGAAACGTGGTCTCATGCCCGGCCTGACATTCAGCAACGAACTCATCTCCCGGGACGAGGTCAGTTTATTGATAGGTTTATTTACATAAAAAAGAAATATATTTTATGAAAAAAAAAAACAATTGATAATAGTGCTAACCAACAAGAGAGAAGTATTTAATAAACCAAATTTTATATTCTATGCCTGGTGAAAATAGGTTTTCTGACTCATCTTAATTCAGCAAACTCAGGTGAATATTCTTTATTTCAAAAGTGAAAAGAGATATTTTGTCATAAATTTTTAACCGATACAACTACAAACGTGCTTTTGTAAAACCCTACCAATTTGACTCCCGATTACTTTCTGAGTGACTCTCGTGAGTGTCTCGTTTGACTCTCGTAGTTGGGTGCGCCGTTTTTTGCAGCCTTTACATTGATTTTACCTAGAATTTCAAAAAACAGCAGAAATAATATTGCATCTAGTAAACTCGACTGGATTAACTGGAAAACTGGATTACCGAGAGAAAGTTCACCTTAACATTGAACCACACTTTATCACTCGGTTTGTTTCCGCAGGGGCTGCACTGCGACTTCGCCTGCCTCATGTTCAAACACCTGGTCCAAAAGCCATCGGAGGAGCGAGTGCAGTCCATTATCAAGGAGGCAGTGATCATTGAACAGGAGTTCCTTACGGCCGCGCTGCCCGTGAGTCTCATCGGCATGAACTGCGACCTCATGAAGCAGTACATAGAGTACGTCGCCGACCGCCTCCTCTACGAGCTCAAGTGCTCAAAGGTACATCTGCATGTTGATAACTAAATTCTCCTGGGCATGTCGTACGGAAGCATCTTTTTTTTTTTTTTTTTGTTTGAAATAACTAAATACACTTTAACCCCAGTAATTCAAACTAATAGGGTCCAGGCCTGGTTCAAATGCTTGGGACAACCAAACAATTGTTTCTAAATGGATGTCTGTTACAAACTTTGCTAAAGTGATATATTTAACACGTTGACTGCGGCATGTAACCGATAGGATACAAAGGCGTACCTTCACGGGTGCGGATGTATCCGATCGGTTACATATGACAGTGTCAAGATAATGCGATTGTTTCTCCTCTAGCGTTTGAGAAGGAAACACATATTGTGCATTAGCATGTAGGTAAGGGTCATTATCAAATTAATGGCCAATTTGAGAAAGGTAAAAAAAAATAAAAAAATAAAATTCAAAAACAAGTTATTTATTAGTAGTTCAAAGTAAATGAACTATAGCATAAAACCTTACACATATCAGAGCATAAAAATTGCATTTAAGACTGATTTTCCTGATTTCATTTCAGGAATACACAAAGAATTTTCCCCTCGCTCACGTTTTTTTTCTTGATAAAAAAGTGATAAAAGAATGGTAAAGTCAAAAGTTATAAGCTGAATGTTAAAGGTAAATGTAATTACTAACACCTACATAAGTTTAAACGAGTTTAAATTGATTATTGTGTTCTTTAGACTGAAAAATGTGCCTTATTTTCATTTTAATCTAAAAAACTCACTTAAACTTTCCATATTTTGATAGATTATTTAGTATTTTTATTTAAAAATATAATAATATGATAATAAAGAGTATAAACGTTCAATTAATATGAATTTTTTAATTATTTTCTTTCATTTGATATTTTTTAATATAGAAAAAGTGTTTGTGAGAGAGTGAGCGAGGGGAAAAACGCCGTGAGCGAGGGGAAACCGCCGTTAGCGAAGGGGAACTAATAAATAATAAATGAAAAACTAATAAGTAAATAAGTTGTATCAATTAATAATGCAAGGTGAAGTAATAATAAAATGTATTATTAAAATGATAATTTCAAAGGGATTCCTCTTATTCACGACTCATCCGTGAGCGAGGGGAACGCGAGCGAAGGGAAAATGTTGAAGGTCTTTAGTTTTTGAACCGACTATACCGGCAGTATTGTTGTTTTAGGTTATACCGGCTTCATAATCAATTGTAAAACTACCATTGCTAGTTTTGCTGTTATAATTATAAATGAGTTATGAGGAGTGAGCGAGGGGAACAGCAATTAATGTACGCACGATTTCTTAGCTGAAATGTGTGAATAAAGTTCTAAATATGAGGATTTCGTCGCTGCCGTCCACAATGCTCATCAACGTAACTTCGGCCGAGCGCCAACTGACGGGAACGGGAGAAATGAGGCGGCGGCGGCCGTTTTAGTGGCAAATTCAAAACATCGCTACACTTTTATTGGTCTTGTAGAGACATGGAAATAATAGCGAATTATTCTGAAATCGATCTGATTTCAATAATATTATTACTTGCTTTCGAAATAAAACTGTTTTATGGAAATCATGGGTATTTTACATAGTTATTTTTTGTAAATTTGTATGGCTTTTGTCAACTGAGAACTTAGACTCTGAGGCATGGAGACAGTGAGCGAGGGGAAAAATTAGACACATATTGATTTTTTTTAAACATTTATTTTCATCCAATAATTTTATTTAAAGCAAAATCATTTTTAATAATATACTTACCATTACTACAAATCTTAATTTGCATGAAAAAAATTATTTTAGTAATTTTTTTCCTGGAGAGACTCAAATTGGCCATTAATTTGATAATGACCCGTAAGCGTATTGAGCTTTTAGATTACTTGTGATTAGTATATATTCTACAGGTTTTAAATTTCGCGCTATCGTTGGAGGAATGTAAATATAGTTCAGCGTGGGGGTTGAGTTTTGACATTTTATATGCTGCAGTGAACGTGTGAAGTTGCAATATTACAAATTTGATAAAAAAACACATCATTTTTTTAATACATCACTTGAAACAAATGAAAAAATTTATAAATAATGTGGGCCATTTGAGTGACATGTAATTATCCCTCTCAATCATAGTGTCACACAACTTTGGTGGAAGTGTGTTTGATTTATGTTGATTATTTTAAAAATGGGCTGACAAATAATGTGAATGTGCGATAGTTTTGAATTTAAAAAAATATGACTCAGCAATTCTAAAACTATAGAAAATTTCGTTAAGATTTCTTGTCAAAAATATTTAAACACTTTGAATACTTTGAAAAAAAAAAAAAAAAAAAAAAAAAAAAAAAATGAATACTTTGAAAAAAAAAAAAAAAAAAAAAAAAAAAAAAAAAAACAATTGAGTGTATAAAACTGTTTTGGCCTCAAAAAAGGTCTCTGCTTATTTTCATTTATTTAGCCTAACTTTTGATTTGTTGGTTGCAGGTATACCATTCTGAAAATCCATTTGACTTTATGGAGAACATTTCATTGGAGGGGAAGACCAACTTTTTCGAGAAGCGAGTCGGGGAGTACAAGAAGAGCGGGGTGATGGATGAAAAGAGCGAGAATGTGTTTGCCACCGAAGCCGACTTTTAAGTCGTCCGCTCGTCAAACAGAATGTCTTTCAACAAATGCCAATGTTGCCTTTAATCCTCACAGAAATAGTTATGTTGTACTCTATAAAGCACCATTAACTGATAAAATATTCTTGAATCTTAAGTTTTTATTTTTTGTTTATAATGAGTTAAATTAAAAAAAAGTAATTTTTATGCTTGAAATTTAAGCTTAGTTGCCAAATATTTTGTGAGGTCTTCAATTGTGAATTTCAAAATCTATTCAGCTACTTAAACTCCATCTAGAACGAATGTTATTTTAAACAGGAGCTTAATCTACTTTATTTTCTAACAGCATAATATTTTTCAGCGAAAATAAGGTTGGACCATTTTACATTAATTAAGGCATTTGTGAGGTGTCCTTTATCCATTTGATTTGCAAAGTAAGTGTAGGTATTTAATGGTTGCTTCGGACTTAAAGATTTTAGTATTTTATATGTCAAAGAAAGAAACGTTTATTGCAATATTACTTAGGTTGTCAGTCGAAGCCTCAATATGTACCTACGAAATAAAATGTAATATAATTTATTATTAGATTTCTATTGTCCAGTATTTGTGTTGTGAATTGTATATTTCTCTGTATTAAAAGAACTTTTTTATAAATCATGTTGGCATTTTTTTCCTGAGTTAATTATTTTTTGAAAATGAACTTTAATGTTGATACTGTATATCAACTTGAATAACATTTTCTCAGTCACTTGTTCAAGTGAGCTGAATGAGCTGAAATATTTGTAATTGCAATGTTGCTTGATAAGGGTGTTATATACAAGTACAAGCATCACCTGTTTGAACTCATATTTTACTTTTTTAGCGAATTTCCTACAGGGAAGAAGCTATTACCGTAGGTCTCATGGTAAGACCTAAGCCCGGGACCGTGTTACTTTTTCGTTTTGAGGTGCCCAGAGACCAAAAATAGTCATTAAAATTCATATATGTATGTAAGTGGCCCTAGAGAGGATAAGGCTGCGTTCACACGAGACGACTTTTCGCCGTCCGCCGTGGACGGCACGGCGCCGTGCATTCCTCGGCCTCAGCCGTGGACACCACGGCTTGTGTCGTAAGGATTGTACGGCCCGCACCGCGCCGCGCCGTGTCGGCCGAATCGTCAATAGTAAACATAAAAAGTTGTTAGTTTAACCTCTTATAATAGTAAAATCAGTAAAAGGTTTTGATTACAGTCCACGCATTAAATAAAGACTGCGATTATGATACTACCTAAATGAGTGGCGATGCCAAAGGAAAGTTTATTAATGCATAAATTGTAATAGAATATGTTTAAGTTTTAATCATCTACTGTGTTTACCTATATTTTGTAAGAATGGTTTTAAGAAAGGATGAAAAAGCTCCTCTCAGAAAGTCATGCAGTGCTTGGCCTGCTCACATTTTATGTCTTTATTTAAACTCCGATAAATATAAATAATAATACTATAACTTAAAGTAAAGGGAGATAAGCAATTAACTGATAGTTCTCCTCGCCTGAAATGCCTGCACTTTTTTGTTTTCTATGCAGGTGGACCAACGGCTTAACGTGACTTCCGAACCACGGAAGCGGCCGAACGATCTTTTTGTCCCCGAGCCGGGATTTGAACCCGGGCCCGCTGGGTGATAACCCAGAGCTCTGAGCTCTGATACCACTGAGCTACGGCCGCTGCCTAACTCCGATAAAACTATAACTCGGATAAAAGTGAGAGAGGATTTGAATGAAATATAAAGACTTTCTTGGACTTTTTGATTCGCTTTTGAGTTTTATTATATTTTGAATCCATATTACGCTATAATGGGTCAAAGTTTAACAACTTTAGACCATCACAGTTTAATGTGGATTCCAAGTATTAAAAATTCTAAAAGCGAATCAAATAGCCCAAGTCTTATCTTTTATTTAAAAACTCCCTCATTTTTATCAGCCTTCATTAAAGGCGCAAAATGGGAGCAGGTGAAGCACTGCATAACGCTCTGGGGGAGGGGGTCCTTTACCCCCTTCCTTTAAGTGTAAATAATGTATCGTTTACTTTTCTATAAGATATTTCTGTTTATATTATGCAAACTGGTTACAATAGTTGAAGTGGCAATATTAGAACTAATACCAGATGCAACATGTGATTGAATTGAAATGGTCGTGAAAGAGCCGTGGCCTCGAATTTAGCGCCGTCCACGGCCGACGTGGACGGCACGACGCTGTATTCGACGGGCGTCGTAACGTGTGAACACTTCCATATTCTCCAATGTAATTCAACCTCCACGGCGCCGTGCCGTCCACGGCGCACGGCGAAAAGTCGTCTCGTGTGAACGCAGCCTAACTCTTGCAAGAACAGTCCGATCTAGATCATATTTGGTAGAGATGTGTAGTCCTACCTTTATTCGGATGAATTTTTAAACCAGATACATCGACCTCCGAGAAGGGGTAGTTTTGGGGGGTTTTGTACCCTAAAAATGGGTTTTATGGATTTTTCATATGTAATTTTTAAAATTTGATTTTCACCACTGGATGTAGCTAAAAAAAAACACACGATTTAGTATTTTGCATCTTTGCTCTATCTCCATTGGTTACCAAGATATTAAAAAGTCTAAAGACAATACATTGTATTTTGGGGCTCCAAAGTTAATCTTATGTAGAATAAGGTTGTGTTAATATTTCACTTATTAACCAATATTTTTTTATGGAACATAGAATTTAGCTCATTTGGTTGGGATTCAACCATTTATGTTAAAAAATCTTGGTTTTTGTACTTATCATGGCAGCAAACCTGCATACTCTTTTCCCATGTTAAGGTGGGGCTCTACCAGTCGAAGTTTTTAGCAGCACAGTTCAGCGTCGCGCCACCAGTCTGCGTTCATGTACCCGGCCGGAAGTGCGCATGACAGTGCGGAGGAGAGGTATCCGGCAGAGGCGAGGGGCCCGCGAGGTTTGAAGTGGTCTATGTTCCTGCCACGGTGCGCCTGACTGAGCTGGTCGCTCGTGCGCCGGCCGCGCGACGCTCACCATTGCCTTCTAAGTAGCTAAAGTATAATGGCCCAATAAAAAAATACAAAAATGGTTGATGTAATAATATTTGACTTAAGTAAATCAAATCAAATAATTTTTGTTATAATTTATTTAAATCTACTATGTAATGCAAGTCATCGTATACCTTAAAATTTATGATTGATGACTGGGAAATCAATTTAAAACTACTACTCAATTGATCTTTTAAATTAAAATTTGTTAACTCAGAGACTATACCTAATTAGTAAATCACAGTAAATTGTGTGCGGGTCTATGATTTTCAGCATCAAACATTGAGTACCGTAATAAAAACAGTAAGTTTGAGTTTATATACCTTCTAGATATCATCACTCCTGAAAATCTATCCCAGCACCTAGATATTATAGAGTTGCACGAAAGGCAGAATTGTTTCCAAGCTATACGTAGTTCTGGAATTTTGTAACGATAAGACTTTTAACGAGTCCTTTTTCTTTTCATGCAATACTTGATGATCTTTTATTAAAACTCCAACAGCTACCGCAAGAGAAATATTTTGCGCTTTAAGATAAATTTTATTTAAACTTATCTTACCATTTTCAACAGATTTTTAAGTTTTTAGTGACGTTGAATAGGGCTTCGTCTTGAGTTGTTTTCACTAAAAGTTTGTGAAAATCGGATTTTAAAAAATTATATACAAAATTGAAATTTTATATTTTTTCCATTAGAATAACATTGGGAATGAGCTGAGCATTTAAACATTCGGTATATGTACAGCTGTAAATAAGTGTAGTTTTGTATGCTGATAATCACAATATTGGATTGGACAAAAGTAATTGTGTTAGGACTAAAAAAAATATTTTTAACAAAGAATTAAAAACTAAACTGCTAGATTTCGAGCAACAAGTATACTAGTTAACACAAAGAATGGAGGTTATCTTACGAAACCAAACAAAGATTTATTTAAATGGAAAGATATGCTGAAAAAGTAGGTTTTACTAAACACCTAAAACTACTAGAAAACAATAATGTTCATGTAGTTAATACAAACATTTTTTCAGCCTACGCAACTTGCATCGGCCAAAATAAAATATAGTGTTAAATGAGTATATTTCTTTATGAAAAGGCAAATTAATTCAATCGTATTACAACTATACCTGCCAGCTGTTAATAAAAAACTATAGTATCTATATAAACAATGAAAAAAATGTACTGAATTCATCACGGATTATACATCGTTTAAGTAAATTAAACAGTAGACACCCACCGTACAAAGGGCGAGCAAACTGCTAGTTATATAATATATATATTTTTGAAATAATAAATGTAAGGAATTTAAGCTGCTCAAGAAGTTTATCATTAATAACACAAGAAAATTAAGTTACACAATCTAGAGTGGCACAATCAGCTGGAGATTTACCCCGAACAAGAAATTAGTTATGGTTCTTGACACTAGTACCGTTGCGATTATTGCGAAGTAGCGCTAGTGACGCTAAGAGTATGTTGATCATTAATCAGCTGTTTGTATTGTTACAACAAGTTATTGGTCTTGGAGTCATTGTACTGCCGAAAACAACTGAATGACCGGGTGGCTATTTTTAGAACTTATTTGATGTAATTAAATATTACTAATTAATTCAAGTACGATGAAAAATATCATTCATAGCTCGCGTTAAAATATTTATTCCGCTCCTTGATAGGATTTTACTTGACAATATAGGCTGGAACTTTTGAAACCCCTAGTGATGACGACGTATTCGCAAACCCAGGCCACCCAGTCTGACAACGGCCAGGTTGAAAAATACACCGATCGTAATCATCAGCTAGGTACAGTAGTGTAAAGGTGATAATAACGTTTAAATTTATATTGGCCGTTTTTAAATCTCAATAAATATGTAATATGTGGCATGGTAATACTAGTTCGAGTGGATCGTCCTTGTCAAATTAGTGGCCTGCTTTATTATTTTCATTTGAAGTTTCGTTATAAAGTAATAAGTATTATGGTAGTACATAACATAGTGTGAGTACATTGTGTGAAGTGTTTGGAAGGTACTTCAGTGTATCCATGTGCGATAAATGAGTTAGTGTTACCACAAGAATAAGCAACGCCGCTGCTATGAGCAAGTAATTATTTTTTACCATATGAATATGAAAGTTTTTATGATTATGCGGAGAAATCTTTAATACCGTATGTATTGTGTAAAAGCAGGAACATGTCATGTTTAGTTTGCAGCTACGCTTAATATTCAATGCAGACACAATATGCTTTGTGTCTGTTTCGCCTTGCTTTCGTTGTTTTAAACATAATAAAGTATGATTGCAAAAATTATTCCAATAGTATTAGTATCTTAGTCCTTGAAAAATTCCATAAACATTCACCAATCATCTTGAAGCCGATGATTTTTCCCGTGAAAACGTCTGCCAGCGTTCTTCGCGGCCGCTCGCTCATATTTAACTATACGAAAGCAATGTTATGATGAAATTTGGAGCCGAGGTAGAGCTCCCTTCAATCTCGGAGTACACAAAATTTTTAACTTCTTCATCGAACATTATATAAGTAATTTATTTTAAGTCCGAGTTTCGTGACAGTAATGATAGTGGTCCATCCCTTGCAACCAGTCACGGCCACGAACAAATTTCCTTGCCGCTTATTGAAACAATTTTCTTCTCTAAAAAATCTGTTATTAATATTATTATTATTGTAACATCTTCTCCTTGGATATAATTTTAATCTAGTCTTTAGTGATTATTAGAAGAATGAAGAAAGGAGAAAAAAAGAAAAGAAGAAAGAAAAAATCAGTTAAAACATAATTGGAAGACTTGAAAAAAGTTTTGAGTAGTAAATAAACTAACAATAATCTTGTTGAAAAATACGAAATTATGAAATTTAATTGTGAAACAGATAGAAAGACTTTATGTAAATTCTCTACAAATGTAAATTCCCGTACAATGAAAATTATTGTCAGCGGAATAAAATTTATTATTTTTTTACTATACATTAGTTTAGTGACTAAAACTTTCAAGATTTTGTGATGACTTTACCACAGAAGTGTTGAATATCATGTTTATTATTATCATATGTTTTTCTGTTTATGTTCTGAAATACACTTCTATATTCCTGTATATAAAATTTTTAAATTAAATTTTTGGGGTTGCGTTCACTAAACAATGATAAGGATTTATACGCACTGCACTATTTGAAGTGCACTTAAACAATTAAAATTTCATATATGATTTGTAATAAATCTTAAGATTTGTTTTTAAAATTTTGGTTACTTCATAAGTAAGTTTAACTAGGATTACTGTAAAGTACTTACCAAAGATCTATCTTATTATTTCTATAAGGGTTTCGTCTGTTACGTCCCTTTCTCTCGACCTACTGAATCGATTTTTAAGATTGAGGTGTCATTTTAAAGCTTAGGATATACCGCAGTGACGAATCGTAATTAAAATGGTCATATTGTTTCGGGCATCGCCCCCCTTGCCTTTAATTTATTTCTAGAGTGCGCTTTGAAATGTTTACCAACTTTTATTGCAAGTTCTTTAATGTTTTTTTTTTTTTTTTTTTTTTTTAATCATTTATTTTGGCTACATGACAAATATGTCCATGGCTTGCCATAACTATATACAATTTGGAGGAACATTAACAATCATACATTAGTAATGATTAGTCCACTTAAAAAGTTATACATTGATGTTGCTAGATAACAAGAATTTGCAAAGAGCTTCCAAAATCTTCTTGTCGTTTCCCTCGAGAAGAGACATGGTATTCACTGGAAAGAACACATTATTTTTTCTCAGGTCTTGAAATAGACATAATCGATTGTGCAAAAATTGTTGACACCCAAAAATTATATGGTCAATAGAACCGACATCTTTTCCACACTGGCACTGGGGGTTGTTTACAATATTAAGTCTATTTAGATGCTGAGGAATAGCGCAGTGACCAATGCGAAAACGTGAAATCATTTTCAATTTGCGTCTAGAAGCCTTGAAATCTTTAAACCAAGGTGGAGTCGTAACGTCTGGTTTTAATCTAAAAACTCTGTTTCCTTTAAACTGTGCAATTGTTTGCCATTCCTGTTGCCACTGTATGTTGGCTTGTCGTATTACATCTGGGTAAAAGTCCTTAAAACTTGGGATGAAAGAGTTATTGATTGCGTCTATAGCAAGAGCGTCTTTAGCGAATGAATCTGCTTGTTCATTCCCATAAATGCCAATGTGGGAAGGGACCCAAAAGAAAGATATTTCAAAATTCAGGAGTAATAATTTCATAAATTTTTGTTTAATTTCACACTCTAAATAAGACGTTTTAGCATCAAACTTACAATTTTGAAGCGCCAGAAGAACACTTTTAGAGTCTGAAAATATGACAACTTTACTTGGAGGAAGCGTTTCTAGATAATTCAAGGCCGCTAATATGGCAACTGCTTCGGCAGAGTAGACGGAAAACGCATCGTTCAACCGAAGAGAGATAACCTTGTCATTAGTCCTGTCATACACGCAACAGCTAGTAAGATTATTGTTTTTGTCTTTAGAGGCATCAGTGTAGAGGTGGACGCAAGTAGGTGACCAATTAGAGACTATTTCGGATTCAATGTATTTTTTCACATGTTTAGAGCAGATTTTGGTGATCTGAGACTTGGAGAATGGAGAAAAGAACACAGGGATGGTAACAAATAGACCGCTATATCTTCCACCAAAACAAGGGTTCAAATATGATCTCTTCATTTCAATGTTGGATTGAATCAGCCAACTGTAACCCAACAGGAGAAGAGGAGTGTCGTGACCAGTCCAATATTGATTCATTTGGTTGAGGAGGTGCATTGATTGAAGATTTTTAAGAAGAGGGTGACTTGTTAATGAGAACACTTTATATATATACTTATGAACCAAAAGTTGTCTCCTTATATGTAGAGGCATGACAGCGCAGTCAACTTCCATTGCTCTACACGGAGACGAGTTCATGTAGCCCATGCAAATACGGATTGAACTGAATTGGATCTTGTCAAGTTCATCTAAGATTTTTTCCGAAGCGTTTCCATAAATAAAACTTCCGTAATCGATTATTGACCTTATCAAAGATTTATACAAGTTCAAAAGACAAGCGGGATCTGCACCCCACCGATGTCCAGCCACTGTTCGAAGAATGTTTTGCCTCTTAATACACTTATTATATACGTAGTCCACGTGATGTTTCTACGTTAATTTTGTATCAAAAACCACTCCCAAAAATTTGAATACACTTTTAAAAGGAATAACGTCACTTTGGAGTTTTACTTCAATAGCAGGAGAGCGCCGTGATCGAGAGAATATCATTGCAGAAGATTTTTCCGCTGATAGGTCGAAGCCACTTTGAATAGCCCAATTTAAAATGGCAGAGAGGGATTGATTCATTTTGTTTTGACATCTATACAAATTGTCATCCGCAACATACAAAGCAATGTCGTCTGCAAATTCTAAAGAATGGACACCATGACATAAAACTCGGGATACATCTTTTATGTAGATGCAAAATAGTAGAGGACTAAGAGCCGATCCTTGGGGTAAACCTTTGCTCGTACTTCTTCCATAACTGATTTTATTATTGACCTTCAATTGGACGGATCGATTTTGGTAAAGTTGAGCTATAAACACACATACATGTGAGGGGATTTTCAACTGAAGCAATCTTGTAAATAATATAGCTAAGTCAACATTATCGTATGCTTTAGATATATCAATGAAACTAGCCAGAACATGCTTGTTGTGAGCAAAAGCCGCTTCAATTTCTGTAGATAGAATTGCCAAATTATCAATGCAGCTTTTGCCCTTTCGGAACCCAAATTGGGTTGGGGAGAGGTCACAATTAACTTCTACCCACCACTGAAGTCGGTTGTTTAAGAGTTTTTCCATTACTTTGCACAAAGTAGAAGATAGAGATATTGGTCTATAAGACCCCGATCTCTTTGGATCCTTTCCTGGTTTTAAAATAGGAACTATCAAGTATTCTTTCCATGACGGGGGAATTTTTGAGGATAACCAAATTTTATTTATGATGTGAAGGAATACGTTGTGAACGTTTTCTGGAAAATGAACAATGAAAAGGTTAGGTATAGTGTCCTTTCCTGGGGATGAGTTGTTCAGGTTTTGTACTATATAATTGTACTCTTCACGGGTAAAAGGGGAGCATAGAAATATTGACTTGGGGTCAGGATCATTAGAAACATTTCTACCTAAGGAATTCATCACATATGCGGGGGTCAATGATTCAAGGAATTCATCGGAGCATTCCTGGAAACAATTAGAGATTGGGATGTCATTGCAATTGTTAAACCTATGCTTAATTTTCTTAACTTGAGTCCATACTTTGGAAACAGGAGTTTGTCTGTTTATTGATTCACAGAATTTGATCCAACTTTGTTTCTTACAAGTTCGAAGGAATCTTTTCGTGAGAGCTTCCTGTTTTTTGTAAAGTAAAAAGTTTTCCAAATTGGGACACCGTCTGTATGCAATAAAACACCTCTTTCTCTTCTGAATTTCTTCCGAGCATTGAGGAGTCCACCACACAGCAGGGGAAAACTTTTGTTGTGGAGGATTAGATTTTGGAATAGTTTCATGAGCTACCTTAATCAATAGGTTATAAAAATCATTGTACGCAATAATAGGATCTTCTTCAATTTGGAAGTTAACGAAAGAGTCATTCAAACGTTTGCCAAACACTGACCAATCAGCAGAACCAAGTTTCCACTTTATTATATCAGAAGAGTTGTCGGTAAGAGAGACGTTATGGTTAGCTCTGGAATTATAAGTAAGCAAAATGGGCATGTGACGAGAACCACACCGATCTTCCAAGACTTTCCAGTCAATAGATAAGGAAATCTGCGGAGAACTTAAAGACACATCAATAGCGGATGACCTTTGACAGGGACCCGGGACGTAAGTGTGAGACCCCGTATTAAGTATTGACATTTGACAATCGTTTATAAACTTATAAAACTGTACACCTTGCCAGTCATTGGACAAATTGCCATAGCTCACATGGTGAGCATTCCAGTCACCAAGTATTAATTGTGGACTTGGGAACTGAGAAAAAAAATTGACCATCACATCTGAGGAAACCTTATGTCTTGGGGGAGCATAAACTGAGAATAAGTAAACATTTTGGGCGTCGATTTTAACAACTATTACTGAAATATCCAAATTGTAAGCAGTAAATTGAGGAGGTCTGGTGAACGAGACCAGGCTGAAATTTAAACTTTTATGCACAAGAATTGCTGTTCCACCGCCTCTCTGGATCGTAGAACGATCGTTTCTTACCAAATAATAGTTCTTAAACCTGACATTCAAGGATGGCGTAAACCATGTTTCACTAAAAGCAGCAATGTGAATTTTGTACTTATACAAAACACTTTCAATTTCAACTTTATGAGCGACCGCAGATTCACAGTTCCATTGAAGTATATTAATAGTACTCACCATAGCCAAAGTAATATGGAAGAAGAAAACTTGCGTAACACAACTTTTACTGATCTTGATCTTCATTTGCTTTACCATAACTGCAGTCATCAGTATGTGGAGGCTCATTATAGTTCATAAGTATTTTACGTAAGGCTGATATCAAATTCGATATCGGAAGCTTCTCATATACAAACCTATTAACTATTGAGACAAGTTCACTTTGAGTGGAACTCGAAAAACCATCATCCACTGTCACAGAACCAAAGTTTGAAGGGGCAGTAGAGTGATTATATACAGGGGCAGCGGGTGAAATGTGTTGGTTACTGAACTGATTGTAGTATCTGTGAGTGAAATTAGGAGAAACTATGTGTGGAATAGGGATTTTTCGGTGTTGGGAACTTGAAGGATTATCTTGAAAAGTCCTTTGAGAATCATTAGAAATTGAAGAGGGGCTAGTGTGAGATTGGTAAGAAATTGAGGGAGGAAGAAAACGAGTTGGTTGAACACAAAACTTTTCTCTGACATTTGTGTCTACTTTTGTCGGGAGACTGGGGAAGTCGTCCTTTCTGAAATTTAGAGACCTGGCATAGGAATGACCTTCAAGTCGGCCTCTTTTAGAAGGGACGATAATATCCCTGGCTTCGACGTGTGAGAGGTTTTCATAAGCCATGTATTCGCTGACTTTTAATTCAATAGTTTTTTGTGGACAGTCCCGGCTAAGGGCAGAATGACCCCCCTTACAAAATATACAACAAGGAGATCGATAGTTAGGGCAATCTTGACTCTTGTGGTCAAGAGAACAATTACCACAGCGCCTCTTACCCCGACAGGTCTTCGCCGTATGTCCAAACCTAAGGCAGTTAAAGCACTGGATAGGAGGTCTGACATATGGTTCAACAGTACATCTAGTAGGCCTATAGAACAAGTTTACGTGTTCAGGAAGGCATTTCCCTTTAAATGTCACAACTACCAATGGAATTGGGACATGAGTGATCTGACCATCATTTTTTACGACGCGTTTTTTGAGCCGCCTGACAGAAGCAATGTCAAAAGTTTGGCTTAAATTGTTAAAAATTTCTGCCTCCGGAATGGATGGGTCAACACCCCTGACCAGACCCTGTCTTTGAATTTGGTAGGAAGGGATGTAGGCGTTGACATTATTCTCTTTGGAAAATGAAGAGTTCAAAAATGCATTGGCGTTTTTAACACTGTCAAAAACACATTTCAACCTATTTCTGCCAACCTTCTTCAATTCAAGGACGCCCACTACTTGATAGTTGACAAGTTTACGGCCGAGGGCCATCGGATGAATGTTTCCTATGTTGCCTGGATGATTCGAGCTGTCCACAAATATTATATACGGGGCCGGGTCAGTGTCAAGGTAGCGAGGAGCCTCATTTTGGGACTTGCCTTTGGATCGGTCTATAGAAGCTTCATTCAATTCATTCCCACTAAGTCGAGTAGGTAAATTACGTGCGAGTTCGTCTCGATGATCATGAGGTGGTGAAAGCTCTACGTTGTCGATTTGTTGATCAGAAGAATAACCATTAGTTAGATCATCAATTTGGGAAGAGTCCATTTCTCGGTCATGATGAAAAGAAGGAACCTCACTGCCGTAATGAGAAGTCATTCCATTTTCCACATAATCATGGTCACGAAGAAATAAAAAATTGTTTTCCTGGGCATCCAACTGACTATCACTACATTTCCGTGATTTTTTCAAAACTTGATAATTTCTTCCCTTTACATGGGAAGATGATTTATTATGAAGTCCACTGTACTGAATACTGTGATGGATAACCCGTTTGTTTTTGTTTTTCCCAGGACTGGGGCTCATTGAGGTTAGTTGAAGTTTATTGTAAATAAAAGATAGAAAAAAAAAACAAAACTAAAACACTAAATTACACCATAACAAGTTATTGAACAAGAAACTATTAACACCGAGTCACAAAACACACAAAATGAATAAAGTTTCTAAGTTTTGGAGGCTTAAAAATGAAAAATATTACTTTCAAACCACACTTCCAAGGGAAACTCGCTGCTTCTCTCGTTCTTTAATGTGAATTTTAATTCAACAGCTGATTACCTTCAGATGAATTTTAAAAGCCAGATAGTTAAAAAAATAGATCTCTGTCACTTCATAACCAACATTCACGTACTGTAGGTGAGTTTCACTAATACAGAATCATAAAATGTGCAATTTGCGCATGGGTCACGTCGTAGACTTATAAAACAATTAAACTCTTTTCATTGCATATATAAATATCAATAATAACCCTACCACCAACAAACATATTTTCTTACCGCTTGTTTGCAAATACAGTATTTTTTTCTTTAAGAAATTGTTTTTTAAATATGCTACTTGCTAGATTTTCTACGTGAAGATAACTTTTTTCCAGTCTTCTTCCTACCTTCATACCTGTCCATGTTGAATAAAAAATTAGATCTTAATTCGTCCTTTAATGCTCAAAAACTAGATTAAAATTACCTTAAAAGTTTACAAATTAATTTAAAAATGGTTAGATGAAAATAATGTATGATATTACAAAATAAAATAAACAAGTTTTTGTGTTTATAGTTTGTTTTTTCAGGAGTTGTACCACGAGCGGTATAGCTGCATTGCAGTCATGTTCGCGTCGATACCAAACTATAAGGAGTTCTATGATGAGAACGACGTCAACAAGCAGGGTCTAGAGTGCCTCAGGCTGCTCAACGAGATCATCTGCGACTTTGACAAGGTATGTGTATACAGTATATGAGAAGTGTAAGGTACGATATGTGGGTGACAATGCCATACCAGTAGTTCATGAGTTCATAAATTTAATTAGGAAGAGTAGCTGTGTAACTGTAAGCCCACAGTATTTTGAAGCCTTGAATCAAAGTTTTAACCAATATTGTTATTTTTTATATTACATAATTTACCCATGAAAAAGTAGGGTAACATCCCACTTGACCAAATAAGTTTGTTTCACAATTTAGTCTAAAGAAGATTTTAATCTGACTTTTAATTTAATGTCTCATTTATTATAGAGGTGTTTTATATCATTTAAATATGTTTTCCATATTTCACTATCTAAGTGTATTAAAATAATTTTATAGCAGTTCCGGCTCTTTTTGGACTTTTTTTTTTAATATTCTTGGTTTTATACTCTTGAGTCTTACTAAATATCAACATACTGCACATTTATTTAAAAAGATAAAATTGGACTCCACAATTTTAGCCCATGGATTAGTCTGACATTATTGTAGTGATCAAAATGTTGATAAGATTAATGATCAAATGACAAACTGCCTTCAGCAGTGCGAAATGTGGTTCATAAGTAATGGTTTGTTATTAAATAACAATAAAACCCAATCTATTCTTTTTAGTTTATGCCATCAAGGAAATAATCACCTAAATGACAGTGTAAAACTTCTTGGAATATCTTTAGATGCCAAACTTAATTGGGGTGATCATATCAACAATGTATGTGTTAGGCTATCAAGATCTATTTATTTAATCCGTAGTCTTAAGAAATGTATCCCAAAACCATATCTTAGGATGGCCTATTTTGCTTTTTTTAATAGTGTTTTAAGTTATGGTTTACTTCTTTGGGGTAGTGGTCATGACCTGCACAGAATCCTGTTGCAGCAAAAGAAGGCAATAAGGATAATTACCTTTTCCAATTACAGAGCTCATTGTAAACCGCTTTTTATCAGTGAAAGAATTTTAACTGTTTATAACTTATATATTTTTATGTGTTTAATGTATGTAAAAACAAATCTTGGTTCCATAGCTTTAAGAAGTGACACACACACACATTTAACTAGAAATAGAAGTAAAATTGACTTACCCCTTGTTAGGCTAGTTAAGTCTCAAGAGTCATATATAGCTATGTTGGACTAAGAATGTTTAATAGGCTACCGCCTGAAGCCCACCTCTTATGTACAAAGTTATTCAAAACTAAAATCATGGAGTGGCTACTCATAAACCCGTTTTATAGCCTAGATGAATTTTTTAACTGTCCAGTTGACATGTGTTTTTAAAGTTACCGTACCAAATTGTTGTTATGTGTTCAGTCTTTTTAATTTAGTGTTAATTTGTTGTCTTTCACTTTTAAAATTCTAAAGAAATGTTATTGTCTTTCAGTGTAATTTATTCTTAATGTTTTTTATATTGATCCATTAGCCTCAATAAGCCTAAAAAATGTGACGTCAACTATACAAGATGTATCATACTTGTCCTTGTTGAAAATAAATTCTTGATTCTTGATTCTTGATTCAATAAAACAAAACTTACATGCACAATTTTTTTATTGTAAATTTAAAAAGACATCGATGTTTCTGCAATTTTGAGTTTTGGATTCACCTTCCGTATAGTCCGATTGTATTTATCAGTGGATCATCATCCGTTTTATGTTCCGGGCAAAATATGATATGTGTTCAGTATCTTATGCTTGTTATCCAAGTCTTGAGCAGGGCCCCTCATAGCACGTGATCAATGTATCTTGTTGGTTTTATCAATGTCCAGGGTGGGGCCCCTCATAGCACGTGATCAATGTATCTTGTAGGTTTTCATCAATGTCCAGGGTGGGGCCCCTCATAGCACGTGATCAATGTATCTTGTAGGTTTTCATCAATGTCCAGGGTGGGGCCCCTCATAGCACGTGATCAATGTATCTTGTAGGTTTCCATCAATGTCCAGGGTGGGGCCCCTCATAGCACGTGATCAATGTATCTTGTAGGTTTTCATCAATGTCCAGGGTGGGGCCCCTCATAGCACGTGATCAATGTATCTTGTAGGTTTTCATCAATGTCCATTGTGGGGCCCCTCATAGCACGTGATCAATGTATCTTGTAGGTTTTCATCAATGTCCATTGTGGGGCCCCTCATAGCACGTGATCAATGTATCTTGTAGGTTTTCATCAATGTCCAGGGTGGGGCCCCTCATAGCACGTGATCAATGTATCTTGTAGGTTTTCATCAATGTCCAGGGTGGGGCCCCTCATAGCACGTGATCAATGTATCTTGTAGGTTTTCATCAATGTCCAGGGTGGGGCCCCTCATAGCACGTGATCAATGTATCTTGTTGGTTTTCATCAATGTCCAGGGTGGGGCCCCTCATAGCACGTGATCAATGTATCTTGTTGGTTTTCATCAATGTCCAGGGTGGGGCCCCTCATAGCACGTGATCAATGTATCTTGTTGGTTTTCATCAATGTCCAGGGTGGGGCCCCTCATAGCACGTGATCAATGTATCTTGTAGGTTTTCATCAATGTCCAGGGTGGGGCCCCTCATAGCACGTGATCAATGTATCTTGTAGGTTTTCATCAATGTCCAGGGTGGGGCCCCTCATAGCACGTGATCAATGTATCTTGTTGGTTTTCATCAATGTCCAGAGTGGGGCCCCTCATAGCACGTGATCAATGTATCTTGTTGGTTTTCATCAATGTCCAGGGTGGGGCCCCTCATAGCACGTGATCAATGTATCTTGGTGGTTTTCATCATTGTCCATGGTGGGGCCCCTCATAGCACGTGATCAATGTATCTTGTTGGTTTTCATCAATGTCCAGGGTGGGGCCCCTCATAGCACGTGATCAATGTATCTTGTTGGTTTTCATCAATGTCCAGGGTGGGGCCCCTCATAGCACGTGATCAATGTATCTTGTTGGTTTTCATCAATGTCCAGGGTGGGGCCCCTCATAGCACGTGATCAATGTATCTTGTAGGTTTTCATCAATGTCCAGGGTGGGGCCCCTCATAGCACGTGATCAATGTATCTTGTTTTCATTCTTTAAACTAGACTTAAAAAATTTTGGCTGTATTCTATCTTGGTCCTAAAAGTACTGATTTATTTTTAGTTAATCACCATAGAAACCTATGATTCTTTGTTGTAAAAATTTAATACAAAAGTTACGCCTTAAAAAAAATTTCTTAATCTAATTTTATTCCTCTGTCCCACCGGCAATGAACTTTCCTAATAAGTTGTTATGGTGTTAAACTAAAAAAAAATTGTTTCATAGATAAAATAATAAAAATTTGTCTTACCATGCAATTGAAAGAGACGCAATTCCTGTCTTGATTCAAGTTTCCTTGCCATCTGGCTTATACATCTTTTTATTTTAATTTAAAAAAACTTTTTTTTATAAATGTATATTCTGCGGACTTTACTAATCTGGTTAATAAAGGCAACTTTTACAAGAAATTATTTTTACTCGCCAATAATGTTAAATTTACCACCTATAACTTTGTATATTTAATCAAATTAAATTTAAAGAAAATTTAATTCTTTACTGATTTAAATTCAAAATTTTAATTCTTCAAAGTATAAAAAATATTTATCTAAAGGACTATTTGTTATTTATGATTTTATTTCATTTTTCGCAATTTTTTAGGGATTCCACAACCTTCTTTTACGAAAAATGAAACATTTTCATTCAATTTATTTAAGACATAACCTGGTAGTACATCTTAGATCGTGTTATTTTTGTTTCACCAGCTGCTGCTTGTAGTAGAATAAAGCAAAGATTAACCCGAACATAGGCTTTAATTCACAGAATTGAGTATACAGAAAAGTGCATTTGAAAAGTAAACAAAGATATTAGTAAACATACAAAACAGTTGTAACATGTGTTTCAGAAATAACATGTGATTAAAAGAATAAAATATTATGACATTCTCCCCCTCCTTAAGACTGGATGTAGTCCTTCAAGTAAGCAGGGGCTCTACGAAGTCTTTCACTTCTTCTAACAGTGCTTTCTGGATTCGAGTCGTTAGGTCTGTTAGCTTCAGCTTGCTGATTCACCGATTGTTGAGGTATGTTAGGGACTTCAGCACTAGAAATTGGCTCTTCAGAAAAGTACTCGGAGGGTGTGCAAGCTTCTTCATTGTCATCAGTGTCAAGGTTGTCATACTCTTCTCCAGCTGGAGCTAGATGACGGGTAGATACAATTGATTCTCGCCCATCAGGATATCGTATATGAGCATACTTCGAATTACCTTCAAAGAGAGTTACCTCTTCTACCAAATTTTCGAATTTAGATTGTCTGTTAAATTGGCGAAGAAGAACTTTTCCAGGATTGACAAGCCATGATGGAGTTGAAACTCCATTTGAAGATCGTCTGGGAAAAACAAACATTCGTTCATGCGGTGTTGCGTTTGTTGCAGTGCATAGTAAGGATCGAATAGCGTGGAGAGCATCTATCAGAACTTCTTCCCATCGAGTAATATGTAATCCTCGATCTTTGAAGGCAAATTGAATAGTCCTCCATATAGTCCCATTATAACGTTCTACTTGCCCGTTACCGCGAGGATTATATGGAGTTGTCCTACTTGTCACGACGCCAAGAGAAGTGAGCCACGTTCTCAATTCTTGGGACATAAATCCAGAGCCACGGTCTGAATGAATAAATGAAGGAGCACCAAAAATGGTAAAGAGTTGTCGGAGCGATGAGATGATTGAAGAAGCAGAAGTATCTCGACAAGGGAAAGCAAAAGGGAATCGAGAATACTCATCAATTACAGTAAGCAAATACTTGTTTCTAGTGTTAGAAGGAAGTGGCCCCTTGAAATCGATATTAAGCCGCTCGAAAGGTCTTGATGATTTGATGAGAGAGCCCTGATGTTTATAGAAGTTTGGCTTCACTTCAGCGAAGTATGACATGCCGCTGTAACTCGTCGCACATCTTCTACAGAATAAGGAAGATTTTTGCAGCGGATCCAATGGCAGAGTCTTGAGACGCCTGGATGGCATAATGATTTATGGAGAGAGATTAAGCTGGCATCAGTGTTTTGACACTAGAGGATACAAACCCAACCCTCGAAAGTGCATCAGCTGCATAATTGTCTCTTCCTGGACGATACACAATGTCGTAAGAGTAGCAAGAAAGATCCAGCCTCCACCTTGTAATCTTTTCGTTCTTAATTTTACTTACATGTTTCATATCAAACATAAATGCTACAGAGCGTTGGTCAGTAATGAGTCTAAAATGCCTGCCCAAGAGAAAGTGTTTCCAGTAACGGACAGCCTCAACTATGGCATATGCCTCCTTTTCAATAGAAGAATGCCGCTTTTCGGAGTCCGACAAAGTACGAGAGAAAAATGCTACAGGTCGATTCATTTGGCTCAAAGTAGCAGCTATAGTAGAATCAGAAGCGTCGGTTTCCACACAAAATGGTATGTCATTATCTATACAAGCTATGGATGCGTTCTCAATATCTAGTTTGAGTTTTTCGAAAGCTTAAAGAGCCTCAGCAGAGAGCGGAAACGAGCACTGCGTTAAGTGTTTGATTTTCTCAGAAAAACAAGGGATGAACTTTGAATAGTGGGAAAACATGCCGAGTGCCCTTCTTAGGGAAGCAGTATCAGTAGGTGCTGGGAAGTCCTTAAGTGGTTTAAAACGTTTGGGATCTGGTTTAATTATGCCATCACTGATTAAGTGTCCCAGGAGGGTTATGCTTCGCAAAGAAAATGAGCTTTTCTCATGATTGATCGTTAGATTGTATTTTGATGCTGCTTCCATAAAATTTTTAAGATTTTCATCGTGTTCGGCTTGAGTGCGACCGCATATAGTGATGTCATCTAGATAGGCAAAAGTATCTTTCAGCTTTTCTTTACGTATTATTTTGTCCATAGTACGTTGGAATGCTGCCACACCGTTTGTTGTACCAAAAGGGATTCGTGTAAATTGGTAGAGTTCCCCAGCAGCTTTGAAAGCAGTGTAAAGGCGGTCCTGTTCAGGTATTGGTACCTGGTGGTATGCACTCTGAAGATCAATGGTACTAAATACTTTATACTTGGCTACCTTACAGACTATTTCGTTTATTGTAGGGATAGGATAAGCATCCAATTCTGTAAATCTATTTATCGTTCTGGAATAATCTATGACCATCCTTCTTTTATGATTTGGTGTCGATGTAACTAGCACTTGGGCCCGCCACGGTGAAATACTTTTCTCAATAATGCCATCATTTAAGAGCTTATTTATTTCAGCTTCTATGAACTGAGAATCATTCAGGGAATGGCGGACTGATTTTACTGCTATTGGTTTACAATTTGGGGAAAGATTTGTAAATAATCTAGCAGGTTCGACTTTGGCTACAGTAAGGGCGGCACAAACAACTAGGGGAGATTTGTTCCCTCAAACTCGAATTGAAAAGATGAATGCAGTTGTAATAGATCACGGCCTATAATGACCTCGGAACAAAGATTAGACAGTATAGAGAGTTTAGTATTTGCATACTTGTGCCCGAGCATCTCCAGATTTGCTTTACAAATTCCCCTTATTTAAACCTTATGAGCATTAGAAGCTAGTCCTACTTCATCATTGGTTCTAAGAATTTTCAAATTTAGTTCACGTGCAATGGATTCATCGATCAAGCTTATATCACTACCAGAATCTAGCATCCCACAAAGTTGGTAACCATTGACAGTAATAGTAGCTTTTACTTTTGACTGATGTGACACAGGACATGAAATCATAGATACAGAATTGTTTACAGTAGACGTGCTTTTCTTGGGTTGTGAGCGGCAAACATTTTGAAAATGTCCAGGTTTCCCGCAGTTGTTGCATAATTTATCTTTTGCCGGATAGTTTTCACGGGGATGTCTAGCTCCTCCACAAAAGAAGCATTTAGCCCGCACAGCTCCGACTGCAGGATCTGGCTGGCTTTTGGTGACATTGCTTGCATTTTGACATTTTTCGGGTAAGCTATCGGTAATAGCGTTAATGGTATGACTATTTGAAGATTCATACTCTAGAGAATGAATTAGTGATAATTCTAAGGAGCGAGCTTTACGGTAGGCATCGGTCAATGACAGAGTTTCGTTCTCAAGCAAACGTTGACGAATTACCAGATTGAGCAACCCCCTAATAAAAGAGTCTCGGATACAGTCGTCTCGGTTGATTTCAGCAGTTACGGCTTTAAACTGGCACTCCCTACTTAGAAGTCTTAAGGATTCTAAATATCTGTCGATTGACTCATTAGGCTGCTGTTGGTTAGTAAACAGCTTATGTCTAGCAAATACCTCATTTACTGATTTAATAAATAGTTTTTTGAGAACTGTTATTGCTTCATTATAAGTACAGCATTGACTTACATACTCGTAGACATTAGGAGAGATATAATTAATGAGAAGTCTGTATTTCTCTTCTTCATTAGCATTTGTGCTCCTAATGAAGTTCTGGAAGCGGTGTTGCCAGTGGTTCCAATGTGTTGCTGCATTTGGAGAATCAGGATCCAACTCAAGTGTATTTGGACGGAGAAGGCGATCCATATAGTCTTACTCACTGTGAATTAAATTGTAGTAGAATAAAGCAAAGATTAACCCGAACATAGTCTTTAATTCACAGAATTGAGTATACAGAAAAGTGCATTTGAATATTTGAGAGAAGATATTATTACCCTACAAAGATCTGGGACTTGCAGTGCCAAACTTTGCCTTTTATCCCCCTTCCTCGACAACCTTGGGATTATCCGTGTCGGGGGCCGGCTCAAAAAGGCATCTTTACCTTACGACAGCATTCACCCAGTTTTGCTTCCCAAGAAACACCACGTCGTTGACCTCATCATAGACGATTGCCACAAATCTCATCTCCATTCTGGACCTCAGTTAACTCAAAGTATACTAAGTCAGCACTATTGGATCATATCCGCTCGTCAAATTATACGTTCACATATTTTCAAATGTGTCACCTGCTTCAGGAACAAGCCTAAGAACAATCCACCTCTTATGGAAGATCTTCCAGCCCCACGAGTTACTCCAGCACCGCCATTTAGTTCCACCGGCACTGACTTTAGTGGGCCTTTCACAGTGAAAGTACAAAATCTATGAGCAATCCGACATGTTAAAGTTTATTTATGTGTTTTTGTGTGCCTTGTAACAAAGGCTGTGCATTTGGAGGTAGTAAATGACCTGACAGCTGATGCATTCATTGCTTCTCTCACACGTTTTGTCTCTCGTCGTGGAATCTGTTCGCACATTTATTCTGACTGCGGCACCAACTTTGTTGGAGCGGACGCCATTCTACGGAAAACTGTTAATGCAACAATATTTTCATCCGAATCTCAAGAAAAACTACTGCGTTTCTCATCTCACAGAAGAATTCATTTTAACTTCAACCCTCCTGCTGCTCCCCATCAAGGAGGTTTATGGGAAAGCGCCGTCAAAAGTGCTAAACATCACCTTCGTCGAGTAATGGGTGATACCATCCTGACACTAATGGAATTCATCACCCTGTCAACGGAGATTGAAGCCATGCTGAACTCCCGTCCGCTGACTCCATTATCTAATGATCCGGCAGACTTCACTGCGCTCACCCCGGGGCACTTCCTCATCGGAAAATCACTAACAGCAGTTCCTGAGCCCGAACTTCAAGACGTTCCTGTCAACCGCTTGAAGCATTGGCAGTTGGTCCAATCCCTGCACCAACTTATTTGGAAGCGTTGGCAACTTGAGTACCTTTACACGCTTCAGCAACGCTTGAAATGGACGAAACAAGTGGAAAATATCAAGATTGGCGATTTAGTGTTGATACATACTAACTCTCCGCCATTGACTTGGCCTCTTGCTCGGGTCACTGCCGTTCACCCCGAGTCAGACGGTGTTGTGCGGGTGGTGGACCTAAAAACTGCAACTGGGCACTTTACTCGCCCAGTAGTTAAAGTGTTCAAACTGCCACTCAATTAGTTTTTCTTCTTTTTGCCTCCACAGTTGCTGTAGTGTAAAATTTGTTTTGTGTTCTTAGGCTAACTAAGTTTGTTAAAGCCCACTGTGCTTTAAGGGGGCCGGAATGTTTAGTATTTAGACAACACATTTACCAATTTTGTAAATAATATAGTTAGTTTAAATATGTCTCAGTATTTTAGTGGCATCTCATATTTAAGATAGATTTAGAGCAGACGGTTTGAATACCTCACACACACAACGGCACATATACACACACAGCTTCACCGAGGAATGGTTTGATTTTCCTGGCTTTTCATTGGACTAGAATTGTGGCGTGATGTACAATTGTGGCTATCCCTCTAGAATACATTGGGTACCGCGTCTACCCCCTCCCAAATAAATAAGTCAGTCTTGAAGAAGAACTCCCTCGGTATACGCGCTCTCGTTCGTCCTTGTTATTTCTCATCTCTATAAATTTCTTTCGGCCCCTGTGCCATTATCTCAAGTATTGTTTGCTTATAAATTACATTTCGTAAACTAAAAACTGTGCGAATTCGTTCGTTTCTCGTGTATTTTCCACCGCCGCGCCGTGTAGTGTCAGTGTCGTAATCGTGTGAATAAACTGTGATTGACCACCGCTTCTCACTCTCGCTGTAATTGGATGGACTACCGCCCACAACGGACACCCAGAGTCCCTCAGCAACCCCAGGCCTGGGTAAGCTCCCTCTCCCCAAGGACGCCGAGCAGCCATCCTCTCTACTTGTCCCTCATATTTGAACATATTGGCAACCAATGGTGAGTGAACGACTTTCTCGTTATTGTGTGACTAGAAAAAGGTCGGAACCCGAAAGAACAATTTTTATTTGAACATATTAAATTTCCGTAACAAACTACATATCCGGGAAAATTCAAGTAAATTCAAAATGACAAAAATGAGCATTGGCCCTTTGTTCTGCTACTAAAACATTAATTTTAAATATTTTTTCTCAATCGTCAAAACCCACTCAACAATACAAAACAGTTGTAACATGTGTTTCAGAAATAACATGTGATTAAAAGAATAAAATATTATGACATTTTATGAAGCCGAAGTTCAGCAGCATTGAGAAGATCAAGATGATAGGCAGCACTTACATGCTGGCGTCGGGGCTGCGACCGGGGAAGGAGACCGAAGGAGGGGTGAGTGACCCTTGAAATAGTAAAGGTCAAATGAATTGATAAGGGAGTTATTTAATGAATAAATTAGCTAAAACAACAGTACAGTATTTAATTTACAAGTTCATTTTCATGTCACCTTTTTACCATATGAACCATCTCAAAGTAAATATTTTCCAAGGTAGAAGGGAAGTGTTGAAAGTGGGTTAAGTTTTCTAAAGAAAGTGAGTAGTGTTTTATTACTATCTTTCATCAGTTCACAGAGTGAAAACTTTATTTGAATTTTTTTAATATATTATATACATTACTAAATTGTCTATGACCCATTTAATTGTTTGACTTTTAACAAACGGAAGAAATCAATAACTCGAACTTGTACCTCAGATAAAACTATCTTTAATTTGAACAATTATTTTTTATTAAAGCGTAGTACTCATTTTAAGTATACAGTATTATACTGTATATCCTATTCTATCTTGTCCAATTTAAAATCACCGAATTATTTAAGTTCAGATTATTTAGGTTCTACAGTATATCCTATTTCAAATACTAATAAATGATAATTGTTACATGCTGACAAAGGACTCCAAAAAGGTAATGTTGTATAATAGATATGTTATTTAAAATAAACTAAAAATTAGTTTCACACAAGTTATGAGATAATTTCTAGCTCAAACACGCGAATGCTACGCTGTAGATAAGCAAATACACAGTCAAGAGTTAGTCAGGAGATTCAGAGGAAATGCGAGTGAGAGAGATGGGTATATGGGTGCGCACCATGCCTGCGCGTGACCGCTGTGCTGCTGACAGCCGCCAGGGACGCCACTGGACGGGCCCTAATATCGCGAGTGCAGACGTTTTGTAGATAAGAAACTACAGCTTCAAGATAATTTTTATAAGTCTTGAATGAATATTTATAGATTCTACAAAGGATAAGCTACTTTTTACCGGAAGCATTTTTTAATATATTGCTTTATTCTATTTTTAATCACATGTTGAATTCTTCCTTTTTTGTTACTTTTTACTAAGCTATAGTTTTAAAAGTAAATGGATTTTTTTAAATCGGCTTTCGGTCAAATGTATATAATTTCATTGTCTTTCAAATAACACCTTAAAATTTATAATAAATTGAGTGGTTTAAGCGCAATTTCTCGGTGCGTAAACCTAAGTTTTCTCGCGCTGCCTTCAGGTAGAGCGCCCCCTTAATATGGAGAATAGGCAAACTCTTTTTTAAACTGCTTTTATGGATAGCTATTGATGAAACTTTGTACATGGCTTCATATGGCCCAAATAAATTTTTTTTCCTTGTTAAAATCTACTTTTAGTGTTTCCCATGGGAGCATACCTGCATTCCTGCATACTCCTTCCCTATATTTATCATAAGGAGAATAGACATTTATTTCCTATTTATGAGCACGTAATGAAATTTTGTTTACAGGTTCATCTGGTCAAAATTAATATTACTATTTTTGAAATTTCCTGAGTACGCAGGTCTGCTGCGACAGGGGGTATTATTGTACTTATCATGGCGGCAAACCTGCATTCTCGTTTCCCATGTTAATCATATGGAGAATAATCAAACTCTTATATATGGACAGATATTGATGAAACAGTATATGGCTTCATATGGTCGAAATAAATTTTTTATGCTAAAAATACCTACTTTCAGTGTTTTCCATGGCAGCATACCTGCATACTCTTTCCCTACATTTATATAATATATTATGGAGAATAGACGTTAATTTCCTTATTTATGAGCATATGATGAAATTTTGTTTTCAGGTCCATCTGATCAAAATTAATTACTAATTTGGAAACTCGCTGAGTACGCAGGTCTGCTGCGACGGGGGTATACTTTGTGTATACCTATGGCATTTTATAATGTTTTGAAAGGAAAATGTCCAAGTCCCGGGATTTTTACCATCTAACGTTGACGTTTTGTGAGATAACACCATTTTTAATAGCGCAATGACAAATGGCAACTGGATTCAGTATCAAACCAAAGCTACTACATTTTCTTAGGGTCAAACTGGCAACCTTTGAATTCAAAGGTGAGCACTATAACCACTTTCTGGTGTTGAGTAACTACTAACTGTTGCATGAGCATTGACTTTACATTTTCTAAGTACATTTGCTTACATGCTAGTGTCATTGACTTAACATCCATTTAGCATTACGAAAATACCCGTCGCAGCAGACCTACCTACTCAGTGAATTTCCTTTATACCTTTTATACATTGATTGAAATGGCGACCTAACTAAAAAGGTAGTTTAACCTAAGTGTTGGGGCTGACTTTGTATGAGAGATGAGTGTAGGATGATTGTGGCAGTCTTGTTACTGACTAAGGCCCGTTCCTACACATGGGTGACAGATACGACGCGACGAGATCGACTGAAGCGATGCCAGCAGAACGCTTGCATCGCCATAAAGTTATACATTGTAGATTTTCGTCGCTTCTGTCGCCCACTAAGAACGATCCAATGCATCTACTACACAAGGAATCTAAAATAAAATAAAGAGATGTCTTTATTTATTTTAGATTCATTGCTTATATATTTGTTTGAAATTTTGTCTCTAGTAGCGTTGCATCTGTCGCAAACATATAAACGGATCTAAGGCCTACATTCTCCTTAGACAGGACTATTAATTAATAGTATTCTAATAAGTATTCTTGTTTTATCAACAAAGAAATTTGTGATTATAAAATTAATAATCCTCAAAAAAAAAAAAAAAAAAATGAAAATACCTACATTTCCTAAATTTCTATATTCCTATTTCATGCCCATTAGTAAGCTGATTATTTGTCTCCTTTTTAAATATTGTAATAAATTTATTTTTTTAACATTAATAAGAGTGCATATCCAATGTGTGATATGATATTCCTGCTATGTAGAAGGAATTATTGATTTACAAATCCCATATCATAAACACAAAGGCCCCGTCTATACAGGCATTTTAGTCGCCGTTCCGACATGACACAAAAACATTCATCAACTGGATACATGGGGTTCTAACGGCACTGTCTATACGAGCGACTTTGTTGTATGCGTTTTTGCATTAAGAAACCCAATCTCGTATGCCCAAATCACATGTGTTTATGTCGCGTTGGAACAGCGCGACTAAAAGAAAACGCCTGTATAGATGGGCCCAAACATTACAAATTTGACAAATAATGCAGAAGACAGCTGATCAGCTGATTAAGAACAGACATTACTCTCTATCTCCCTCTCGCCCATTATACACCGACCCATTTTACAAATTACAGTGTTCTTGCATATTAAATAAAATATTATTGGAAAATTAAGTACATTTATTTGGTTGAACTAAACTAAATCTCAACATAATCAAAACATTCCATGTAAACATATCAAAAACCACATGACAATAAACAGGTGGTTAACAAATACATTACAGTCCTCCCAGGTTAGTTTGGAAATCATCTTATAAATTCATTCTGATTGGTTTCTTTACAATACGTCCACTTCTTGTCTTTGTCACTTCCTCATTATTTTTGGGTGTAGATTCATTTTGTTTATTGAAAGGTTGTGGAATAGGAGATGTGTTAAGTTGTGTTCCCGGTAAATGAAGATTATTTCTGCTTGATGGAAAATCATCTTCAGAACGAAAACTGATACCAGAGGTATTTGGAGAACTCCAGTCTTCAGCTTCTTCATTTTTTATATCAGTATTGTATTCGTCATGGTCAAAACTGTTTGTCTGATTACTACCTGTTTCAACTACATTCCCATTTTCTTTCTTGCCGGAATTACCATTATTTTGAACAATTTTATCTCCGAATTTTCTCATTTGGTCAATATGCCGGAAGTACAAGTTATTTCCACATTTCACCCGGTAATGAAGATTACCAATCTTCTCGTCCACTGTACCAAATAACCATTTCGACCTAGGATTTCCATAACAACGAAAAGCCACTCTGCTTCCCTCTTCAAAATTTCGCGGTACAGGTGCAGGATCGCTTGTTAACATTTCCAAACAAACCGGCGTAGTTGGTTTTATTAAATCTATTTTGCTTCTCAAAGTCCGCCCTAAAAACAACTCAGCAGGTGACTGTCTTGTAGTCATATGTGGAGTTCTTCTATATGAGATTAGGAACTGCATTAATCCCTCGTCAATGCTTTCTCCACTGAAAATGGCTGCTTTTAATGAGTTCTTAAAAGTTTGGACACCTTTTTCTGCCAAACCATTACTGGCAGGATGATATGGGGCAATAAGTTTATGTTTTATATCGTTTTCATTGCAGAATTGAGCAAACTCCCCGCTCGTGAACATGGTTCCATTATCTGAAACGATCACATGAGGGATGCCAAAGTTTGAGAAGAATCTTTGCAGTAGCCTGATCGTTGTTGATGTAGTAATATTTTTTACAGGGATGACATCAACCCATTTACTAAATGCATCGACAATGATAAAATAATAGAAGCCTCTCATTGGTCCAGCATAATCCACGTGTATCCTTTCCATGGGAGCTGTAGCTGGTTGCCATTTATGAAAATTTATCTTTTGGGGATTATCTTTTATTCTTTGACAAGCTTCACAATTCGATATTAAGGCCTCGATGTCTAAATCTATGTTTGGCCACCAAACATAATTTCTTGCAAGAGCCTTACATTTAACAATACCCATATGGCCTTCATGCAATTCGTCTAATATTCTTGTTCTTAAGCTTTCGGGAATGTATACTCTGTTTCCCCAAAATAAACATCCATGCATTACAGAAAACTCGTGTTGTGGATGACCTAATACATACCCTCCGTTCATTGTTACACCATTTTTAAGATTGTACATAACCTCCCTTGCTATCCTGTCACGACTCAGTTCCTTTGCTATCTCGGTGGCTGTAACAGGCAAGATTTTTATTTGATTTAATGCAAATACATCTACTTCCTCCATTTCAACCCCCTCATTTGTTACATTTGTGATGATTGGGAGACGTGACAAGCAATCAACATTGCCGTGGTCATTACTCCGGCGATAACTGATTTCATAATTAAAGGCTTGGAGATAAATGGCGTACCTTTGTAGTCTTAGAGCGGATAAAGTGGGTAAACCCTTTGTTGGTCCAAAAATTGTTAGGAGAGGGCGATGGTCCGTGACAAGAATAAATTTATTTCCATACAGGTAAGGAAAGAATTTTTTTACCCCAAAAATAATTGCACCAGCTTCTTTTTCAATTTGACTCCAATTTTTTTCAGCATCACTAAGTGTTCGACTTGCGTATGCAATTGGACGCTCAGAGCCATCTTTCATCCTGTGTGATAAAATTGCTCCAAAACCAAAAGGGCTGGCATCAGTTGATAAAACAATTTCCTTCTTAGGATCGAAAAGAGTTAAAACTCTGTCAGAAGCCAACTCTTCTTTGATTTTTATGAAAGCTTCATGGCATCGTTTGTTGAAAACAAACTTTACATTTGATTTTAACAAAGCATATAATGGATTAGCCAAACTACTCAAATTGGGTATGAAGCGGCCATAAAAATTAACAGCGCCCAGAAAAGACTTAAGCTCTGTGACACAAGTAGGGGGTTTCATTTTAAGTACAGCCTCCACTTTGTCCGCACATTTGTGTAAACCACTCTTACTAATGACAAACCCACAATATTTAATAGATGACTTCATAAACTCACACTTTTCTTTATTGATTCTTACATCAAATTCTCTTAATCTTTGAAACACTTTCTCAAGAACATTTAGGTGATCACCTTCAGTCTTGGAAGCTATACATATATCATCATAAAAAATGTGTACGCCCTTAATATCACGGAGAATGTTCTCAATTGTCCTCTGCCATATTGCAGGAGCAGAAGTTATTCCGAAAGGAAGTCGGTTATACTGATACAACCCCTTGATTGTATTTATGGTCAAATAATGACGATCTTGTTCCCGGATCTCAATATGGTTAAAGGCTTGTGTGACGTTTAGTTTTGAGAAAAATTCACAGTCCCCTATGTTAGCAATAATACTCTCAATGTTAGGTATAGGATAATCTTCTACTACAAGTTGAGGGTTAATGGTGATTTTGAAATCTCCACACAGTCTTACTGAACCATTTGGTTTAACTACTGGTACAACAGGAGTAGCAAAATCAGAATGAGTTACTTTTGAAATTATACCCTCACGTTCTAGACGGTCTAATTCTGCCTCCACCTTAGGAACTAAAGCATATGCCACATTGCGATGTCTTTTATAGATTGGGACGGCGTCTGGTTTGAGATATATCTGGGCTTGTAGCCCTTTAACCTTACCAATACCAGTTTGAAATATGTCATCATATTTCTTCAAGAGTCCATTTAACTTAGAATTTGTGGAAACTGTGACTTTCCCACCATTCAACTGATTTACTGAACATTCATCAACAAGTTTTGTTAAATCAATATGCAAAGCCTTCAACCATTCAAGCCCCATGATACTTGAAAAACTCCCCTTTGCTACTAATAATGGCAAACTTTCCAAATTATTAACTTTGACCATTAACTCCCCCACAAGAGGAATATTAGTACCAGTGTATGTGCACAGTTTTGAATTAGAAGGTTTAACTGTCTTCTTGGGGAAAAAATTAATAAACTTTTCCTCACTTATAATTGTTACCCAAGCACCCGTATCTACTTGAAACTCTATGTTTTTCCCTTCAACCTGAACAGTTGTCATGATTTTTCTTAAAGACTGGCCTACAAGTAAAACATCGGATAAGGTATGACATACATCGGTAGAATCCTTACCTTGCGAAGACCCATCATCTTCATTTCGAAACCCCACCTTGTTGAGGTTACTGCTTTTACCTTTATTCTGTCTTCTAACGCTGGTACTCTTGGTTTGGTTTTCAGCTTTTTTCAAGCAAGCCCGGCTAATATGACCTTTTAAACCACAATAATTACATTTCACATACCTAAATTTGCAAACAGATGAATCGTGATTAGTAAAATGACAATGTGTACAAATTGTACCCTGCATTTCATTGGAAGGTGAAAACTTTCTCATGCCTACAGCATTAATTAAACTTTCAGGATTAACTTTAGTCTCATTTAACTCCCCACTCGAGCGCAAAAGAACAAAATTCGAAGCATATTCAACAGCACCAGTAAAAGTCAATTTAGGGAGCTCCAACAGCTTAAATTTCAAGTCTTGCGATTTTAAACCATGTACAAATTGAGTACATAATGCGTCTTCAAACCAGTCACTTGGAAATTTACAATACCTAGTAAGTTTTTTTAAATCAGCAGCAAAATCGGCAGGAGATTCCCCTTCTTTTTGGACCCTGTTCTGAAACTTTATTCTTTCGGCCAAAGGATTAGGTTCGGGTTCAAAAAATTTAGACAAAAGATTTGCTAAATCATCAAACGACTTTGTTTCAGGCTCGCAAGGCTCACAAAGATCGCATAACCGTTCATAAGCATGTTCCCCAATTGCATCCAAAAGATAGAGTGTTTTCTTTTCCTCAGACACATTGCAAATCTTAAGTTTGTTATTTAACCTTTTGAAATACGTTTTCCAGCTCGATTTGCCAGGTTTGTAAGGTTCAATTTGCAATCTAGGTGTCGATTTTTCACTTACCAAAGTACCATCACTATCATCAGAAGACATCTTCCTGAAAAATATAGTTATCAATTATAACAATCAATTATGTTTAAAGATTCGTTGAAACCTCGTCGCCATTACAGTGTTCTTGCATATTAAATAAAATATTATTGGAAAATTAAGTACATTTATTTGGTTGAACTAAACTAAATCTCAACATAATCAAAACATTCCATGTAAACATATCAAAAACCACATGACAATAAACAGGTGGTTAACAAATACATTACAACCATGTAGACCAAGAGCCGCCAATATGAAACCCTCCCCCCCCCCCCCCCCCCGGTGGGAATTTATGACTTATACTTTTTTTGTTGGTACTACCTACCAGATTAAGAATTCAGTTGTTTGCCTTTTTAAAATTACAGCATATTCCAGAAAACCAAGAAAAGACGGCCCACGAGGAGGCAGTCAAAATTTCTAAAGAGCAGCATAGGTCGAATTTGGTATCAAATTAAAGGTCCCACATAGCAGAGTACAATGCCGCAAACTGGACTTCAAATGGATGACCGAAACGGAAATGGCAGGCAAACAAAGTTTCCATTAAAATATATGAGTAAAACTTTAAAATGCAATAACTTCCGCCTCGGTCATCCATTTCAAGTGTAGTTTGCGGCATTGTACTCTGCTAATTGGGACCTTTAATTTGATACCAAACTTGACCTATGCTGCTATTTAAGAATTTTGTCTGACTCCTCATGGGCCATCCCCCTTAAGGGGTAAAAAAGTGATAATAGCTTAACAGAGTAGACATTTATGGCCATTATTGATATAGGCTACCAAGTCTTGTAACTTTATCTATAGTGGTAAAAAATATTCTCAGTTCACCGTTCCGGGACTTTTCAACAACACTGTATATAAAACATGTTATTTAACTTTTTCACCACAAATCTAAAAAAATTCATAATTATTTGGAAATCTATAAGCAGAGAGCTTCAGAACGACCCATTAATTAATAAATTGGCCAAGTAAAACTGTTAGGTTTTTCTGTCAAAAGATTTTTGAAACTGAATTATTTTAATGATGATAGTAGATTTTATATTTTTCATGGTTTTTTCGTATTTTTCGGGATGTGCTGTACAAATACAAAAATGTATATGTCGAAAATTCCCACGGGGGGGAGCAGGATTGGGAAAAACTGCTGTAATGTAATAGACAAGGGCTGTTTCATTAGCGGGTAAAACAATGTAAAAATTAGTACTTAAAATGTCACTAGCCTGATCAGCCGGTACATGTTATTCTTATGGACATCAGATTGATTACGTCACCGGCCTGACTCAAAATCGGCATTTTCCAACATCAAAGGAATGAAACAGCCCTTCTTTTGTTCATATGTTCCCCGCAGTCCTTGGGGGGAGGGGGGTTCACATCAGCCTCTGCTCTACCTACTGGTTTTATTATGCCTCATTCAATAATGAGTAAATAAGTTAAATTAAAGTTTTGTTTGAATTTAATATATAACGAGTCGTTGCCAGTCGATACTCGACGAATACAGCTCCAGTCTGAGCGCTAGGCAGATGGTGTGAAACTTGTATAAAATTAAAATTAAATACAATCACATAATTAAATAAACTAATTGTCTCTCCCAATACTACGAATGAAAACTGCATGTTGACAAACACCATCCTATTTCGTCAGTCATCATTGTATTTGAATTTGTAAGTTAACTGATAAGTAAACAGAAAAACTAAATAAATTAAAATGACAGAAGGGAGACAGGTTATTTTCATGAAGACAGCTGTTTGTTTTCATGAAATGAATCATATATGTTAGGTAAACTTACTTATATTACATGGAAACTTTGAAGCCCAATGGGGCAAAGCAAATTAAACTGAGGGTGACAAAAATTATTCCATGGCATCTACTCACAGTATCTAGATTTCTTGCATCTACTGAGAATTCCCTTTAATTTGACACCTCAATCATCAAAATCGGTTCATAACTAAAATAAATTTGATGCTCACAAGAAATTCCTTACGGAATTAGTAAGATATAGATATTAAAATACACAATTCCGTTAAAACATTACGGAACTTTTTTAGCATAGCAAACTAGCAGCTAGGGGTTCACCTAGTGTTTTTTTTCGACCAGCGTGTCATCTCAAATTTATTATGTTATGCCCTAGGCCAAAAAACAGTCCGGTGAAGTTAAGGTGACCAGGAAAAACCGCGGTTTGCTGTTGCTATTTTGATGTCTGGGAAAACTGCCGGGCTTTCGTCTCGTGTGTGCTGACTTATTTAAATCAATCTTACATCTTACATCTTACATCCGGAGTCTTCTCCACAATCCGATGGATCGGGGAATCGTCAATGTTCTTCCTTCGCTGTCTTCACGAAGTGAGCTCACCTAAGATGTTGGAACGTGTGCTCTTGAATGTAGTCAGCTATGGTATAGTACGGTCTGTCAGTGAGATATTGTTTAAGTGCTTTGTAAAAGGTTTTTGTATTAGTGATTGTTTTTAGTTTTTCCGGTAAAAGGTTGTAAAAGTAGGATCCTGAGTATTTAGGGGTATGACTGTATTTTTGTAATCTGTGCTGTGGTAGGTCAATATTACTTTTGTTGCGGGTATTGTAGGAGTGCTGGTCGAGTCTTAAGGCAGGTGTCAAATTTTTGGCAAGGACAATGGTTTCCAGTATATAGAGGGAGACTACGGTAAGGATGTTATATTTGGAGAAAAAGGGTTTGCAGTGCTCCAACGGATCAAGTCTAAATATGGTTCTTATTGCTTTTTTTTGTATGGTGAGAATTCGTTCCATGTTTGTTGATGCTGTAGATCCCCAAGCTACTACGCCGTAGCGCAAGTGAGAAGAAAAAAGGGAGTGATAGGCCACCAGTGTAGTCTCTTCATTAGTAATAGTCCTTATCCTTCTTAATACATAGAGTGCCGATGAGAGTTTCCTTCTAAGATGGTCAATGTGACTTTGCCAGGTGAGATTCTGATCTACAAAGATGCCAAGGAATTTAGTTGATGTTGACGTTGGGGTAGTTAGGCCATACCAGTCTTCTTCTAACTTATTTCTGTTATTGGGTGTAAAGTTGATGTGCACGGTTTTCGTTTTGTTGATGTTTAGGTTTAAAGAATTACAGATAGAAGTTGCTTTGTCCAAGGTTGTGTTGACTATATTACTATTGTTGATACTTCGTTCGGTTGGTATTACTATGGTCGTATCATCCGCAAATAAGATGCATTTGAGATTCCTGCCCAACAGTTCTGGTAAGCTGTCTATGTAGATCAGAAAATACAGGGGGCCCAAAATTGAGCCTTGCGGTACACCTTTCATGGTTGTCCTCAGAGATGATTTGATGCTCGTTATAGTACTGTGGTGTTGGTGTTGAATTTCGGTGAATTGTTGTCTTTCTGCCAGATAGCTTTGAATCCAATTTAATGCTGATCCCTGAATGTTAAACTGTTTTAATTTTTTAATGAAAATGTTCCAATCTAAATTATCAAACGCCTTTTGAAGATCTAGAAAGAGTCCAGATGCGTTCTTCTTTTCTTCCCAAATATTGTTTATGTCTTCACAGAGTTCAGCGATAGCTGTATTTGTGCCAAGTCCTTTCCTAAAACCATGTTGTCTTGTTGATAGTAGACCATTTAACTCTAGGTGTGTTACAAGTTGGTCATAGATAACACGTTCCAGTAACTTGGATATTGTTGGCAGATTAGAGATAGGTCTATAGTTACTTGGGTCTTGCTTGTCGCCTTTTTTATGTATTGGGAATATTTTTGCTACTTTGAGTTTTTTAGGAACTGTTGATTGTTTAATGGATGCATTAACAATATGGTGTACAGGTTTTATAATTTCGACTTTACAAAATTTAACTACTTTACCTGTAAGGTCAATGAGAGTATTCCGGGCGCCTCACCAGGGTCACCAAAACGGTAACTTCGTCTGCTATGTCGTCTGCTAACAAGGCATTTGCATTGTTTAGCAGACGACAAATTAGTCACCGGTAAACCCGGTGAGGCGCCCGGAATACTACCAATACCAATGTAAGTTTATCTCAACTTCAGCCGGGGACGGTGAAAAAAAGCTGTCTGAAAGTTTTGTTGGTCAGTGTCCCCATGTTTGGTACAGGTACACGGTACCAAAACTTAAAAGCAGTTCTGTGTGGATGACTGTGAAATCATTGACTACATAATATTTACTATCTATAGTATTTATAATTAATGTTAAAATTGTTTTTTATGTTTATTTTCAACGGCAAACAATGACTATTGAAATTTATTGACAAAGCATTTGAAACTTAGTTTCTATATGAAATTATGAGGTTTATTTTTATTCAAATAAATTAACTCTCCCACTGATTACTTTTCCTTTATATTAAAAAAACTTTTCGTTAAAAATAGACCAGTCAAATAAATTACTGAAAGACAACATATAATGACTGTTTGCTTTTTACCCTGTGAAAAGGGCAAGAGTAATTATGAATGAAGGTCGTCGTCTCGAGTGTTATTTCGTTCTCATTTTCAAGGGTCTTTCCTATTACCCAGTAATTACTGTTCTGAGACCAGCCTTGGAAATGATTGTTGTGTTTGTTGCTGCGATCTGACTAGAGACCACGACCATGTAGTGTACGGTCAATGGTGTAATATTTGGTACATATTGACAGCAAAAATTCAAGTATTTAAACAATTTAAATTTGGTGCGCTTTGATTTGTTCCATTTTGTATGCAGTTGTTCCGACAATCCGCTGTTCCGTTCCCGTAGTCTTAATTTTCGGTTCGTTTTGTTGTCATTTTTTTATTCATTGTTGACTTGATGAGTTTTGAGGTTAAGTTTAAGTATGGCTCTGCATAAAGAAGTTCTTGAAACTGTGAGAGAGGATGATTTTGTGGAGTATTATATCTTTCCCGCCATCCCCCAAGCTAGTGATAATGTAAAAGAATTGCTTGAAAGTGTTTTAGTTTC
Source organism: Neoaliturus tenellus (assembly GCA_030545055.2). Taxonomy (NCBI): domain Eukaryota; kingdom Metazoa; phylum Arthropoda; class Insecta; order Hemiptera; family Cicadellidae; genus Neoaliturus; species Neoaliturus tenellus. The sequence goes on along the minus strand of CM061532.1, from coordinate 14,659,027 downwards.
TGTTAAATCTATTTTTGATAAATACAAATATTCAACATACATCTGGCAAAAGGATGAAGTCAATCTGGTACCAAGATTTGATTGTGGAATACCTGCTGTTGATGATACAGGTATGGGACTATATTAAAATAAAATAACAATCTCTTTTCTGGGCCTAAGGTTCAATTTTAGGCCCTGTGCTTTTCATTATTTACATTAACGACATTTCTAATTTCTTCCCTCAAGAATCTTTAACTATTTTTGCAGACGACACTTCGCTTTTCACTAAAAACAGCAATGTCTCACAATTAGAAATAGAAACGTTTGGTCGGCTTGGAGCTCTCTCTCAGTATTTTTCAAGGATAAACTTAAACATCAACCCAAAGAAAACCAATTTCATGTTTGTTTCTACTTGCCAGAAGAAAAGAAGACTCGAAAGGGCTGGCTTGCATCCACCACTAGTTATGCTTGAAGATGAAATACTTGAAAGTTCTCCTTTTGTGGATTACCTGGGAGTGAGATTGGACGATAGTCTCCGGTGGTCGGATCACATCGACAAATTAGCTTCAACTTTGACTTTAAATGTTTTTGTCATTAGGAGTCTGGCAGTTTTCAATAATATCTCCCTTTGCAAGTTAATTTATTTTAGTCTCATAGAAAGCTACTTGCGATATTCGGTGGTGCTTTGGGGTTCTTCGAGTAAAATCAATTTGAACAGGATATTTGTCATTCAAAAGAAAGCGATCAGAGCTATCTGTAGGCTACGGCCTATGGACTCTTGCAAAGAGAAATTTAAAGAGCTCCAGATCATGACACTCCCTTCACTTTATCTTTTTGAAGTTATCAATTATGTAAAAGAAAATAATTTGATAGAGGCTCATAGTCATTCTTACTTCACTAGAAACCGTAATGTCAATTCATCTGTTCAGCATAACTTAAAACTTTTTGAAACAAAACCCAGTTATCTTGGTGTTAAATATTTTTCTCAATTACCGTCAACAATTAAGAGTATTGAAAATTTGAACAGTTTTAAGAAGAAACTCAGGCAGTACCTCATCGATAAGTGCTACTATGATCTACCACCTTTTCAATAATCCTGATTTTTCTCCCGCACATTACTACTATACCCACTCCCCAACCTTACCATAACCTGATTGGACAGCGTCAGGAGTTGACGGCCAAGTTTTAGCCACTACAAGGAAATTAAATTAAGGACGGGTCCCATGCCTTCGTGGTCTACGGGACAGACATAGGAGGTAACAGGTAACAGGTAATATTGAATACTAAGCCATTATTATTGTTTTATAGTATGTTTTACAGGCTGCTATTCACTTAGGCAACCTATCTACTTTTGTATTGGAAAATCATTGTAGGCTAGGCCTAGTCTTCATTCCTTCAAATATTATGGTTGAAGACCTATTTTTGAGAGCCTGTTTGCCCACCCGGATTTTTCAGCGTTAACTGTGGCAACTAATAGTGGCTGCACTTCCGTGCCCAGCAGAACTATCAAAGGAAAACTATCAATAGGCCCTAACATAAATCTATCGATTCACACAATATTCGGGTGCAGTTTCATAACTGGGCTACGATAGGCCTACTATCAAATGAAAATATCGATCGATCCGATTGACAGCACCTGATTCTTTAACAATATTTAATCCTATGAATCTAAATATTCAAGATAGGCCCAATCTTAAACTTCTTTAAAATGTGACTTCATATAAACAAGACCATTTAAACTGACCCAAAATAAAACAGTTTAAAAAGGCTAAAGATACAAATTAACTAGCTAAGAACTTGGTAACCTAGATGACAACTGAAATTGAAAAAAGTAATGGTACTGCAACCTAAATATCAAACAAAACCAAATTTGAATTTCTTGGCGAAACTTAGTTTTCCGACTCCACAGTTATTATCGATGTGGAAATTTCGATATTGCGATTGTCGAAACAACAACAATATTGAGTTAAGAAATGTATTACAGTATAATAATAAAACCTAACTATCTAACCGTACTCCGTCATCACTTTTATTGAAAATGATGTTTATAACAACAAAATCAATGGAGTTTGGAAACATTTAAAACGCATATTCCCTCCATACAATAGCAAAAAAATACCTTTCTGATTCGTATTTGGCAGCATTTGTGACGCCATTTTAGGTCTATCGAAGTCTGCTTCTTCCCACAATTAAAGATACACCGAAACAACCACAATAAACTTGATTAGTTTATTTTATTTTGTGTTGTTCTTTGGTAATGTTACAGGTTACATAAGCTAAAATTTGTACTTGTTTTTTTTTCAGTTATTTGTTTGCAATATAGGTAGCCTATTTGTTTAATTGTCAAAAGGTATGTTTATCGGACCTATTATTACAAAACTAAATCAGGTGATTAAATCTTAATCATATTGTGTAATTGTATCATCGATAGACTAACAGTTTTAATCCCAATATCGAAATTTCCACATCGATAATAAGGATGGAGTCGGAAAACAAAGTTTCGCCAATTTCTCTGTAAATATAGCATATGCCGTGCACAATAAATAAATAAGGGCCTACAATGAGCAAGGCAATGGACACCAGACAGCCTTTTGATAACTTAAATCACTTTTGGAGGAGAATAATTCTCTTGGCTACTGTGTACTGTCACCTCAAAAGACAATTCCGTAACAAATAAGAATGTGAAAAAGCCATAATACACTTGCAGCAGCACTACACTGCACTAGCCTGTGGAGTCCACAAATTAAATAGGCCTCAGATAAAATAACAGATTCAACGTTGAAGATATTACAGATACATGCCCATCTTACTTTAGGTCTTCACTGATGTGGATTCCCATATAGGATCCGGAGAAGGGGGGTTCCATTCAAGATGTAAATCTTACAATGTTAGGCCTACTTGCAACTGCAGAGCAGGGATTCTTTCTCTCTCTCAAACATAAAAATGAGCATATTTGTTTACAAAAAATAATTACAACCTACAGACATCTCCTAAATTGCTCAAGCTAGTTGTTTGTATTCTATCAATTAGCATCTAGTCTGTCTTTTGAGACTGCATTTTCAATTTTTTTACCATGGTGTCTCTATTTAAATTTTGCCTCTATTACTGTTCCTAGTTTTGAAATTCTATTGAGTCTTTTATTGACTACTAAACTGAAAATCAGCTCTTATGGTAGTAGGACATTTTAGTGTCAAACTTTAAAACTTATAGGCTAATGAAAATATTTAAAAAAATGTAAAACATTAAAAATAATATTTGTATTTTCTTTTCAAGAATTTAGATCAAAGACTTTAACAAACAGTTCAAGCTTCAAGATGTGTTCAAATCTGTAGATTTCATCAGACCCAAATATCCTTTTTCTATAATTTGATTAAAATATTTTTTCAGTTGAAAAACTACCCCCTCATCTCTATGGAGTCACTCACTACGGAGATAACATAGAAGATGAGTGGTTTATCGTGTTCTTGTTGATGAAAGCTACTCAGGAAATACCAGGTCTTGTGGCAAGGTATGTACGGTAGGTCTACACACTCAATTTATATTGGTAGTTATTTTTTATGTGGACGCTACTAGTTTTAGAAAGTTATTCTTAGCCTGAGGGTCTTAAAAAAAAAAAAAAAAAAAAAAAAAACTTTAATCAGACGAAGAGTACCGCACTGTAAGCGTTTTTATTCCCAAAGGCAGCCGTGTCCGCAAGGATCTTGGTAAATGCAACTTTACCTGTTGCCACTACATTGACTAAAACCACTTGTCCTTTGCCACAGTTTACAGCGCGCTGAGGCAGTTAGGTTGAACCAAACAAAGGTTATTCTCAGCTAAAATGCCCATTAGGCTTAATCACTTGGCAGAACAACTGTTTCCGCATATGGAGCGGCAGAAGGATGCTTCCGTTAGTCATCTGTCTTGACCCTTTTATAGCAGTCCAGACTGTCGGAAAATATGACAATCGTAAGACCTACTTTAAGGTAGTCACAAACAACAACAAAAAGTCTGTTTGGAGTGAATGAAAATATTTCTACCATTTTGAGCAAGAACGTATGTATAACCAAACTGCTGCACCGCATTATAAAAAGTACTTTGGCTTCCTTAGGCCTATATCCAACAAGTGCAAATTTTATAATTCAAAGGTTTGAGTTGAACTAAGGGTAATAATTGGGAAGAAGAGAGTAAAGAAACAAAGTTTAGGCAGTAAAATATTATTAATTTTTGGCTTGGTACCGGCATCATACCTTATAGTGATTTATTATTATCAATGTGCTTTGCCGTGGTTTATAAATTTCAGTCGCATAGGCCTTCAAAGAACTCACTTTTAAACAATAGGTTGGCTTGTTTTCTTTTCCATACATAAGATTCTTGTAAATTGTAATTATAATCATTGAATTTCCAAAACTGATCTAATATAATAAAAAACAGACAACTCAAAAAATGAAAACCTTTTTTTGTGACTTCGATCATTTGTATTAAATTTAGCTTTCAAACAATGGTCCTTTGAAAAATTCTCTGTATGGCGATTATTATTGTAATTTATTCTTGTTTCAGGATCGTAGATGTTGATGGGGAGTTTTTGCTGATCGAAGCTGCTGAACAATTACCAAAATGGGCAACTCCGGAGACTTGTGATAAGCGGGTAAATGGAAACTAATTTTCTAACTATGCGTTCATTGTACAGTAAAATCTCTATCATCTGGCTCATCATCAATCCGTCCCCTTCAGTATTCCGGGGCATGTAAAATGTCAATCGCTTGTATACAAAATATGGTACACACTGACAATCGGTTGCAGTTTCAACTAGTCCATTATCGGATGACCCAGGTTTCTCCTATAGATATAAAAAAGACAACTGGTTCTCTAACTGAGATGGTGAATAGGGCTATGAGTGAGCCGGCTTTCCCCACCCTGCTCCCCCCACAACTTTAAGGTGGTGCCGCCGCTGCACTGCGCTTCATGTCAGGTGACACTGTTAATATTGGTGCTTTCACTGCTTTTTTCTTTATTTACATTCTTAAATTTACCAAATGACCAACTTACGGGGGGGGGGGGGGGGGGGGTTAATTGCTCGTTCTCGCAGCACAGTGTTAGCAATCCAGTTGTTCTTTTTATATCTATGGTTTATCCCCCCCCCTCTACTGTTACTTAGCAGCCCCTTCTATATCCATGTTATTTGGGGATCCTGGTTAAAATAATCAGTTATATTGATGTACTTTTAAAAATTACATAAAAAACACAACACATGAGTGACAAAATAGACATTTAAAAACACGCGTATACTACCTGGTCACAAAACAAATGTGACTGCACTGACTGTTCATGTCTTGCCTGATGCCGCCGTCCCCATGTCACTAACAGTTGTACTTTGACCTCTTGCTGGTAGCATTATATGATTATTTTATATCGTCGTATGAAGTAAATATCCCACTGTTTGTTTTTACAAGTGTCTTTGCTTCGTATGAAGCAAATATTCGGCTGATTGTTTTAACCAGTGTCCCTAAATGAGATGGAAATTTTTTTAATGGCTTAATAGGGGGTCAGTCCATGTCAAATCAACACAAGGATTTTCTTCACCATCTCAGATTTGGTTGAAATTTAGCATACTTGTAGCCTCTGTAGAAACTAAGAAAAATACAAAATTTCATTGAAAAATATTTATCCGTTTAGGATTTAGAGCTATGTAAAGTTCCCAAAAAACGCCAAAAAAAGCTCGGCCGACTAAATTTTAAACTGCAATTACAGCTCTCCTAGTTGACTTAGAGAGATGGGAGTGGTGTCATTTTGTTGCATTTTGTATGCCCTTTCATAAGATATACATCACAATATATGTTAAGATAAAAAAAATTTTTTCAAAACCGAATTCAAAATTTGAATTTGAAATTTTGAAAAATGCGTACTTTTGAAAATTTTTAAAAAAATATATGTTTTTCACTATGTTTTTATAAGTGGATTCCCAAAGTATAATAATGGGATTCCAATGGGTTCACTTGTATTTAAATTTTATAGGGAACACAGTTTTGACGAAAATGCGCAAACTATAGGGAAAAAAAGCAAAAACTATAGGGAAAAAATGCGCATAGGAAAAAAAAGGTCATGATATTAACTTGTTTACCAGAAACATGGAGTATACGTAAAGTAATGCGTGAATTCAATGCGCCCAACTACATGGTAAGGCAAGCAAGAAGACTTTTAAAAGAAAAAGTAATACTCGCAAGTCCTGATCAAAAAACAGGTAAAAGCCTATCACAAGAAATTGTACTGACAGTGTGTTTGTTCTACGATAATGATGAAGTAAGTAGAATAATGCCAGGCAAAAGAGACTGTATTTGTGTGAAAGATGAAAATGGGTTGAAAACTGCAGTTCAGAAAAGATTAATTTTGTGTAACCTGAAGGAAGCATATGTTCTTTTCAAAGAGAAAAATCCTCAGATAAAAATAGGGTTTTCAAAGTTTGGGGAGTTGAGGCCCAAAACATTGCATTTTGGTTGGAAAAAGTGGTACACACTCAGTTTGCGTTTGTACAATCCACCAAAACGTTAAACTAATGATTGAGAATGCTCGTTTAGGAACATTGACTAATGGAGAATTTGCAACTTACAAACATTTTCTCGCTCATATTTTATGCAACCCTCCATCTATTGATTGTATCATGGGTGTTTGCAGTTCTTGCCCAGGAACAAATCAAATATCAGTTGCATTAGAAAATGTTTTTGAGGAAAATATGATTGAAAATATATCTTTCCGGCAATGGGTTGCAGTGGACCGGTGCAATCTTGAGATAATTCAAAAAAGCTCAACTGAATTCCTTGAGATGTTATGCGACAAACTTGGTCTGTTAGTTCGCCATGATTTTATAGCTAAACAACAAAGCTATTTTATGAACGAGGTAAAAGAAATATTGAAAGAAAATGAGTGTGTAGTCACACTCGATTTCTCAGAAAACTATGCATTTGTTGTTCAAGATGAAGCCCATAGTTACCACTGGTCAAGTGACTATGTAACAATACACCCGTTTGTAATTTATTATAAACAAGACGACAAAGTAAAACATATCAGCTATGTTATTATATCTGAATGTCTCGAGCACAATACAACAGCTGTCTACTGCTTTAAAAAAAAACTCATTCAGTTTTTGAAAAATTACTTTCAGTTTGATATTAAAAAAATGTATTACTTTTCCGACAGAAGTGCAGCGCAGTACAAAAATAAAAAAAAATTTTCTAATCTGTGCTTCCATTTCCAAGATTTTGGAATAGAGGCAGAGTGGCACTTTTCGGCTACAGCTCATGGTAAGGGAGCATGTGATGGTGTGGGTGGGACAGTAAAAAAGTTGGCTACCAGGGCGAGCCTTCAGAGACCTTATGAAAATCAAATACTAACGCCTCAACAACTTTTTAATTCGTCGATCCAAAATATTAAAAGTGTTAACTTTGAGTTTGTCAAGCAAGAAGAGTATATAGATACTGAAAAATACTTGAGTACAAGGTTTGAAAAAGCACAGACCATAAAAGGAACTCGACAGTTCCATGCCTATTTGCCCATTAAAAACAACTTGACCGAAATCAAAGTAAAAGCTTTTTCTTATGACCCAAATTACAGCACGGTGAGCACCACAAAACTAATTGGGAAAATGTCAATGGCAGATGTTAACGGTTATGTAACTGTTAAATATGACGGTAAATGGTGGCTAGCTTATATGCTAGATAAAAATGAAAGTGAAGACGAAGTAAAAGTCACATTCCTGCATCCAGCTGGTCCTTCCCCATCTTTTTCATACCCGAGTGGAAAACCTGACATTTTGTGGACATCTTTAAATGATATTTTGTGCACGGTTGACCCTACTACACCCACAGGAAGAATATACAAACTTTCTGAGGAGGACACCGCAAAATCAAATGAAGCACTGAAGCAATTAGACGAATAAGTTTTATTTGTCTAGCTCACGTAAACAAGGTAACTACAATTTTATTAAAGGCAATATTCAATACTAAAACATTTTTTGCTGTAATTTTTCAAGTCATCTAGATAGTAATTAAAATTCATAAAATTTAGTGCATAAGTATTGAGGAAGCAAAGAAACAATGAGGTTGTTAATATCGTGTTATTTATTTACAAATAAATCTTTTATGTATATCAACTTAATTAAATATTCTTAACACTATAATTTTTATTTATAGAGGCTTTCTTATTAAAAACATATTAAAAATGCTTTTTAATGTTTCTCCAATTAGCTTTATAAAAATAGTTCACATATTTTGACTAAAACCCTATAGTTTGCTCATTTCCGTCAAAACTGTGTTCCCTATAAAATTTAAATACAAATGAACCCATTGGAATCCCATTATTATACTTTGGGAATCCACTAATAAAAACATAGTGAAAAACATATATTTTTTGGAAATTTTTCAAAAGTACGCATTTTTCAAAATTTCAAATTAAAATTTTGAATTCGGTTTAAAAAAATTTTTTTATCTTAACATATATTGTGATGTATATCATATGAAAGGGCATACAAAATGCAACAAAATGACACCACTCCCATCTCTCTAAGTCAACTAAGAGAGCTGAAATTGCAGTTTAAAATTTAGTCGGCCGAGCTTTTTTTGGCGTTTTTTGGCAACTTCACAAAGCTCTAAATCCTAAACGGATAAATATTTTTCAATGAAATTTTGTATTTTTCTTAGTTTCTACATAGGCTACAAGTATGCCAAATTTCAACCAAATCTGAGATGGTGAGGTAAAAATTTAATAAAAACTGTGTTGATTTGACATGGACTGACCCTAGGGGAAATCCGATTCCGATAACGGAAAAGTTGGAACTGCAACAGATCATTGATATGTACCAAATTTATTAATACACAGTTCCAACATTACATGAGGAAATATAATTATTTGGTTTGTTCTTTACTTTAAGAAAGCAATTGTTTTGTTACTAACTTAATATGCTTTTAGAAAAAGTAAAGACTTTTCATTTAATTTTTATTTTCATGTTCAGGTCTACTTACATGGAGGATCAGTTCATTTGATTCCTGGTGAAGACAGGCTAGAGGTTTCCCAAGCAGTGGAAATAGTTTGGAACACTCCCGATGAGACTAGAGCTTCAGCCAGCATACAAGAAGCTATTGCCGCAAGAATAAATGGGTGAGTATTTCATTCAAATCTATGTACAGTAAACTCCCGATTATCCGCGAGCGGATTAACCGCGGTGCGGATTATCTGCGCGTGTTACGAAAAGCGATAAAATACCCATTAATAAAAAGTTAGACCAAACTGACAAGTTTTTTCCGAGCGAGACGCGCGCAGGCCTTCTCAGAACTCGAAAAGTAGGCTGGTACGCAATCTCCGAGCCACTGACGACAATACGCAGGCGTTTGCGCCAAGGTCGCTGAACTCCCCCTCCCACCATTCCTATCCTCTTTCTCTCCCGCCTACAGCCGTAGGCCCCGCCTACTCACGTGGCCAAACTATCCCCTCTCGTCAGACATTCAGTATCGCGTGAGTGCTGACGCTGGCCGGTCGATGTTTACTGTATTGTTCGTCTTTTATCGGGTATAGTGATTGTGTTGCCTGGTTTGGTATCTTTCGTTGCGGACGTCAATGGACTGCTCCATTATTTAGAGGAACAGGACGAAGACGCACAATTAGCTGAAAAACTTGTGTTACGAAAAATTCAATCACGGATAAAAAAGTGTTTCCAAAGCCAGAAACAAAAACAATTAACTGACTTTTTTTTAAGAGGGTGTAATTATTAAGCTACTGAATTCATGTTTACATTATTTTACGTCATACTGTATTCAATAAATTGATTTATCATGTTATAAATGTTTTCTATTTTATTCTCTTCTATTTTTCAACATGTTACGGATTATCCGCGATTTTCGTTATCCGTGGCAGCCGCGCCACCCAATTCCGCGGATAATCGGGAGTTTACTGTATAACATAGACGTTTATGAACTAACTCTTCTGGTTTACAGTCAATAGGCGTACTGTTTAGTTCATCAGGAACTTAAAAAAATGTTTTTTTATCCCAAATTTTTAATTTAAAACCCATTTTATATGCAGATGTTACAACTTTTTTCACAACCAGCAACAACATTGACAGTCTTAAACTACTGGCAGATGACACTTCAAAAACTGCTACTAATTGGTTCCATTCTAATGGTTTTCTTTCAACCATGTCAAAACAAAAATTAAATTTAATCTTAAATCTAATTCAACAAATTCTTTCAGTCAGCAATGTGTTGATGCAGTCAACTTTTAGGCTTAAATATTGATCTGAAACTAACGTGGCATGCTCATATGGATTATTTAAAAAAAAGACTTTCCCGAGTGATCCATCTTTTGTATAGATTAACGGATGCAGTCCCCGAAAGATATTTAAGGGCAGCATACTTTGCTTACTTCCAATCAATTTTTATATATGGTTTAATTCTTTCTGGTAACTGTTCAAGAATTGATGAAATTCTTGAAATCCAAAAAAAGCTAATGAGAACCATTAAAAAGTGTAATAGCAGAGACCACTGCAAACCAATTTTTATTAATCTTCAATTTCAATTAGCTAGGCCTATTATAAATTTCTAAATATTCGATTTTGCTATTGATATTATAAAAAATCCAATCTTTCTCACTTTTAAGAATTCAGTATATAACACACGCAATAAAAACCTTTCGGCAATAAATTTCACACGTCTAAGTAAAACTCTCAATAGTCATATTATAATTTTGTTAAAACCATACAATTTCTTGGAAAACAAAATTAATCCCTATCGTTTTAAGACATTTAAAAATAAATTTTATACGTGTCTTCTAAACAACCCCTTTTATTGTTTGGATGACTGTTTTAAAAACTGAAAATATAGATTTTTAGTTTAATATTGGGTTTTCCCTGCAATCAGTCTGCCTTGTTGTTGTTGCATGTAGCTTGTCATTAACTGGATTAATGTATCATAGATGAAATTAAGTTGTTCTGTCTTAGTCATTTAAGTTTTAGTTTAAGCTTGCTTCAACGCAGGTATGACGTTGTCAATGTATCACATTCTAACGACAATAAAGCACATTTATTTAATTTCACTGAAGTGATTTCCAAATTGATCTGTTTCAGGTACCCGGAGCGTATCGTGGACAACTTGCACAGTTGCAATGTGTTTGTCCCTGTGGGAGTGGCAGCCCTGTTGCGTGCCCGGCCCACCCTGGTGGCTCCCGCGGTCACTGCGTTCTGCCACCGCGACCCCATCGACCTCAAGGTCAGACAGGTCGCTTGTAAGGCTAAATGTGTAAATATGTAGAAAAACATGTTATGGTCTATTTTTGATTAACTGAAAATACATTACAGTCAAGACTATATTTTTAAAGCCTTTCATAATTAATTTGTAAAAGGGTGCAGTTTGCTGTGACATGTCATCATATTAATTGGGCTTCACAGGCTTGCCGAGCCATGCGGTACTTCCCGCCGGAACACTGTGTGATGACGAGGGTGACCTTCACCAAGTGTCTGTACGCGATGCTGACACACCAGAAGTACCAACCCGACCGCCGGACCGGCTGGAATCTACCGCCCACCACTGACCCGACCTACGTGGCTAAACTGCTCGGACTCAAGCTGGTCAGTGGGTTTTTAAAGTGATATATTGCGGCAATATTAAAGCAACTTTGCGGATTATTTTAAATAACCATTTTGATCACCCGTAGAGCTTATTGGTTGCTTTGGGTAGGCCTATCCAATGAAAATTTATGTATAGTGTGGCATCTGTTTCATTTCGAATTAAAGTGTCTCACTTATAAAATATACTATCGTAGTATTGGTGACGCCATTCATTGTACATGATATGTACTTTACTGAATAAAGATATTTGAATTTGAATATTACAGTAAAACCCCCCAGACTTGACTACAACTTGAAACCCCCCGAGTTGCTAACAGTATTCGAAAAAGCGTCATGTGACTCACTAATTATATGTGGCATTTTTTATTGTAACGTGATCATTGACATTAGATAGAATTTATGGTCGTTAGACTCGATTTCGTCTTAGATGTCCCTGCTTTTTGGTGTTTTTAACGTCCTCGGCAACTAGTACTACATTTTCTGGATCAGTATTTTCGACTTTTAACACTTTGGCTACCGTTATGCGGAAAAATCCCAAAATATAACACTGCCGGCTCATATGCTGAAATACATTGTCAACACAGAATAACATTTTTAGTCAAATAAATACTAATATATGAACATAGACGAGCTATTATATGAACCGAACTTAAAAATTACCTAAGTGTTATTTTCAATTATTACATTTGACCTAAGAACATATATAAGGAAAGTAAAAAAAATGATTGATTAATTAATGATTTCTTTCTTTAGTCTGTGGGGTTGTACACACTGATGCAAGCTCTGTTCTTAACAGACGACATTCTTAGAACATTTTGTAGAGGTAGCGAACGTGTTAATATCATCAAAACAGAACGCTGTTATCAAAATTGCTAACAAACATTTTTCTGTGAGCCAATCATAATTGAGGGCCGATATTACATGATCTTAACGAACAATCAGAGGGAATAAACTCAACACCAGGAAACTCAATGTAATCAAACTCAAGTTTGTGTTTGTAGTGTTTTATATCTTCATGTTTTTATCAACTTAATGTGAAACCCAACATGTTATCAATAGTATGAACCTGTGAAAAGACCGGCATGATCCTGTTCAACTGAGGTGAGTTTGCGCTCAAACAAAAAATGTTTAATCGGAAGTACTTGGTATATCACACTTTTACTAAAAATGTGTCGTTCAAGAATAGAATTCTTTCATATTATTTTTACTGTCATAGATTTAATTTTTCGATGTTTGCCCGTTAACTATTGACAAAATGTGGTTTTAAGTTCAATTGAGTTGTGTCCAATATAAACCTAATTGTTTGTTATTTAGCTGACTTACCTATTATTTCCTATTTGTTACTTATTTATAGTGGTAATGTTTTAGGCATGCGGTTTTGAAATCCTCGTGTCTCAGAGTAAAAGCAGTGGCCAAACTGATGAGCTGAGCAAAGACTGGCAACGCTACAAAGAGTCTCTGAAAAGCAAAGGATATTTCAAGGTATGGTATGATAGATAGATAGATAGATATTTTATTGATCATTAGACACAATGTGCAATAGATCACGTCAAAAATTACAGATTGTTACATTAATAAATAATATAACTAGATCCTTACATACTATAGCATAACACATGTAATATCACAATTAACAAATGCAAAATAAATAATATTTTATTTATTTTGCATAGATAGTTATGACTACAGATGTATTTCGTTTAAGGATTACTTACTTACCCTACTGTAGTAGCTGTACAGATCTTAGTTGATTTTTGTCCACTACAAGTTTACCAGTTCAGAAAACTGTAATGTCACAGAGGTGTATTGTTAGTAAAAAATTTCTTAATTGACAAATTGAAAAATATAAACTGGCTGGGTATCCTAGAGCTTTCAGTGCTCTCTTCACAGTGCTCAAGTTACGAGTTTGATCCCTGACAAAGTTGTGTCTGGACCCGGTTGCCATTTGTCATTGGGCTTTTAATTAAAAATTCTTCTTTCTAAAAGGGCTTTGTCTGTTACATCCCTTTTCCTCTCGGCCTACCTTACCGATTTTGATTTTTAATATTGTCATTTTAAAGATTATCTAGCGTGTGTGCGAATGGTGATTAAAAAGGTCATTTGGTTTGGCCATCGCCTATGTGGCCTTTGATTTATTTCTACAGGGCGCTTCAAAATATTGACCAACTTTCTTTATAAGATTTTAAAATGTGAATTGTAACTTAACAAGTGATCACTTCAGGTAAATTTTTAAGTCAGATTGTAAAAAAAAAATGGATAATCAAAATAGGCTAAATATTGTTAAAACCGTCTTTTTTGTTTTTATACTACAATGTTCTCTTTGATAGTTCAAAGTCATATGATTTTTTCGAATTGTAGTAAAAGGGGAGTTTCTTACAAACATAAAGAAATATATTACAAAATGCGCAATTTGAGCATGGAGCCTCTAGTTAATTTGATGGTATATAGCAACAGGTCAATGCTAGATGGTCACTAAATCTGAATTTGGAAGCAATACTATGTAAAATTCAATGTAAGTAAAAATAAATCCTTAGCCTATCTCAACTTAAAATTTTCTCTTATTGAATTTTCCATAGCAAAATTTTATGACCATAATGAGACTGTCTGGACCAAAGGAATGAAAGGTTTTGTTTGCCTGACTAGTGATTGGATAATAGATTTAAAAATAATCCTATACTATAATACGAGCAATGTCTGAAGGGATGTGTGTTCCACGATCTCGAAATCTAGTGGGTAGATTTTGCTTAAACTTTGCATTTAAGACTGTTTTGGCCCAAAAATAAGTTTAGGAACAGCCTCAATCCCAGGAAAAATCTAATTTGGTCTATATTTAAGTTTGAAAATCGTAATTTTTAACATTGGTCTTATGGGTTACTATTTTGGTAACGAAATAACAACTAAAAGTAAACAAAAATAAATGAACATTAATTTTAAGCAGTTTTTAATAGCTGTTATCTGTGAAGAGTCTGGTGTAGATTTAATAGCTTGATTATGATGGCACTATAACAAAACTAATAAAAACCAACGAACAAGGCTCGGTTAACCTGGTACTCGAAAGATAATAAGATAGGAAAACTGAACATGTCACCATATCCTCTAAGACGTTAGAACCTGATAATATTGACATATCGTCGAAGGAACAATACCCCCTGTCTACCATTTTGTTATTGCTTTTTTTGTATCCCAGAAACAGCAATGTGATTACAAAGTCATTGCGGCTCTAGTTTACTGAAAATCTAAGAGATAGTGTTACTATAGCGATGTTCTAATATCACTCCTTTTCAAAGATCATGATTCTTCTTAACGTAAACTCCGCCTGTCTAGATGATATTTAGTGTAACCGCCTAAGTGACAGAATAACATAAATTCTTTTAAGGTACTACTAGTGAAATACCGTCTATCTGAATGAAAGCTGCAAAAACTAAGGATCAATACTGCCTCGAATCCATTTCTTGTAAAATAATTATTAGGGGTGTGCGGATAGTGAAATTTGACTTCGGATCGGATTCGGATCGGATAGTTTAATTTCGGATCGGATTCGGATCGGATAGTAAGGGGTTCGGATCGGATAATATTCGGATTCGGATACTCGCACGGACAGAGTGAACTGTTATATTACTCAGAATTAAAATACAAATTAATTAACAGTGAAATCTTAGGACTCCTAGGAATGCATGAAAAATTTTATATTTGTTTAATATAGAAATGTAGGCATACATTTATTTTTTTCGTTAAGTATTTGTTCAAAACCAGAATTATAATTTACATTGTGGACAAATACTTTACAATGACATATAAAGAATTTTATTGTGTTTTTAGTGTGCATGTTTGATGTTGTCCTTGAGTTGTATAGCCTATATTATGTTAAGTATGATACCATTTCATATTTGTGTGATTTTGTGCATTAGGCCTATAGGCTTATTATAATATATCATAGCCTATATAATATAGTTTCATATATTCTGCTGACTACAGTAGATCACATCCAAAATAAATTCACTACAAGGCTATCGGTATCAGACCAAGTTTTAACTTAAGGTAGGCCTATTGTTTAGCTCTAAAGTCGGTCAATCAATAGACATTTGTAACTATTTGTTTTTGGTGAGATAATCTTTTAACAAATTTGCTTAACCTAGGTAAATTTTTCTTTCTCAGAATTAGGTAATTTTCACGCTCATTTTTTATTTGAATACTACATTGATAGTAATATTTTGAGTAATAACTTAGGGTTATGATAAAAAAAGGTCTATTTCATTCATTAGGCCTAGGCTATATGCAAGTTTTGATATCTTTGAGTCACTGTGATGACATTACTGTTTAACATTAGCCTAGGCCTACACCTTCATGTAAGCTACAGTCTTGTTTGATTTTTAAAATTAGATTGCTAAGCTTACTTAGGTTCAATAATGCAGTAACATGTAGGCCTAATACTTTTAACAATTTAGGTTTTAAACTTACATCCGAATTTGTTTTAGGCCTACTACAATGAGCTCAGTTAAAATAAACATTCCTATCTCAAAGAATTTATGAAGTGGAAGCAAGTCACAAGTCTCAATTTCAAAATAATAAAACGGCATTATTTTATTTTTCTACAAAGAACTTTTTCTGATGTCTTAGTTACCCTACCCTTACCTTTAGAACCAGCTTGCACAATAGGCATTCCGCCTGTTCTTGGTTTTTCTCAAAATATTTCCAAATCAAACTCTTTTTCTTTCTTGGCTCCATAACTGAGTAGGTTAACAACTAGCCTATCCGATTCTAAAAAATTAAGTTGATCAAAAGGTACAGTTCGTAACTTCAATTCAAATTTTATCTCGTACGCTGTCGGCTGAAGCAGTATTCCCAGACTTCCAGAACATCGTACCACACGATAATAAATTATTGCACGCCACAATAATGTCGTGTCTATCCGAAGTCATCTCTCGGGGAGCGCAGGGGAATCCTGGTGAGGCTGGAGCCGAGGCACTAGTAACATCCACGATGGAACTTATCGTCTCGGCCTGCGA
The DNA here is from genome assembly GCA_030545055.2 of Neoaliturus tenellus. Classification (NCBI taxonomy): domain Eukaryota; kingdom Metazoa; phylum Arthropoda; class Insecta; order Hemiptera; family Cicadellidae; genus Neoaliturus; species Neoaliturus tenellus. The sequence goes on along the minus strand of CM061532.1, from coordinate 14,642,452 downwards.
CCAGTCTATGCCGCGAAGGAAACCCCGACGCGACAAACAACCCGTTTACTGGTGGACTGAAGAGATTGCGGAACTCAGAAGAACATGTTTAAGAACTAGACGAGCCGCCACTAGAGCGAGAATTCCCGCAGACAGAGTTCGTAAGTCGGAGGCCTATAAAGCTGCGAGAAAATCTCTCCGCCAGGCGATCAACAGGAGCAAGGTGAATAGCTGGAGGAGACTTCGTGACGACGTTGATTCCGACCCGTGGGGCCTGGGTTACAAACTTGTAACACAGAAACTCGGCGCCCGCTCTCCACCTTCCATCATGGAGGGCGCCACCATGGGGAGGATCGTCGCTGCGTTGTTTCCTGAACATCCACAGCGACCGCCGGTTGACTTCGGACGGGTAGAGGACGTTCCACTTTTCACTTTCGAGGAGCTGGAAACCTCCGTTCTCTCCCTGAAGAGCAACAAGGCTCCTGGCCCGGATGGGATTCCCAGTGAGGCTTTAAAGAAAGTATTTTTAATCAACGCTGACTTGTTGTTGAGAATGTACAATGCCTGTTTGGTAGAAGGGGTGTTTCCGGCTCCCTGGAAAACAGCCAGGCTTGTACTGATCAGCAAGGGCAAAGGTGATCCCGAGCTGCCGTCGTCCCACAGGCCTCTCTGCATGTTGGACACGGCTGGGAAGCTGTTCGAGAAGCTGATCCGTTCCCGCCTGACTTCTGCCGTGGAAGCTGCCGGGGACTTATGCCCCCGTCAGTACGGCTTCAGAAAGGGACGGTCAACGATCGACGCTGTCACCGAAGTTCAGAGAGCTGTGGAGAGAGCCGAGAGCCACAACCATTTCTCCCGCCGAGTAGTGCTTCTTGTTACGCTTGATGTCAAGAATGCCTTCAACTCGGCGAGGTGGGTCGATATGTTGGATGCGCTTCGCAACACCTTTCGTATTCCTGCATATCTGTTGCGGCTCGTCGAGGATTATCTACGCTCTCGAAGCCTGATTTATGACACGAGGGACGGAACGCGGACGATGGAAGTCACTTCTGGTGCCGCACAAGGTTCAATACTCGGCCCGGATCTCTGGAACGTTGCCTATGACAGCCTCCTGAGGTCCGAGATGCCTGAGGAAACCACTTTGGTTGGGTACGCCGATGACGTCGCAGCTCTCATTGCTGCACGCAACGTTGAGCTGGCCCAACTGAAGTTGAACCGAGTTATGCGGGTGGTCAACAACTGGATGTCCGATCACGGTCTCTCACTTGCTCTCAGTAAGACGGAGATCGTGATTCTTACGAAAAAGAGGATCGACACCGTCGTCCCGTTTCGAGTGGGAAGGGAGGTGGTCACATCAACTCGTGCCGCCAAATACCTCGGGGTTATGGTGGACACCAAGTTAAGCTGGAGGGATCAGATCTTCGGTACGGCGGACAAGGCCGCTAAAGTAGTGACTTACCTTAGTAGGCTGATGGCCAATGTCGGGGGTCCCCGATCCAGCAGAAGACGTCTGTTGATGTCCGCGGTCCAGTCCGTGCTTCTTTACGGGGCAGAGGTGTGGGCAGGCGCTCTAGATAAGGAGTGCTACAGGTTGCGACTCGCCCGGGTTCAGCGTCAAGCTGCGCTCCGGGTGTGTTCCGCCTACCGGACAGTGTCCGAGCCTGCCGTCCTGGTGGTCGCCGGAGTCATCCCTGTCAAGCTCTTGGCAGGGGAGAGGAAAGCGATTTATCAGAGACAAGGCGAGATCGGCAAGGACACGGCAAGAACAGAAGAGCGCTCCCGAACCTACCAGCAGTGGCAACACAGCTGGGAGCACGACACCCGAGGACGATGGACTGCGCGACTTATCAAGCAGGTCCAACCATGGGTGGAACGGCGGCATGGGGAGGTGGACTACTACCTGACCCAATTTTTGACAGGTCACGGCTATTTTCGGTCGTACCTGAACCGTATGGGAAAGACCGGTTCACCGGACTGCATTTATTGCCCGGGTGTTCCCGACGATGCGGAACACACATTCTTCCACTGTCCCCGTTGGGAAGGGCCCCGCCTGGAGGCCACACAAATCTTTGGTGCATTTTCGGTGGACTCGGTCTGCCAAAAGATTTTGGAGGATGAGGGCAACTGGGATTGTTTGTCACAGTTCGTCCGGGGCATCCTCCTGGAAAAGAAAACCGATCTGGACCGTGAAGTGGCCCAGATCCCTTGATCGAGTGGCTGGATAAGGAGCGAGCCCCACGGGCGTAAGCCAAATTTAGGCCTAGCCTGACGTAATGTGACAAACAATTCCAGGTTAGATTCCTAAAGAGTAGAGGAGGTTAAAAAAAAAAAAAATAATGTCGTGTCTATAAATGTAATTTAGTGATTGATATCGGGAATGATTTGATTTTGTGATATTTTAGGCACGAAAAATAAATTATTTTCCAAAACTATCATTAATTATCTTGAAAAATTACGGCAAATCTTTGGGAAGAAAATCAAAATCAATCAAAAATCAAAATCAAATCGTTTATTTGTCATATCACAATACATAGCATTGGCAATTGTCAAAATCAGCCTAAAAAAGGCTGCGGTCAAATTAATGAGGCTATAAAAGAGAAATTACACAGTACAATGGTATAGGCCCAAATTACCTATTAGGTCTAACTATAAATTAACTATTAACTATAAATCTACATCTTAATAAATAAAACAATAGTAACAACAATAAAATTCAATGTTATTTAACAGACAAATAAAGTTCTGAGAAGTTAAACAGTTAACAAACATTGTATGGCCTATTTATAAATACAATTGCATAAAGGAAGTGACAGGACAAATACAAGTGAAACTATCCACATAAAGTTATTGACTGTTCTGACATAAATTCATTGATCGAGTAAAAAGGATTCTGAATCAGCCAATTATAAAACTTGGTTAAAAACAGTTTATGGTTATCTGAAAAGTTGCTGTGGATTGGATTTAATTTGTTGAAAACTTTAATGGACATAACCATATGGCTCTTGAGTGTTTTACTTAGCCTAGAATAAGTTCTATTTATATTACTATTGTTTCTAGTGTTATATGAATGCATGTCTTTACAGAGAGTTGCAGTAGGTGATTTTTTAAAGGCGTACACAACAAGGTCATAAATGTACATATTTACTACAGTGGGTATTTGCAGCTGAATGAATAATGGTTTGCAGTGTGCATCAAAATCAGAATTTGTTAAATTTCTAACTATTTTTTTCTGTAAAAGAAGGATGTCATTTATTCTAGTGTTATTACCGTAAAAAACAAGACCATATCTATATATACTTTGAAAAAGAGCAAAATAAATCATTCTGGCATATTTGTCATCCACTAATGGTTTAATATTCCTTAATAAGTATACTACCCTAGATAGCTTAAGTACTATATGGTCGATATGCGAATCCCAGTTCAGTTGGCTATCTATGTATAGGCCTAAAAATTTTGCACTACTGGAGCATGAGTCATTCGTAGGTTTATGCTAAAGAGAACAGTTTGTGTTTTGGTTGTGTTTAGCTTAAGGCTATTAGTTTGGAACCAGTTGTTGACACTATCTATTGCAGAACTAACCAGCTGGGAAAGATGGCTTTTATTATCACTGACAGACACTAGGGTGGTATCATCTGCATACAGAATGGTATTGGTAGGTTGGGCAATGTTACTAGGCAGGTCATTTATGGCAATGATGAAAAGAAGGGGTCCCAACACAGAACCTTGAGGTACTCCGCAGTCTAGTGTTACCTCATCTGACCAATTTCCATCAATACATACTCTCTGCCTGCGATTTTTAAGGTAAGACTTGAAAAAAATCCAAAACCGAGCCTTTAACTCCATAAAAATTTAATTTAACAAAAAGATCCTCATGATCAATGCAGTCAAATGCCTTGCTCAGGTCACACAGGGTGGCCTGAGCAAAGGACTTATTTTCAAATGCATTTATTACTTCGCGGGTCAGACAATCAATGGCATCCATTGTAGACCTTCCAGAGCGAAAACCAAACTGAGACATACAGAGAAGATTATTCTGTTCGAGATAACCACTCAATTGATCACACACCACTATTTCTATAACCTTTGATACTGGGGAAACAACGGATATAGGCCTATAGCTATCAGGAACCTCTCTCGAACCTTTTTTAAAAACGGGACAGACTCGTGACACCTTAAGTTCTTCCGGAAAGAACCCATTCTTTAGGCACTGATTGATGACTTCAGTAAGAGGATGGATAATACTCCCTATAATATGCTTTAAAAGGTTGTTAGACATATTGTAATAATCTAAAGAGTCTGAGTTTTTTAACCTTTTTACCGCATTGAGAACATTTTCCGATGTGACAACTTTCCAAGAAAATTCAGAGGGGGCACATGGAGCATTTTTTACCAAGTCATGAGGGGTTAACCTAGATTTCACAATCTGACTCTTAATATTACGAACAGATTCAATACAGAAGTTATTGAACACTTGAGGTGAAATTAATATTTTATCGCTATGTGAGGATACAGAGGCAATACTTTTTTTGATCAGACCCCAAGCAGTTTTACATTTATTTTTACTTGAATCTATTTTCTCACTGTTAAATGCCCTTTTAGCCTTAATGATACCATTTCTGTATTCACTCTTTAGTTTTTGAAGTTGTTGTTTAACCTGTGGTGAGTTTGTTTCCTTGAAGAGTTTACTTAATCCAAGCAGGTTTCCTTTCATAACTTCCAACTCCACAGTATACCATGGATTTTTATTAGGCCGAGGATTACTCTTTTTCCTCTTAACTACCATGTTATAGTTAACTGCATTTATTATCTTGGAGAAAAAACAAGAGAACCATGAAACATTGATATACTGAGCAAACAAAAAATTATCCCAGTCAAAAATATCAAGTGTAGAGTGGATGTCATTAAAACTTGAAAATCAGTGTGACGTCGGCGAATGAGTACAATAACTAAGTATTATCGTGTACTTGGAACACTGTCGTCTACTGCGCAGGACAACAGAATCAAATAGCCACAGACTAAAATCGTGACACTCGGTCAATTCTGGTGTTCTCCCATACCGGTTAATTCCAAATCGGTGGCTGTGGAGTGCTAGCGAGGGTTCACTAGCGCGCGTTGTGGTTGGAATCTGAACCTAACTCTACAGCCAATCACGACCACTGTTACAATGGGTTGTTTTACTCCATCCGCTTGAGTCGCTAATATATCAGATTTGTTTTGATAACCATTGCCTTGAGTGCGCTATATCCTGGGGACATCCTAATACCTGGAGTGTCAATATTAGTGTTGACTGTCTTCAATTTTAAAGTTTTCGAGAGAGATGATAATAATTAATTTTATTGAGTCGTGTTTTAAAATCTAACAATGTATTGGACCTAGAACGAACGCGATCGTCAGTATCATTCCAAATGTAGTTTTTGGGGGGTTTAAAGGATTTTATGCTCATATACACTATCTATCCGAAAAAATCGGATATTTTTCGGATCGTATCCGACGCCTGTTGTACATTCGGATCGGATCGGATATCCGAATCCGATCCGGTTTTCCGGATATCCGCACACCTCTAATAATTATGTACATATTCATTTGTGTCAAGCATACTAAAATTACTGTTTGTAAAAATTAGACAGTTTAATACATAGCTAGAACAGTTAATATATTAGCATATATAAACAAAGGTTGCAATGTACAATATTTTCAATGCTCTTTCCTGCAAAATAAAAATTTATTATCAAATTCAACATTCAATTTAAAAAATTACAGCTATTGATCTTACTACAGTAAACTAAGGTAATTTTTAAAATCAAAGAACACCTAGAAATGGATAAAATTTTGACGAAGTGCTAGGCCAGTCAGGTGGAGGAATAACACAAGTGAAAGAATTAAAGTTCTTCTTCTTTATTGCGGTTCCTAAATTTTCCAAATATCGTTATCATCACCCATACTGTTATTCCGCTCCTAAGAACTGTCTATGTGTTATTTTTTCCTTTCCTGCTTGTTAACACGAGAATTATCAGATATTCCGTCATGACAAAACTGTTTAAGCGATAATCGTTTGTGTTCCCTAAATCGTTGTCTGTGGATTCATTATATTATAGTCAGTAACTGTTACTTTGCAGAACGGTTAATGTTATTTTCATTAACTATTACTAAGTAACAGTTAGTGAAATAATGCTCGTGTAGAGGTGTGCGGATATCCGGAAAACCGGATCGGATTCGGATCGGATTCGGATATCCGATCCGATCCGAATGTACAACAGGCGTCGGATAGGATCCGAAAAATATCCGATTTTTTTCGGATAGATAGTGTATATGAGCATAAAAAGCTTTAAACCCCCCAAAAACTACATTTGGAATCATACTGACGATCGCGTTCGTTCTAGGTATGAATACAATGTTGGATTAAAACACGACCCAATGAATAAATTATTATCATCTCTCTCGAAAACTTGAAAATTGAAGACAGTCAGTCAACACTAGTATTGACACTCCAGGCATTAAGGTGTCCCCAAGATATAGCGCACTCAAGGCAATGGTTGTCAAAACAAATCTGATAATTAGTGACTCAAGCGGATGGAGTAAACAACCCATTCTAACAGTGGTCGTGATTGGCTGTAGAGTTAGGTTCCGATTCCAACCACAACGAGCGCTAGTGAACCCTCGCTAGCACTCCACAGCCACCGATTTGGAATTAACTGGTATGGGGAACACCAGGATTGAGCGAGTGTCACGATTTTAGTCTGTGGTTATTTGAGTCTGTTGTCCTGCGCAGTAGACGACAGTGTTCCCAAGTACACGATAATAATTTGTTATTGTACTCATTCTCCGACGTCACACTGATTTTTCTCCCAAAGATTTGTCGTAATTTTTCAAGATAATTAATGATAGTTTTGGAAAATGATTGATTTTGCGTGCCTAAAATATTACAAAATCAAATAATTCCCGACATCAATCACTAATTACATTGATAGACACGACATTTTTGTGGCGTGCAATAATAATTTATTATCATGTGGTACGATGTTTTGAAGTCTGGGAATACTGCTACAGCCGACAGCGTACAAGATAAAATTTGAATTGAAGTTATGAACTTTAAATGTGATCAACTTAATTTTCTAGAATCGGATAGGCTAGTTCTAGTTGTTAACTACTCAGTTATGGAGCCAAGAAGGAAAAAGAGTTTGATTCGGAAATCTTTTGAGAAAAACCAAGAACAGGCGGAATGCTAATTGTGCAAGCTGGTTCTAAAGGTAGGCCTAAGGGTAGGGTAACTAAGGCATAATAAAATGTTCTTTGTAGAAAAAATAAAATAATGTAGTTTTATTATTACTGAAATTGAGACTTGAGACTAGCTTCCACTTCATAAATTCTTTGAGATAGGAAAGTTTTTATTTTAACTAAGCTCATTGTAATAGGCCTAAAACAAATTGGGATGTAAGTTTAAAATCTAAATTGTTAAAAGTATTACATGTTACTGCATTATTGAACCTAAGTAAGCTTAGCAATCTACTTTTAAACATCAAACAAGACTGTAGCCTACATGAAGGTGTAGGCCTAGGCTAAACTTACTGTTAAGCAGTAATGTCATCACAGTGACTCAAAGATATCAAAACTTGCATATAGCCTAGGCCTAATGAATGAAATAGACCTTATTTGGTCATAACTCTAAGTTATTACTCAAAATATTACTATCAATGTAGGTATTCAAACAAAAAATGAGCCTGAAAATGACCTAATTCTGAGAGAGAAAATTTTATCTAGGTTATATAAGCAAATTTGTAAATAAATATCGAAAAAGATTTTCTCACCATAAACAATAGTTACAAATAAATGTAGCCTATTGATTGACCGACTTTAGAGCTAAACAATAGGCCTACCTTATGTTGAAACTTGGTTTGATACGGATAGCCTTGTAGTGAATTTATTTTGGATGAGACCTACTGTAGTTAGTAGAATATATTAAACTGTATTATATAGGCCAAAATATATTATAATATGCCTATAATACACAAAATCATACAAATATGATATGAATACTAAAATTCTTTATTCACCATTGTAAAGTATTTGTCCAAAATGTAAATTATAATTCTAGTTTTGAACAAATACTTAACAAAAAAATCAATATATGCCTACATTTCTATATTAAACAAAAATAAAATTAACATTTTTCATGCATTCCTAGGAATAAAGTGCTAAAATTTTACTGTTAATTAATTTGTATTTTAATTTGTATTTTGTATTTTAACTGAGTAATATAACAGTTCACTCTGTCCGCGCGAGTATCCGAATCCGAATAAAATCGATCTGAACCCCCTACTATTCGATCCGAAACTAGACTATCCGATCCGAAACTAGACTATCCGATCCGAAGTCAAATTTCACTATCCGCACACCTCTACTCATCACTAATATCTTCTGCCACTAATTGCAATAATTGATTCTGTTTTCCATCCGATTGCCCCAACAGGAGCTGCTGGAGGGCTCGCAGGAGTACTGTCGGCTGGAGGCCGAGGCCAAGGGGTACTTCCGCAGCCACGGCATCCAGTCGCAGCCGGCCGCAGGGCAGATTATCCTGGAGCTGCTGCACAACTTGGACGTTGACGCGGAACAGCTCCGGAGGGACGAGTCCTCACTTCCGCCTGACGACGGTATGCAACAATGCTACAATATACAGTAACTAATACGTTAACTTTTTACATGTAAGCCTGCTAATGGACAGGTTCTGAATTTCAGGAACAACATTGTTGTCCCATCGTTTGACAAACTTCTTAACTTTGCAAATTTTGGATAGGAGTTGCCAACAGTAAATGTTAATTTCTGGTGCTCAAATACCTCACCAAGGAAAACACAAAGAAAAATTAATTGCTTGAATAGATTACATTTTGTTTCACATCCCATTTTTTTCACTAATTATATTAAATGTCAACCTAAGTTATGTGACATTCTACTCAAGAGGATAGTTGAAAAATATTATTATGTCAATCAACCTTTCACACGCACACCATTTTAAACTTTTGAAACAATACTGGAATTTATAATAATTTTAAAATTTGAAACTCACATAGGCCCTATATAAAAATTAACTCTTTAATCTGACAAAATATAACTCTAAACGTGGTACAAATTTTAAAACTAACTGCAATAAAAAAACAATTTTTATAGCTAGTTTTAATGACTTGAAAAATTCACTCGAAATTAACACTTTGGCAGAAGCTAAACTTTTTAATGATTTCTTTGGTAAATCCTGTATTAAATTTTGTTGTGTAAAATTCTTTTAAATTTAAAAATGCAAACAAGTAGAATTATTAATTTTATGAATAAATAGCATTGCGACAAATTTTTTTATAGGTTTACCATAAAAATAAACTAGTACTAAATAAATGAGTAAACCTTATTAAATATATTATATTCCTCAAACATAAATTAACATAGTGATAAATTAGCAGAGATCTTGCACAGTACAAGCACAACTAGGCTTGTTTAAAACTGTTTAGGTAGTAATAATTTGATACAAAAAATATTGGCTAGATAATGCTACAGAGGGTGGTTAGAGTTAAGGTTGCCCCTCAACAACACGATCATACATCCCGATCGTGTTATTATCGTGTAATTATTGTGTTATTATAATTAGATCGTGTGAATCCTGATCCTGAATTAAAGATTCTGACAAATGAATCAGCTGCTATTTGTCAGTAACAAAGCTACATCTCATCTGATCCATCACACTCATCCTTGGCTTCACACTCATATTCACCTTAAATTCGCACTGTAGTGTTTCAGTGTTGTGTCAGTGTTTCAAGAAAGTGTCTAAGTATCATATTGTTGCAGCAGCCATTTTTCATAGGTTAAACTTATAACAGAATCTTTACAATTTGGTAGATAAGCTTAAGTACTCACCCCACAATCTGGTCCCTAGATACATTCCTCAATGTCGAATGACTCATTTATGATTGGTCTATCAAGTATGAACTGACTTTGTCATGTTAGCATCACATGTTTCAGACGACAGCTGGCTGGATGTGTCACCAGCTGAGTTGGACCGCATGATGGAACAGCGCTACGGCCGCAAGCTGTCCCACCCTGCGACCGACCTCCCCGCTCAGCTGGTGCAGTTTCTCAATCATGTCAGTTCGGTGGACGGTGCTGAGTTCCCTCAGTAAGTCTTAACATAAAGCGACATATTCAGCCATGTGTTTTTACCATTTCACTGTTCCTGTTTTTTGTTATTGCTTTTCCATGGTTATTAGAGCATTTTAGCTCCTGGTCATACTCTAAGACTAATATTTTTGTGATTTATGAAATATAAATTCAAATTGTTTTCTTGTCAGACATCAAATAATTAATGGCTGAGGCTGATATCAGTAGAATCGGAATGCTACTTAACAATATTTCACATTCCTTGGCATTTCCCTCCATAAGTTGGTGAACAAAGAGTTGCTCAAGGCAATTTTAGAATCTCAAATAATTTCTTCGACTGTACATTTATCCACTTGGAAATTTAAGTATCCTGAAATGAAATATCCGTCTACTACAGTAGGATTCACGAAAATAGTCCGATGAGAGTCGAAACATTGTTGCCAAATTTATTCTGAAACACATTTTTGTACTGTATTTCACATGGTAAATATAACAAAAAATGACAACATTGCAGGGCGAGAGAGGGTGAAAGGGGACACAGCTGTTAACATTTTCATCAGACTATTTTTGTGCATCTTACCATAGCAAAGTTTTGAGATGAAAAGTGTTCATCTGAAATATTTTAGAAGATGAATTAATATTTATGGTGATGAACAGATTAGTTGCCTTGTAATGTTAATGTTTGTAGATTTATTTGATTTTCTTTTGCTGTACAAGAGCACACTCCAACTTTTTGCCCTCTTTCAAGAGTAAGACTTCTTGTTCTGTTGATGATTTAAAGTGTTTGCAGTATCACCCGCCTTATATTTTTATTCCCAGAGTCAAATTTCAAACAACCATTGCGTCTTTATTATGGGTAAAAGAAGATTCGTCTTTATGTAGTTTTAAACTAAAATTCAATACTTAGGGCCCTATGAAATAAAAAGTTTCATATTAATGATTGTTTGTTTAATTAACAACAAAGTATTCTCAACATTTTTTGTTTGAAAATGGACGTGTTTTTACAGTAGTTTAATGTCATAAATCGCTCTATAATGGTGATTTTTATTTCATAATATTCTAGATATTAAAATTTCCTTTCAAATGACCTAAATTTTAATCTTTTTTGACCAATATTATTTTCGTAGTGGATGTTTGAAATTTAACATTAGTCTTATGGAAAAAAATCCAGTACTGCAGACTCTATACAAAAAACTAATCTTAAATATTTTATTAGGTAACTTTTTCTGATTTAGTGGCAAGACAATTACAGAAGTCAAAATTGAAAAGTAAAAGCAAACAATTAAAAATTACAATGAGACCCTCATAATTTTTTCTGAAAATTAAAGTAGTGAACACTGTGTTTTAGGGACAGCATAGCATCAGATTCCCCGCCAGTCAGGCCTCGGAGGGGTATAAAGCCGAGAAAGGGGTCCACAGCAACGACCTCAACCTCGATGGAGAAAGAACACGAGGACGACAACCGGGTGTCCTTCGATCCTGAATCCTTCTCCTGTGCTGTGCAGAACATTCTGGGTAGGTCTGATGAGTATCTTACATCACTGACGGGAAATTTTAATTTTACTGTACAGAGCATATTTTAACGCATATTTTCACTTGGCGACCTAATCGGTTCGAATACTGGTCAAAACTAAGGGGCTTAGGAAGGGGTGCTATTAATATCGGAAATCCATTACTTCAATGAAAAATTTGAGTTATTTTCCCAAATAACGCATAATTTAAAGTCTCAAATAGCATTTAAAACCCTGCCTTAAACCGTAATCATGATTTTTTATCATTTTAATTTTTCAATTTTGGGAAACCAAGCTTTGGATTAAGTTTCTCGACATAATAACTAATTATGGTATAATATTTGTGGTACTGTATTAACTTTAAAACCTGTTACAAAGCTTAAAGCACGCAAATTATGATTTACCTGGGACAATATTTTGTAAATTTTAAAAGTGCAATTTTGTTTGTAGTCTTATTGTAATGTAATGCCGTGTAACCTTCTGGCCAAGGTGTGGAGTGCCTCTAACGACTCCTTTTGGTGCCGGTTTTAAAGGCTTAAAGTGCCTTTCAAAGCATATGGCAGTCTGTGTTACAAATTTACTGTACAAATTTTGTAAATTGTTCTCGAGGAATTGAATCCAGGACTTCTGGGTGGTAGGCTTCCGCAAAGGAGCAGTTGCTATCCCAAGATGTTAAATGGTAACTGGTGTTGCATTCTGTGAGTCGATGATGTTTGCAGACGTTTTGGATACATTGTATTACTGCATTTTTTACCAATACATGTAGTTTACAGCATAGCACAAAACACTTGAATTGTGAGTACTGCAGTGTCCCCAAAAGAGTTTACAGAGTTTAGTGCCATTAATGTCCCCAAAACATTGACAAATGACATCAACTCTGGAATGCGACCTAAACTTAGTCGTCTTAATGTCTTGAAATCCCTTTATTTACAGCGAAGGTCAACTTGTTTGTTGGTAGCGAAGTTCCTCATAACTTTGTTTACTTTAGCTTTTTTGCATTTCAATTTCAATAATAGAAATATAAGATTTTTAATTTAAAATTTATAAATGTTCATTTCCAAGTTTGGTGTAGAGGCCAATTTTGTCAGTAGTATTGAAATTCCACCACTTATCCCCAGATTTCTCTGTCCCGGATGATAATTGGGACATGGAGTCGGACGGGTCGGGAATGAGCTCCTACGAGGATGAAGATGACATGGACCTCGGTAACAAAACAGGTCAGCTATAAATTTCCCTAAATATAATTTAACAAAATTTGAGTGAATATGACAAATCAACTATGTTTCAGTCAAGTAGTGTTGTCCCGTCTTTTGTCAAGATATTTTTAATCCTCATTAACGTATTTTAATATCCATCTTTACTGTTGTAAAATTTTTATCACTCTTTCTGATATTATAATGTTCATTATTTTAGATCACAAAGGGCACTCGCTCTTTTGATTCTATAGAGTTTCTGAACTCTTCAATTGTGTCTATGGTGCTTTACTGGAAAGATTCGTGACTTCTGCATGAGTTTTTACTTATCTGTAAAAGTTATTAGTTGATTAAAATATTGTCGAACTCTCTTTGCATTTTCCTTTAAGTCTGGCAAGAAAAGGAAAATATAAAAACTAAAGCAGTTTCATTTCATTTCAGCAGTCCATTATTCATTATTACTGCAATTCATTATTACTGTTTATTTTTTTAAGCTTAGCCTTATTCTAATTCTTCAAACATTTGTTCATTTTTTAAGTTAAAAATCCTAAAAATCCTAACCCTAAAGTCAGTGTCAATAGGACATGCCTTATAAATTGGCGCTGCCTGTGGTACAGTCGGCATTCTAATCCAGCTTTCCATGTTTGTGGCATTTCGTGTTATGTTCATTAGGGTTGTACACTTCGATGATTACTATCAGCATTTCGTTAGAAGCTCTGTTATTTAGCAAAATCAGTTATACTTAACTAATGACTCTGAAATTTCTGATTAAAAGAGTGCCGTCTGTTAAGCTTTTCAACTGATGATTGTTTGTCCTGCGCAACAGGAGAGCAGCCCGAGACTCCCATCAGTGAGCTGAAGCAATACATGGACCAGATGGACCGAGAGCTGGCGGCCACGGCTGTCGGCAACAGCTTCGAGAAGATACAAACGGCTGGCAGCAAGAAGGTAACGTCACGCTTACATTGTATTGCTAAATTATGCAGCTTTATTCCCTGGGTTGAGAAAATCACATTTCACACTATGAAGATGTTAGAAGATAAAATTAGTATTAATGATTGATTTTTTAAAATTAAATTCAGTTTATACACCATGATAGGGGTTGGTCAGTAATTTCCAGATTAGGCTATCTGGAATGGATCAAAGTTTGGGTTATTCATATTTTTTAATCATACAATGTAATCTTAGCACCTTTTAATTCTACAAATTTATCCATACTACAGCAAATTTCATTAGTTTTCATGGCAAGATTTTCAGAATCGGCATTGATTGTCGTTGTGTTCTCAAGGTATTGGGGAAAAAACAAGGTAGTAGGAAATGGAAATCGCTCAGGATACTAGGAGGGATTTGAGGTTTATTGGGAAACATGTGAAATTTTGAATATTTTTATACTTTATTCTAGAAACATTATAAGAAATTTTTGAACCTTTAACATTTGATTCTAAACAAAATATTTCTTCAGACAAGTTAAGTATTTTCATGGACCATTTGGATTCTTTCCTTACCCTCACAATTTTGCTTATGAGCACCATAATGCAATGTTCTTGTAGTATGTTTAAATTACTGAAACAGTGATTTTTTCATTTAATTTTAAAGAAACTGGGTGTAAACTTCTATTTCTCAACTGAAATTTCCCCCATTTTAATGTATCTGCTCTTTTTAGTGAAAAATCTGGTGATTTTTAGGATCAAATAGAACAAAAAAGTTCATGGTAACATATATTCTAAAATACTTTGGTTAACCGCTAGCCACCATTTTATTTTTTACACTTAATTATTCTTATTTCAGTAATGGATGGGTGTATTAAGATTAAATTTAGCATGAACCTTTATTACACCAATGTTCATTTCCATTAAAAATTTTCCTATGTGTATTTTTATAAAGGTAGACATTTTACGTTTTTAAGCTCATATATTATAAAAACCGTAAATTTTATCAAATTTGTACAAGTAACAAAAAAGCTGACAAATTAAATTATCTAACCAACGATACTACTTTTGTAAGAATCTGTCATCAAATAAAGGAGTTATTGCGATTATTCTATTGAAATAACCTTAATTTGCACGATTTATCATGCTAAATCAATGTTTTTCTTAAGTTAAATGGCAGTTACTCCGTTATTTGTCAGATCTCTGAAAAATTGGTATCAATGGTTAGATAATGTAATTTATCAACTTTTTTGTAACTTGCAAAATTAAAAAAATCCAGTTTTGAGATATTTAAGTTTAAAAACTTTAAAAATTACCGCCGTTTCGAAAATACACATAAACAATTTTTTCCTGGAAATCAGTGGCGGATCCAGACAGGGGGCGCGCGCCCCCCCCTCAGCCAAAGAAAAATGTGTATAAATAGTATTAAAGAAATTATCTGGTATAGCACTGGTCTGTGAATCCCGACGACCCAACGTCGAGGTGCGTGTATCCTCATTATTATGCATCTTTCGCTATTTTGGCGCAAAGATGCGTCCGTACGCACTCGACTCAAGGGACAGAATTTCAACTCGCAACCCCCCCCCCCCCCATCACATCTCTTCACGGTCTGCGAGCGTTGTCGAGGAATTACGAACGTAACCGAGCTGCAATCTACGAAACCTTGCCGAACGATTCCGAAGTACAGTAATCCGATTGCTGAAACCGTCTTAAAAAGTACAAAAGAAATAAATACTTTAAAATGATGCTTACAGATCAATTATATACTAATGTATCTAGTTAATTTTAACTGACCGTATAATATTTTCATTAAACCGTGTGCTGAATGCAGATGCAGATGAAAAACACAGCGCCACTCGCCGTTCAGGTTATCACTGTCAATCCTCGGTTATTTCATTATTCGTTTTGAGATGACACAGTTCACAGTCTAATATAAGTTATTAAGAGACAGTCGTGACACTCCATCACTTTTAGGTTGTCCGTCGGAACCATCCGCCGAGGACTCCAGTTTACGCAAGAGTGGCTTGGAGCGCTAGCGTGGATTTACTAGCGCTCATAGTGGTTGGGGTCTGAGATGACAACACATTCACAAGTGATCGCAGCTAACAGAAACACAGCTATAAATAATGCCATATACTATAAAATGCTGATAACAGTCTAAATTGTCAAATTTAATCCCAATCGAATGATTAAGACGGGAATGTTTTTCCCAATTGGTTACCGCTCACTGGAGTTACATTCTGGCCTAAGTTATAGCGAAAACGGCCGGGGACTCCAGTCACTACGGTTCCATCCAAGGTGACTGTAGGCCAGGGCCAGGTGAGCCGCATCCCATAAGAGCAATGGTGTCACTTTCTGCGACATCCATGGATGTCGCCTACCGGCAAGTGTTGCCAACCCAACAGCAAACAACAATCGTTCTCGTTTGCATTGGGAATTTTTTGTCTCAATAATTACTAAAATAAGGAACTTCAAAGCAAAATAGGGTATAATTTATGGTTTTAGATTTACCTTGATTGATAATTTGTAATTTGGTCATTACCTAATGGTTTGTTATCAACTAATAATCCAAATTTAAAATAGAGTAATATGGTGTCGTTTAGATAAATATCGTACCCATGGCAAGACTGCTTCATTCTCTTTTTCAATCAGATGTGTAATGGTAAATGTTATAACGTAACTTGACTTCCGTTTTAGTTTAGACGCTTCATATCAGGAACACAAAAAAAAGCTATTCGGCTGACCTGGGAAGAAGTTATGCTTCTTCCTTTACAGACCTTGGGTTCCATCCGCTTAAAGCGCTAGTTGCACCGCGGACAACATTAAACATGCAGCTACGATACGAGTGTCGTGACTGTCTCCCAATAACCTATATTAGACTGTGGAGGTGACTTCGGCCTCTGTTATTGAGGTCGCTTCTTACGGTGACTTCGATGATGTAGGGTGTATGGTAAAAAACTTATTCACATTAGTGATGTCGGCTCCACAAACTTCGTTCGGACATTATCGTAAATCCTCGCTGGTGTTTGGTTGTGAAGGAGTGATGGGCGTGCAATTCTGTTTGTTTGTAGAGTCTTGTTCCGTGGGCCACCGCCGGGGAGCGGTATATAGGATGCGTTTTTCGATTTGGTAAATCGAACGAAGTGAGAAAAGTAGATCTTCCGTTAGAAATACCAAGCTAAAGTAGCTATTCAAAAGAAATGATTTCGTTACTTTGCCATTAAAAAGTTTCCATGTAGGCCTAACAAGTTCAAGAGAAGAGGCTAGCTACCTATACACCCCTTTTTCATATCGTAGACGTATGAAACACCTCTAAAATCCCCCTGCGCCCCCCCCTTGGAAAAATCCTGGATCCGCCCTTGCTGGAAATGAACATTAATGTGCTTAAAGGTTTATGCCAAATTTAAATTTAATACACCCATCCGTTCAAAATAAAAATTATTAATAGTAAAAAAGAAAATGGCAGCTAGCAGCTTAACAAAGAACTTTAGGACATATGTTCCTATGATATTTTTTGTCATTTTGATCCAACAGAGAGTTTCAGAAAAGGTTTCCGAACACCCTGTATTTTTTTAATTAGATGCTCTTCCAACAAAGTACAAGAAAGATAATATAATTCACCCTAAAGCTTTACGTTTACAATATAATAAAAATTTTCTTTGCCACTGTTTTTCAGGGTATGGAGGACAGTTTCTCGGAAGTGGAGAACTTTGAGCCGGTCAATATTGACATGAATGCGTTGAAGAACATTCTGGCCTCGTACCAAGCGCAGATGGGAGGGGCGGGGCCTGCGTCCACCATGCTGGGACCGATGGGCGTCAAACTGGATGACGACGATCAGGCGAAACCCACCTAGGAGCAGCAGATTTGATACTACCCTCTCCCCACACGACACAAGTGTCACCCTGCATCATGGTTTTGTGCCATTCAGCGAACAAATTCTAATTCTTTTGGTATGTCATACAAGTATTTTAAAAATGGGGCTCGTCGATAATTTGGTTAATTTGAAATATTGAACGTTGTTTTTATTTTGCATAGTAATCGACAAACTTTTAAAGCTATAAATATTAGAAACATATTTCTTGTTCTCTGGTCAGATTGTTAATTTTTGTTAAGGTATTGCATTTGATTTTATAATATGCGGGATTAAAAAATCTTGAAAACAAACTAAAAAATGAAAAATAATGGGAATCCATCCTGGTTGAATTAAAATTTGTTTTAAAATGTGGGAAAACTATATCCCATAAGCGATAGATACAAAGTTCCCGAAGAGCTGAGTCAACCATAACAATGTTAAGAGTCAACCGCCATCTTGGATTTTTATTGCCACAAGACTTATGTTAAATATGAAATATCGCCTTAAATAACTGAAAGATGAATCTTTTTCGAACAAATTAAAGGCATAGTGACACTTAAAATTTAACATTAGTCATGTAGGAACAAAAATCCACGATGGTGGGTACTGCAGACTTTTGACAAAACATGCACAATGCTGTTCCATAACGTCACTCCCTTTTGGCATCAAGTCACTGTGACATTCTGGAACATTCGGAGACATTTATCCATTAGTTAGTTATGAATTTACAGTATATTTAATGCTTTACTAGAATATATTGCTAGAGCACAATGTATGGTTGTTTGTCTAATGACATCGAATGATGGTTTGTATTTTTATAACACGTTGCCGGATTAATACAACCAAGTCTAGTTATATTTTTTATGCCAGTACTTAGATATATATATTTTGTTGATTGTGATTTGAGTAGAAAACACTTCCGAGTAGGCCTAGTTAGTATAGTATCTGATCTCTCAGCTGTTGTTTAACTATATTGTGTTTTGTTAGGTGGCAATGTTAGTAGGTTTTCCTCTCTGTAAGATCTCCTTACTTTAAATTTACAACTAAGGAAAATTTATCTAACTTGACTTTAAAAGAAAAAACCACTCAAGGATCATACTACATATGTATTTACTTTATTGGTTAATTTTAATATTATTTATGTAACCTATTAAATATGAATTATTAACAAGTTAAAGCACAAAAATGTATTAGTTTTATATAAAGCATGAAAATGAGTGCTGATTTTATAAAAAGTGTGTCCCAATCCTAAACCGCAGTAAAAGTTGCAGTTAAAATTTTTTCAGTGGATATAATTAACCTCAAGGTTTAGTTTTATCAATATTTTTGGGTTATCAAAAGCTTAGATTTATGAATTGATATTTACAACTAATCTCCAAGCACTCTTGTCAAGTGTAGAACATTTTCTTTCATTGCTCAATTTTCGTAGCTGTTAAGTTTTCCTCATAAGCATGGCACCATTTCAATGTAATCCCCTCTGTCGTACAGTTTGTATATTGTTTCTCTGACCTGTATTTGCAATTCAGAACATTTATTCATACATGTTGAAAGCTTTTAGCTCTAATAGAATTTGAAGGGTATTATTGATAATGTAAAGCCTTGATCATTGTGAATACAACTGACAAGACAGTTGTGGGGAAAAAAGTGCCTGTCGATACAATACAATTTACACGTTTTTCTAGGTCTCTTCTTTGCACTGTGTATTCCTTACTAGAATTAAGGCAATTTTCTCCTAAAATTTGTTTGTTTAACTGTACAAACTAAGTTACCTTTTATACTTTTTTATTGTTTTTATGTATATGCTATTTGTTTTTCTAGTTTATAGTTTTTTTTTTCATTTCCCAAATGTACAATTTGAAGAAAGAGAAATATAAGCAAATAATGAGAAATGTGTTTTACTGATGCCTATATTTATTTAAAGATGCAAACTTCTGGAAATAAAATGTAGTGTCAACGTAGAATCAGACGGTTACTCTCAGAGATGTTGCGGCGTTTGGTGAATAACAAATAAAGTAAAAACATTGACTATGTACACTAACGTGAATAGACCAATGCATTTAGTTTGAGGCAAAAATTTGGAAGTTTCGTGTATGCGGCGCCAGAGTCGCTTCCAGCGATGTTGTTATTATTCAGCTGGATTTACAGTGCTGCAAAACACTTTACCAAAAAATAAATACATCTCTCAGTTATAAAATGTTTCATCCTTGGTTGAGGAGAGTGGTAATACTGATTTATCTATCATATGTCACTTGTACTTCATGTCATCAGAATGGCACCATAATGAATTATAAATCAAGTTTGAAAGAACTTAAGTATTCTGTGCCGCAAGGATCAATATTAGGGCCACTCCTGTTCATCTGTTATTTTAGAGGACTTAGTAAAAAAACTTTCCCAGATAAACACCAACAATCAGGTTTTTCTGTATGCTGATGACTCAACTGTAAAACTTTCAGAGGAAAATTTCTTGACTCTAAATCACTTCTCCGAACAACTTTTAAGAGTCACAGTAGATTTTCTTCAGAGCAAAAATTTATTATTAAATGCAAACAAAACAAATTACATAATTTTTGATCTTAAGAACTCTTATTCAAACGAAATAGATGAAAGCAATTTTACAATAACTGTTGCAAATAGTATTATTGAAAGGAAAAATAGTTCTACTTTCGTGGGGTTAATAATTGATGAACAGCTAACATGGAATGACCATGTTGATCATGTTTGTGCAAAGGTGAGCTCTGGAGTGTACGCAATAAGAAAAATGTCGTATTACTGTGAACTTAATACCCTACTCATTGTCTATTATGCACATGTCCAATCGCATATCCAGTTTGGCCTAATCTTATATGGAGGAACTTCACAAAACAACCTCAACAAAATTTTGGTCATGCAAAACTTTTTACAGTATTTAGTCTATATATCTTTCAAACAATAATTTTTGTCAAGTGTAATGGAAGGGAAAATTTAAAATTAGAAGATATACACACTTATAATACATGAAATAGAAATAACTTTGTTTTTGAGCCTCATAGGACGAGTTTATTTTCCAAACAACCCACTTAAGCAGGAATTAAATTTTTTAATAGCTTACCGCAGGAAATAAAAATTATAAATGACCAAAAACTTTTTCGTAGAAAATTAAATAACTTTCTAATTAATAATCCTGTTTATTCCTTGGAAGAATGTTTTTCTATTCAATAAAAATATATATGGATGCCATTCTCAAACATGTTTTATATTTTAGAATTAAAATTTTTTTCTTTTTGTAAGATGATTTTATTTAACCAACTCAAGCTTCTTAGACTTAAGTTTCACTGTACTTAGTAAACTATGTACTATCTGATGCCATTCATGTACAAACATTATGTATGTACTTTTGAATAAAGTGTTTTGAATCTGAATCTGAATGTATGCCGCAGAAGATCGTACCACCGTCAATAGGTTTCAAACACGCCTATGCTATGAGAAGTCAATTCACATTAGTGTATAAATTAGCCATAGGCAAAATTAAATAATAGGGTTCTCTTACAGGCACCCGGCAAGATGTTATGTTGAAGCTGTGTAGAAATAGATTACACGTGACTCCAAATGGATCCATAGGCGTTCTGAACTGGATGACTTTGATCGGAATCATTCACAGATCTGCATATGGAACTGATAACTTTCTTTTTTCTCAGTACCATGTTAGGAAAACATGCTGTCCACTTACTTGAAGTGGGCCAAAAATTTCTTGATACCGATTCTCGTGCCAAAAATTTGGCTTCGATACCAGACTCGATACTGTTTCCAGAAGCAGTTATAGTTAAGGAAAATAAAAAAAATCAATTTAACAAAATAAATTTTGTTTGTCTTCAAATTAATGAGTACACAAAACTTTACTGTTTATTTTCACTGCTAATAAAAAAAAAAAAAAATGATAAAAAATCTTAAATACCTTCATATGTAAAATTTTTTTATCAAAATAATTAATATACAATATCGTTTGGGTTATTTTGAATAGCCGGTACATCTCATAATACAAAACGTGAACATAATAGATTACTGCTGAAAATCAAATGACATTTTAAAGCATCGTTAATTACCTTTGGTTAAACAACAGGGGACACTCATGGTTTGGTAACGGTACTAAAGATACACAGAGAAATGAGTAAAAATAATACATCTGATCTATACTAACAGTTTCAAAGGTGTTGTCAATAAAGTGGTATCAGTATATCAGCCTTTCTCTGTATGATGCTTTATGTTGTGATTTGTCTTAAAAAAAAAGCACAAGAGGGAAGAATGAGGCTACTGTTAGTTAATAATAAATAGAACAGCAGCTCAATTTGTCCAGAAATATTCCAGTATCAACAATATGAACTAACAGAGTTCAAACTTGATGAGTAAACCGAACTCTGATGAGCTCACTTAAACTGCAATAATTCAACCACAGACTCTTTCTGGTTTTCCACAACTCGTTCCGTAGGAATATTCTGAACAATTTTATATCAATCAATGTAAGGAATTGGGTAGTAAATTTATTTTTTTATCTATATGGCAGCACAATAAAGTTGAGGTCAGCTATTTGAACTGGCCAAAATATCAGGTGCAAAGGCTTTATTCACTGATGGATGATAGGACGAATAAAAAACCAGAAGACTGATTGACACTCTGTGCAAAAAGACAAAACATTTAGTCTCATTAAACGTTGAATATGGGTCTAAAGTGCAATTAATTAAAATTACATTTTTGTATGATCCTAATTGAGTCTACAATGTTCATAAATAATGCTTAGAAATGATTCAGTAATTTAAAGGTTGCTGAAAGTGATGAAATGCACAACTTTATCTTCAAGTTATGAGATAAACTTGCCTATGTCCACTGATAAATTTAATTGGTCATTTTTATGAGTCTAATTACACTGAACTATTTTATTCCAATTGTAACGGCAATTTAGTTTATGTTAATAATTTCACCGAGTTTAAAGATGTAAATAATTTTTTTTTAAGAAAATTCACAAATAACATCACAGTTTTGAGCAGTCGACTGCTTAACAAATCATTTGTATGTATCATTAAAAGTGCATTTCTCTAAAACAGACGTAATTGCAAGGTATTAAAAAAATTCCCCAACATTTTCAATATCGTATATCAAAGATTATAGTACAGTAATACAGTTTACAATATATTTGTAAGAAAATAACCACCATTTCCTTGAAAATTTATGTCCAAGAGATCCTTTTCAGTTCATCTCAAGACTGAGCAATCATAATTAATTAAGGCAACTGAATAGCTATTTTAGTCATAACAGAGCTGACACTGCACCTTCTACTTCTTTTATAGTGTTTATAATAATTTACAGATAAGCTGAGTTTTGTGTTTCATTCGTAAACACCGGACAGATATACACGGGACGTAAACATGGTATACTATTAACGATACACTTTGTGAATATTGCCAGTCTAACTCTGTACTAAGAACCTTAAGCTGGTGGTGTCTTCATGACCTCTCCTGATGAAATTTAAGCAAACAACTAAAAATTAACAATTTTATATAGGCCCTAATTCCTTAAAAAATTACCGAGACCTTGCCATGTTGTCAACTTGATTAATTAAGTAGGCCAAATCTACCATTGATTACACTGTTTCGAACAAAAATATGCAACCCATTTACCTAACAGGCTCCAGTGAAGTTGGAATGCTTAAAAAAGATTGTTTTGATCCAGATTTATTATAGTCTCAGAAGCAATTGCATTTTATGTTTTAATCAAATTGTTTGAATGGACAGTTGCAAAAATAATAAAATAAAGGCTTGCCCTTTTAGTTTTGGACGCCCATTTGAGGTTTGGCATTGCAATCTGCTTAATAAGTTTATTTAGAAATTACATATGAACCTATGGTGTGCATTTAAGATTTTCTTCTGACTGCTGAGGTTGAATGCCACTCTCTGACATGACTGAAAACTGATACCGGTACTTCCTTAAAAAAGTAGATTGTTAAGAAATGTATAATGAACAGGCTTCTAAATAATAAAAAAAATATGCCCTTCTTAGTAAACAACTTTTAAATAAGGTAATATTAAGTTGTGAATTCATGAAATAAAAGTATTTTATTGGACAAGAAAAACAAATTAAAACATAATTATTAAAAATAAAAAAAGCCATATAACTTATAGTTTTAATATGAACACTTTTATGTAATGAAAAAAATACCACCTCTTGTTATATAAATTAGGTGTTGATAATTATTGTACACACAATTTCTAAGTTAGTCCACTAAGGAAGGAGCTGAAAATGAAGGAAGAATATAAAATTAAAAACCTGTATTAGTTGTAACCCTTACAAAATATATTTGATTATAAATTTAGGCCTAATAAGAATTCAGTTCTCTTGAAATATTGGGTGAAAATTTTAGTCTTTAGAATAATAGTCTTAAATTTGGTAGAATAATATTTTTACACATTCAGTAGCCTAATATAAATACAATTATATCTTAATGCAGGCCCTTCAATGGGCTATTAAAATTTTAAAGACAGATTTTTAAACAAAGGGTTTAAAAATAATAGGCCTAAGCCCTACATATTACCAATGAAGTTTCAATTTAGCCTACATTTTCAACATAATTTGAATGAGTCTAATATGAAAATTTCTTGGTCATTTATAGTCCTAAATCAATTTCATACTTTGAAACCAACAAATGTTAATGAAAACATTTGAAATTGTATGTATCCAAAATACAAAAGGCTCAAATTTTCCAAAGCCTACTTTGAGAGTTGAGTTGAATGGAGAGTTGAAAAAATATTCAATTCATAACATTTAAATATTGTTTTGATACCGTTCAAAGATTCATACATTCGAAAATACGAGTAGCCTATTTGGAATTTTCAACTTCCAGAATCTTAAATTTAGCCTTATGTTAAAAGAGATACTGTAATTAAATTATTAATTTACACAAATATTGATAAGTTTCAATAAAAATTAATTTAGGCCTACTCATAATAAACAATTTAGCCTTGTAGGCTATTTTTAAAAAACAATTTGTGAAGCTTACAATAAAGGCTGCCGTACCAATGACACATTTTATGGGGTGACTCGCTTCGGATCACGTGGGAACATGGATGTTTTTCGAATATTATCAAGCCCCAAATACAGCATTACGACTCGTTCCAAGCCAATACCTCCTCCTGCATGGGGTGGACATCCATAGCGGAAAGAATCTATGTACGCCTTGATTTTTTCCAAATCAATGTTGTGATGGAGTGCTCTCTGCGTTAACATTTCAGGATCGTGGATTCGCTGAGCACCTGACATGATTTCCTCTCCTCTCATGAATATGTCGTAGGAATTAGACTTCTTTGGGTCTTCCGGATCAGGCATGGTGTAGAATGGGCGCACAGCTAATGGATATTTGTCTAAAATGTAGAAATCTGTATTGTACTTGGCTTTGACAAGTCTTCCCAGTAGTTTTTCATCTGGAGTGCTCAAGTCATCTTCATCTCCAATAGTAACTCCAGCTTCTCGCAGCATACTAATGCCAGTGGCAAAGTCCAAACGAAGTGGAGGGTCAAGAAATTTGAACGGTTCCACAGCAAACTGCTGAGCGACAGTTTCAATTTCAGTTTTGTATTTGTCACGAAGACCCTTGAACATTTCTGTGAAGGTATTTCCAATCGTATCGACAACTTCATGATAGTGATACTTGAAGGCCATTTCCAAGTCCAAACCTACAAATTCTGTTAAATGACGATGTGTGTTACTGTCTTCAGCTCTAAAAACTGCACCTACAGTGAAAACCTTGTCAAAGTCTGCAGCGATTGCCATTTGTTTATACAG
This sequence comes from Neoaliturus tenellus, assembly GCA_030545055.2. Lineage (NCBI taxonomy): Eukaryota > Metazoa > Arthropoda > Insecta > Hemiptera > Cicadellidae > Neoaliturus > Neoaliturus tenellus. Next base: position 14,617,041 of record CM061532.1, on the reverse strand, counting down.
TTGAGGGCTCTGGGCAAGATAAGCTGAAGTTTTAAAATAAGAAACCGTAAAAACGTTGGCTCCACCTTCACTGGCTGCACTAATGATTTTCGGCGTATGGATCTCAACAAATCCCTTTTCAGTCAGAATGTCTCTGAATAACTTACACACACCAGCTTCTAATCTGAATATAGCTTGGTTAGCAGGTGTTCTTAGATCGAGGACTCGATTATCCAATCTAGTGTCCTGATTTACTCTGATATTGAGGCCTTCTTGATCATCATCTTTGACAGGCCTTGCTGCATCTTCGATAAGAAGAGGTAGTTGACTTTTTGCTTCACTTACAACCCATATCTCTTTCACGTGAATCTCTACTAGACTTTGACTGCATGCCTCGATTTTTTTAGGTACATTACTGACTTTACCAATTATATCCACAATCGATTCTTTATTTATGTTGGAGGCAAACTTGACCATCTGCTTACTAATAGTTTCCGAAACATTAACAAGACACTGAACTGTAAACTGCTGCTGACGGATAACCATAAAACATTGTTTACCTTTAGCTCTACTAGTGTGAAGCCTTCCTCTTACTAATACTTCCTTACCTTCAATATTAGGAGTTAAATCTTTTATGTGTACAAATTCTGTGTTCCTTTTTCCATCCTCTGAACTACTGCGAATTATTCCCAGAGAACCATATTTACCTTCTGAAACATCTTCTTCGACTTTATCTACATCACCTTGGCTACCAACTTTTCTTGCTTCTTTTTTCGCTGCTTTTTCTGCATCTTTAGCAGCTTTCTTAAGGGCTTTTTTGGACTTCTGATCTTCTGTCCCACTAATTGCCTCCCCTACTTTATCATCTACAACCATCTTGAACTAAGTATATATATTAAATTATATAGAACTCTTTACATTCAAATGAAAAACGCTCAGTTCAAAACCGACAACACTTGAAAAAATAAAAACAATTAAGCCAGACGGTTCCTCGGCATGGGTTTCTATATGATGCAAGTGTGAGTTAATGTTAGTTTAGGTTAGAAAGAAAGAATAGTGATAATTTGTCATGTGGGTGAAGAAGAACACTTAAACAGAAACAGATGGACAACAGCAACAGCTCACTCAGGATGAAGATGATGACGACCAGTGTTGCCACCTTGTAACTATAGTGTACCCTAAACAAGAGGAAAAATTACCCTAAATTGCATTAATTCGTTTTTAAATTACCCCAAAGTTTAATTGGAACCTTTAACATAACACTGTTATAAAACACCTAAAACAAGATAAAAAGGCAGTTAAATAAATCAAATGATGCTTAAATGTATCAAAATAAATGTAATAAAATATAAGTTATATTTAAATTAGGTCAAATTTGAATACATTTTTTTGTACGTTGGCTTACAAATATACAAAACTTTCCTGTGTTTAACGAATTTCCCAATAGGAATTACGCTATTACGGTAGTATCCATGGTAAGACCTAAGCCCGGGACCATGATGAGGAATCGCTACTCGGACGGTGCTTCCAGCTGGAGCTTAGAGGTCCAAACTTACCACGTCATATATCACGGCCATCTCTAGTACATCTCTAGTGTACTAGAGATGGCCGTGCATATATACGTGTACAAAAATGACGTCATGGTAATTTAGCAGCTAAGCCTGAGTAATCTAATATGGCTTTGCCTAAGGTCAACCCAATAAATTTTTGCAATTTCCTAAAGGTTACCTCTTTATGATTTTTTTACTTCTTATTTTTTCCCATTAATAAGTTTTAAGTCGTTATTCCTAATTCTAAACGTTCTTATCTGTTTTTATCTTACAATTATGTTACTATAACGTGTAAGTGTTGTCATTTTATAACTAGTGCAATAGCCTATACTGCGTGGTGGGCTGTACTAACATTTTTCATACTTAAATAAAAAATTGATTATTTTGTTTGATTTTTATTGTTTAAAATTTAATTGTGTTAGTATTCTTTGTCTCAATCCCCAATGAGGGAAGATTGTTATTCTTTATTGATTGAATAAAGTTATAGTTTTTCATATTTTTTATTTATTTATTTTTTTTTAATATTGACTATTTGCAACATTTGTCATTTTACCCTACGATTACCCTAAAAAGGGTAATTATCCTAAAAGTGGCAACACTGATGACGACAAACCCCGTATTTCGTGTTGCAAATCCATTTCGCTGAAATTACCACCATCTCCTAACAAAATTACCACATATACATATCCTTTGTTAAAAATACTGAAAAAGCGGGAAATGTTTTTAAAATTTTGCTATCAGTAGGTGTTAAATCGAATTTATTGACAAAACATTACCTTGTTCATAAAATAAACCTGATTTTAATTGTTAACTCTAACCGATGAATTCAAATTTAGCAGTTTTGTTTAACCATGGTTATAGCTACTAACCGAAGGCATGGATTACCCCCCAAATAATCTATGCTGAAGATTAGTAGGTACATAATATGGCATTCTTGTCTAACTTTTGTTGGATTTCATTTTATGAAGGATTATGGTGTAATTGATATATAGGGAAGTGAGAGTGAGGATTTTGAGTTGTTTATTGGTTTGCAGTGGTCTAGGTAGTGGGCTCCAGCAATAATCCTAATGGCCTTCTTCTGGAAGGTGAAGATTTTTTACAATAAGACTTCACCAGCTGCTCTCCAAGCAATGATTCCAAACTTGAAGTGGGAGGCAAATAGTCTATAATAAGCAATGATTGCCGAATGTCGATTAGTTATTTCCTTGATCCTTTTGAGAGCAAACAATGCAGGAGACAGTTTCTTTTGCAGTTTTTCTACTTTCTAGGTATGGATGCCAATTTAAGTTTTCATGTAAAATGATTCCCAACACATTTGTTGTGCTCGAAGGTCTGATGTTATGGTTCAGGTTTTGATTTGCTGAAGCTGTTGAAATTGAACGGTTGTTGCTGAATAATTTTATGTAGATAAATTTGGACTGGTTTATGGTGAGGTTTATGTCTTGACAGATTTTACTGGCTGAAACAAAGTTCTGTAATTTTTGATGATCAGTTGAGTAGGGGCTTATAATGGTTCTGTCATCTGCAAACATTATGCATGTATTATCATATAGGAGTAATGTTGGGTAAGAATTATTTATACTAGAGATCGCCTCCTGATCGAAATTCGATCAAAATTTCAGTTGATCTGGACCCAAGAAGCTATTTAAAAACATTTTAGAACTAAAACATCTGTTTTCCTCCTAATTTTCTAGCAGTTTTTTTTACAACAGCTGTCTAATGATTCATTCAATTCTCCTTTCTCCATAAGATTTTTTTTTAACACAATTTTTATTTACAATCTGTTTCATCACAAAACAATAAGCAAATGTGAGGTACTTAAAAAAAAAGAACATGAGTTAGAATTTGAACAGAAACAAACCTAACATAACATTAAAATGAGTAACATGAATACTATTGTTAACATTGAAACTTTGAAAGCCTGTGGGGCGTAGCCATAGATATATACTAATACAACTGGATCGATAACTCAAATGGCGGAATAGCGGTAAAAACGAGCCGGCTTCCCCCACCACTAGCCAGTATTGCCGCCGCTGCGCCGCCGCCGCGCCGCGCTGAATATCAGCTGACATGATTGTTGTCGGCGCGTCAGCTGCATTCTTGTTTGTTTACATTCTTTTAAATTTTCAATTATGCTTATGATGATGACAGATGGTTCTGTACTGTGCAGCTTTTTAATGTATTAGTGCACATTCCAAAGGCTGAAATTTATCATTTCATAAGTAAGAAAGACTAAAAAATAAAGTATTACTACTGTATTTTATTTAATTTATTTGTTTATTTATTTAAATTACAGTACACAATTACTCGCACAGGGTTGGTAACACTGACCACGAATACTGGCTAGTGGTGGGGGTAACGGCTCGTTTTCGCAACATGGAGTTATCGATCCAGTTGTATTAGTATATATCTATGGGCGTAGCCCTGTAGTCCGATGCGAATTAGAATGTGATTCTGCTCATCTACAGGACTATTCCTTTCTAACGGTATCTGCGGATTTATCCTACGATGCCCACGAGCTGAGAAAAAAGGTGGAAATGAAACATGCTTGCGTATTAATATATAAATAAACTATATAAAGTATATGATTTATGTAAAGTATATAATTGAAGTATTTTCAGTATTACTATAAATATTATTTATAGTCAATAGTTTAATCGCTTTGTTAAAAGAATCATTAATTGTAAACATAGAATTAACTTTTTTACATAATAAGTATTTGTTACAAAATGTCCACAACGTCCTTTCCTTGTGGCCTGCACGCTGCACGTAAAGAAAATTTAACTCCCAAATGGATCATATGATAACTTTTGTACGGAAGCCCTGAAGGGCCAAAGAGTAAGCGGTCATTTTTTACACCGCCGTGTTTGAAACACGGCGAGCCGTGTTTAGAAGACGGCGAGCCGTGTTTCAAAGACGGCGAGCCGTGTTTCAAAGACGGCGAGCCGCGTTTAAAAGTCGGCGAGCCGTGTTTGGAAGACGGCGAGCCGTGTTAGAAAGTCGGCGGTCGCCGTGTTAGAAAGTCGGCGAGCCGTGTTTGAAAGTCGGCGAGCGAAAAGTATATGAAATTCGGCGAGCATTTTGATAAATTAACTAAGACTAATAATTAAAAGCTTTTTTATTGTCTCTTAAACGGATTTTCATCCTCTTTTAAAATTGAAAATAACCAAAACAATCAAATCTCTGGAGCAAAAATAGTCTGTGCATTTGTTATGATGACCATAACCAAACAGTTTTCTTTGTTTTTGGGACCTCTGATTTCATAGAAATCTGGCATGAAAGTTGTAATATTTTTTAATTAGTTTGCAAATGGGATTATATCTAGTCATATACCTAATCTAATATCAGATATCTATAATTATTACTCTTAATTACTTTATCAAAATACTCGCCGAATTTCAAATACATCTCGCCGACTTTAAAACACGGCTCGCCGCCTTTCAAACACGGCTCGCCGCCTTTCAAACACGGCTCGCCGCCTTTCAAACACGGCTCGCCGCCTTCCAAACACGGCTCGCCGCCTTCCAAACACGGCTCGCCGCCTTCCAAACACGGCTCGCCGCCTTCCAAACACGGCTCGCCGTCTTTCAAACACGGCGGTGTAAAAAATGACAGCTTACTCTTTGGCCCTTCAGGGCTTCCGTACTTTTGCATTCTATGTGCAATGCAAAGTGCAAGTGCCAGGTGGCTTTTCTCCATTTTCTCCCGCCATTCCACAAAAAAACGCCAATTCACATGATTCGATTGGAGATCCCGCCATATGCTGTCTGGTAGAGTGTTTTGATTCTCAAGATTGTTATTTCCTTTGTCTCTTATACATTTAAGTTTTAATTAATCTGTTAATTAGTATTTTAGTGTTAAAATGGCCGTTCAGCCTTCTGTTGCTGAATATTTCAACAGTCGTAAAAGACCTGCTGTCGATGAACCAAGGAAAGCTCTGAAAAGTTCCAAAGTTTTAGTGTTGGATGAGGCTGTCGTTTCAGAGACCGAGAAACCAAACCCTATTCAGAATTCTTTCGTGAAGAAGCTAGTGTTCAAGAGCAAAGAAATCAATATTTTGCCAAATAAAATAAAAACTACTCCTGCTACCAAATCTAGTGCCAATAGACTTAAAGTCAAAGGGAACAAGAAAACGCAGAAGAATGATTCTACTCAGTTGGATATAAGGACTACTTTGTTCAAGTCTGCTAGCAAAACTTCAAAAGACGATGAAAATCTTTCCTCACTTGCAGAATCTACCATCAGTGAGCCAGTGTCTAAGGTAAAAATTTTGCTTGTATTGGTCTTGAATTTTTAAGCTATGGATTTCTAGGCCTATGTTCTAGGCTTATGTAGTGTAGGTATTCTTGAAATACTGCAAGTCTCGGCTTTACTGGGACAGTCCCGGAATTTTTTCTGGTCCTGGTGTCCCAGGTGGTTTTGTTTTCGTCCCAATCATAGCAGGGTTGCCAAACATCCCGGATTTCAACCAGTCCCTTTTTTAGTAAACTTTTCTTGCGTCTGGGGGGAAGTCATCCGGGATGGTAAATGTCCTGTATTTGGCCGAAATCAGAAAATTTACTCAGGACAGATTAAGTCAAGATGCGATATGTAATTTAACATCAATTAATCTAATAAAACCATATACCTAGGCCTATGTGCTATGGTAACTTACGGCGAAACTTCGTTATCCGTCTCCACCGTTATTATCGATGTGGAAATTTCGATATTGCGATTGAAATTGTGCGATGAAAACAATCGAATCAACAACGATACTGAGATAAGAAATGTATCATAATAATAATCTAACCTAACAGTGTAACCTCCGTCACTTTTATTGACAGCGATGTTTATAACAACAAAAATCAATGGTGTTTGAAAACATTAAAAACGTATATTCCCTCAATACAATAGCAAAAAAAAAACCTTTCTGATTTGTATTTGGCAGCATTTGTGTGGTGTGACGCCATTTTAGATCTAGTACCAGGGGGACCGAGCTTAAGCTCGGTAAAATTATTACTTTCGTTCTCACACAAAGCTCGTTCGCTCCGCTCACTCGCCAGGCTTAAGGTTTGCTGCACATTGATATGATTTTCCTAAAACCACAGGTTAAAGATGTAACACATTGGTTTATTTTCTCTACAGATATCAGCTGATTTTTGTTCAATTTTAAAATCTCCATAAGGATAACATGGGATCTTTGAAGGGCTCTAGCGCGAAAACCGGATTTTTCCCAGCTATGGGACTAGCTCCAATCGATTTCTGGTGGCCAAAACCCCCATAATCAATCAAAAAATAAAAAATCCTTGGAGCGAAAAAAAACTTTGCCCGTACAAACGGAGCTTGTTTTAGAGTATAAGATAACGAAGCCTGCTTCTTCTCACAATTTAGATGCAGCTAAGTTACACAATACACTTAGGCCTAGTTTATTTTGGTTAGGTACAGGTTACATTAACTTAGCTACAATTTTTACTTTTTTGTTGTTATTTTCAGTTACTTGTTTGAATATATTTGTTTTATTGTCAAAAAGTATGTTTAATTATATTAGAACGAAATTAAATCAGGTGATAAAATCATAATCGTATTGTGTAATTGTATCATTGATATGATAGCAATTTCAATCGCAATATCGAAATTTTTACGTCGATAATAACGGTGGAGACGGATAACGAAGTTTCGCTTAACTTACTTACCCTAATCCCATGTAAAATCAAGCTAGGAATATTACACTAATTCCTACTCATATTCATGATTATCCTATAAACTCGATGAAATATATTAATTTATTCCAATACTGTAATGTAATTTAAAGGTAAGTTATTAGTAGGCCTAACACTTGTAATCAATCATAACCTTAAAACAATGGGTAAAATATGTATTTCGTTGTTTACAAAGTTAGCAGATGGTAACCTGTTTTTCCCCAGATGTTTCATTGCATATTTCAAGCAACCAATCACATTCCGCCATTTGAAATGGGTGATTTTGGATAGCTGGGTGTTTTTTGATTAATAACTCTATTGAATAAGTTTTGAAATTATTAACAATACTAACAATATCTAACACTAGGGTCGATTAGCGTAATGGCACGGCAGTTTCGCCGTGTCGTGTGTCCTTCTCCATATAGTGCAATGCCCCACTTCTAAAATCACGGCGAAACTGCCGTACGGCAAAGTAGAGGGCGAAACTTCGTTATCCGTCTCCACCGTTATTATCGATGTGGAAATTTCGATATTGCGATTGAAATTATGTGATGAAAACAATCAAAACGATACTGAGATAAGAAATGTATCATAATAATAATCTAACCTAACAGTGTAACCAAACCATAAACCTCCGTCACTTTTATTGACAGCGATGTTTATAACAAAAAAATCAATGGTGTTTGGAAATATATTCCCTCAATGCAATAGCAAAAAAAATACCTTTCTGATTTGTATTTGGCAGCATTTGTGTGGTGTGACGCCATTTTAGATCTATAACGAAGTCTTCTCACAATTTAAATGCAGCTACACAATAAACTTGGTTAGTTTATTTTGTGTTGTTCTTTGTTACAGGTTACATTAGCTACAATTTTTACTTTTTTGTTGTTGTTATTTTCAGTTAGTACTTGTTTGAATATATTTGTTTTATTGTCAAAAGGTTTGTTTAATTATATTAGAACAAAACTAAATCAGGTGATAAAATCGTAATCGTATCATGTAATTATCATCGATATGATAGCAATTTCAATCGCAATATCGAAATTTCCACATCGATAATAACGGTGGAGACGGATAACGAAGTTTCGCCAAGTAGAGAATACACTGCGAACCGCCGTCCGGTTTTTCCGCCGTGACGGCGATATCGCTCTATCGCCGTGTGTGCTGTCTCATTTACTCCAATGTATCTCTACATTCACTGTGATATCGTCGTACAACGGTTTCGTCGTGCGCCGTGTGTCACACCAAAAATCATGGCCCAGGTTTGGCACACACTAAGCCTCTGAGGCAGACATTTAATTGTACAGAAATTTTAAAGTTATCTGTAATGGACTAAATTTGGCTTCGTTTTTTGAAAACATGGACCTAATTCTCAAAGAATAAACAAAATAATTACTGTTACAGATTGTTTTTAGCTTTTTGTGTTTAGCTTTAAAAGACATTAAGTTAGTACTACCCAAATAAAACTTAGTTGATAAAATGAAAGTTATCTTTCACAGGATGAATCAACAACTGAAGCATCAGTGGTTGAAAAAGAAATACCTCAAACACCAACTGTGCCCTTCCACATTAGGGGTGCTCTCTCTCCAGCTAAAAATAAAAAACCCCAGCCTACAGTTAAAGAAGAGAAAGAGGTGACTGAGAGCCGTCAGGACCTCCTGAAAACTCCAGAAGCTTCAACATCAAAATCAAGGAAGGTCTGTTGTTACAAACTATGTTTTTCATGTTTAAAGTAGGACTCTCCTCGGTTAATTTGGGTAGGCCTACCTTAAAATGTTTCTGGTGGATCCTTTTGACTTTTGACTTTTTTCTGTTTTTTTTTTTTTTTTTTTTTTTTTTTTTTTTTTTTTTTTGTTAGAATACTCTTGCATTATTTTTGTTGATTGTTTCAAAAGTCAAATTTACTGCTGTTGGACATAGTAATTTTTGGGTGATTTAACACATTTATTGCTTCAGATTATGTTAAACTAACTTATAAAAAGAGGTGGTGTTACAAAAATAAATACTTAGGTATCCAAACACTACTAGGCCTAACTTACTTGAATATTTCATACCCTAACTTAGGCCTATATGATACCGTACCCACATACCTACATTCCTTTAAAACTGTAAAAGAGTAATGAAAAAATACCTAATATTTTCATCCACAATGAGTCTGATCTTTGGTACCTACACTGAGTTACAAGAACTAGTGTTTGAATTATAATGATATTCTAAAATAAAATTTGCTAGAAATTAATTTTATGTAATAAAGCTTACACAACTTTCATTGAACTACTTACATGGAGATTTAAAGATTGATGTGTTTAAAAGTGTATGAAGTTTAAAAGTCACAGAATGTATATGGAAGGTTATAATTAATTGAAAAACTAACAAATGGAATCTTGAAAATAAATTAATTGCAACCTTTAGAGGAAGTGGGGGAATGATGGTTTACATTTTTTTCTTTGGTATACATGGGATTAGTCAAGATATTTTCATAGGACTGGGATTGATCATCTAACTGTTGGTTAGTTTGGTCACAGGCATTTAATGACTCTTAGAGCCATAACTTTTAATGAGTGGGGAAAAGTCCTGAAAAATGAGCTATTGGGCCACCTTGGTATGGGGGCTGTATGTGTCATGTGGATAAAACCGATTTTAAGAATCGGTTAAATGTTGAGGTAAGTAAAATCGTGAGCTACCATCTTTTTGAGGACAAAGATTTATTTTTGTTGTTATCTGCAACAAAAGAGAAAACCAAACACATTAGGATATTAAAGCATTCCATATCAGATGTGAACGTTGCATCCAACCAAAAGAATACACTAATTTATTTCTGAAAATTGGAAATCTTTAGCTGGACTACGTCACTTGGTATTCAAGTTGTATTGTCAAAGTTTGTACATAAGCTGAAATGGCTTTATGACATTAAGTAAAAGTATACTGATTTTGACAAAAAATTATTCTTGTTACCAAATTATACACACTGAAAATGATTCATTATTTGGCTGAACTTTAAGGAAACAACTACGAAAAACAAATGCAAGAATTCCCATTTAACAATCTGTACAAAATTTTTTAACTAAAATAAAAAATTGTGCTAATGGGAAAATAATTTTTATTTTTCTACCCAATAGGCTATACAGTCTGGTTGAAAAGTCCTGGAATGGTGAAATATATTTTTTACCATCATAGATAAAGTAATGAATGAGACTTGGTATATCAGTAAAAGCCATAAATGTCTACTCTTTTAAGATATTACCACTTTTTTTATTCTGTAAAGGGGATGGCCCATGAGGAGTCTTAAATTCTTAAATAGCAGCATAGGTCGAGTTTGGTATCAAATTAAAGGTCTCACTTAGCAGAGTACAATGTCGCAAACTAGACTTCAAATGGATGACCGACAAGAAAATGGCAGGCAAACAAAGTTTCCATTAAAATCATATGCGTAAAAGATAAAAAATGCAATAACTTTCTTAATACTCAACTTTTAACTCCGCGTTTTTGGCTCATTATTTCAAATGCAAAGACTTTTAAGAAGATGTGTGATTTGACAAAAGCAGTTTTCTGTAAGACTTCCGAGAGGGACATCCCGTAAAGGGTGTTTAAGAGGGCGTCAAGTTATAGAGGTCTATAGTTGGAGTCAATCCAAATTCCGCCTTTCCCCCATAAGAGCAATGTTAAACGGGATGTCAAATAACTCTTTTATTTATAATCAGAAAATAATGGTTTATAGCTCTAAATAAAGGGTTCATCAAGGCAAATTTGGTTTGCAAGGGGAATTAAAAAAAAAAAAAAAAATAGTGTTTTTTACTAACTTGAAATAATAAAGCAAGTTTTTTACTACTTTTAAAACATTTTCTACAGAATTTTATAAATTATTTACAAAGAATCGATCTCGCAAAAGGAATGGGAAATTTAATTGTGATTCAAACGCTATTTATTCTGAACCAATCGGACAAAAAATAAAGAAATTATATGACATATGCTGGGGACAAGTTTAGCATTGCTCCTATGGAAAATAAATCCAACATGGCGGCACTCCAACGCCCTCTTAAATTGAAACTTCTTTAAACAGCTATTGCAAGTGAAATATTTGAAAAAAATAAATTACCTGATATATTGCAGTGTCCGCTGAATTATGATGGCCTTCTACTTCATTACATACATAACGTCTACGATAGAAGTAATTTTTTGGAACATATGGTTACACTGGGTCTACTTCAAAAGGTGCCTTTGAAGTAATATTTTAATATTTTAATTCATGCATAGCCAGGGAAGTTGCTTAAATTTGGTTTCAATATTTAAAATTATCTTGTTACTAGGCAACTATATTTAATCTTTTAATGTTGGGGTTTTAGCGAATTTCCCTATAGGGAATACGCTATTACGGTAGTAGCCATGGTAAGACCTAAGCCCGGGACCATGTTACTTTTTTATTTTGAGGTCCCCAGAAGCCAAAAACACCGTTCGTTCATTTTCATATATATGTATATATATATCTATATATATATATATATATATATATATATATATATATATATCTATATATATATATATATCTATGTGTCCGTGGTACTGATAACTTTTGAAGGGGATTTCCGATTTTGATGAAATTTGGTATGAAGGTGTAAGACTAGATCTATTTTCATGAGTTCGTGAACCAGCATGATCGGGTTATGGGAACAGGGTTTTATGGGGTTTCAAAGGGGTCAAAAATGGGTTTTTTGCATTTTTTAAGCATAATTTTCAAAATTCAACAATTTTAACTGAAACCATTTAAAAGAGCTTAAAAAAACAAACAATGTAGTATTTTGAATTTTTTACTTAGCTTAACAGGTTACGGAGAAAAGCCAAAAATAGGTTTTCCATGTTAATCTTATGGGAAATCAACAAACCCCTTTATCTCGCTTATTTATGGGAATAACTTGATAAAATTTGGTATATACATTCACTTGGTAGGGTTCAACTGATATTTGCTTACAAAACCCATATGGCGGCAAACCTACGTACTCACCCCTATGGGGTTTATGGGAAAAATTAAAAGAACACCATAACTTGATAATATTTGGTATGTAGGCCTACATTCACTAGGTAGGATTTAACTGATATTTGCTTACAACACCCATATGGCGGCAACCTACATACTCACCCCCATGGGGTTTATGGGGAAAATTAAAAAGTACCGAATATTGATACAGTTTGACATTTACCTAACGTAACTATTACATTTCCTAACAAAACTAACATTTTCTAACAACATCCCAAGGCAGCAAACCTACATTCCCATTCCTATGGTGTTTATGGGGAAAATACAATATCTCAAGATCTTTTGGAAATTCGCTGAGTACGCAGGTCTCTGCTGCGACGGGGGTATTTAGCAATATGCTTTAAATTAAATTATTATTATGTGTAATACAGTCTAGGCTTTTTCAAAACATCATCTAAATAAGTAGCCCAAAGGAATATTTAAGAAAAACTTCAAAGTCTTAAGTTATAGTACTTGTTCAAGACCTTTGCATTTAGAAAATGTACTGCTTAAAAATAGCCTTTTAATAATCAACATGTTGGATGTTATTGCCGAGTATAATCAGTTGTGACATCGTGTTTTAACCCTCGAGCAATTGACATTTCTCCACACTCTTAGTTTTTGTTTAAAAAAACATCATTATGTGTTTTGGCAGCTGTGTCCAGCCTAGTACTTCATCTGCCTCATTCTGGGAATCCCCCACCCGTTAATTCCTTATTATTTGCAATTTAGTGATGCGGTGTCAGTTTTTGGTGTTCAGGTTTCAGTAGCGGAGGTTTTCTTCGCGTGTGCCTGGTTAATATCTTATTAGCGTTCTCGCTAATCTTGCCAGTGCTCAGTGCGGGGTATTTTCCTTGTGAACCTTACCTAAGCCTTTATTCAAAAGAGAAAATATATTGACATGTGGTTAATCATTACATATTTGAATGTCTTGTCAGAACAAAAGAGAATCTTTCAAATTTAACTTTAAATGCAGATGTTCATTGTCATGACACAAGAAATAGATTTAGAATCCACAGAGAATTTAATAGTTTAAGTTTTACAAAAAAATCTTATAAGGAAGTTGGAATTAGTCTTTTTAATAAACTTAGTCCCAGTGCTTTCAATGTTTCTGTTAATAGTTTTAAGAAATCTGTCAAGTCTTGGTTATTGGAAAATCCCCTAGGCCTATATGACATTGCTGAAATATTGGATTGTGATCTGAGAAGTATTAGATTTAGTTTTCTTGACTGTGATATGTAACCCAGATCTGTGATATTAGCTATAAGGACGTGATCTATTGTATGCAGCTTAACGATCAATAAATATATGTCTATGTCTATGTCTTGTACATATCATTTAATTTATAATTAATATAAAGTATATTTAGTTTGCCTTGATGTATAATTTTATAACTGTGGAGCAAAACCGCATGCACCCTCTTCCGTAGCTAGAAAATTACTTACTTTGTTCAATTGAAATATTAAACATATTAAGGTAAACAATTAATGACAAAGACACAATGACTTTTTTTGACAAAGATGGACGTTTAATCAACATCAGAAGTTTAGTGTGTGTTTTTAAAGTGAGTTTACTCTAAACCTACCTTGTTTAGAAGCCTACAAGTTAGTGCCGTCAAGACATTTTAAGGTTAGAATATCCTGGATGTGATAATTTTTTAATCATTTGAACTTTCAAGGCTTAAATAGTAATATAAAAATCTTGCCAATTTAACTGAACTAGGCTTCAATAAATTTATTCATGTTGAATCCGAAATTTGGCGCAATTTCATTACATAAGAACAAAAAAAACACATGACGAACAAACTAATTCGTTTTTGACAGAGAGCAGAAGACTTGACTTTTCTTCTTCTTCACGCACTTTTTTATGCCATTGACTTGGATCAGGGTGTCCAACTGATCAAACCGAAATCTGCTAGCACATAAATGCAAATGTCTACATATATGTATAAATGTGTAACATGTTGAGTATAGATATATAGGACATTAAACAAAATAAAATTATAATGAAGTCTAAAATTTCTAACAAGTTTAATAAGGGAGATAAAGTGTTTGCTAAAGTAAGAGGATACTCGCCATGGCCAGCATATGTAGAAAGTATCAAAGAAAATAAAACTAACATTAGATACTCAGTAGTTTTCTTTGGCACTGATGAAACTGGATCTTGTAAAGAACAGGACCTTTATGAATATTCTTCATATAAGGAATCTTTATTAGAGAATAAGGATAACATCAAAGGTGAGCTCTTTAACGCATTGAGCAAGGCTGATCTTTTCACTTTTGATGATTTCACTGAGGTCGATCCATTCAAGGAGAATGACTTTCAAAGGCTAAAGGAAGGGCTAATTCATAGAGAGGTAGTAGCCGCGGCCGAAAATATCTACATGGCTATGAGCAGGGTTTCAAGGAAATTCTCATCTGAGGCCATTGCGGGGCTCATACCAGAATTTGTGGATTTTTTACATAAATATGATGAAGCACTGAAGGAAAGAGACAGTTTATCTGACGAACTTGGTATACAAATAGACGAAAATCAAGCCTTGAAAAAATCTCTTGAGAGGGAAAAAGACACACATAAGACAGATCTGGAAGCATCAATGTCATATGAAGAAGAAGTGGAGGAGGAAATTTCATCACTGAAGCGACAAATTGATAAACTTGAAACATCTAGGGAAACGTTCCAGCAAGAGCTTCTACAAAAAAATAAAATAATAGAGATACTTTCGGAGGATTCTGTTGAGTTGTCCAAAAAACTAAGTGAATTTGAACTTAAATTGCAGACAACTAGAGCCGAAGATAACCAAACCTTTAGGAACCCTAAACGTAGCTGCCGAAACCAAACAGTACTACACCAACCCCCTGTGGAATTAAGTAACAGATTCACTCCAATTTCTGCTGAACCTTCAACTGAAGATTCAGTTTGTGAGCCATCACATACAATTAACGTAGTTGCGCAAATCCACCACCCACCCACCCTGCAAACAGTAAAAGGGAAAATTGCTCACAAAAGGACTTTAAATGACAAGAAAACTTCCAATACCTCCAAGGGCCCTCACCGAAAAGTTATAATCATCACCGATAGCCATGGCAAGGACCTTTATCACACCTTGATGGCTTTGTTCCTAGAATTTGACGTTTTTGTATACTCTCAACCAGGTGCTAAACTTAAACAAGTTTTGAAAACAGGAAAGTCAATGATGAAAAACTTGAATGAAAATGATTTTGTTGTAGTTGTGGCAGGGACCAATGATATAGGACAACATGACCCTGGAATACTAACGATCACACATGGCATGAAAGAAATGCTGACTTGGAGGACAAAGGCTAAAATTCTCATCTTGGAAATTCCCTACCGATATGATCATGTGAATCTAAATAATGAAATTGTCTACGCCAACTCGACCATAAGGAAGCTGATAACGGAACATGGTGGGTTTCCATCTGTCAGACAAGTCTGTATTAACGACTCCCTCATAAGAGCACATTACACCCGCCACGGCCTACACCTCAGTAAACGTGGCAAGTCCATCCTGGGTGGACTAATATCAAATGTTATATTGAGCACAAGAGGAACCACCAAAGAGCGTGACCATCACCCCTTTCCAATGCACTCTAAGGAAGAAGGACTAGTTTTGGAGAAGAAATCCTTAAGCGACTCCCGCCCCTCCATTGATGCTGTTGAGCCCTTCCCGGCTGAAGTGCGGAGTGAAGCTCCTTCTGCGTCCCCCGAACGCTTGACAGAGGCCTCCCAACTGACGACCCCTTCTTCGACTTGTACGAGACAACCCAGCGACATCAGTTACATTTCGCTCAGCGAAGAACTCCTCAACTTGTCTATAGAGGACTTCCCACCACTGCCGAGCAAGAAACCAGCATCGAAGGAACCTACACACCCTGCTGTCAACAAGAAGCCTCTACATAATTTTTTAGAGACTCCCAATTGTTTGGGAATGGTGAAGTGAGTGTTCCCACTGCTGGGCTTGCCGGGGACCCTGCTAGTGTGTATGCTCCCCCTGATTCCCATGATTTGTTTTTCCACTGCAATATTCAAGGATTGACCCAACGTTTAAAAATTGACATTTTCAATATTTTTCTAGACTCTTTTTCCAAAAAGCCAAAAGTTTTATGTATCACAGAACACTGGTTCAACGAATCAAACATTTTTATTTTGAATAAAGTTTCTGGATATAAAGTCATTTCATATTTTCCTCGTCAGAACTCCATCAGGGGAGGAGCCTGCATTCTGGTGGGGGAACAGGTACAAGCTGAGCCCTTAAATAATTTCAAAAATTTGTCGAAAGAAGGTGTTTTTGAGTGTGCTGCAGTGCTGATAAAAAGTGAGATTAAAAGTGTAGTTCTGTGCATATACAGACCCCCTAAGTACGATAAGGCCAACTTAGATTGTTTCTTTTCTACTCTTGAAAAATTGCTTTGTAAAATCATTAAGAAATTTAAACATGCAAAAATATTTCTAGCTGGAGATTTTAATATTGACACGTTGGTAGATGACAATCTTAAATTTCAGTTTTTGAATTTAGTTAGATCATTTAACTTGCAGCCAAACTTCCACTCTCCAACACGAGTTACTTCAACCTCCAAAACGTGTTTGGACAATATTTTCACCAATTTCCACCCTGTCTCATGCAGTCTCATAGAGACAAGTCTTTCGGACCACACTGGTAACCTCATTGTCTGTGACTTGGCGGCCCCTGATACCAGAGTAATTCCGACTTCAAAGCGATGCTTCTCAGAGGAAAATATTCAACATTTCCTTTCTGAGTTGCAGCATGAAAGTTGGGACTCGGTATCTGGGGACAACTTAAACATTAATGAAAGATACAAAAACTTTATTGAAAAGATTAGATATGCTTTAGAAGTTTCTTTCCCTTTCAAAACTTTGAGAACTCAGCAACCACAGAAAGGGCCTAAGAACTGGATTACAAATGGAATTCGGGTTTCCAGTGCAAGGAAAAGGGATCTGCATGAGATGGGTAGGTGGTGTAAAGACCCTGAATTCCTGTCTTATGTTAAAAAGTATAAAGCCATTTTCAAAAAATGTGTCAGGGCAGCTAAACTCAAATGTAACAATGAATACATCTCAAAGTCTAAGAACAAAGTAAAAGCTGTATGGGATGTAGTAGCTAAGGAGAGTGGCAGGAAAGAGAATACAAACCAACTAGACAAAATTATTGAAAATAATATTGTAATCTCAAATAGTAAAGACTTAGCTAGTACCCTTAACAACTATTTTTGTAATATAACTGACAATTTGAAGCTTAAGCCAAACCTTTCTGATGCTCTTAAACTGTCCTCCAGTAATGTCCAGCATAACTGTTTGTTAATAAGTTTCAGACTGGCAACAGAGAGTGAGGTCTACCAGGTAATTAAGGCTCTTGAACCAAAAAAAATCGGCTGGGTGGGACGAAATCTCACCTTTCTTGTTGAAAAAATGTTCTCACTGGGTATTAAAGCCTCTGACCTTTCTCATTAACAGCTCACTCCAACACGGTGTCTTCCCTGATCTTTTAAAATTCTCAACTATTAAAGCAGTCCCAAAGAAGAGTAAGGTGCACACACTTGACAACTTGAGACCCATCTCTCTGTTGTCAGTCTTCTCCAAGGTTTTTGAAAGGGTTGTATTCAATAGACTTTATGACTTTTTTGAAACCAATGGCTTGCTGTCCTGCTTTCAGTTTGGGTTTCGCAGGGGTAGGAGCACAGTGGATGCCATCTATGAGCTAGTGGATCGAGTTGCAAACGCGGTGGATGGGTCGCAATTCACCGTTGGTGCCTTTTGCGACCTATCCAAGGCTTTCGACTCAGTGAACATAGATATAATGATTGCCAAACTGAGGCAATATGGGGTTGTGGGTACCGCTCTTGGTTGGCTGCAATCTTTTCTTGCTGGGCGACAGCAAAGGGTTGTCGTTGGTGCCGGAGCTCGGAGTAGCTATAGAGCTGTGAAAGCAGGCGTACCCCAGGGCTCTATTCTGGGGCCTCTTCTTTTTCTGGTGTACTGCAATGACCTTCCTGCCATATCTTCTAACGCCCAAGTTCTCATGTATGCGGATGACACCTCTCTTTTTGCCTCAAATCCCAATCAAGGTAGCCTTTTAAAATCTCTAGAGAAGACGATCAACCAATTGGATTCTTGGTGTACAGTAAATGGGTTAAAATTGAACCCTTCAAAAACACAATTCTTAAATTTTCATATCAACCACAGCAAGACTCTTCAATCTGACTCTTCATATTTACCTTCTCACTTCAATTCAGTAAAATCCACCAAATTTTTGGGCTTAGACATTGACTCAACTCTTTCTTGGCAGCAACATATCAACAACTTACTTCCTAGGTTAAGTAAAGCATATTATGCCTTACTTTCTCTATCCCAGACAGTTGACCTTCAAGTCCAAAGACAAGTCTATTTTGCTTACTTTCATTCACTAATTTCCTATGGAGTAATTTTCTGGGGAAACTCCACTGACTCTATTAGGGTTTTCCGAATGCAGAAGAGAGTCATAAGATTGATATCGGGTGCCGGACCTAGGGACTCCTGTAGACCACTTTTCCAAAGGCTTCACATCCTTCCACTTCCATCTATACACATCTTGCAATGCCTTCTTTTTGCCAGAACCAATTTAGACAAATTTTTCAAGAACAATCATAAACATCAATATGACACCCGGAATTCCAAAACATTGCAGTACCCAATCCATAGAACTACTTTTTTAGAAAAATCTCCTTCATACTTGTGTTTAAAGATTTATAACAAATGCCCCAAGCGCATAAAAGAGGAACTTTCACCCAAAAATTCAAGAAGTTGGTGGTTGATTACTTGATTGGTAACTGCTTCTACAGCCTTTCCGAGTACCTGGATCACGACATCCCAGTTTTTTAAGTTGTATTTTCTCTTTTTCATGAATACAAGCAGTTTGTTAGTATTTTATTTGGTATTTGTATTACTTTATTTAAGTGTTTGTCAGTATCTCCCAGATGGTGAATCACATATGTACATAGATTAGGAATAGAAATAAGGAAAATTGTTATTGACAAGTCTATAGCCCAGGCAAACACTGCATGTAAGGGCGTGATTAGACACTGTACATAAATAAATAAATAAATAAATAATGGTATCAACAATGATATGTGATTCCTGTTGAAAGTTCGTCAATATTTAAAAACCGGTACAGTATTTCGTTATATAAACACGTAAAATGGGTTAAATTTGCGCAGTTTATTGTTGCGGAGTAAAACTCCGCATGCGCCCTCTGCCATTTTACCAGTGAAGCGCCCGCTCGAGGGTTAAGTAATTTGATTTGACGTATATTTAAATACTTGCTTATTGCTTACATTTAAGACTTTCAACGACTTCTAGCGAGCTAAAAAACTACTAATGCTTGGGTATGACAGAGACGGGAAGGATTTAAAAATTTCATTAACTAGCCTATAGTTTGTATTAAAAATTTATTTTTATACAAATCATGAATCAGTACCATGTCTGACAAAACAAAAGTTTTTTTACATTTCTTTATTAAAAGATTTAGCATTAGCCTTCATCAGCAGCAAATAACCCTTACAATTAAAAATAGTTATTATTACCTGAAGAAAACACATGTACAGTAATGTAAAGAAAATTTATGTATGGTAATAATATAATAGTGATATTTAGAGGAAAAAATAAATTAACTTCCTCAACTTCTTTTTATACTTGGAGTCTTTCTTTCCCATAACCGAAACTTGACAGGACTGTATCTTTAAATTGAATACTTAACTTCCCAGAGTTATCACTAAAAACCAGTTTATATTAGAACACTTTTAGCTATTTTAAAACTAATTTCATTCATTTTGAGTGGAATCTACTCTTGTGGTTTCATGAAGGATACTCATGCAACTACATAACTTACACTTACTGAAAATTATAATCTGGTGTAATGGCCTTGTTAAAAAAAAAAAAAAAAAAAAAAAAAAATTGAAATTGCTGTTGCCAGTATTCACTGGCACAATTTTTAAGGATGTTTGTGATATTCATCTATGCTTGCAACGTCTGGGTGCTTTGTGAATTTTGTTTAGTTTGCAAAATATTTTTATTGTAGGAGCTGAACTTGGGAAACATCAAAGCAATGATGACTAAAAGTTCTCGACTCGAAGAAATGAAAGCTGCTCTGAAGAGATTTAATGAAAACAAAGCCAAGTTGTTTGAGTCCGAGAAGCCGTCTCTTGACAGTTCAGAAAAAATTGAACTAGACCTTCCTGTACCAGCCAGGTAAATTGAATGCTCTTTAAATATCTTTGTAAAGTTAGAGCTTTTAAGTTTTATTTTATATAGATTGTACTAGGTATCATTGTACTCTATATGTAATATCTTTTGGAATGTTTTAATCAGGCCTAGGTACAAAGACTGTAAAACTTGTATGAAATCTTTTTGGCAATAAAGATATTTCTGATTTCTGATATTCATCAACTAAATTGTACCGTATCTTGCACTATGGAAGAAATGATGCCGAATATGTTGGTCTCAAGACCACTGTATAAGTTACTGGCAATAAATTGTATGATAGATACGAAAAAGATCATCCAGTTGATAGAGTTGATAGATCATAGATAGAGTTGAAATCATCCACTGCCTGCTAAAATTAGATATTTAACATTTTAAAGTTAAAACAAGTTTTAAATTAATTTAAATCATTAAGTTAAATTTTATACTTGACCTTTTAGTCCAAGAGCCAGCGACGATCTGACCTTCGTCATTTTATAAAACCTGAAAGTTTGCCTGTGTGTAGCCCTTATGGTAATATAAACGATCCTCTATTAAGAAATTTGGATAACGGTTACTTTCAGAGTTATGAGGTGTGAAAAGTGTGAAAATTGCACAAAAATTTCGTCATATTATAAAAGCTGAAATTTACATATGTTACTCAGGACACTCTCAAAAGATGTATTCCTGGCTGTCAGACACTTTGTGCGGTTGCAAACCCTGTCTGACGGCCCTTAAAGTGCCGTGCAAAGTACGTCAGACTTCGTCATGAGTATAAAAGCTGAAATTTGCATATGTCACTTTGGACACTCCCAAAAGACGTATTCCCGGTTATCAGACACTTTGTGTGGTTGCAACCCCTGTCTGACAACCCTTAAAGAGAGGTGAATAGTAGGTCAGACTTCGTCATTTTATAAAAGCTGAAATTTACATATGTTACTCGGGGCACTCTCAAAATATGTATTCCTGTCTGTCAGACACTCTGTGCGGTTGCAAACCCAGTCTGACGGCCCCTTAAAGTGCCGTGCAAAGTACGTCAGACTTCGTCATGAGTATAAAAGCTGAAATTTGCATATGTTACTTTGGACACTCCCAAAAGACGTATTCCCGGTTTTCAGACACTTTGTGTGGTTGCAACCCCTATCTGACAACCCTTAAAGTGCGGTGAAAAGTAGGTCAGACTTCATCATTTTATAAAAGCTTAAATTAACATATGTTACTCGGGGCACTCTTAAAAGATGTATTCCTGGCTGTCAGACACTTTGTGCGGTTGCAAACCCTGTCTGACGGCCCTTAAAGTGTCGTGCAAAGTACGTCAGACTTCGTCATAAGTATAAAAGCTGAAATTTGCATATGTTACTTTGGACACTCCCAAAAGGCGTATTCCCGGCCGTCAGACACTTTGTGTGGTTGCAACCCCTGTCTGACAACCCTTAAAGTGCGGTGAAAAGTAGGTCAGACTTTGTCATATCAAAGCTGAAATTTACGTACGGTATGTTACAAGAGAAATTCCCTCAATACCTTCCTAATTTCCCAGATAAAAAAAAAAAAAAAAACAAAAAAAAAAAAAAAAAAACAGATGTTATTTTAACTACGCCGTTAATATTAAAAGTAGAAAATAGCACTTATGGTCGTTTTACTTCCCCTACTTGCTGTTGGAAGCGCCTTGTGTTATATATCAAATGTCAGAATTAGAATATTTGTTTACGAAAAAGCAAAATATTAACATAAAGTGACATAAGATATTAAACAGATGTAGTTATTCTCAGTGATTGTGGTTGGTTGAATTCTTTACCGTGGGATTATCGGGAAAATATGGGATTTACTATCTGCGTTTTGACTGCACATTTATTTTGAACAGGGTATAATGAAGGGTAAACTTGGGTCAAATGATAATTTAAGTTACCACTATTGTTAAGAAATTTTTATATTGTTAAAGGTGATTTGGTAATATATGTATTTTTAATTAAAATAATTGACAGTTGTAATATTTAATGGAAAATTGTAACTTTATGTTGGCTGGAACAAAAACACTATCCCTCTCGTACCTAATACCTTGTCCTCATTGGAAGTGTCTAATGAGTCCAACAACACATAAACTATCACAATTGTCTGATGACAGTCAGGAATACATCTCTTTATAATGTCCCATGTAACGTATGTAAATTTCAACTTTTATACTTATGACGAAGTCTGACGTACTATTCACCGCACTTTAAGGGTTGTCAGACAGGGGTTGCAACCGCACAAAGTGTCTGACAGCCGGGAATACGTCTTTTGGGATTGCCCCGAGTAACATATGTTAATTTCATCTTTTATAAAATGACGAAGTCTGACCTACTTTTCACCGCACTTTAAGGGTTGTCAGACAGGGTTTGCAACCACACAAAGTGTCTGACAGCCGGGAATGCGTCTTTTGGGAGTGCCCCGAGTAACATATGTTAATTTCACCTTTTATAAAATGACGAAGTATGACCTACTTTTCACCGCACCTTAAGGGTTGTCAGACAGGGGTTGCAACCGCACAAAGTGTCTGACAGCCAGGAATACGTCTTTTGGGTGTGTCCAAAGTAACATATGCAAATTTCAGCTTTTATACTTATGACGAAGTCTGACGTACTTTGCACGGCACTTTAAGGGCCGTCAGACAGGGTTTGCAACCGCACAAAGTGTCCGACAGCCAGGAATACATCTTTTGAGAGTGTCCTGAGTAACATATGTAAATTTCAGCTTTTATACTATGACGAAATTTTTGTGCAATTTTCACACTTTTCACACCTTATATCTCGGAAAGTAACCGTTATCAAAATTTCTTAATAGAGGATCGTTTATATTACCATAAGGGCTACACACAGGCAAACTTTCAGGTTTTATAAAATGACGAAGGTCAGATCGTCGCTGGCTCTTGCTCTATTTCTACTGCTCACTGAAGTAACTAAAAGTCACCGAAAGTCATTTTAGTAAGTGGTCACTGACATCACTGAAAAGTCACTTATTTTTCCTGGTCACTGAAGTCACTTAATTTTCCTTAAAATGCAAGAAAAGCTAAAGGTTTTTGTATAAACTGAGGAAATAATGCGATTGTGAGCAAAAGTTTTGCGACTTTAGCAATTTCCCCCCAAAATTTCCTAAATAGACCATTCAAAAGTCACCGATTTTTTACATTTTTCACCCCAAAAGTCACCGAAAAGTCGCTAATTTTTTATCTGTTTGGCGGTAGACACCCTGTTGACAGTCTGTCCGGGGGTTCACTCAGTCAATAGCGAACATAGGTAATATAGTAGAGTCCCGCTAATCCAAATTAATTGAGACCGAAGGCTGTTTCGTTTAGCAAATTTGTTCACCATAATCACGTTTCATGTAAATCCCGTGTAACATTGAAGACCGGGATTTTCTATGGTTTTAAGTCTAGAAATATCAGAATTTTTTGGTCAAAGTGTGTTCAGAATAGGCATATTTTCAGAATAGGGAGGCTATTGAGTTGTGGATCGGCCTATGCTTAAAGTCTGATTAGGTTTGCTGCCACCTAATGTTTTAACGAATTGCAATCCATTTACTTAAAAGAGTGCAGTTACTCACGCTTACCTGCATTTATATTTTAGAGACAGTTCTTTTTTCCCTTTATAAATGCAAACTACAGAAAGGAAGTGACATCCATAATTACAATACCTAACCAGATTTAATAATTAATTTAGACCTGTACATCATAATTAACACTCACAAAATTAAAAATCCTATGAGAGTGCTAAATTATTAATTTTTTGCCAGAAAATATGAAAAAAATTATGTCTTTCAAGAATAAACTAAAATGTTTTCTAATTTCACAGACAATTACAATGTTATGAATTTTTAGTTCACTTAAAAATAATTGTAAATAATCAACTGGAGACTGACTGCAATAAAAAATGCATTTAAATAATATGTTTATCCTGTTTCTCTTATATAAATTATATTCAGACAAAATTCTTTGCGCTTTATACTTTGGTACCAACTAAAAAGCATGTTGGATTACCACTAAATTGAATTGAATTTCCGCAGCCCTCTGAAGACGCCCAAGAAGGCGGGCCCGGGGGCGGCATCGCCCCAGTTTAAGATGACCCCGAGCCGCCTGTTCGCCAGTCCCCCCGCCCCTGCTGCTCCCGCGAGCCCTCTCAAATCACCACTCAAGTCCCCGGCGTTCCAGCGCTACCAAGCCCTGGTCACAGAGGGAAGGTAAGTCACTGCATCCCTACTGTCAATTGGTCATCGAATAGAAAATCACATTAACATAGATTAAAATCACATTCTAGTAAATAGATTTAACACTACATGAACTGCATGTATGTGAGAAGATTGTGTGGAAGTATCGTGATGCTGAGTGTTCTTTTCATGGATAGTTTATGTTATTTAACTGGTCAATGAAGTCCTCAAAATAAGGTTTCACAATAGACTACCCATAATCAGAACATGCAAATAATGATGCTTGAATGATTGTGACGCTGGGCTAAAAAGCTTCTCTAACATCGGATCAGTGTTTTATATTTTGATGTCCCGGTGGGTACCTGGTATTTTGAAATTATATTCTATTACTGGTTTCATAAACTGATGGAAAAATATATTTGTATACATAAATAATTATGGCTAAGTTTTTCTTTTGTATTTTATTTTGTTATTAGAATATTGTTGACTCAGGTTGTCCTGAATTGAAACCTTCTAGGTGGTAACTTTTCTCTCCACTACAGTTACCATTTCACAATCCATCTTGTTTGTAACTCTTCTTGGCGGTAAATGATCATGTAACCCAACCTAACCTAATCCGAGTATTATAGTTTTTAAGCGTTACAGCGGAGAAAGGTTATCAACGAGAAAAGTTTCCTTCTCGAAAGCATCACTTCCTTAAAAGTGCTTTATAACTGAGTAACGGTTGAAAATAAAAAAAATTTTAAAATTAATTTACCAATATGAGTCAAGATTTACTCTTTTATTTAATGGGAAGCTTATTAAAACATGTTTATTTTAACTTTTTGGCATATTGATTTTAATTTGGTTTATGTTCAAGTTAAATATTTTATTCAGAGTTATTTTGTAGGGGTTGAGGATTTCATGGAAAAAGCACTTGGCTTTAAAATAATAAAAAAAAAAAAAGATAGGACACAACTAACACCTTGAAAAGTATTGATTTGCTTCACAGAAACACACACAATAGGCTAAACACTAAAAAGTCTTTTATTATTTCAACTAAATAGGCCTTGATCAATAATTTGTTTGACTTGAGTCAACCTATCACCTTTACCTATCATTGTTTACCCATGTTTGTCTGTGCAGGCCGGCGTTGGTGCTGCCGTTCAAGTACCGCGCGCTGGCGGAGCTGTTCCGCTGCGTGGACACGGTAGCCTCGATGCTCCACAACCGCCGTGAGACTGTCACTCTCTCCAAGCTGCGGCCTGGCGTCCAGGAGATCTCCAGGAAGTGAGTGTTGGTCGTTTGATTCAGATTCAAATACAAAATCATTTTATATATTTATATATATCGTATAGCTCATTTAGTCAACCACCAAGTTTTAAGAATAAGAAAATGAATTCCGTGGTGCAGAGCACCTGATTCAGTATATGTAAAAATCTAAACACTAAAATAAAAAATAGACCTCTCTTTATAGAGCTAAATCCAGGGTGCTAAGCTATTGCAGCCCGGCTTCACTTGAGCTATGCAGACCGGTCAATCCTTCAGGGAAAGCACTCACTTAGGGGGCACTCTGCTACTACGTCCTCCATAGTTTGATACTCTGCTCCGCAATCGCATGACTGGTCTTGTCTCATTCCCCATGTGTACTTCCAATAATTACATCTTCCCACTCCAGTGTGGAAACGATTCAGTATAGTCCACTGCTTCCGAGGAAGATTCATACCACCTACCGCTATCAAGAAGTGGTTCCGACCTTGAAAAGCATCCCAGGAAGAAGTCCAGTTGGTATGGTTGGGAAAGTTTGTGTCTATCAACTGGGAGGCTGTTCGTAGAGGTGGTTTTCGGGACATCAATCGGCCCACATTCTGGGGTGTGTAATCATGAACATGATCAGCTGTGGAGCTGATAAGATCTTAATGTATTCCCTAACTAGTGCATCCTTTTGTCTTATTTCGGGTGGAGCGATGTTACAGAGCGATATCTCTTTATTGATAAATGATAACTTAAATAGTTGGCCAACAAATCGAGCGTTAAAATCAAAACCCTTTAGCGAACCTTTAACGTGTTTAAATAATTTTAATTTTAAATTAAGTTATGGAGTATAATTTAAGCCAAAGTCTATATAATGAATGAAGTGCTATGTTGTGGAAAAACAAATAGGAGTTACAAATTGTTACAAAAGACAACTATCTTGTTCAGATAAGTTTGTAAGCAAACAAAGAAGATTTAAAAATTGACAAACAATAATTTTAATTTGGTTAATCAATGGGCCGCACATTTTTTATGTGGCGCTGACTGACAGTGAACTTTAAATAACTCAATTTCTATTTCTAAATGACATTGTATTGTTTTCAAAGATTATATAATTAACTATTTCTTTTTCTTGGGCAGCACTCACCATTGAAGAATGTGATATGAAGCATCATATAAAATTCTTCAATGGTAAGTGCTGCCCAAGAAAAAGAAATAGTTAGTCAAATAACTCAGTTCTACACATTTGGCGCTTTGACGGATTTCATTTCAACGCTTGAAGTACAGAGTAGTGTCCATTTTCTTAATAGACCTTAATAAATCATTCCTTGTGAGTATCTACATAAAGAAACATAAAAATACAGATATGCTAGGAAAAAGAAATGCTAGAAAGAATGAATTTATTAATGATGAAAAATTATTCAGATTACTGTAATCTACTGATTAAAAAGCTCCTCAAATGAGTATGGCACCTTTAGTAATACAGTAGAACCTCAATTGTTCGACTCTCGGTAGTTCGACACTCCTTATAGTTCGACACAGTCTGTGACAACATAGCATGTCATCATTGACCAATAATGTTAATGTTGGGGACTGACAAAGGTGAAAATGTAAACAAAATGGTGAATTATTTTAATTTTGGCTATATTAAAAATTGTCCTGTATATTAATTGTCCTGTAGTAGTTCAATCAAGTTATATTTTCATAAATGTTTAGTGTTTCCTAAATTCAACTTGTGATTTTTATGATCTCTATATTAAAATTTCCCATATACTCCTTATAGTTCGACACTCTCTAAGTCCACAAAGTGTCGAACTATCGAGGTTCTACTGTATATGTCGCTTGTTTTTTCTTAAAAAGCTCTTAAAATGTGATTCAACAGCAAAATAATGAATGTTTATATATCCCTCTGAAAATGAACTGACCGAATAAAAATGTTTGTCAATTTTTTAAATCTTCTTTATTTGCTTACAAGCTTATATGAAAGGTAGTTAATAATTGTTGCTCTCTTTTACAGAAATTTAACAGAATATGACCTGGGACAGATCAAGACGATTTTCCCCAATGCATTTGAATTCACCATAGAGAAAATGCGTGCCCTTGGTTCCAACGAAAAATATGAACTCGTTTTAACTCCAAAACTTGAAGAGTTCACTAAAGGTAAGGTGCACATTTTTTCTTAGGTCCATGAAATGTTCATGAAAATAATAATTCCAGTAGGGGATCTTTTTGTTAAATTTGAAAAGATTTTGTTTGAGTACTCTAGAAGCATACAAAAGAATTTATTTAACAATGTTTCCAACAATTAAATTTAGAATTAAAGTCCTCACAGGCTGATCAGTAACAATGGAAATTTTGGAATGAAAATTGTTTTTGTTTCTCGGGTGTTTACTGATTCCTTGAATGTAATTAGGCTATCTTTTTTTTTAAAGAAGTGTAAAATTTATTTTTTGAATAGTTACTTAACAAAGCTGCCATTTGAACACTGCACGCTTCATGACACAAAACAGCTAGTTTTTGCGCTGTTTTACTTTGTGCACTAGTTAGTACTTTTGTATACTGGTTCATAGTTTACCACATTCATTTATATTTTTATGCAGACTTACAACCTAACAACACAAAAAAGGAAGCACACAACAGGCATCAAAGGTTATGTAAAATTTTCATGCTGACTGTATAGACCAGCAATTTCATTTTAGAATCTTGGTTTCTAGTTTGTGGATGGGTAAACGTTTCTCTTCTAGCAGCAAGATAGGACTTTGCACTCAATTACACAAATAACAATGCGTTGAGAACTAATTTATTTTGGGATGTGTACTCGATTGTTGGGCTTGTATAACGTTGACTGATGGTTGTGTGTTTGCCCAGACGCTACAATTGATCTCATGATAAATCATTTCTGATTTCAGACGAGGAGGATCGCACGGAGGCCGGGAAGGACCAACATGTGATGATGAGCCCCAGTGTCCTATTGGCCCGCAGACGAGTCCTGTACAACGCCCTACTGGAGCTCACCAAGGATCATCACGAGGTAACGTCTCCCAGCACACATGCCACACGCAACCGTGTCTTGTAGTATAGTAATGAAAACCACTTTTGTTTGAAAATTTACTCTCTGATGTATTTTAGCTTGCACTCAAAAGAATTAGTAATAAGTTTGGAAATAGAAAGTGGTTCACATACTTACTGCAGTGCTTCTGCATATATCATGTGATTCTTCGCCCTATAAATCTTCTGGTGTGTTGATTTCGGCACCTGGCGTTTCTTTATTCTTCTTTACTCTCTGGTGTAGCCCTCAATACCTCCAGCAGTTATTATTTTCGTGTGTTTCTACGCCAGTGGCATTTTTTTCACATTTTGATGGGGAACGATCCAAACCTTGCTCTTGTTACTATCTAACGTCTACCAAGTAGCCTATTGTCCTTTAGTTTCTTCTTGTAACATTGCCCATCCAACTCATCCCTCTTAATTTTAATTGTAAAAGTATCCTAAACTCTCTGGTTTTATCTCATTCTCCATTCTTCTTATTACAGTGGCTCAAGTATCTTGTGTAATACTTTTTTGTAAAACTGTCATTTTTCTTGATCAGTACCCATAGGTCCCTTTCATTTAGCTAAACTAGGTTGTATGATGTTTTCCTATAACTAATTTTGGTATTGTGTAGTAAAGTTTGGCTGCCAATGTCATATGCTGCTTGATGGAGTTTGTTGTTTAATTAGGCCTATTTGACATTTTGCTATCAGAATTTGACACTGATCATTGGGTATGTGTTACGCCTACTGGCTGTGTTTCTTAAAAAAGTTAAAAGTGAAAAAGACATTAGTTTGAATTAGAGGTGTGCGGATAGTGAAATTTGACTTCGGATCGGATTCGGATCGGATAGTCTAGTTTCGGATCGGATAGTAGGGGGTTCGGATCGGATTTTATTCGGATTCGGATACTCGCGCGGACAGAGTGAGGAACTGTTATATTACTCAGAATTAAAATACAAATTAATTAACAGTAAAACTTTAGCACTTTATTCCTAGGAATGCATGAAAAATGTTAATTTTATTTTTGTTTAATATAGAAATGTAGGCATATATTGATTTTTTTGTTAAGTATTTGTTCAAAACTAGAATTATAATTTACATTTTGGACAAATAGGCCTACTTTACAATGATGAATAAAGAATTTTATTGTGTTTTTGATGTGCATGTTTGATGTTGTCCTTGAGTTATTATGTTAAGTATGATACCATTTCATATTTGTATGATTTTGTGTATTATAGGCCTATTACAATATATAGCCTAAATAATATAGTTTAATATATTCTACCAACTACAGTAGGTCTCATCCAAAATAAATTCACTACAAGGCTATCGGTATCAAACCAAGTTTCAACTTAAGGTAGGCCTATTGTTTAGCTCTAAAGTCGGTCAATCAATAGGCTACATTTGTAACTATTTGTTTATGGTGAGAAAATCTTTTTCGATATTTATTTACAAATTTGCTTATAACCTAGATTAAATTTTCTCTCTCAGAATTAGGTCATTTTCAGGCTCATTTTTTGTTTGAATACATTGATAGTAATATTTTGAGTAATAACTTAAGAGTTATGACCAAATAAGGCCTATTTCATTCATTAGGCCTAGGCTATATGCAAGTTTTGATATCTTTGAGTCACTGTGATGACATTACTGTTTAACAGTAAGTTTAGCCTAGGCCTACACCTTCATGTAGGCTACAGTCTTGTTTGATGTTTAAAAGTAGATTGCTAAGCTTACTTAGGTTCAATAATGCAGTAACATGTAATACTTTTAACAATTTAAGTTTTAAACTTACATCCCAATTTGTTTTAGGCCTATTACAATGAGCTTAGTTAAAATAAAAACTTTCCTATCTCAGAGAATTTATGAAGTGGAAGCAAGTCACAAGTCTCAATTTCAGTAATAATAAAACTACATTATTTTATTTTTCTACAAAGAACATTTTATTATGTCTTAGTTACCCTACCCTTAGGCCTACCTTTAGAACCAGCTTGCACAATAGGCATTCCGCCTGTTCTTGGTTTTTCTCAAAAGATTTCCAAATCAAACTCTTTTTCCTTCTTGGCTCCATAACTGAGTAGTTAACAACTAGCCTATCCGATTCTAGAAAATTAAGTTGATCACATTAAAAGTTCGTAACTTCAATTCAAATTTTATCTCGTACGCTGTCGGCTGTAGCAGTATTCCCAGACTTCAAAACATCGTACCACACGATAATAAATTATTGCACGCCACAAAAATGTCGTGTCTATCAATGTATAGTGATTGATGTCGGGAATTATTTGATTTTGTAATATTTTAGACACGCAAAATCAATCATTTTCCAAAACTATCATTAATTATCTTGAAAAATTACGACAAATCTTTGGGAGGAAAATCAGTGTGACGTCGGAGAATGAGTACAATAACAAATTATTATCGTGTACTTGGAAACACTGTCGTCTACTGCGCAGGACAACAGACTCAAATAACCACAAACTAAATTCGTGACACTCGCTCAATTCTGGTGTTCCCCATACCAGTTAATTCCAAATCGGTGGCTGTGGAGTGCTAGCGAGGGTTCACTAGCGCGCGTTGTGGTTGGAATCGGAACCTAACTCTACAGCCAATCACGACCACTGTTAGAATGGGTTGTTTACTCCATCCGCTTGGATCGCTAATTATCAGATTTGTTTTGACAACCATTGCCTTGAGTGCGCTATATCTTGGGGACACCCTAATGCCTGGAGTGTCAATACTAATGTGACTGACTGTCTTCAATTTTCAAGTTTTCGTGAGAGATGATAAAAATTTATTCACTGAGTCGTGTTTTAATCCAACATTGTATTCATACCTAGAACGAACGCGATCGTCAGTATGATTCCAAATGTAGTTTTTGGGGTGTTTAAAGGTTTTTATGCTCATATACACTATCTATCCGAAAAAATCGGATATTTTTCGGATCCTATCCGACGCCTGTTGTACATTCGGATCGGATCGGATATCCGAATCCGATCCGAATCCGATCCGGTTTTCCGGATATCCGCACACCTCTAGTTTGAATGTGTGGTTTTAACCAAGGTTTTCTTTTCGATATCACAAAATAGTTTGTTAAGCCTAATTAGTTTCGCCAACATCCCTAATCACACACAAGTAAACCAAAATCATAATAAGAATACATATCCAAAATCATAATAAGAATACATATAAAAATTTACGTTTATTAACTATAAGGAATAGGAGTAGTTTGTTTGTACAAAATAATCAGTCTTATTAAAAAATATCTACTTTTAGTTAGTTAAAGGCATTTTGTTTTGAAAGCTACGCATTGAAAATAATGGTTAAAATTTTTTGTTAAAAATAAATCCACTTCTTTTTTATTAAAATCAGTAATTTTTAGCGAATTTCCCATAGGGAATAAGCTATTACCGTAGGTCTCATGGTAAGACCTAAGCCCGGGACCATGTTACTTTTTCGTTTTTAGGTGCCCAGAGACCAAAAATAATAGTCATTAAAAATTTTATATATATATATATATATGTATATATATATGTATATATATATGTATATATGTATGTGTCCCTAGACACGATAACTCTCGTAAAAATGGTCCGATCGAGACCAAATTTGGTAGAGATGTGTAATCCTACGTTTATTCGGATGAGTTCGTAAACCAGACATATCGACCTACCGGAAGGGGTAGTTTTGGGGGGTTTTGTACCCCAAAAATGGGTTTTTTGCATTTTTCATATGTAAATTTTAAAAATTTTAAATTTTTATTTTGACCATTGGATTTAGCTCAAAAAAACACACAATTTAGTATTTTGAAGGTTTGCTCTATCTCCATTGGTTACCGAGATATTACAAAGTCTAAAGATAGTACATTGTATTTTGGGGCTCCAATGTTAATCTTATGGAGAATTGGGATGTGTTAATATTTCACTTATTAACTAATATTTTTCGATGAAACTTTGAATTCAGCTTTATTTAGTTGAGATCCATCCATTTATGGTAAAAAATCTTGGTTTTTGTGCTTATCATGGCAGCAAACCTGCATACTCTTTTCCCATGTTAATCATATGGAGAATAGGCAAACTTCTTTAGGAATGGACAGATATTGATAAAACTTAGTAAATGGCTTCATATGGTTGAAATAAATTTTTTTATGATAAAAACCTACTTTTAGTGTTCCCCATGGCAGCATACCTGCATACTGTCCCTATATTCATCATAAGGAGAATAGACATTTATTTCCCTATTTATGAGCATGTGATTTTATTTGGTTTATAGTTTTATGTGGTCAAAATTAATATTACTAATTTGGAAATTCGCTGAGTACGCAGGTCTGCTGCGACGGGGGTATTATGTTTTTTATTATTTTAATAATTTGTTTTACTTCTTTTTTATTTCAATTCTTTATTTCACAAAATATTAATAAATTGTACATAACATCTGTAAAGGCTGGTTTGTCTGTAGCTCATTTTCAATATTTATGATTTATAGATATTTTGATTTTTTTATGTTGAATTTGGGATCTAGAATGTCTGGCAAAACTGTTGGCCTAAATAAAATTTAGAATCTAAAATATTTTGTTAAATAGGCTCAATTTCCATCAGATAAGCTATTCATTCACATGTATTTCAGTTATAATCTATTTATTAAATTAAAAAATCTGTAGCTTGCCCTATTCAAGAACGTGTCAAATGCAAGTAGACAATATTAATTAATATTTAAGGTATAAATTTGTGACGGAACAAAAATTACAATTTTTCAACTCTCTTAATCAACGATCATAGTTCAACCGGACTCGCCAACAATTGAGATCCCCAAGCATTGTGGGACGCGTAATGATTACACAATTGTGGAGTAGGTCAGCCGTGCTGACTTGCTGAGGAATGTGCGTCAGCATTCTGCAGCAGAGGGAACTGGGCCGCTCAGCAACTATCGGCACTCCGAGTCAGCTGATGTAAACAAAGTGGCTCACATCTGCTCGTTAGTCATTTAAACTGGTTCAGTTCCACAATCAATCATACTATTGTAGCATTGTTTGTATTTGTAAATTTTAGTAGAGCATCTTTGTTTCAGGTAACTTTTGGGTGATTTTATTTCTAGCCATATAGTGGAGGGTAGTTTTATTATTTATGTTATATTTGTTATTAAGAGATTAGGAAATATCATTCTTTCATTTTGTGATGCTGAGAATTTCACAAAGATAAATATTTAACATACCGTACACCCAGAGCTTTGGGTCAGTTGTTGCTAATTAAAATCCTAGAAATAAAATATCGCTATGGTCTTTAAATTATTTTTCAAATATCAGTTAATTAATTTAAAAAAATTAATATGTTGAATTCTTTATTTTTATTTTGTTTTTAAGTCTTTAAGTTGTTATTGGATTTTAAACTTGCTCTTAAAAATGCTCATGCCGGAAATTTGAGCTTTTTGTATGTTGTAAAAACATATTAAAAGGTTTTGTTTAGTATTGAGTTATTTACTTAATCATTATTCAATTACCATTCATTATTACATTCCATATAAACAACATACATAACATTATTTCATATAAACGTACCAAAATAAATAAAGGAAAAATAATTATTAGTTTGCATAAGTTAAATAGGCCGAATTAATTAGGCCTGAATAATTAATTATAAATGTTATAAAGTATCAGCATTTTTTGTCATTCACCATCAGTGTCTTATGATAAATATACCTATTTACTATTTATTATGTTTCAAACTAAATAAATAAGAAAATAACTAACTAAATAAATAAATAAATAAATAAACTCAATATAATCTTTATTTTTAAATTCTTCATTATCCATGCATTTCCCACTCAAATAATTAAACAATTTACATTTATTTTATAAAATAATATGATAACTTACCTCAATAAACCTAGTCTCAATAGATATTTATGATGTATTGAACGGAATGATGCTTGATACAAACAATTAATGTAGATACTGATGACCTGTTTGTGTGTGTTGGTAGGAGTTCCTAGCGTCGCTGGTGCCCCCGATGCGTATTCCGCGCGGTAGTCTCACACGATGGCACCCGGAGTTCCCCGTGGACGAGGTCGCGGACGTCGTCTCCGCCGCGCTGCCCCAGCCGCCCAATGCTGACAAGGTGGCCACCGCCAAGGATGTGCTCGGTAAGGTTAGGTTAGGTTTAATTGGGTTAGGTCAGGTAGGAGTCATGGAGTTATAAGTTTCAATATATGAACTATGACAAGATCTTAAAAT
Organism: Neoaliturus tenellus; assembly: GCA_030545055.2. Classification (NCBI taxonomy): domain Eukaryota; kingdom Metazoa; phylum Arthropoda; class Insecta; order Hemiptera; family Cicadellidae; genus Neoaliturus; species Neoaliturus tenellus. The sequence continues at coordinate 14,581,903 of CM061532.1, read as the reverse complement.
TTTTCTTCAAGCCCATGCTTGTATGAAAAATACGGCAATTTCATTAAATTTATTAATTTTTTAGACCTAGTTAAATTTAAAAATTGTTTTACAAATTTATCTTTAGCAAAATGCGACTTTCAATGCCTCTCTTCCTTTGATTGTGTTTTAAATTTTAATCATTCAATTTATATTTGAGGAAAGCTGACATTTTTAGTTGTGAATTTATCAGTTTTCTATTTGATTCTTGCCTAATATGTGTTGATTGTACAAGGGATCTTTAGAAAGTAAGTTCGGTTTTTATTAGGGGTGTGCATGTAGTGGTTTTTGAGGTACAATGCCATGTAAACCTTGAGCAGCCAATTATGGATAAAGTGTGTCCACTTGGGTTTTATAAAAAATAAATACACAATTAAACCATTTTACCATAGAATTAAATATAATTTTTTTAAGAAAAATCACGATTAGGCTGACATATTATAGTATTAAAACTGCGCATGATTTATTTTAATCTCACAATCATAACTATTGAGATGGGAATGATGTTGTAGGCTCTTCATGGCCACTTTTAGCAGTTAGGAAATGTGTACCATTTTTGTAGGCCTGCATTGCTTCCATCTTTTGGTAAAAATTTATTTACATCCACCAGTCACTGGAATTGCGTGCAATATAGCACAGTGACATAATACAATACATATTATGAAGTGTTTATAACTAGTGTTTGTGTAATTTAATCCAAATTGTTAATTTATCTCAAAGTTATCTTGGTTGTTAATTTATCTCAAAGTGTGGATCAGTGGTTGAGAACCAACTAACTAAAATCAAACGTTCTCGATCTTGTGTTATACCTGAAGATAGTTATAGTACTCGCTAAACTGTGCTGCTATGCTGTATTAAAAAATAAAAATATTCATTACAAATTTAAGTTCCACTAGGTCCATCACTGCTATTGACGATCTGGTTGATCGCTGTCAAAATTGGATCTGTGCAGTTTTTAGAGTGTAAGTTCATTAATCTTTTGAGGTAAATGCTCAAGAAATATGCTTTATTATAAATTTACTTTTTTTCCTTCAAACTTAACTTTGACAGTCCCTATCTTTCTTGTGAGGACTATTATTGGGTTCTGTCTTAAACAAAACGTTTTGACGCTTGGTTCCTGAACATTAACTTATTATCTGTTCTTCATAAACTAAAGAAAAAAGAATACCAATAATTATGAACAGGTCTTATTGTTTGCCCGAAAAATTAAATGATGAAAAAAGACCTTGTCACTTTAGTCAGTAGTGGTTGTACTTTAATTGTAGTGGCCATTATAAATTTAAATTATAACTCACATCGCAGCTCTATCAACCTCAGAAATATACAGAGATATTGCCTATGACACAGGCATGCTTTTAGCACAACCTTTTTCGTTTCACTAGGTAAAAAAATGATTTTACTCCCAGAACATTAGTCATTTATCAATTTCATTTGAAGGATCCGTTTTATCCCCTTTCAATCAACTTCAGACATTTTGTTGTAGAGAGGGCTCGCAACCTGTTTGTGGTGAACCCTCGCATGGAGCGGGCGTTGCAGAGAGTGAGTGAGAGGGGGGCTGCGGGGGCTACCCCCTCCCTCACCCCTCCCCCCGCCACTCCCATCATCGCCCCCGCCTCCAAACCAGCTCTGCATGGCGTCCCTGCCAGTCTGCTGGAAAGGGTAAGCTGACACTTGAGGTTTTTTTATGACATTGGCGCTAACACTTGAATATAACAAATAACACACTTTGTCTTAATTATTTCAAACATCCCAACTTTCTTATACCATTAGACTTTGATTACAAACAATCGATTCCTCCTTCAACTCTTTGGTGAATTTTTTGCCATATAAGGTTGTCTACTGGTCGGGAAAAGCCAGGAAGTCAGGAATTTTGTAAGGATGGGAAAAGTAATGGATAAAGTCAGGAATTTAGATTTTTAGCCAAACAAAACTCATGATGAACATTAGATTTTTACGTTCTTTTATGAAACTTAATAAATTATTTTAGAGAATCTGACAAAAACACGGGGTGTGAGGCTGCTTTTTTTTGTCGGGAAGTTTTTGAAAAGTGACCGGGAAAAGTCTGGAATTTCATTTGTGAAATTTAGAAGACATATTGCAAATGAAATAGGAAGAGAATGAAGAAATGAATTTTAATCATTTTGAAGTACAACTTAAAGCTTACCCCACAACTTATGCTTTTTGTGATAAGGAGGAATGTTAGGTGTTTTGTAATAGGTTTTGCAGAGTAACTTATGAATTCAAAGAAAATTATTTCAGTGTATTAGGTTAAGCTAATATCAATGTATGGCACAATCTTTACGTGTTTGTTCAAGTTATGGGGAATAAAGGAATTTTTATTTGATTTAATTTGTGTTAGGTTTAGTGATGATTGTTTTTTCTGTCTGTTATGAAAGTAAATGGATTTGCAAAGTAATAGTTATTGACTAAAACTTAATCAATTCACAGAGGACAGGATCAATTATTATTTAGACAGTACTGTAATAGCGGAATAACTGACTGTTCTCGTGGTGTAATGTCTAGGAAGAATAACGATAATCATTTAAACAGCTCTTTAAGAACGGAATAACTGTATGGCTGATAATTATATTAGAGAACGTTTAGGAACCGGTATGAAGAAGAGAAACTAATGATGTGACTACCTAAATCTTTCATTCTCGTTATGTCATTGGACTGGCCATACATTTGGTCCCAATCCTATCCATTTCCATCTTTTAAATAGGGTACCAACTTAGAATAATGTTATATTATGTTTCTAATCCTTGCAAAAATTACCTTGATTTACTTTAGTAAGACCAATAGCTGCACCTAGTTCCACAATAAATACGTATATAACCCATAAAGATAAAATTTTTCTTTTCGTTTTTTTTTTACTGAGTCGATAAATTATTCCTCAATAAAAATTAAGGTTAAGAGTCATCTTCACCCTTAGGCCAGTAGCCTATTGTTGCGCAGTCGGCAATGTTAACCATACGGCTTTTAATGCAAAACATGGTATATTTTATTTCCCTGTTTCGGACGCAATTTTTCAACCGATTATCTTGAACAGTTGAATGGTTATATTAGGCCCCTCATACCTCAAAATTTTGAAAATTTTACAAATATTACTAAGGAAAATCGAGTTACTTTGCAACGTCACAGAGAGTAACATTTGTTAAATTTTGAAAATTTTGAGGTATGGGGGGCTTAATATAACTATTCAACTAAATACTTACCAAGTTTAAAGAAAATCGGTTGAAAAACGGCGTCCGAAACGGGGGAATAAAATACCATGTTTTAGCATAAAAGCCGTATGGTTAACATTGCCGGCTGCGCAACAATGGGCTACTGGTCTAGGGGTGAAGATGACTCTTAAAATGTTGTAGGGAACGGTTAGCATCTACAGTTATAATAGAATGTTAAGGATACTTAACATTACTTAAGGAAGTATCAAGTATCAAGTAAGCCACAACCGTTATTGGAATCTGTAACGACTCTTTAAGGATCATTCTTTGAAAACGATGTTCTTATCTGTTCCAAAATAACATGTCCATAAAAAGTAACAGTTATTACAGTTTACAAAGAAAATAACGCTTTAGTTCACCACTAATTTGTGTGTCGGTGGCAGGTGCGGGCTAAGCAGGCGGCACGGGCGCTGGAGGCGATGACGCGGACGCCGGCGCAGGCCAAGGAGGCAGTGCGACTCACTCGGCTGCCGGAGATCGCGCGGATCGTGCGCAACCTGTTTGTGGCGGAGAGGAAGAGCGTGCTGCCGCGGGAAGTTGTGCTGCAGAAACTTGCTGACAGCTACCGGGAGGGCCTCAGCCATGGTGAGCCTTACTGCGCCTTTCATTTATATACTTATGCTACTTTTTCATACTTTGATATTGGGATACTAACACTTACTTATAGAATCAACATGAATAAAACATTGCCAAGAATTTAAACCAATTACTCCTTCTTAAAACAACTAAAAATAATAAGAAAAAAATTAGGGCAGTTCTTAAATTAACAACTACTGTTGAGTTATATACAATTCTATTAACGGTTTTATAGATTCTCTATATGCATTATTGTATCTTGATGGAGAAATAAATATTCTTATTCTTAGTTCCGCTAATCAGAACTAATTGAAACCGGAACCTGTTTGGTGCGGAATTTTTGGAAGGAGCGGAATTTATGAATGATCTAAGATATTGAATACTAGGTAAGATATTGAGGCTGTGAAATCTTCTGTGGAAAGACCGTGGTCGTACACTAATGATGGAAGTGCATTAACCCTTTTGAGTGCTGTGAGTCTCATAGCGAGACTCGGCGTTGATGTAACCTGAGTGCCGAGGATCTCGTAGCGAGACCCTAACTTTTTTATACATAATATAATATTTTTTATACTGTATTATTTGTGCCAAATGCCTCTCCACTAACTAATCTTACGTACAGTATATTATAACTTTTCTCCTGTACTCCTGACAGCAAAACTCCTAGAAAACTACCAGAAATTATAAACTTTTAAGTGCCATAAAAGATGACTATGCTGTAGGACTCTTGAGATGGATGATAGATGATTTACCAGAACAAACTATCAAACATAATTGTCCTCCTCTGTTAGCTACTTTATTTATCACCGTGATATTGTAATGAAATGGTATGTTTTTTACTATCTGCTCACCTTCCCCACTTTGCTCTTTTGTAAGGGTAATGGATCTCACGGATGTACAACTTTCAGTCAATCTTGCTAATTTGAACCTTGTTAATTCAAAATCTCTGGTAACTTAAATTATTTTCAATTCTTTCGTTCAAAACTTAAGTCAAAACCATACATAAACTCAAATTAATTTTACAGTTATATTTTTACCTCTAGCTATGAGTGAAAGAAATACAAAATTATCTCTATAACTCAAAATGAAATAGATTAGTTTTGGCGCCTACCTCGAAAAGTCGAAGTTAACCTTTACTATCTCAAAGTTTTATCTACAGACCTCTAAGAGTGAAAACCCCGGTGCACAGATTCCAACGCGTTGGTGACACATCCAGTTCCTGTCTGTGTCACAGTATATTTATTATTGTGTGTTTTCTCTGTAAGTCAAATTTAACAAAAAAATTACCTGTTACTCTAACTATTCCTAAGGCAAACTATATGTAACTCTAAGAAAAATCACAGTCCCGTGAATTTCAAGTTAGCATGAGTCGACTGCATTACATTCATCAATATCCCCTCCCAGACCTTTCTAACCGTTCCGTATATCATTTAGGTGAACTGGACGACCACTTGAAACTTCTCGCAGAGAAAACACCCGGATGGATCACGTTCTGTACCCTGCGGAAAACCGACTTCGTCAAACTGTCACGCAATGCAGATATGAGTAAAGTGATGGAACGGCTCGAAACATTGGCTGAGGAGAAATGCTTATGAGGTCGTTCGATTAGATGTAAGGTTGTGGAGGGTGATTCTAATTGGCGTAGAGGAGGTTAGCCCATGCGCTTGTCTCTGACGTGTTTTTCATCAGAGATAGTGAAATGTTTGGTTGAAACAACAGTTTTATTGTTGTATAGAAATAGCAGGTTTTGGTAATTAATCGGTAAGGAGGGACTCACTCTTGAGACAAGCGTTGTTGATTAGCAATGCTTTACTACCCAGGATTAAATGACAAGATAATTTTTTTACCTCCTGTATATTTGACACAAAAGGATAATGATTTAACACTCAATTATTCCATGCACCTCAATTATTTTATTATCAATTTCTCATATAAATAAGTCTATTTTCTAATGAAGGATATTAAAAGTCATTGGGAGGGAGGAGGAAAAACTACTAAACTGTCATAAAACCTACCTAACTTAACTTCAGAAGTCATAAATTGAATTAAATGTTAGTTTTGTTGATAGAATCCTCAATATTCATGAAGGTTAGTTTGTAAGTAAGAGCCTTTTTGTCTGATTGGATAGGTAAAGAAGGAGAAAGGATTCAGCTACCTTACCTGAGAAAATGGTGTTCAAGCACCATATATACACAAATAAAAATACACATTTTTCGTCCCCATAGGAACAAAATATAAATAAAAAAGGTTAGCTAGCATGTAAGCTAGCTGAATCCTTTTTCTCGTTTGTCTAGAAAATATTCATAAAGTAAACTTGGAAGAATTGAAATGAATGGTATCAAGACATTGACAGATTTTATTAAACAACTTATCCGTGCAATTGTGTTCACTAGAATCAGGACCCTTTAATTTGTATTTACAAATTTTTATAATTGTGTTATTTGTCAGATGTTTTTCTTAATTTGGAGCTGACTAAACATACATAAAATTCATACAGATCACCGACTCCTGAACAGTTTCAACATTAATGTGCTTTGATTTTAAATAATTCTCTCACTCAGCATTGTTTGTTTGAAATTGAAAGTATAAGTAAATCTTTTGAATGGGAACAAACAATAAAATGAATGGGCTTTCCAAATGAAGTGTTTCAAGTTAGTGTTCGGAAAAGAGTGAGATTATGGTTTTGGTTACAGATCTCCTAATGCTGTGTTCATATTTAGTGTAAGAATTAGTTGTTAATTTATTGCCAAGACTAGGTTAAGTTGTCTTTAGAAAGCCAGGTCGAGTTGAGACTTTTTTAGCCAGAAAGGGATACAACTAGCTCCTTGATAAGAATAGCCACTGAAGTTAGACCTCTAAAAAAAAATTTAGAATATTTGCCAAAATATGTGGAATGTGAATAATCCAATATTTATCACATTGGAATTAATGTGGACTCCTGTTTATCGGCGAGGAGATTTTCAGTGTTGCGGTTTAACAACAATGGCCCTATTTTCAATTCTTGAAAATTTTTAAATGTGATTTTCTTATTTAGCTTGTTAGGTTATTTCAATAGCTTTTCTTATTCAGTAAACGTTTTTCTCATTTAGTGATTCTCATATTGATTTTAGTGATAGGTTTAATGTAGCGATAATTTTTCATCACATTTTTTTATCAAATCTTTTATATTTGGCAATATATTTTGAATAGCCTATTTGTAGGTTTTTAGGCTGTTTTTAGACTAACATCAAAATGGATTATCTGGGATAGTCCAGCCATACATTTTATTTCTGATATTCGGGAATCTACTGTATTAAGTATCTTCTTATTTGTGTTTTAACTTCTGTGGTATAACTTTCAAGGTTAGCCAGTTGTACTCGTTTCTTGCCTATCAAATAATAAATGCCTACTAAATAATAATTGTTGATCCTTCTTCTTCATCATTACATCATTACCTCTCTGAAAATAATTTCTTTTAATTTTGTCAAATTTAACAATTTAGAACTGACTATGTACCCATACTTTCTAAATAAAAAGAAAAATATTTTAGATTTTATTTGTCCTCTTTCTTTTTTAAATGAAATTATCATACTTCATTTCATACTTTCTCTTATGACTTCCAGTATTAAAGTAAGTAAATAAATAGGGAAATATATTTTAAGACTTGACCAATGACCATGTAATTTAACCCACATTTTAAACCTCAACCATCTTTCATTAATTTACCATATTTAATCTATTTATATACTCTACTGAATGTGTTTTATATTTTTTGAACTATGTGTTTCTAATAAACTTTATAAAACATTTGAATTTTCATTGCTTACCTTAGATCAAATTTATAGTGGTGTACTCCCTTTTCCCTTACTGGTTTTATTTGTAAGATCAACCTAAGAGGCATCTTAACCCCTGCAAAAACACTGAAATGGTGTGTCTGTATTTCCCTGTTTCAAATGATTACGGTAGTAACCATTATAAGACCTAAGCCTAAGACCACTTTACTTTTTCATTTTGAGGTCCCCATAAGCCAAAAACACCATTCGTTCATTTTCATATATATGTTTATATATGTGTCCTCGGTACTGTTAACTTTTGAAGGGGACCTCCAATTTTGATGAAATTTGGTATGAAGGTGTAAGACTAGGTCTATTTTCATGAGTTTGTGAACCAGCATTGTCGTGTTATAGGAACGGGGTTTTATGGGGTTTAAAAGGGGAAAAAATGGGTTTTTGGCATTTTTGGACCTCAATTAGCAAAATTCAAGAATTTAAATGAAACCATTAAAAATAGCTTAAAAACAAATAATTCAGTATTTTGAATTTATAACTTAGCTTAACAGATTCCGGAGGAAAGATAAAAATAAGTTTCCTATGTTAATCTAATGGGAAATCAATAAAACCCTTTACCCCGCTTTTTTATAGACCTAACTTGGTAAAATTTGTTATGTACATTCACTAGATAGAGTTTAACTGATATTTGCTTACAGCACCCATAAGGCAGCAAACCAACACACTCACCCCCATGGTTTTTATGAGGAAAATTAAAAAAATTTGATATTTACCTTACCTAACCATTAAATTTCATAACAACCAACATTTTCTAACTACATCCTTGGCAGCAAACCTACATATTCATTCCCTTGTTGTCTATGGGAAAATCTCAAATTTCTTTGGAAAATTGCTGAGCACGCAGGTCTGCTGTGACTGGGGTATTGAAAATTTAACATTAAAAAATATTTTTTCTTGTAGATTAAGGTTAGATCCAGGCCCCTCATAGCTGGTATATGAGTAAATAAATAAATAAATAGTCTTAGTTCAAATACATTTTAAAGTAAGGATAATTGAGTTAAACATCACAGAGATATATTTTCAGGCGGCGGATGTATGACTCTTTTCAAACATTATGTTAGGGTGTCACTGAAATTATTAGTCAGCAGGTTAAAAAAAAACGTTAGCGATTTTTTAAAGAAAATCAACAGAAAGGAGGTAGTCTAAAATCATAGGTGTTTACCTTTTATATTTAATTACCTTAACCATTCGATTGTAGTGGAAACAAGGAAAATGAAACACAGTTTGGTTCTAATAATCCTGCTTATTCACAGCCTTTGCAACCGTATCAGCTACTCTACATTGGCAGTTGATGGACTGAAGTCTAGTACTATCTATGTGCGATATGAAGACAAAACGAGCTCTCTACGCTCTGTCGGGTTCCCTCCAAAACAAAACAGTGATACACAAAAGTAGACAGCTGAAAGCTTTACATTTTCAATTGAACCAGCCATGATTTTAAAAACATAAACAATAACAATAGATGAACGAAAAACACATTGGTACAATTCGCGCATTATTTCTCCGACTATGGCCAGGCCGCTACTATTCGTTTGAAAAACATAGTTATAATACAGAATTACTTACAGCCAGCTGACTTGGCCATAGTCGGAGAAATAATGCGCGAACTGTACATTTGAAATGTTATTAAAAGAGCTCTTCACAAATAATATCATCAGTTATCGAGGTGTAAGGGGTAAAAATCATTTACTTTGGATGTTCTTTTTTCTGTGCTGTAAGTTCATATTTATGTAATTTTACTGAAAGAAATTAAAAATATGAGATAATTTGCAAAACGGTTCACAAAATGGCTACAAAAAAGAAGGAAAATCTACTATGGTGTCAGTGAAATACTTAACGAATATTCTAACAAAAGCATGTTTCATTCTTTGGAAACGTTAAATTATGATAAAAGATCCATCAATAAAGTTAGAGACTGATGATTAAATCCACAGATAATATTTTTCAATCAATTATTTCAAATATTCTTTTTCCAGGATGAGACTGCTATTATTTATTAAGTGAATGTTAGAGTTTGTTCCAAATAGCTCTAATCAGGCTGGATCCCGTGAAAACAAATCTTCACAAAATAAAAATGTCCGAAACATTGTAAAAATTAAAGTAAGTAAATCACCTAGGCAGTTCAATGCTAGTGGTTTGAACACATGTTAGGTACACTCAAATAACAAAAACAATCACTCAATTAAGTACTAAAGTGAAGTAGGTAGTTTAAAATGGTTATACAATAAACACAATTGAACTTAACCTAAAAAAAATGATATCACAAAACAATTTTGGCACAAAATGTTTGGTCGTTCACACAACATGGAGTGTTCGTAAACTAGAACGTTATCACCGTCGACATGATTGGTATGTATATGTTACAGTCTGTTTACCGTAACTTTAGGTCTAAGCACCATGATTTTTATAAGATACTCGATAACATTCACGATAAGATACTCGAGTTCTAAAGTCACGCTAACCAGAGTGACAACTGCACAGCTCTTTGATGAGCCTACACGAGTGGATCTTATATATAGGACTTATCACCGCAGTAAAGCTCTCATATAATACATCGTACACTTTACCCTGCATTTTATGTCACCCTGTACTTTATTAATTTCACGAAGTATCTAGGTTGATTTAGTTTAGGAGCAATCTTTGCTATGCATGATATAAGGAGTAATCTCATTAAAATGTAATCTTTTCGCCGTAGATTAAAGAATGTGATTTGTAATAACTAGTTGGTTTCTAACTTTTGAATGAAAATGAAATCAGTTATTATCCTTTCATTGCAGAGGTCTTATTGATTCATCAACCACAAGTGTTAAAAAATAAAAACAAATTTTAATGTTTAGAATGTTTAAGTTTTTAAAAATGTGTTACCTAATTAACCGCATATACATTATTGACAACTTTGACATAAAGTTTATAAGATACATATACATAAGATCATTTATATAACATAAGATTCTAGATTTATTTGCGTAATATAACATTTACATAAAATCCATCAATCTTAAGTGTAAAAAATCAAAGTTAATTTCAGTCTAATGTTTTTGATGTTAAGTATAAGTTTAAGTTTTAAAAAAATCATGATATTTTTACTTTAATAACGTATAAAACTTTGATTTTTTCAAATTGAATTAATTGACGTAGAACACTTTGAACACATTACTTTATGAACGCTCAGTATTTACTCAGCTTTAATTTTTCTGGAATGATTTGGTTTTTATTCTTCATTTCCGACTAGTATTTAATATAATTAATTAACAATTTTCTTTTGGCAACATTTTTCCTCAACATTAATGTGAAATCATTAAAGTACAGAATAATAAAAAATATTGCCCTCAAAACACACAAATATACATTACTATAGTTTCTACCCTTCTACTGTGCAGCTATTTGTGAATTGGTGTTCGTAACTAGAGTCTAGTATACCGTATGTACATTACTTACAACGCTTTATGTTAGTAAATAAAAAATTATTAAAATACATTTTTTAACTGGAAAAGAGATGGTGATCGTAATGTGAAAACGATTTTACCAAATGTAAACTATAAGAGCCTAAGCTCTAAATAAAGAAAAGAGTCAAAAATATATTATTAGGTCAATGTAAATCAACCAATAGAAAACTATTGATCTGAACCTTCCGATTAAAAAATTTCTATGATTAGATTATATTTAAAATTTACTCTTAATGTAATACATTTTTATTCTGGTTAAAAAGTGTTGTAGTAGATTTCAGTTATATCTGGTACTGACTGATACATAGTAATTTAAAACAACAGCTACTTCTTGCTTTATTATTTTAGTTAAAAATTCCATTGTATAAAAGAAGTTCTTTAGTTTACTTTACTGTGAATTTATAATATTGATTATCTGTTTAAACATAAAGAATTGTATACACAGTTTCCGACACCGATGAACATTTAATTTGAGGTAGATATTTAATTTCAGTTAACAACTTGTACAATTTTAAATGTAACGCTTGATTTTATTTATTTAGATTTTATATAGACAGCAGTAGATGAGACTAGTGGCAGTTTATTTTTAAAATAGTTTCAACCTTTTAACATGAACCATCTCACACATATAAAGAGTAAATTATTGCTTCGGTCAACACATTTTTTCATAGGCGTTTTACTAAAACATTTAACACACAACTTTAAACTTAAAACCAGTTTTAGCAACAAAATATTTAATAAAACAACTACAAAAAAGTTGAACATCACCAAGCTTTTCTATATACTGGAGACAATGGAAAATGTTATCTCTAAATCTGAAAAATAATGATTTAATATAAAATGTGTTTTGAATCGTCAATTCACCTAGACAAGTTGGAGGTATTTACTAGCGGCTTTGTCACAGAGTTCTTTTTAGTGGGCCAACCTTGCAAACATGAATAAAAATTCAAGTCGCATCCAGTATGTAGTCAAAGCAAGGTGATCAACCATACTGTACAAGAACACCATCTCATGGTAATATTCTAAACTAAGTAAATCATGTTTGCCACCGATATTCTGAACATTCTGTTACTATTTTACAACACTGAATTCACAACCTTAATAGAATTTGAATGCGATAACAACAGTGACGAACAGTCGATTGTTAACTAAGGCAATCAATATGAACAATATTTGTGGTGGTTCAGGTAATTCATTATGGAACCTGTATACGCTCGTTAAAGGAAACCATTTTTACATAAAATCTAAAAAACATTCCAACATTTTAAACTTTAGAATCAGATATAGTTATCTTGAACACAATGTTAAATTTCAAAATGCATTAACATAATTTATTTTTTAAAGCTTTAGTAGGAAATTTTTTATTATTTGTTTGCCATGAATGATAAGTTTTGTGAGTGGTATTGGATCAAATTGTCTTCAAGAGTCAAATTATCCTCTTTGGGAAAATTCTTTCGTTAAAAATACTATTTATTAAACATATTATCATAAGTTACCTACTCATAATCTTCTTTCACAGGATAATGTGTTGATTTAGTATTTTAATTGATGTTTAAATCTGATAACACAAATAAAACAAATGTTACATTTTTCTAAATAGAAGTACGAGGTGAAACCAAGTAAGCCAAACAAATTTTAGGAAAAATAACCAATAAAGTAAATTCCTTGTTATGGAACTAGATTCAAATTAGTAAGTAATTTGTGTTTGTTGATTTGAACGATTAATTTGGTTTGCAAAGTTATGCTGGAACCGAAGGAGCTATGTAGGGTGGTAGTCCCCCACCCCATCGCATCCTCTCATCCGCCCCCCCCTTCCCATGAACATGGTTTCGTGATTGCTGTCCCAGTTACATTACATTAAAGTCCAGGCCTATATTAGCTTTTACAAATTAATACAAGCTCCTGTTCACTTTGATGGTTGCCGAATGTCCGTTTTACGGAGTAACTTACTGAGTTTGTTGGCTATTTAATTAAAAGGACCTGAGCTTGACTGATTTTGCTAGGGAATGTTTTCTATGATGGTTGACACATTTTTGAAAAACATGTGGATTCTTCAAATGAAATGACTAATTTAAAATTACAGTGCTACCAAATACCTGTCCATACCCAAAAAAAATCATGGAATACACCTGCAGAATTAATAAGGATAACAAAGTTTATATAGGTATACATCATATTTTTATATAAACAACATATTTTAACACTTTTTACAATGTAATATTTAAGTCCTAACATATTCACTATAGCTCTTAGCATTGTAAATAATATTGTAAATACATCTTTTAAAATCTCTATATATTTAATCCTATTATTTAACATTTTAGGAGTAAATTTGTTACTAGTGATTGTACATTAAGGATGTACAGTATGGATTATATGTAATAAAGTCTTACAAAGTAAAACGTGAGGTGGGATCTTATGAACAGCCCCAATGACATAACTAATTGATCATTTTCCTAAATTTAACAATAAAGCCCAATTGTACTTGATGAATCTATAGTTTTGAATTGTAAGTACAATCATGCCCACCAGTCTACACAATGTATTGGGAATGGAGCAAGATTATTTCTTTATTGTTTTTCAATGGTCGCCTAATTTGGTTATTTGCTCTATGTGTTCCAATTATAATGCATTACTATATGGTTTTATTTAAAATTGAAACAAGGTTTGAATTATGTTGTTTTATACTCATAAATATTCTACTGATGTAGACAACTACAAAGTTGTGTATCAATGTAAATTTCACAAGAATTTTGAAAGAAGGTATAGTTAAAAACAGGGTGTAATAACCTCAAAAATTAATTTATTAAATTGATTATTAAAAAGTAATTGATCATTTCCAAAGGAATTTTTCTCAGTAAGGGTTTCATCTAGTTTTGGTAAATGGGCGTCGTAAAAATCACTTTGTCCCTATAAATATATTTTACTCATGATAATTTAACAGGATTTAATTACATGTTTGCTTGATGATAAATTACAAATAAGAAAATGTAGCCATTGACTATGTACACTAACGTGAATAGACCTCTCATCCAATGCATTTAGTTTGAGGCAAAAATTTGGAAATTCGGTGGACGACACACCAGAGTCGCTGCCTTCGATTTTGTTATTATTCAGCTGAATTTACAGTGCTGCCAAAACATTTTACCAAAACATAAACATAACTTTCAGTTATAAAATGTTTCATCCTTGGTTTAGAAGAGTGGTAATACTGATTTATCTATCATATGTTACGTGTACTTCGATGGACGCCGCACGAGATCGCACCACCGTCAATATGCTTCACACACGCCTATGCTATGAGAAGTCTACTCACGTAGTGTACAAAGTCAATGATGTAGCTCATATGAAATGAGCAATCTTGATTTTCTAAAAAAATTTCCTGGAATAGATTTAGGCTAATATAATTTCATTGCGCTCATTGTCGTTGTCCACTAGATCCCACCTCCAGCGTATAACCTGTCTCATCTATAGGCTACTGGTCGTATAAAAGAGGTGAATTTGTTTTCAGTCTATCACAAGGTACAGTCAAGTTGAGCAGCAAGGGGGTAAACGTCTTCGAATCTTCCCGGGAGCGAAACGACACTGACAAACCACTGAATGGGAGTAACAAAGAGTTCAGTAGCTTCACAAAGTCTTGCCCCACCACTCACAATGAACACAAGTTAACCATTCGTTAGGAACATTCTGGGTTTCAAATTGTTTACTATGTAAAACTTAAATTACCGGTACTTTCAAAATTGTTTGACAAACTATAAAAAGTTTGTATATATGTATTAATGTGTTTATTGAATTTTTTTAAGTGTTTACAATTTTTTCTTAATTAATTGTTTTATAGTTCAAACATGATCATAAATGATGTCCTCATCTTTTTTTTTGGATTTCTTAAATTTTTTTTCTCAAAAGTGAGTTAAAGACTCAATAGTACATAACTAGTTAATTTTAATTCAAGTATTTGTTACAGTTTTACGAATATAAACAATTTACATTTTATTATTGAATAACATGCTTCAAAATTCAATCATAACTCACTAAACTTATTATTAATTAAGATAATTATTTAAGTAAAGTAATAAAAAAGTTAGTTTAAAATTTTGCTAAGTTTGTGACTTTGAGTCAATCATGTTAAAACGTTCTTTCAAAATCAGTTAAAAAGACATTTAATCCAAATTTAATTTTTCAATTAAATCAATATCTAAAAAAAAAAAACTCAAATTAAACATCGAGTTGTTACATGAATAGTTTGCAATTGTCAATCTTGTCTTTTAATTTTTTTAAGTTAAAAATCAATGTATAGTTTTACCATGTTAGAAAATGATTTCATTTTATTCACTTAATAGCTATAGTTATTAATAGTAATTTCCATTAATTATATTTAAACTTTTTAGCCTCTAATTATAAATTAAAATTAAGAGGAGGATTTATAGTTGGTACCTTTTCTCCTCGGTAATCCTTCTCACCTTTTCCTCAGTAAAACTTTAAAATTATCATTTTTAGGTTAGGTTACACGGAGAAGAGTTACCTACGAGACGGCGGCATGCACAATCCGACTCGCAGATAACTGTACCGGTAAGAAAAGTTACCCTTAAAATTTTTCATAAAAAATCCGATTCTCAAAATGAACGAGATTTTTTGATAAGTCAAGAATTTAACAAAGATGTTTTAATGGTTGTAGTGTGGAGCGGTGGCGGTGGCGGCGAGTTGTAGATGGCAGTCTGCAGAGCAGCGGAAGGCACACTAGACGGTGGTCTCGCGGTCGACATGTATGTACTCCACAGACTGGCGCGGGTGTCAGGAGGAGATGGTCGAGGTGGCGGTGGAGGGGAGCAGTAGCTCCTCGGTGGGCACACGATGCGCGGTGGCGAGCAGTCGACGCCGGCGGCGCAGGCGCACCCGGTGCAGAAGGGCGGCTAGCAGGAACAGCAGTAGCGCGGCTGCGGACAAATATCAAACTAATGTTTCCGATATTGCTGGATTAATTCATTTTTTTGCATAGGTTCAAACGGTCGAGCCATATAAACCATATAAGCCATTGCCCGCACAGCTTGAGATCGGTGGTTTGTTCAAATTTGGTTAATAGGATACGTCAAACTGTAGGTCCCTAGATACCATTGGCTGTTGGGCTATTAATTAACAGTCCTGTCTAAGGAGAATGTCGGCCTTAGTCAGTAACAAGACTATAAGATCGCACCACAATCATCCAACATTCATTTCTCATTCATATTCAGGTTAAAATACCTACTATGTGAGGTCCCTGTCTCAAGATAGTGATATAGTTATAGTGATAAGGAAGTGTTAATTATTTGTAATATTTTAAAGATTACGTTGCTGAGACCAAATTGTATACTGTGCATTTCAGACAATGTTGTCTGGATTCAATGAAACCTCATCTTAATACATACTTTGATATTCATCCAGATCTCCCTTCGGTGTTGGATGCCGTTAGAATACCGGAAGACTCTCCGGACACTACTAGGTCTCTTTGACGGGGGACCATTTAAGATTGGGTTGTAGGTTACATATTCCTAACATTTTAGAATGTTTGTTCTTTGGCTGCATAAATCAATAGATTGCATGCAATAGATCTGATGCATGCACCCTTCCCTCGAATGATGAAGCTCGGGAACAGGATTGCAACCAATGTGGACTTCTTCGCAGGAGACACCCCAACTAAGAAATTAAGAATTAAGAAAAGACTCTTCCGGACTATGTTACCTGCCAACATCACCTCCTGATTCGACCTTTGCCCCAGACGGTCTGCTGTGTTGTGTCAATCTCAGTGGACCACCTTGCATGACTAGATTTCTTTGCATAAATTGTCTGCTCTCTTTCAGTAAATAAGAATGCACTAGACCGTCATTGTGATCCTTTTTTGTCTCGCTTTTTGTATTTTGTTCCACCGCATGTATGTTCTTGTTATTAATTGTAACCAACTTGTTGAAAATCTTTGCCTTTCTGGCCACTGCATGTTAAATATCTAAGTATTGCGCTTTTTCTCTGTATGAACCTTTTGCACGCATCACACACCATGTATTGCATTTATTATTATTGTTACACTCTTGTATCTGTTGCTCTTTTTAGACATAAGCACGTTTTCTTAGTTGTTTTAGTTGCATTCTAGTCATTGTTACCTTTTTGTATGTTGAGTAGGTATGTTTGATATAAGTAGAATTTTGCCTTGTATTTAAGTTGCACTGTATGTACCAACATGACATTTTTGTTTGTAGCTAGGTTTAGCATGCACCACCATCTAGATGTACTCACATTAACGAAAAACTCAATTGTAAATGGCGACTGCCGTAAATGTATAAATAAATAAATAGAATTATGCGAAACCCTTAAAAGTTTTTGAAATTATTAAAGCTCTCACATGTTATGTTTATCTTTAATCTTTCTCAACTTTTGGTTGAGATGTAATGGAAATTGGATGAAATTGGAAAATTTTCTACCAGAATATTTAGGTGTTTTTAGAAGAATTATAAATTGTTTTGAGCTAAAAAACGTTCTTTTCTTTTTTCTTATATGATAGGTTTAAACTGAGTTAATGTCAATACATCAACACAATACCCACACTACAATTAGTGTTTGTGTTTTGATGTAGGGCCTGGAACTGTAAACAGTCCCAAGCCAATGAAATGCTCTAAACAGTGGGAACATGAAGGCATCCAAATCATGCATCTCTCTCAGAGCCTCCTTGAAAAAAAAATTTCGTTCAAACTCCATTGGACTGCACTCCAGGGAATGATTGAGGAGGAGATGTGGGACTGAAGAAGGCAGTAATAGGCCGATTTAAGAAGATCAATGTTTTTAAATTTTTGGTAAAGTTTTTTAGAACAAGTATTTTTATTAGCAGTTCGTACAGAATCAAGTCATTGTCATTGGATGATCAGTACAGGGAAGTTCGAAAGATAGTCATATGTATAATAATGTAAATTAGACATAAATTGTAGTAACAGGATCTCTAGTTTAATAAATTAAAATTAAAGATAATACCATTAACTATGTACACTTAACGTGAATAGACTTCTCATCCAATGCATTTAGTTTGAGGCAAAAATTTGAAGTTTCATGTACGTGGCGCCAGAGTCGCTGACATCGATGTTGTTATTATTTAGCTGAATTTACAGTCGTGCAAAAACATTTCATCACAACATAAACAAAAACCTCCATTACAAAATGTTTAATCCTTGATTGAGAAGAGTGGCAGTACTGATTTGTCTATCATATGACTCTTGTACTTCCATGTACGCCACACGAGATCGCACCACCGTCAATAGGTTTCAAAAACGCCTATGCTATGAGAAGTCTACTTACATTAAGTGTACACAATCAATGATAATACATTTTAATTCTAAGACATCGTCTGTACACTCACCAATGGTGGCAGCCACGCCCCCAAAGGCTGCGTAGGTGGGCAGTATGGCGAGCAGCTGACGACCGACGCCGCAGTGCGCCGGGCTCTCGTCGTAGCCCGAGGGACAGTTGGGCCGACCGTCACACCACAGACTCGACGAGATGCACGCGTTGAGCTCCGGACATCGGTACGGGCACTCCCATCCGGGCACTGACACGCTCTCGTTACCTTCCAGCAACAGAACACAATAGAAATCAGCCTCCGCCTCAGCACAGATATAAGTAATATTTAAATTGCTATTGCAGGTTTGCTATATTTTTTTTTTTTGTTAAAACTTAAAATGAAAACTAGTTTATATCATTTTATATTGGGTAGTGCAAACAAAGTTTTCATGACATGTGGTAAGTTTTTTATGTCCAATATGACAAATGTTTCTTCCCTCATTGCCTATTATTCTAGACCGCTGAGGATTGATGTCATGTATAGGGTAAGAAACACTCTAGATGAGGATTATGAGTGGATTGTTGGTTAATTCACCATTTAGATGGCAGAGCCGACTGTCTGTTTCAGCCTAAAAATCAGTTTTCACAAGAGCAAGAGAGTTAGGACCGGTGGGCTGTTTCTCTACCTTTCCCAGTATCCCAACTTTCCGGGGTCATGAGCAAAATGCCTATTAAGACAGAGATGAGCCAAGTGGTTTCCCTTCGGTCTCCCATCCACAATAATAATAACTTATTGAGTTGACTTTTTGCTAACAATTCTAATCTTTATTTAGCAAAATTAAATTTAAAGTTAAGGGGTGTTGCATAAAATAAAATGACTGTTTAATTCTTTGAATTGCAACTTTTGCTTTGAACAATAGAACCCTTCTTAATAGCCCCTTACAGGCTGTACCTTGGTTCAGATAATAAAAACATCAGTATTACTAACATTTAACTCAAAAGAATCCAAAACAAATAATACAAGGAATAGTTATAAAAAGTATAAGTAAGATTAGTCAAACATTTTGACATTTTCTTGTTTGTTTTCAAAATCTAATTTTTATAAACGATCTATTGAAACATGAACATTGAATTTATCACCCAATTTCATAATCATAAAAATTTACGAGATGTATGTAATTATAAACTTGTTACAACCCTAGCGTTAATTTTTCTCAGCTGCTAAGACAATCTTTTTTAGGAGATAATCCGACTGGTTGGAGCGAGGACGGTCAAGAAAGCTTCAGTGGTGGCAAAATATCACTCCTAGGTCAGTTAAATGACCTCTAAGTCACGAGGAAATGACGGAATCCAAATGATAATGAAGTCAGCATTTACATCATTACCCGATTTTCTCAAGACCTGTTTAGAGGTCATTGGATATGAGCTATGAGAGACATTTTGCCACTACTAGCTTCTACCGCAGTGTGGTACCTGGAGGTTCGAGAGTGTCGGGATAGTCGGTATGCAGCTGCTGCAGTAGTGCTGACTTGCTGCGGCTGATCTCGAGCCAGTTGAGGGCTGCGACGCCGGTCTCCCGGCCCACGAACTCCAGGAGGAAGCTGGGCGGCCGTGGTGGCTGTAGGAACAACTCACTGCCCCCTGGTGGCGGCTGGAGGTACCACTCCTCGGAGAACACATGCACCGCGAACTGCCGATCCTTAGGCGTCGACGGGCAAACCACCTTCAGCAACCTACGAGTGAATTCTAAATCAAACATTTGGTTCAAGTTCCAAATAGTATATATCCTCTCTTATGTTTTCCTATTATGTTTGTCCCAACGGTGTACGACATATATGAACATGGAATGTCTTAAGAAAAGTTGGGTGACTACAGTTTAGGCAGTTATTAATATATTTTACCAGAACTGCCATTCGAACCCACAACGTACACTGTTTATTTGACATAAACACACCATGCCATAAACATATCACATGGTTATGCCAGCTGCCAGACTTTGGTCCTGGCCTGGAAACAGCCATTAGGATTTGTCCTAATGGCTGTTTCCAGGGCTACTTAAAAAATGTAGGCTCTGGTTTGAATATATGCCATTTGAATGTAGAGGAACTGAGAACGTAGAGAGAGCTGATTGCCTCAGCAAAATGCTCAGAAAATAATGTCAATGTCCTCGCTCTGAAAGAAACGCATATAGAAGACCTAGAGAATTGTGCGCGGGGTAACATTCCAAGATATAGGCTTATAGACGGAATAGGTCCCAGGGTTTATGACAAGGCGACTTTATGTGAAGCAAGACATAGACGATGTATCAGTCTTCTTCAAAAGCTGTGAGAACAACACATTCATTGTTGGTATAAAAGTATCTGAAACTACCATTGTAAATGTCTACAAGCCATTTAACAACAAGTGGTCAGGAACGGTACAGCTCTCTTAACTTTTGAACATCCTGTGATTTACGTAGGTGATTTTAACAGTATGACACAATGGGGATACTCGACTGATGATGATAATGGCATTAGTATTTCAAGTTGGGCTAAAAATAACAACCTTTTCTTGGTATTTAATGCCAAAGACCCACAGACTTTTCATTCCGTCTGATGGCACTGTGGCACTCTCCAGACTTGTGCTTTTGCTCCTGTGAACCATCAGCATCACCAACTTGCAGGAGGGTAGTTGGTGTATTTTCCCACTCTCAGCATAGGCCTGTACTATGGTAAGATGCACGAAAATAGTCCAATGGAAATTTTAACGGCTGTGTCCCCCTCACCCCCTCTCGCCCTGCAATGTTGTCATTTGTGGTTATGTTTACCGTGTGTAATACAGTTTTAAAATGTGTTTTAGAATAAATCTGGCAGCAATGCATCAACTCTCATCGGACTATTTTCGTGAATCCTAATTTAATATCTGTAGGAATACAAATTCCACCAGTAAGATTTTTTTCCCCGGCCTAGGTGGAACTTTAATAAAGCTGAGTGGGAAGCCTTCTACTCCAGGCTTGACAGCGGCATCAGGTTCATTTCCACTAAAATAAAAAACTATGATCGGTTCATGGTCTATATTGTGTGTATTTTATGAATGTTGTGTATGGTGGTGCATGGAGTGTTGGTGTACCTGAGGGGGCGGCCGGTGTAGAGTAGCACCCTGTTCCTGGTACTGCAGCTCGCTGAGTCTGGCTCTCCCGTCAGAGGCAGGAAGTGGCCCCAAGTCAGCAGGAACAGACTCTTGTTCTCATGAGCTTCCACCAGCCAGGGCAGCCCCTCGCAGTAGATGTCCGCCCGCAACTGCACAACAGACAACTAACAATAACAATCAAATAATATCGTTCGCAGTGAATCATTCGTACATTTTTTTATAATTTTACAGTTATTTTGTTGATTCTAATGATTCAAAGTCTGTAAGGTGTTTCCCACTTGCAGACTTATCTTTGAACCAAGAGTCTTTCATGGCCAATATTTTAAAGTCTAATTAAAAGGTCTATTAATGATGTTATTTTTACAATGAAAATCAACCATTGAGGTAGAGGTAGTAAAAAGATTACACAACTAAAAAAGAATGAAGTTCTATTAATTTTATTGAACCACAACTCAAGGACCGACATTCAGAACATATGCGTTGTAAAAAATTTCTTGTTTAACCTAAAGAAACTTTAAATCCCTGCCACTTTTGTCTCTGCAAAACATCAGTTCTCAATTTTTGGATTCATGTTTCATTTGTTTTGTATTGTAAATACAACTGACAAACCTCGAGCTGGCAACCAAAGGTGAGTGAAGTCCTAACTTGTATTTTCAATAGGCATGGGTATAACTTACTCTCATGAAGAAAAGATCAGATTAAGAAAGTAGCATTTTTACATTTGCTACATTGACTACATTCCAAGAAGATTACATTAAATTTTAATACTCTACCTGAGGCGGGCTGACCAACTCAATCTCCCCACCGGACCCTCGCACCCTCTGCTTCCTCGGGCAGTCGTTGGACCGCACCATCTCGAACGATGCGTGGAAGTAGAGGTCGGCAAAGTCTTCTGTGATGTTGAACTTGGAGATGACAAAGGTGATCTCGAGGATGCGGGAGAGAGAAGTGAACACAACGTTGGAGTTGGGGGACGATGTGACAGGGATGGTGGAGTTGTCACAGTAGCAGCCACGCACCACCTACGCACAACGGGATCAGTGACCACAATAGAACATGACAGAGAAGTGAACACAACGTTGGAGTTGGGGGACGATGTGACAGGGATGGTGGAGTTGTCACAGTAGCAGCCACGCACCACCTGCGCACAACGGGATCAGTGACCACAACAGAACAAGACAGAGAAGTGAACACAACGTTGGAGTTGGGGGACGATGTGACGGGGATGGTGGAGTTGTCACAGTAGCAGCCACGCACCACCTGCGCACAACGGGATCAGTGACCACAATAGAACATGACAGAGAAGTGAACACAACGTTGGAGTTGGGGGACGATGTGACAGGGATGGTGGAGTTGTCACAGTAGCAGCCACGCACCACCTGCGCACAACGGGATCAGTGACCACAATAGAACATGACAGAGAAGTGAACACAACGTTGGAGTTGGGGGACGATGTGACAGGGATGGTGGAGTTGTCACAGTAGCAGCCACGCACCACCTGCGCACAACGGGATCAGTGACCACAATAGAACATGACAGAGAAGTGAACACAACGTTGGAGTTGGGGGACGATGTGACAGGGATGGTGGAGTTGTCACAGTAGCAGCCACGCACCACCTGCGCACAACGGGATCAGTGACCACAATAGAACATGACAGAGAAGTGAACACAACGTTGGAGTTGGGGGACGATGTGACGGGGATGGAGGAGTTGTCACAGTAGCAGCCACGCACCACCTGCGCACAACGGGATCAGTGATCACAATAGAACATGACAGAGAAGTGAACGCAACGTTGGAGTTGGGGGACGATGTGACAGGGATGGAGGAGTTGTCACAGTAGCAGCCACGCACCACCTGCGCACAACGGGATCAGTGACCACAATAGAACATGACAGAGAAGTGAACACAACGTTGGAGTTGGGGGACGATGTGACAAGGATGGAGGAGTTGTCACAGTAGCAGCCACGCACCACCTGCGCACAACGGGATCAGTGACCACAATAGAACATGACAGAGAAGTGAACACAACGTTGGAGTTGGGGGACGATGTGACAGGGATGGAGGAGTTGTCACAGTAGCAGCCACGCACCACCTGCGCACAACGGGATCAGTGACCACAATAGAACATGACAGAGAAGTGAACACAACGTTGGAGTTGGGGGGCGATGTGACAGGGATGGTGGAGTTGTCACAGTAGCAGCCACGCACCACCTGCGCACAACGGGATCAGTGACCACAATAGAACATGACAGAGAAGTGAACACAACGTTGGAGTTGGGGGACGATGTGACAGGGATGGAGGAGTTGTCACAGTAGCAGCCACGCACCACCTGCGTACAACGGGATCAGTGACCACAATAGAACATGACAGAGAAGTGAACACAACGTTGGAGTTGGGGGACGATGTGACAGGGATGGTGGAGTTGTCACAGTAGCAGCCACGCACCACCTGCGCACAACGGGATCAGTGACCACAATAGAACATGACAGAGAAGTGAACACAACGTTGGAGTTGGGGGACGATGTGACAGGGATGGTGGAGTTGTCACAGTAGCAGCCACGCACCACCTGCGCACAACGGGATCAGTGATCACAATAGAACATGACAGAGAAGTGAACACAACGTTGGAGTTGGGCACGATGTGACGGGGATGGAGGAGTTGTCACAGTAGCAGCCACGCACCACCTGCGCACAACGGGATCAGTGACCACAATAGAACATGACAGAGAAGTGAACACAACGTTGGAGTTGGGCACGATGCGACAGGGATGGTGGAGTTGTCACAGTAGCAGCCACGCACCACCTGCGCACAACGGGATCAGTGACCACAATAGAACATGACAGAGAAGTGAACACAACGTTGGAGTTGGGCACGATGTGATAGGGATGGTGGAGTTGTCACAGTAGCAGCCACGCACCACCTGCGCACAACGGGATCAGTGACCACAATAGAACATGACAGAGAAGTGAACACAACGTTGGAGTTGGGCACGATGTGACGGGGATGGAGGAGTTGTCACAGTAGCAGCCACGCACCACCTGCGCACAACGGGATCAGTGACCACAATAGAACATGACAGAGAAGTGAACACAACGTTGGAGTTGGGGGACGATGTGACAGGGATGGAGGAGTTGTCACAGTAGCAGCCACGCACCACCTGCGCACAACGGGATCAGTGACCACAATAGAACATGACAGAGAAGTGAACACAACGTTGGAGTTGGGGGAAGATGTGACAGGGATGGAGGAGTTGTCACAGTAGCAGCCACGCACCACCTACGTACAACGGGATCAGTGACCACAATAGAACATGACAGAGAAGTGAACACAACATTGGAGTTGGGGCACGATGTGACGGGGATGGAGGAGTTGTCACAGTAGCAGCCACGCACCACCTGCGCACAAATAGATTAGCATAAAGGATATCTTACGTTAATGTCCATAGAAGTAATAAATTATTTACCTTTTTAAAATCCTATTTATCAAGGGCGAAACCATTGACTATAAATCGAAACCTTGTGTGCTTTCAGTGGTAATTTTATGGACAAATAGAAAGTGGTGAATCATTAGACACATGCAATATGTCAGCATATGAGGAAGAACGGATATTTCAGTATTAACTGGAAATTTGGTAGAATTTTCGACCAGACGGTGATCTCTATTTTTCCTTTTATTTCATCATGGAAATGCATATGCATTATTTTATTGTGTTAAATTAATTTAATTTAATTTGTGAGATGGAAAGCGAAAAGGGACCTCTTGTCGGCAATTTCCGATTTTGAGTTATTGATATTTTAATTATCACCTTAAAATTCCTAACAGTTTGGTGCAAATTTCATGTCTCTACGATTTTTTTTGTTTGAGTTATGGACGTTTGAACTTTCTCGAAGCGTGAAGGGCATTTTCAGGAAAACGCCCTTAAAAAGTTTAAATAAACTCAGAATCTATATTTTTCGTATTTAAGCGATGATGTTGGTATCAATGCAAAGCTTATAATGTCCTCTTTAGGAAGAACACTAGTAGTTTCCTTAACTAACGCTACAATTTAGGCTAATACTGTGTTTATTGCAACATGTAGTACACAAGGGTATTTTCTGAAAAGGGACCTCTTGTCGGCCCAGTGTTATATCTCCATAACTACAAGAGATACCTTTTCAAGGCTGAACATTTACTGCTGCCACATTGTTGTTTAAATGTTTTATCCAATAATTAGTTTAATATAATCAAAATAAATTTCCTAATTAGAAAATAATATCGATAGTTTGAACGTAAACCACTGAAAAGCGAAGTGGGACCTATTGCTGAAAGATTTTGCTTTTGATCTGCTATTAAATTGAATACTCGTCATTAAATCAACTAATACCAATGACCAACCAACTAAATTCAAGCCGAACTGATAACATTTGAACAAAGATAGTGTCACAATACTCCAATCAGAGGCAGTAGCTGGGGCAACAGCTGATGGTTGCAACCACGATACCCATTGTTACCAACCTTGTACTTTACAATAAAAATGCCCTGTTCATTATTGAACTATCCCGCTTATCATTGCTAGAATATTGTTAGTTGATAATTACTGATTAATTAATTACAATAACGTAATAACTGTCCACTGTTTAAAGGACTGTGTAGGAAAGTCAAAGTTTTGTAACCAAAACATCAGTTATAGAAAAGGTACCTCTTGTCGGGTCCGTATTAAAATAACCAGACGATGTTCTGCTTTCACTACAACTTCGTCCTAGTTCTCTAAGTGCCCGCTAGAATTCAGGAGAGACTCATTTTTGAACCAATGTTTCTTTACGAAGTGTGTTGTTGAAAAGGGCCCTCTTGTCGGCCATGTTATTTTCCCATAAGCGACAAGAGGTACCTTTTCTCAGGGCATGCAGTGACTAACAAAATTATTTCAATCGACTTGTTTAAGCTTTGATTCGACTTTTTAACCGATGTACGCCTTTTCTACACAAAATATAGATTAATAATCGATCAAAAACCGAAAATCGATGATTTGGACCGAAATCACTGTATTTAGCTGTACTGAAAATTTTACTTTGCCGACAAGAGGTCACTTTTCGCTTTCCACCTCACATTTAGTATTTGCTTGCTAGATCCATTAATCGATCGTGCAGTTACTCTTGATAGTCTAACATGTTCTTTAATCCTAACCAATTTTAACCAGCATTTCACCCTTTCCCATGGGCGAAGCATTTTTATATTGTTACCTCCAGTAATCCGTGATTTTCTACAATCCGACAGGGTTATGGAAACAAATGTATCTAGTTATCGAGAGTCTACAGTGAAAGTTGATTGAAAATACAGTTTGGTTTATTCGATACAAGAATACAAAAGTCCATAGTCCATTTGGTTTATGATGGCACCTTAGACATTATTAGATGGATAAATGTGGTATAGACAAGGAGTTCCGAGCACGTCATGACTCACCCGTACATCGCGCCACGGCACGTCGGCCACTTGCAGCTCCACCAGTCGCGCCCCCGGCTGCCGCACGCACACCGCGCGCCCCGTGTGGGGGTCCCTGTCCGCCGTGCACTCGGTCTCGCCGAACGACGCGTTGTGCAGCGTCAGTCGCACCTTCTCGCCAGAGCCCGCCTCTAGCCGGTAGACGCAGGAGAGGTTGGTGGCGCCCCCGCGGCCGTACAGGAATATGTTGCGGGGTGACTTGATGTAACCTGGGGACAGCGAGGGGTTAGGTATACTTGTTACAGGAGAGGTCTGCGTACTAGGTGAAAATGAAATTTTATGATTTATTTTCTGTGGCACCAAGAGAATGCTTCAGGTAAGAAACGTCCTATGGTTTGCAGCTTTTAAACAAATATCAGGCTTTTAATCAAATTTATAGTAATCACAATTTGGTTGGAGGTGCAACAAAATTTTATCAAAGTATTTTTCCACCATGTGTGTAAAGTATGTTATAAAAAAAAACAAATTAAAATTTTATGGGTTTTCCAATGAAAAACAGAAAATTTAAAGAAATAATTTGTGAGTATCCTTCAACCAGTATAGTTTATGAAGTTATGAGTAAAATTCCAGATTATTTCTTTATTATAAACCCATTCAGTTTAAGTTATTGTTGTGAAAAAGTCATACCATACTGCAATATTCCCTTACAGCAAAAAACCAAAATACTATTTGACCAATATACTCTTTTAAAAAACCTTGTCCGATCAACTTGTAATGAGAATAGTGAAAGTAGACCTGGTTCTTCATTTCCATGTAAAAATTTCATATAGTCAAACCATATTCTATCACCAGGTATTAGTACGATGAATCCATATCAAAATTAATTAAGCTTGAAATTACACAAAGCACAGGGTTTTAGAAGCATTGTTTCTGTTTGTCTTGAACATTTAGAACACTTATTTTTCAATGTAAGAAAGTGTTTAGTTTTTTTTCGCGTTTTTTTACGCTCACCTGACTTGACCTTGCGGAACACCCTGGAGCAGGGCTGGGGAGGGGGAGGCTCCCCCTTGCGCCCCGCCCACGGCTCCCCTCCCAGCCATGTGTCCACGAACTCGTACCTGCGACCAGAGTAATGACGATAACCACATTACCATAGAAAGATAAGCTGGACACACATGTTCTACTGCAAGAGTTAAAAATGTTCTAAAATACTGATTTACATGATTTGTATAATTCGTCCCATGTGAGCAAAATTAAAACCTTCAGTAACATTGGATATGTGTTGATCCTCGGGCTGCTCTTTGGGATAGACACAAAAATGTCGCTTATCAGCTCACAGACCTCATAACCTTCATTAAAAACCTATAGTGGTTTCTTGTTGACAAGAATATGAAGTTAAAAACTTCAATATATAGAGGTAAAGTTAGTCTTTTAGAGGTAGAGTCATAATTGAAATTCTAGTGCTCATTATAGAGGTAAAATTTAGCCCCAAAATGAGTTCGAGTTGTATATGGTTTGTTTTTTGACATAGGTAAGATTTTTTAAGAGGATTGACAATAATTCGATACCGAAGAGTTACAGAAGTTCCTACTCAAGAGGTGGGGTAAGATGTACAAAAGAAAACGTAATAATGTATGATAATTAATTGTTCGATGATTCATTGTAGTTTGAATGACAATTGTGTCTGACCTCGTCAGAATACCTTCTGGCAGGCAACGGTTCGTAAAGGTACTGTACAGATACCTACGAGATGGATTCTGCAATCTGTAATGCAGGTAACTCTTCCACATCACCTAAAATCTTCTACTGATCACCTAATCTAACCTAACCATAATATAATAATTTTTAACTGTTACCATGAAGAAATGCTACAGACAAGAAAATTGCACAATCCTCCTTTGTCGTCTATTACATTTTTACATGTATAACGGCATCAAACAGTTTTTATTGTTATCGTGTTGGTAGCACTGGTACCGGCCTTACCTGGCCCGGAAGTGCGCCGGGTGCAGCGCGGTGCCATCGTCGCTCTGGTGCTGCACCAGCAGCTGGTTGGTGCGAGTCACGTAGCTCTCGGTAAGAAGGCATGGCCGAGTCACGCGCGTCTGGTTACGCAGCGATGTGTGGTCACAGAGGCGCGGGCCGTCGCAGTGGTCGCCCAGCAGCGACCCGCCTGTATGACAGAGAAACGGGGGGAGAGGTTTAAAATTAAAGTTTGTATGGTTAAGGTAACTTTTAAAATGTCATTTGAGATGTCTGGTACATTTAAAATTTCACAAAAGGTAAGATACTAATGGAGCAAATTTTAAAAATAGCTCCAAAGTAAAAATGATGGAAATGATCAAGGTCTGTAGAGCAAAATGCATAACTTCTTCCTAAGGTCATCTGAATAGGTATTTTTGTGTTCCAGATATAAAGCCTCAAAACTAAAACGGAAGTTAAGTTACGTTATAATATTTACATTACACAACTGATTGAAAAAGAGAATGAAGCAGTCTTGCCACGGGTACCATATTTATCGGAACCACACCATATTACTCTGTCTTACATTTGGATTATTAGTTAGTAAAAAACCATTAAATAATGACCAAATTAATAATCACCACTCAAGGTAAAACTAAAACCATAAATTCTACCCTTGTTTGCTTTGAAATACCTTATTTTAGTAAGAGTTGAGACAAAAAATCTCCAACGCTAACGAGAACGATTGTTGTTTCCTGCAGGGTTGGTAACACTTGCAGGTAACAAAGAGTAAAATGATGGTTTTTTAACACTCTTTTCACCAACAAAAACTCTATGGTGACATCCACTGATTTCGCAGAAACTGACACCATTGCTCTTATGGGATGTAGCTCACCTGGCACTACAGTCACCTTGGGAAATGATGTGCAATATGACATAAGTAAATGAAACTTCCTAAAAATAAATCTATAGGGAGTTTTTATGTGAAAAAGAGGAATCACTAAGCTAACTACTTTACAAAAAGAAAATGTTTCTTTAAACAAAAGGCACTGACCGCCATCCCAGATGCGCAGCCGAGTGGAGCAGTTGTGCGTCGTATTGGGTCGAAGCGGCTGGTGCGCGTAGCTGACGAAGTAGAGCCACACGTGGTCACGTGACTGGTGGCCTCGGAAATGCCACGTGCACGTGGTATTGGGCGGCAGCGTGTGGCGAGGACTGTTGAGGTAGCCGGCGCGGCCGCGCGTGCGAGCCGTGTCGTCCAGGTCTGGGTGGGTCGCATTCACCCAGAACTCGCACCTGTACCAGTAAACCAAGGTCAGTAGAGTCAGACATGGCAGTGGTGTTGGGTGGTAGCGTGTGGCGGGGACTGTTGAGGTAGCTGGCGCGGCCTCGCGTGCGTGCCGTGTCGTCCAGGTCTGGGTGGGTCGCGTTCACCCAGAACTCGCACCTGTATCGGTAAACCAAGGTCAGTATAGCTAGACATGGCAGTGGAGTTGGGCGGCAGCGTGTGGCGAGGACTGTTGAGGTAGCCGGCGCGGCCTCGCGTGCGTGCCGTGTCGTCCAGGTCTGGGTGGGTCGCGTTCACCCAGAACTCGCACCTGTATCGGTAAACCAAGGTCAGTATAGCTAGACATGGCAGTGGTGTTGGGTGACAGAGTGTGGCGAGGACTGTTGAGGTAGCCGGCGCGGCCTCGCGTGCGTGCCGTGTCGTCCAGGTCTGGGTGGGTCGCGTTCACCCAGAACTCGCACCTGTATTGGTAAACCAAGGTCAGTATAGCTAGACATGGCAGTGGTGTTGGGTGACAGAGTGTGGCGAGGACTGTTGAGGTAGCCGGCGCGGCCTCGCGTGCGTGCCGTGTCGTCCAGGTCTGGGTGGGTCGCGTTCACCCAGAACTCGCACCTGTATTGGTAAACCTAGGTCAGTAGAGCTAGACATGGCAGTGGTGTTGGGCGGCAGCGTGTGGCGAGGACTGTTGAGGTAGCCGGCTCGGCCTCGCGTGCGTGCCGAGTCGTCCAGGTCTGGGTGGGTCGCGTTCACTCAGAACTCGCACCTGTATTGGTAAACCAAGGTCAGTAGAGCTAGACATGGCAGTGGTGTTGGGTGGCAGCGTGTGGCGAGGACTGTTGAGGTAGCCGTTGCGGCCTCGCGTGTGTGCCGTGTTGTCCAGGTCTGGGTGGGTCGCATTCACCCAGAACTCGCACCTGTACCGGCAAACCAAGGTCAGTAGAGCCAGACATGGCAGTGGAGTTAGGCGGCAGCGTGTGGCGAGGACTGTTGAGGTAGCCGGCGCGTCCTCGCGTGCGTGCCGTGTCGTCCAGGTCTGGGTGGGTCGCGTTCACCCAGAACTCACACCTGTACCGGTAAAGCAAGGTCAGTAGAGCCAGACATGGCAGTGGTGTTGGGTGGCACCAGATTGTTCAGTATTAGAGCGATTATTTTAACTTAAACACTTCATAAAAAATCTCTGTATGTGGCTATGAATCCCAGGATTTCCAGTTCTATCCCTCAAAAAACTTTTTTAGGAAAAACTAGACCCATCTGGATTTTTTGTTGACTTGGCCTAGACAAATCAATCAGCTGGACCTTGTGGAGGGCAAAGCTACAGTCAACTTACAGAAGGGCAATACAGTCAAGATACTCATCTGCCATTTATACTGCTTTGAAAGCGTTGGAGTATAAGGCAAATGCTATAGTCGGGGGCAATAGAACAGGCGGGTGAAGGTCAAACTAATTAACATGTAGTTAATGAGCAAAAATCAGCTGGCTTATTAAAAGACTTGACCTTGACGCCTGTTCTATTGCCCCAAGTATAGTTAAGACTTAGAATGCCAAGTTATTATTGTTATGTGTGAAGAAGTGGTTTAAATTTCAAAACTTATACCATTTGAGG
The DNA here is from genome assembly GCA_030545055.2 of Neoaliturus tenellus. Lineage (NCBI taxonomy): Eukaryota > Metazoa > Arthropoda > Insecta > Hemiptera > Cicadellidae > Neoaliturus > Neoaliturus tenellus. Next base: position 14,550,119 of record CM061532.1, on the reverse strand, counting down.
GGTTGACATTTGGCATGGAAAATCCCCTATGCTCATAGATGCTCACATCTTTCTAGGCTTCGCCCCACAGACGTTCAAAATTTGATTTAATGTTATTTTTATTGACATTTTTTACAAAATAAGGAAACAACAAATTTCTAAACCTAGAGGGGCTAATAAGGGATTAGAATTTTTCCCTCCCATCCAGGCACGGATTTTCCTCTCTGCTCATAAGTGCAAAAAAAAAAAAAAAAAAAAAAAAAAAACGGTTTTGTAGAATTATTTGGGAACTCCACCCCACTGAAACATACCATTGGGTGTAAAGATTTGAAATTTGGCATGGAGGTTCTTGCTCATATGTACTTACTAAGAAACTTGTTTGCAACATCTGACTCCGTCCCTCAGGATTTGAAATTTTCAATACAATGTACTCCTTAGGCCAATTTTAATACAAATCAAGGAAACAATGGATCTACAAAATTATATGGCTGACAGGTTTGGAATTTTGCATGGATATTCCTCTTTCCTCATAGGTAGTACTTAGAAACAGTTATACAAAATTCATAGAGGGCTCTACCCCACCGGGCTTCAAAATTTCTATAGGGCCAGCGGGGTTGGAAATTGACATGGACGTTCCTCTTTGCTCATATGTGCTTACTAAGAAACGGATTTGTAAAATTCCTTTTTATCATTCTGCATGAAATCAGCCTGTTTTTTGTTCTCTCAACTGTACCAAAACCGATTCTTTTTGGTCTTAGGACTGAAAAATCATCTGCAGAATTTTTTAGGTCCTAGGACTGAAAAGTCAGCTGTGTGTTATGTATATTATTATTCATTTATTAAATTTGAGGAGCAGAATTTTGAAATTCAACCGTTATAAAGAGCATTGTTTGTAAATAACATAAATGTAAACACTGCATATTACTAACTTTGTAAATATAACCTCGAAAATACAACTTTATAGTTAATATTTTTAATGATCAAAAGTCTAATTTCGCATTATGATAAAAAATGTTGTTCATCACTTGGAGCAAAAGTGTATTTTTGATGCTTAATCGTTTTTAAAAACTCGATTGCGCACCAAAAATACCCACTTTTGCTCCTAGTGATGAAAACTACTATTAGAGCTCAGCGTCTTTGATGTAATGTTATTTTTATACAAATTAACAATTCAAATAAAAACCAAGAGAACGTCTATAAAACTGTATGGTCTACAGGGGTGAAATTTTGCATGGGCATTCCTATTTGCTCATGGGTATACAAAGTAATAACAGTTTTCCTACATTGCTTAACAATTTCCATAAGGTTTCTAGGTTCAAATTTGTCATAGACGTTCCTCTTTGTTTATAGGCAGGTGCTTAACAATCAGCTTACAACAGCTTTGCTAAGAAACAGCTTTACAAAATTTCTTTAGGGCTCCGCCCCACAGGACTTCAAAGTTTCACAGAAATTCATATGAAAGAAGATTTCTTTGTATTTTAAACAGACTTTATTACCAATTCAATTAAATCACAATCGCAGGCAAAGCCATGACCGGCAAACATTTAGTTTGGTTTTAAACTATGAAAAAAAATTCTTTAAAAAACCTAGTTCTGTTTTAGCCAGTTTGTTACATCAAGTAGAAAAAAGGGAATCATTCTAATCCATAAATGGAGATTGAAACAGAACTGGAAACATCTCATGAAAATTCTGGATTTAAAAAGATTTGAAATCGCCAAACTGATTTCAGCGATGGAGTGAAGTGACTGTAATGGCAGACACCTCTTGAGCGTTTGGATGATGCTCTTTACAGAACAAACAGAACGTTAAGTTGCTTATTACTGGTAGTAACAGGATAGCTTTTCCAATTTAATCTCTCCCTTCCCTGATTTGAGAATTGAAAACAGATCTCTCTTTTACATTGAAACATGAGGATTTTTATAGTACAAATCTTTTTGGCCTTAGTAATGAAAAATCATTAACAAAATAACATTTATTAAGATATTTTTTATTTACTGTGAATTTATTTAATTTTTAAATGTATTAAGCTATTTATTAACTCCAAATATAACGCAATTTGATTTTTTATATTGTTTTTTCCTCAGTTATTGAATTGATATTGAATTAATAATTGTTTTATCTTCTTTTTTGTTATTTGGTTCAAAATGTTTGGGAATACATCTACTTTAATTTGATTTTGGGAAAGAGTGAAATTATGCACAGTACAAATAAAAATGGAATTTTTAAATTTGTTTATGAACCAAAACAATTGTAATAATAGGATAATGAGTTTGGAACTAATAATTGTATTATCTTAATAAATAGTTAGACTTTTAAAAACAAACAATAATGCATAATTTAGCAATATTTTAGTATAATTTACTTTGTCGATTTATTGATTTTATTTGTATATTTACCGGTATGCAGGCTATGTAATGTATTTTTAACGTACGGTAATGTACTTTTTTAATCACTAATTTATCAAAAACGAATTACCCCATGCAATTTTGCACCATGTACCCGCAAAACAACATGTAGGGATTTATATATTGTTATTGAATTGTATATGTTCACACATAATTTTAACTAGTTTGATTATTTGTTAATATTTAAAAAAACAATTTTTAAAATAGTTTGCACTGTAGATAATTTTAAATAAAAGTACACACTCAGTATTCTGATAACTGATTTACAACGCAAAAGTCTCATGTAAAGGTAAAATAAGGAAAAATTGATCAATAGGACACCAATTAAATGAAGCACATCATTCAAACGAGAAAGCGCACCTATATCAAAGAGACATTCGGGAGTGTGTTTATCCAGCTAAAGTCTGAAACCTTCGTCACAGCTGTGAATGAATTGCGGAGTGAAGGGACGGATAGTTTGATAAATACATCATACAGGTTCCAAACACAGATCCACCCTCCCAATCATCGCCCAGTCATCTGTTCAATGCTCACACAATCTCTTTGACATGCACGGCAGATCTGTATCTGTTCGAACCGTGTTTTGAAACTTTAATGGAATCGCAATACTCTCGACTGAGCTGTCCCGCTGGGTTTCAATCACAGATGGGTCACATATTGAAAGGATCATTGTAGATTGTGAGCGAAATGGTAAATGAACTGTACAGATCAACTAAGTAAATGATTCTGACTAATCATCAGTTAGTTACAGAGTTACACAAGAGAAAAAAACTGGCAAGTCGAAAAATACTCATAAACAATTGGCTGCATAGGCGTGCGCAGGGTCTGAGCTCTGTGGGTGCCAAGCATGAAAATGGCGCCCCCTCTCGCCCCCCTGCCGTCCCTCACCAACCCGCTCTCCAAGCTCACATGTCACATGTCCAGCTAAATGTCACATTCCCACTGCTCTTATTTGCTGGGGTGTATGTTGTACTTCAGGGCCTGCACCCCTAGAACTGGGATGTCCACTACCCAATCCCAGCTCGAAGTACTGAGTTGGGTAACGGGCGTGGCTCCCTTTATCAACTGAAGTAGGGCAGCTTCGGCTGTTCCGAGCCCTGGCGGAGGTGGCCTTGTGTCAATCGCGCGCTTACTGGGTGTCTCACTCCAGCCTCCCCCCAAAAGGGAGGGAATGAGTCAGGATGTCGGGGATCTGGGGCTTCCGTGCCTTTCGGGTACGGTTGCAGTGCAGCCGGCGCCTTTGGCGTGCGGGTTTCCAGTGACCTAGTTATTCCGCTTGGGATCCACCCATGACCCAAGTAAAACCTAAAATGGGGACCTCGGGATCCGGCTCAAGCCCCTGGCTTCGGCCAGTCCGGATATTGGGTTGGAATCGAGGGGGCAGAGGTTGTCGGTATGCTCGGCACACAGCTTCGGCTGTGGGGGGCCCTCCAGCCTTATCTGGGGGCGTTGCTCACAAACGAAAGCTGAGAAGTACCATGGGTAGTGGTGCCACTGTCACTCACAGCGGATGGTCATTTTGGGTCACCGCCGGCTGAGTACCACAGGCCTAGTGAATTCCGGGTTTTGTGGGGGTCTAATCCGCCTTAATGTGATTTGGGACAAATGTTCCATAACTCCCTTGGTCGCAAGACTGGTCCGGTTGAGGCTAACGCCAGGTACGGACTACCCGTGAGGGTAGGGGGAGCCAATACGAGGTTACCTTGTAGAGGAAAACGCAAACGAAAAGAAAAGAAAAGAAGAAGATGCTCTTATTTGCTGTTAAAAAACATAAACTTGAATAACTAGAATTCATATTTTAGGATTGCCAACTCAAAGATAAGAATTTTTAGTTTGAATTTTAATTGAAGAATTTTATAATAATATTAGGAAGATAGGAACTATTTATCCAATGCGTATTGCCAAAGAAACTAATAGTAAATTGATGTTGAAATCCATAGGCTTTTAAAATAACCAGAATTGTGACAAAATTGTAGATAGGGCCTACAATAAAATTGACTTTGATTAATCAAGTAGAAACTTGACATTTCAACACCGTCGCAAACGCAAACAGTACAGTATAGCGGCGAGCGGCCCGTGCGTCCGCACGGGACCTCATTGTGTTGCCGGTTTCGGGGGCCAATGATCCCTTGAAAGAGTCGGTAAGAAACTCGCATTTTTTTAGAGTATACAAATGTGTTGTCTCCACATTATCTTTTCATTTCGCCCATTAAATTGAAATTTTTCTAAGAAATTAAACGCCGCAGATTTAACAATACAAATAAATAGATGGATTTGTTCCAAGTTAAAATTAAAATTCCTTAAAAATAAATTAAAACAATTCAAGTACACTTGAGCAATTGAAGATTGAATATTGTCGAATGCTCAATATTTACCGTACCGTGTAGGCCTATTCATTGTCTTAAGACGATGTATTGAAGTTTGAATTCTCTTAATCAGAACTTCGTCATACCGGACGTCCCAGTTATCAGCTCAGATAAAATTTTCCCACACAGTCTACACAGGTGTATTGTTGAAAGGAGCTTACCAATTGTTACACATTTATGATATTTTAATAACAATATTTTTATTCAGTATGCAAACGAGATACAGTACAGTGTACATCTACGTCCCTGTCCCTCCAAATATTTAAAAATTGTTTATGTTTAGAATTAAGTTCTGGTTTAAGATGTGAACAAAATTAAGTGGCGTAGGATACCGGAAACGTAAAAAACAAAAGAAGAAAGAGCTAAACAAAATAAACTAAATTCTTATGAATATATTTATTATTTGTTTATAAAACGAATTTTGTTAACTAATTCATAGTTTTATTTTTCATTTTAAACATTTGGTGAACAGTATCGACCTTTTTATGGCCTACCACAGTCTACAACTAACATGGTACCAACAAAGCATGAGATTGGGTGTGAAAGTCAGTTTTATCACGAGTTAAACGACAGGGAGCAGGGTTTAGACGGTCGAAAACGAAAACATAATTATTAAGAGCCTACGGTATTGATTACTTTTATTTTAATAATCTAACTTCATTAAACCAAAAACTTACCTTCCATTTCTTCGTTACATGCCACGATGTCATCAAACGCTAACGAAAACATAGGCCTACATCTACACTCCACCTCTGCTGGAAACTAACTGACAAACTGAGAAAGAAACTCAAAAGAAAGAGGAAGTATGGAGAGGTATATCTATTACTGTTCCTTTTGAATAATAAAAGAAGATAAAAAATATTTGATACAAATCCAAACGCAGATATGACATAATGGTTCACTTCCTGTCCGTCCTTCTGAGAAATGGAACGCTGAGCTACACCACTCTGGCACGCACATGTTCCTTGCCGAATTTCAAACACTCAAACATCTGACTGATCAATTTAAAGTTTGTGATTTTTAATATTTAAATAATTTTGTTAACATAATTATGTAACTTAACACCACTTTTCATTTCACTACATATTTTAACTATATTTAAAACCAATCAGTATTTTCGTACAGTTCTTAAAATTTAAGTAAATCTTGTGATTTTTGCGCAAATGGCGCCCCCCCTCAGGCCCGTCTGGAGCTTCCGTGGGTGCCGCGGCACCCATGGCACCCATCGTGCGCACGCCTATGATTGGCTGAATGAGGTTTAAATGGTCAAACTAGAAGTTATAGATTGCAGTTTTAATTCAATGGAAAGAATAGTTTATTTTACTATTTATTAAATGCTCACTTATATTATCTATTTTTACAGGATAAAAAGTGTGATAAAATAAAATGTAAGTATTGATTTTCATATAATTTTCATATAGTTAATGATATAAAAATTAGGTCATAAAATACTCGTAAAAAAAAAAAAATATGCACAGTACTTTCTTAGATAATACTTATGACAGTTAAAAAAATACAGGGTGGAAAGTAGTTGAGGTTAAAACTTTTAAGCGGTAAAATAAATACAGAATGTGAAAAATATGAATGTTAAAATATTTTCTTCTCTAAAACTTTGGCTAACAGAGGAATTTTTCTATATTCCAAAATTTGGTAATTTAAATGTAAACCATAACTTTATTTCACCCTGTATAACCATGTAAATTGAAATCTGAATCATATGAATTTAGTGAAAATAATTTGAATAAATTACAGAGTATTTTATTCAATGATAAATGAATTAAAAATGTCCTACCCTGTAAATGTTAAGGGTAATAAAACCTATCGTTACTGTACTCAAAACATAGTACTTAGTTTTAGATTGGGCTAAGCCAATGGTAAGGCGGTTGTGGAGTTAAAATTTATGATGTAGTAGCTTATAAATATGTGATCGTGCAGGTGTATCCTTTCAACACCAATACATGAATAATGTATTCGTAGCATTTATAAGAGAGCTTTATCATTTGATATTAGGGTATGGTATCTAACTTATAGTATATGGCTTGACTGGTGTTTACAATTTAACTTTCTTGAATATAAAAAATATTTCTGTTCACCTTCAAATAATTTTATCATGTAATACAAAATGAGGATTCTTAGATTGTTTGCACTGTCGTTGGCGTTATGCAAAGAGGGAGACAGTATTTTATTACTTCAAGTTCTATTGTGAACAAAAAGAAAAGCAGAAAGACTACCTGAATAGGATACACGAGCTCTTATGTTAAACATTGAGAAGCCTTCAGTTTGTCTTTCATGTAAGAAATAGAAAAGCATGAAAGATACATTGGCTTTTTCATGAACATTTTATCTGGTGCTGTAACATTTCTAAAAGATTTAAGAGCTGTGTTCACTAACAAATATGGTAATAAATATTCAATAAAAAATGAGCTTGTTATTGTAAGTTATAGGTAGGCCTAAATTTTCATTATATACTGCTCCTAAAACTGTCCTTTTAATGTAACCGTTGTGGGGCTAAAGTAGCTATTTTTTGCCAAAGGGAGAAAATGGATCAGCTGGTATAATGGAATAGGGAAGTTAAAAATAGCCAAATTGATATAATCATCAATAAGTCATAAATATTTTTTTAAATTTTATCGCTAAAAATATTTGTTGTTGGTAGTTTGTTACAAACATGGCACCCCATAAGTTCAATGATATGTTTTTAAGAAAAAATTCTTTTGAAACTCAATGCTATAAGAACCAGCAAAGCCGATTTTTAATTTTGTTTATAACTAAATGAATGTTACTGGTCATTTCATCAATGATGGTCATTCCATGATTAAAAATACTCGTACCTCTAGGTTTTTATGTTTTGGAAATGAATTTCTTTTCTGTCACTAATAGTTTTATTTCACGTTTACTCCATTTTTAACATAAAATATCTACAAAACAACTTTATGATGAGCGCATAACACGATTCCAGCTCGGCCTCAAGTCTTGAAGCCAGAATTTCACAGTTTGGTCAGATATGCATATGGTATGCTAGTCACTTAATACCTTTGATTGGAAAAGTGTGTTATTTGCTGAAGTCCAAATTGTTTTAAAAGGAATACCTACTTTAGAACATATCGAAACACTGGCAGAGATAGTGTGTACTATATAAAAAAGAAAAATACTTAGAGGAGTGTGCCATGAAACTTGAGTATGAAAGAAATTTATATACGGTACATAAAGTTAATAACAGAACTGAAGTTTCATAAAAAAGATTGAACAAATTACACAATTAATAAATTAACATTAATGCACTGAGAAAAATACTTCTTCCAGCCGTAAAGGCAATGTCGCATTACCTAGTTTACTGGTCCTCCTGAAGTACAGCAGTCTGGAAACCCATTAAACCCGGTGAAACACACGGAAACTAAATAAATGGGTTTTCAGGAATACCATTACGTGTACTGGTGATCCTGTATTGCCGGTAGTACAGGCGAAACCTCCAGTTCCCTTCTGAATTACCTGGACCGTACAGTATTTTGCAGAGTTTTCTAGTCTGACCGGGTCAAACTGACTGCACTATACTTCTAAAAATGTCTTTGCCAGTCTAGCAGGGCATTACTGCCTGCTATGACTTCCTCAATGCGGGCAATGACGGTGCTGCCTACCGGCCAACTAAATTTCAGTTTAAATCGTGGAATAGTGAGGAGACGAGTGATGTATGTTATTGGTTATATAGTGTTATCGTGGTGATTAGTGTTATAGTTTTCTAAGGGCGTAAGTTGGATATGTGAAATTTGGTGGTGTTCCGGTGTCGTATATATGGATAAGCACTTTGGTTAGTAGTCAGTTTATTGTATGTGACATCTGACATATTTAAGTGTGGTTCTGATGTAAATTACTTTTGGTACGGTATTATTTGGTTTTATTTAGTATCAATTGAAATTATTTTAGTCAATATATCAAAATACACTAATAAACAAATACCTAAACCTAATAAACCTATACGATTAGGAGTGTCTGTGGCGATGTAATTTTCATTGATCTCGAAATCTAGCTGGTATATTTTGCTGGAATTTTGCATTTGAGAGTGTATTGGCCAAAAAATAAATTTAGAAACAGCCTAAACTTCAGGAAAACTCATTTTTGTCTGAAAACTACTTTTAAAAATCGTTATCTTTTAACATTGGTCTCATGGTTGCAATCAACGCAACACAGTAATAACGAAAGATAAACAATAATAAGGAATGCGACTTTAAATAGTGGGTTTTGAAACACCTGTCATCTGTGAAGAGGTATTATTTGACTTCAAAGCCTGATTACCATGATAATGTAATAAAAAGTGAATTAAACCAACAAGTAAGTATTGGTTAACCTGGTAATTATTTGAATTTAAGCTTGCTACCAGAAAAAGAAGTAGATTTTGAAATGTTATGCGCTACAAAGTAAAATATAAAAGCTTTGGGGCGAACATTTAATCAAATACACTGAAAATGTTCCATCAGAGGGTTTGTATACGTATTTACCACTAATACAGAAGATATTTAAGTAAGTCAGTTTTAGTTAACAATCTACATTATTTTTATGCATTTATCTAAATTTGCCATATTTTGGTTTTGATAAAAACTTTGACAGTAAATTTTCGTAAAAAAAGCTACCTAACTTTTTATTTTTAAAACACCTACCTACAGTTTAATTAATTGTATAATATGTTTTAAAGGTGTACAATACATCAAATAACATAATAAAAAAACATTACTAAATTCACATCAATTCTAGTTGCATAAATCATTCTTCTTTGTAATATACTACTCCTCTATCGGATAAAGCAATTTTGCAATTTTGCTTTGTATTGTATTATATTGCAAAGAAGTAATTGTGTAGCGTTTTATTAATTAAGGAGATGGATACAATTTTATCATTTTATATATTTTTAAATTCTGTCGAGGGACAGCTTAAGGACCTCAGTAAGGCAATTAATAAAATGTTTTCTACCTTTCAGTTATTCTGTATTATATAATAAGCTTGCAGGGATTTCACATAAATTCAACCGGTAATCCTGACTGAAATCATGGATTTTTCGGATGTAAGTGTAATCGGCAGATCGACCTGTTACTACTGGTGGACGACCGTTAAATCATTCAGGAAGTCCATTCCCAAACATGGCGGACCTAGAACCCTTCAGAATAACCAGTACACTTCAGTTGGTTCCGTACATGCAGTCGGGAAGGCCTTGACGACCCTTCAGAATGACCAGTACGCACTTCAGTTGGTTCCGTACCTGCAGTCAGGAAGGCATTGACTACCCTTCAGAATGACCAGTACATACTTCAGTTGGTTCCGTACATGCAGTCAGGAAGGCCTTGACTACCCTTTAGAATGACCAGTACATACTTCAGTTGGTTCCGTACAAGCAGTCAGGAAGGCCTTGACTACCCTTCAGAATGACCAGTACACACTTCAGTTGGTTCCGTACATGCAGTCAGGAAGGCCTTGATTACCCTTTAGAATGACCAGAACATACTTCAGTTGGTTCCGTACAAGCAGTCAGGAAGGCCTTGACTACCCTTCAGAATGACCAGTACACACTTCAGTTGGTTCCGTACATGCAGTCAGGAAGGCCTTGACTACCCTTCAGAATGACCAGTACACACTTCAGTTGGTTCCGTACAAGCAGTCAGGAAGGCCTTGACTACCCTTCAGAATGACCAGTACACACTTCAGTTGGTTCCGTACAAGCAGTCAGGAAGGCCTTGACTACCCTTCAGAATGACCAGTACACACTTCAGTTGGTTCCGTACAAGCAGTCAGGAAGGCCTTGACTACCCTTCAGAATGACCAGTACACACTTCAGTTGGTTCCGTACATGCAGTCAGGAAGGCCTTGATTACCCTTTAGAATGACCAGAACATACTTCAGTTGGTTCCGTACAAGCAGTCAGGAAGGCCTTGACTACCCTTCAGAATGACCAGTACACACTTCAGTTGGTTCCGTACATGCAGTCAGGAAGGCCTTGATTACCCTTTAGAATGACCAGAACATACTTCAGTTGGTTCCTGGTCGGCTCGGTGTTCCTCACTGCCAAAGACTGGTCAATCTGAATGCTTTCACGGTCGATCAGAAGTACGAAATCACCAGTACACGGCAGGGTCGATCTGAAGGATAGACTTCTATCCTAAAAAATCCGGTATTTCCTTTAGGATTACCGGTTTTTAATGGTATTTCTGAAGTATTTTTTTCTCAGTGTGAGCTGGTGGATGGGGAGAGTGTCTACGCCAGGACAATTCACCTGACACGTTCAATTGGACTGTAAGGTTGAGTGACCTGAAGGCTGGACATTGATTAACATGAGGAACTTTAGAATAGTGAGAAACTTGAGGAACGCGAGTAACTTGAGGAACGGAAGGAACTTCGAGGAACGCAAGGAACTTTAAGAACAGATGGAATTTGAGGAACGGATGGAACTTGTGGAATGTAATGAACTAGGGGAACGTAAAGAACTTGGGGGACGGAACTGGAACTGGAGGAGCGGAATGTTCTTGAGGAATGTGAGGAACTTGAGGGACGGAAGGAACTTGAGGGATGTGAGGAACTTGAAGAACGTGAGGAACTTAATGAACGTAAAGAACTTGTGGAATGTAATGAACTTGAGGAACATAAAGAACTCGAGGGACGGAAGTTGGAGAACAAAAGAAACTTGAGGGACGTAAGGAACTTGCGGAACGCAATGGACTAGAACAACATATGGAACTTGAGGACCATGAGAAATTTGCAAAAAATGAGGAATGTGAGGATTTCTGAAAATGTAAGGAACTTGAGGAACAGAAATAACTTGAGGAATGCAAGGAACTTAAGGAAAGTAAAGAACTTGAGGAACATAAGGTACTTGAGGGACGTGAGGAACTTGCGGAATGCAATGAACTTGAGGAACTTATGGAACTTTAGTAGTATAAGAAACTTGATTATCGTTGGAAATATGATTATAGTACTGAAGAGCTTACTTGCGGGCGTTGCGGGAGTAGTCCAGAGAACTGGAGTCGCTATAGAGGACATCCACATCGAGCTCAAAGCCTCGCAGGGGGCTGGAGGCGGCGTCAGAGCGTAGAGGGACACTGAAGGGTGAGGAGTGGAACGCCACCAGCATCTGAGGTCCTCTATAGGCATGGCAGGGTGTTAGGTGAGTCACAAGAGCTGTTGAATCTCACATGCTATAAATAGGAAGACTAAAAGTGTGGCAATAGGCCTATTTGTGTAAGTTATTGTAGGATGAATAAATACACAATCTTTGTTTTATATGATATGTCCCCTTTCTTTGCCACTTGGTAGTATGTCCATGAAAATTTAGTTTACTTTCTAAAAATACGGGCAAAAGTCTTTTATTTAGCTGTAAAACTAGTGTAAAATAATAGGCCTATGACTTTTAAAAAGTTTACTTTTTAATTTTTAATTTTATTATCATACTTATAAGAAGAGTGAGAGCAAAAATATAGCTGAGAATTTTTTTACTGCGGTAATTTTTCCTGACAGTTGCATCCTCACAATACGTATATAGTACTGACATCTGGTTACTAAGGATAAATAAATGTGGCCAAAATTACTTAAGTTATGGCTAAGACATGAGTGGAATACAAAACCGATAAAATTCATTGTAGCTGAAAATTTATCTTTTAAATATGAGCTTCAGGCGAAAACATTATTCTCACAATCTGTATACCTCAGAATAGTTTTGTTGTGTGGACACCACTCAGACTTAAGATTCTGTTTGTTTTGGCCACAATCAAGAGGTTGTTCACCTGCTGATAACAGCAGGTAGCCAGGTGCCCCCGCAATACTTGGCGATGACGGGGTCGTCCGTGGAGGCGCCGTCGTAGAAGATGAGATGGTCCCGGTCGCTGGTGCATTCGGACCAGGCTCTCAATTCCCTGGACCCACCACCACCTCCACCGCTGCTGGTCGCCGACGTGCCGTTCTTTCCGCCTACGTTCGGCATCGTTGAGCGAATCTGCATCTGCAGAAAGGCATTCAGGATAAGTTCTAGATAAACGTGAATGGCTATCTTGCTAGTGGGAGGAAAATGTGGGATATGATGGTTCTAGTTTATTTGGATTTTGTTTTTAGAATTTTTGATTTCAGGAGGAGCAATGATTTAGACACAGATCAGCAAGAGCCTTTGGAAGATCAGTGGAAGTGCTGGGCTTTTCTAACTTTAAATTTAATTTGGAAAGAAGAAGAATTATGACAAGCTACGATTTTGAACAAGGTTGGAAAAGTTTCGGTCCTTAGTGAACATTTCTATAATAAAAATCAATCACTTATTTTTTAAAGACTAGGTTTACCAGAGAATCAAGATTTTAAGATTGCAGATCTTAGGGATTCCACTATACCATGTGATCTGGTGAAGCGGTAGAACCTTTACAGGTGAAATCCTTTGGAAGAACCATTAGTCGTAGTTTACTACAATGGGGGGGGGGGGGGGGGGGGGGGGTAATCCATACAAACTGACTTCAAAATAGGGATATGAACCCGGTGATCCCTGAATATGAGGAGTAAGTTCTATTTTCACTGAAAAGCGCTTTAGGCTTTTGAGTTTTTAGCCTGACTTGTTGGGTAGGAAAAGTGATCAGGTTTGAGAATGATGTGTAAATGGATGAGAATGGGATGTGTTTACAGTTCTCTCTCCAAGAGGAAGATAAAGTGTTTTGCATCCCTGCAAATCCTCTTTCCACCGAGAATGTATTCTATAATCAATAAACCCTCCAAGTTCATTTTGGGGCATGACAATTCCAAAAAAAAATTCACCCAAGTTGAATGTAAAATCATAAGAAATTGACTTCATCTATGTATATGGTAATTTATAGATGACACAACATCGATATTTATTTGATGAATGATGGATACCTTGTGCTCGCTTTGCTGTCTGACGGAGATCATGGCGTGTTTACAGGTGGGCACGGTCTTCTGTCGCAGCGTCAGGTAGCATGTGACGTTCCGCGGGTACATGCCCGGGTAGTTGGGTGACTGGAGGCGGCACTTCTTGCGGTAGCACTCGTAGAAGTTGCGGCTGCAGTAAGTACCTGCCGAATACTCTGTGTTATTACTGAATACATATTTATGAACATAGCTGAAGACAAGGAAATTTAATCTTTTACATTGTGTTGGAGAAGTATTTGGTAACTTAGGATGGATAAATTTATGTTGAAGTCAATGTGGGATGGTAATATTTGCGCGTCGGAAGCTACATAATCCTATACTATAATACGAGGAATCTCTGAAGGGATGTGTGTTCCACGATCTCGAAATCTAGCTGTTAGATTTTGCTTAAACTTTGCATTAAAGAGTGTTTCGGCCCAAAAATAAGTTTAGAAACAGTCTCAATCCCAGGAAAAATCAAATTTGATCTAAATTTTAGTTTAAAAATTGTAATTTTTAACATTGGTCTTATGGGTTGCTATTTTGGTAACGAAATAACAACTAAATGTGAACAAAAATAAAGGAACATTAATGTTAAGCAGACCTTTTGAAACAGCTGTTAACTGTGAAGAGGTATAGTTGGTTGTTGGTGAAAATATTAAAATTGAATCAAAACCAACGAGCAAGGCTCGGTTAACCTGGTACTTTTAGTAATTTGTGGTCCGTCGGGCAACACTTAGAAGGTCGGTTGTAGGAGCGCTTTTAGCTACTCGCCATAATCAACTGCAATGGAGATTATTGATCCTAATAGTACAACAAGGTATAAAACTTATTAATTTGTAAAGAAAGATTTTACCACATCACATTTAATTGGATAACATACTTTTCCTAGTTGGGGAGGGTTTGTAACTCAACAAAATCACTCAGAAAAAATGGCTGAAAGAGTAATGAAAAAAATTTTTCTTACAGTACAAAAGTATTACAAATTTTAAATTACCTGATTAGTGCACTATATAGTTTAAACTCTTCGTAGAGCAATGCTGACGTAATTTTTTAAATCAAAATTCTATTGGTTTACTCATTTAAATTAGCTAATATTGAAAACAATTGGGCAACAGACTTTTCTGGAAACCACCATTCTTCAGTGGGTTCAGCTGAGAGCAATAATAGCTTACTTAGGCTTTCCACTCTCAAATACAATAGGTGTGTAAGAATAAATACACAAATATTTAAGATATGAAGAAAACCATCAAAATTCCGGGTGTCCCAAAAGTCTTTTATACCTGTTATTCTTAAAACTTCTTTCTTTACCACACTCTTAAAGTGGGTTACCCTTCAAGAGCGTTTAAAATTTTTTAGTTTACCCTCCACAATTCAAACTTTTGAGGAAAATGTTGAAAATATTGACACAAGTTTCCTCTTTTGGTCACTAAGACTTCTCCAGAAGATAACCTCGTTCTTTGCAGGTGTTAAAAAATGAGGCTGACTTTTGGGATACCCGATATATCGATGCTCTTTGCTCGTCAACGTACCGGGGACGACCTCCCCTCGGTCGATGGGTGCACCCGCGCTCCCGAACCTGACCACCGCCTCGTCGGCGCCCAGCATCTTATAGCGCAGGAGGAACTCGAAGGGAGCGGCGGCGTGGTAGACCCGGAGCGTGAGGGTGACCGTGGCAGTCTCGCTGTAGTAGACCGCCCGACCCGCGGCGGCCCCGCACCACGAGCCCCCGGTGAAGGGGCGGCCCAGCTCCAGCAGCTGCATGTGGCCGTCGGGGCAGCCGTCCAGGGCGGCGGCGGAGAAGCGGCCCACCGTGAACGCGTCGAACATCAGCTGTGGACAGGGGGAATTCCATAAAATAAATGTATTTTTCCCTTCAGGGAGAAAAAGGTGTACTTTAGTCCCTAGAAGCACAAATAACTATTCTCCGACTTATCATGTAAAGTCAAACTTAAATCCTTGCAAAAAAGGGTAAGGTTTGACTTTGTCTCCCAAGAGATGCAAAGTAGCATTTTGTCGGCCTAGAGATTTACCGTAGTACTTTGTCTCCCTCGGGAGCCGAAGTCATCCCATGGAAAAAAGAGCTACTTTAGCCCCATAATGGTTACATAATAAAAACAGTTTTTTGGATTGGTATGACGTATAATAATCTACAATAACAACAACAAAAATAAGAGGATTGTAGATTTATGATCATAAATAATCAATTAACAATTTATTTTAGATACAGTTTTCTATAAATAATATATTTTATAACAATTACGGCCAAGAATGTAGTTCTTACCACTGACTAGGATGGAAGTTTTTTGTAATAAAAATAAAGATAATATTATAACTTATTTTGAGTCATCAGAAATTAGGCCATTTCTCAATAATATAAAATAATATTTTGATGAGGATACCAAAAAATTTATCATTAGTTGTCAAATTTAATTTGGTACAGCGCCCTACTATTCAGTGTTACAATTGATGTATTTCAATTGAAAGTTTTAGAGAGAAAAACATAGAGTAACATAATAATATATTACAATTAATTATTATTAAAATGTTTCGCTCGTAAAAAATATTCCTCTGTTTGATGTAGACTCGTAGTTTGAGAGTTTTCTCATGCTTATTTTCGCTCATTCAAACAACTAGATCGTTGAGTTGTTGTACTACAGTAGTTAGAGGTAGTTAGTGTTACACATAATCCAGAGCATGCGACGCGGACTATCCCCTCTATGACAACAATGTCCACACGAGTTGAATAATAGCCGATGCCGTGCCTGTGTGATAGTGGTATTGTTTGTTGAACCACGCAAAGTGTTATCATTGCCAGTTCAGATAAAGTGCCGGGGAGCCGAGCTTCGATCTATAAATATGTTGTAAAATGTTACAAAATGTTTAAAGTAAGAAGTTAATTGGTAGAGGTTAATTATGTGAGGGTGAGACGTCAGAGCACATCAGTATTCCCTTTTCTATAGGTCGTATTATTATTATTTTTTTTTTACATGAACCTCCTCGAGAATATTGAGATGAGAGACGTATTTAAACTGTAAACAAATAATTGAAACTTGCGATAGACGTTTTTGAGTAGCAGTTCTCCTTAAATAACATTTTAAATCTCTATCTATAAAAACGAAAGCTTTGTGTGTCTTGAATAGGCGCAAAGACTACTGGATCGATTGACCTGAAATTTTGTAAAACTATACTTTATTTATCCAGAAGAAGGATTAAGATATGCCTATCCCTGTTATATTCATAAGGTTTTGGGCAAAAAAAGATTTTTGTATAATTAACTAAGTGCAATAAATGAAAATATTATTTGAATTTAATAATGATAAATTGGTTTAAGTTTAAGATACACGATTGTCTTAAAATATGCCCCAAGATAAGGAACCATCTTACTCTTGGCTTTATTACCAGAAGCAAAACATGTCAAAGTTGATGATCAACGATGATGTATGGGCTACCACCTTCGGTAACTTAAGAAATTTCCTCCCCTTTCGCACATGAGTAGACCCATCTAAGCAACGGTTCATCTCGATAATGTACATCCTTATGTTCATATTCATAAATTCCTTATTCACAAATTGTACTTGGTACAAGAATAGTGTCAAGTGTTTAACAAAATAAAACAAATCAGAAATTATAAAAAAAAAACCATTCCGTAAGTAATAACTCTAAATCAAAATGAACTCTTTTTATTTCTTATAATATTTTCTCATAGAGCTGGTGGATTAGTTGAGCTTCATATCTAAGAACTCTTGAAAAGAGTAAAGAGGAATTTTCAATAAGTAATCCTTTACCTTCTTTTTAAAATTGTATTCATCAACCTCCACAATGAATTTTCTTGGGAGGTGGTGAAGAGATTTAGTTTCTAAAAACAGTTTTCTTTTAAAATAATTCTAAATTATGTTTTTTAACCTTACGATTTAAGCGGGTGCTATACGAATGATTTGAATTTTGTAACAGAGGGTTAGCAAATATTTTGACAAACTTTACTTTTTCAAGGATAATCAATCCATAAACAGTCAAAATTCCCAGATTTGCGAATTCTTCCTTTACTTGCTTAGTGTTGCTTTCAAATAACTTATATTGCTGTTAAAGTGAAGAAATTTTTTTGCATTGCAGAAGGTATGCTGTAGCTAGAATTTGTTATCCAAGATTACATAAAAAATATTACATTACAATAATGTAATATGGGAGTTTTTTGTTGTTGCAAAAATTACATGTAAACTGATTTGTTTTAAGACCCTATCTTAAAATGCTTATCTCTTTCGCCATTATGGACCATCATATAAATGATTATTAAAACAAAAGTTACACCGTTATAGTGTAAAACATAAACGGCATCTAATAGGTCGTGGTTTAAAAAACACAGGAATAAATACTTTTGTAATAAGTTATATAATAAAATGTAGTACCTGAAATAATTCTGATCAAAACAGCATTTGAATTAAACATATTGTATTAAAAATTATTAATAGACTATGATTTCTAATTCAACTGCGTGTAACCTTTTAGTAAAAACTAGCTGTGTACCCGTTCTTCGCACGGGGTGTGTGTACAGTTTATTAAACGAATTATATCAATGATTTCACAAATTTAATATATAACCTTCAGTTGGTTCATTCTAACGTATCTAGATTTAAAGTTTTATGCTTAATAGCTAAAACAGGTACATTTGTTAAAATTTTGTTACATCCTTTTCTTATTTAGGTTATAAGTTATTTCTATTGATGATTTTGTTGCAGTTTGATTAAACGTTTATATTCGTATGGTGATTCACTTTATAGTTCTATGAGTATAAACTCATAGATGATTTAAGACAACTCAGACTTGTCAAAAATATTATAGATTCTTATGAAATGTAATATTGAATCCTTGATTGGATGTGACGATAGCTATATGCCAAATCCAATGTATCCCACCCCTGCATCTTGTTCTACTCATGAAAGATATGTACAGACTTGTACAACATTAAATCTAAATTCAAAATTAGTTAAAGTTTTAATACTCAAACCAATAGTAAAACAACGCAACACCTGTCAGTAACGTATAGGCACCGCACCAGTGTATATATTAGGTCTACTTATTTAAATTTTTTTGTTTTTAAATTTTACCTTCTTACCTAAAACCCCATGTGTTGCCAATGTATACAAAACCGAATAGTGACATCCCATGTTAAAAGTTTTGTCGAAAAACGGAGGAAAATAAAGCATTGATGGTGGGATTACTTTTCCTTATTGCCACGGGAAGCGCTCTTTTTACCTTCTAAATGTCAAAATAAACATATTTGTTTGTTTACACAAAATAAAAAACAATAAACCAACCTGATTCCAATCAATCAATCAACATGATCCTTGAATGAAAATTACAGTGGTATCAGTGTTTAGTGAGCGACTTTCTCACTTCTTCATAAGAACCCTACTCATTAAGTTCTTTCACATTAATATTGCCCTGTATATACCCGAACTACTTGAAAGATTGAGGAATTTATAAACCTCATTAACTACATATCTTATACTCTAAAACAAGCTCCGTTTGTCCGGGCAAAGTTTTTTTTCGTTCCAAGGATTTTTGATTTTTTTGATTGAATATGGGGGTTTTGGCCACCAGAAATTGATTGGAGCTGGCCCCATAGCTGGGAAAAATCCGGTTTTCGCGCTAGAGCCCTCCAAAGTTTCCATGTTATCCTTATGGAGATTTTATTAATTGAACAAAAATCAGCTGATAACTGTAGATATAAACCAATGTTATTTTTTTTTGTCTTTAATTTTATATTTGCAACTGTACAAAACAAAATACAACGAGCAAATTCGCTAATAACATAAAAAGAACAATAACATGAAACATAAAACATGAAGGAGTAGGCTCAGAAGTCTTCCTCCTTATTATTGTAGATGTTAGGGGTAGTCCTCTTCAATATTAGGGATTCAAACTAGAAAGTCCCGACTCCAATTCCGTTTCAGCCTCCTTCGACGGATGCCTGGCAATGTTAAGGTGAAAAGGTCTTGTATCAGGGGATTTTCATGTCCATCAAGTTTGAGGAAAAATTTAAAATAGAGTTCTTTTGTTACTTCATGTACAAATTTAAAATTGAAATCATTATGCAAAGTCTTGTTGCTTACATAGTAGGGAGCCCCAGATATTAAACGTAGTATTTTTGACTGAAAAATTTGGATTTTCTTCATATTTGTAAATTTCGCTGTGCCATAAACCCCAATGCCATACGTCCATATTGGTTTTAATAGGGTCTTGTACAAAAGTAATTTTGATTTAAGAGGCAATTTTGAATTTTGATGAAGCAGCCGATATAGTTGTTTAGATCTTGCATTGAGAGCAGTTCTCTTTTTTGTGATGTGGGTTTTCCAAGTTAATTTTTCGTCCAGGTAGAGTCCAAGATAACGTGTGTCTGTACTTTGAGGGATTCTAGTGTTGTTTATATAAACCGGTGGGCACAGGCCCCGTTTTAGAGTGAAGGTGACATGTGAAGATTTTGACGCATTAACTTTCATTCGCCAATTTTTTAACCAGGTACTTAAAACATTAATATGGTTTTGTAGGTGGCTACTTGCTTCAGTTGGATCTTCTGAAGTGCTGAGGATAGCGGTGTCGTCTGCATAAGTGGCTATCTTGGTATTGGGAGTTTCAGGCAAGTCAGCTGTATAAATACTGTAGAGAAGAGGGGATAACAATGACCCCTGAGGAACGCCAGCAGAGATAGGTTTACAGCCAGAGTACTCCAGTCCTTGTTTAACAGTAAAGAATCGATCTTGTAGATACGACCTGAGTATTAAATAGTAGGTGGATGGAAGAAAAGCTTTTAATTTTGATAACAGGCCAGGGTACCACACTTTATCAAAGGCGGCGCTTACGTCTAAAAACACAGCACTTGTGTACTTTTTATTTTCAAGGCCGGACGCAATTGTATCGACCACCCTATGAAGTTGCTGAATAGTCGAATGCCTGGATCGAAAGCCGAATTGATGATTTGGTAGAACATTGCTTTCTTCAACAATAATTTGCAACCGAGACAAAAATAATTTTTCGAATAATTTAGAAATGACAGGAAGTAAGCTAATCGGCCTATAAGATGAAACTTCGTGAGCAGGTTTTTCAGGTTTTTGAATCAAGATAATTTGGGACAGTTTCCATTGTATAGGGTAGTGAGTCGTTCGAATTATGGCATTAAAGATCTGTGTTAATAAAGTAATACAAGAGGAGGGGACTTCACGTAAAACTTCACTTGTGATTAAATCATATCCTGGTGATTTCCGCAGGGGTAGTTTGCAAATGGCCTTTTTAACATCAGTAGCTGTAATTCGGGGAGGTGGCAGGGACATAGGTAAAGGGGAGGTAATAGAATTTTCTATTTCAGTTGAAAAAGCCAGGTTCTGTTCTTCGTGTGGACTGAAAATTCCAGAAAGGTGGTCTGCAAAAACGTCAGCTTTCTCCTTATCCGATTTTGCCCAAGAATTATTAGGACGTTTAATCGGGGATGTTGTAGGTATGTAGTGTAAGATTTGTTTTGTAGTTTTCCACAAAGAACCGTCTTTAGGGGTAAGATTTGTCAATTTCCTTTCAAAAGCTGAAACTTTGAAGTCTTTTATAGCATTTTTTAATTGATTATTATATCTATTGAGGGTGGTCTTATCAGACGGTAGTCTGCTCTGATGCCATATCCGCCTGGCTATCCGCTTGTTCCTTATTAGTTCACAAATATATTGAGGGTAGGAAGGGCCAGATCGTTTCTTGAGAGGCTTGGGAGTTAAAGAAGTCCAAGCGGCTTGTTGGATAGATTTCGTCAGATGATCAACAGCTGCTTCGAGGTCGTCACCTGTTTTCAAAGGGAGATTCAAATTTAGAGTTAAATCGAGTTTGTGTCGGAAAGATTCCCAGTCCATAATTCCAGATGTTAATGAGGGTTTTACCTCTTTTTCTAAGGGTGCCACAGATATGTGCAGAAGAATTTGAGAATGATCGGAGGGAGAATTGTCGAGACAGTGTACGGTTTTGTGAAATTGATTTACTCCTTTTGAAATAAAAATGTCAAGTAAATCGGGTATTTTATTTGCGGCAGTAGGCCAGTATGTGGGAGTGCCAGGTGAATGAATATCAAGATTGTTAGATAACACCGATTGGAGAAGCTGACGACCCCTGGGATTGTTAAGTCTTGAGCCCCATTGTATATGTTTGGCATTGAAATCGCCACCGCAAATAAAATGCGTACCCAAGTTAGAAAATAACTCTGAAAATTCATTTGAATTTATTGCAAACCTTGGAGGACAGTAAACCGCTGAAAATGTTATGTCAATGTTATTAAAGACTAAGGTTGTTGATGCTGATTGAAGGGAGTTTGTTGGATTAACTGACGGGTGAACAAAGTGTTTAATGTTATTCTTGACAAGCACCGCAGCTCCACCATACGCCCTGTTATCAGGCCGGTCAGTCCTGTAAATGTTATACCCTGGCATGAAAAATCTCGTATTATTTGTAAAATGTGTTTCACTTATTAAAGCAACATCGATGCGTTTTTCGTGTAAAAGTAACTCCAACTCTTGAGCATGTTGATGTAAACCATTTGCATTCCAAAGCAGTACTGTAAGAAAAATATTTGATATATTATTTGTCATGTTTATTGATGAGGACTTGCATAAGCTGAGTCATCATGGTTAATAGAGGAGTGAAGAGCGCTTTAAATTCCGTGAGGATTGATGTGAAGTGAGAAATGATGTCTTCTTGGTTTAAAGTAGCATTGGTATTTGAGTTTTGAAGACGCTTAGCGTAGTTATGTTCATCAGTTAAGTTATGAGACAAGGTCACAGGATGGTCACTTGTGCTGAAGGGATGAGAATGGAGTTTATGTTTCGGAAGTTGTGGGAATGATGATGGTGAAAGGTCAGGAGGTGATTGAGGTTGGGGAACATGATTTCCTTCCTTCGAAGGTCTAGATCTAGGGGATCGCCGGTTTTGCAGTTCCCTGTGAACAATACAACCTCTATAATTAGCAGGGTGACTGTCCCCGCATAGCGCGCAAGTTGCCGGTGTGTTATTCGGCATCGTGCAGGCTGTGGATTCATGGTCTTTAGCACATTTAACACATTTTGGAGGGCGATTGCAGTATTTTTTGGTATGTCCCAGCTGTTGGCAACGCATGCACTGCACGATCTGCCGTTTAGGTCTTGGTTCTTCAACTTGAATTTTTGAATGGAGGAGTGTAGATAGTTCGAAAATAGTATCGTTTGCTTGGGATTGATCTAGATCAACGAAGAATAGAGGCAAGCAAGTTTTGTCCCTAGACAAAACATTAGTTACGCTTTGAACTGAAAATCCTTTGGCAATTAATTCATCTTTGATAGCATCTGGGTCAATAGAGCTGTGAAGTCCTCGAATAACTACACGAAATACTTTTTCTTCAGGAAGTTGAAAAGTATGAAATTCGGCTTTGTTTTCCCTCAAGAAGTGAACAATTTTCCTATAAGCTTCGGGAGAAAAAGGGTGAATGGTAACATTTTTCAAGGTCGAAGAACACCTAAACTGGTCGATACCAACCAATTGGGACAATAATTTGCAAAGTTCAAGGTATTGAACATTTGTTTGGAGAATTATGGAGGGCACTCTTTGTTTCCTAGTTTGGTTTGATTCAGAATCACTCGAGTTTGCAAGAGGTTGAAACCTATTTGAAGTTAGCAACGCAGGAGAGGTTTTAGAATTTTTGTGGGCTAGTTTGTTAGGACGAGAAGGTATAGAGTTATCTCTGTTGGTTCGTTTTCTCGGTGATACAACGGTGGTCCATTGATTATTTAAGTCACTTACATTTGGTTGGCGTTCATCGTGCGATTCGTGGTCCATCTGGTGGTTGTTGTCAGAATTAGAAGTAGTTTGGTTATTTGGCGTTCCCATGGCAACGGAACAAAATCCCAAGCTAGCGGTGAGATGAATTAAAAAAATAACGAGTAAAACAAAAACTATAGTCCAAAAATGTTCACAAAAACGTTCCGGGTATATCAAAGCTACATTTTACACTTAACACTCAATCTTAAAGAGAAAATTACTAACTGTTTTTAAAGAAATACACTAGACAAAAATAGCATGTGTCTTCTATTTATCAGGTCCAGCTGATCTCATAAACCAATGTGTTAACATCTTTTGGCCCATTCTATACGGACCGATTGTCTGCCGCCGATTGTCGGCGTCGATCAGCTGATATTTTACCGAACAATGGAGTTTAAATGGGAGCTTCTATACGGGCAGATTTTTAACGCGCTATGACGCGAGTAGAGGGAAAAAGCCACTTCTAAACCGGAAGTGACGTCAGCTGCCAGGGCAGCTGCAGGGGTCAGATGGTGTCAGCTGCCAGGGCAGCTGCAGGGTGCAGATGGCGAGAGCATATGCCCTCAATGTGAAGTAGAATTGGGCATGAATTAAAAGTTAGTTTAAAAGTGAAATTCAACTGTGTTAACTAAACTCTAACAGTTGAACAAAAATTAAGAGTTAGTTGAAAACTGAAATTTAACAGGTATAACTGGGGGCTTGGAAAGTATGTCAAGGCCATCCAGAGTAAGTTTTAAAAAAGCCTACCCAACTACCACCAGAAATAGTTCAAATTTAAACTAGTTGGTGATAGTGGGATAATTCATTTGTGCCATGGGAGAGGTGTTTATCGTTTGAAAGTTGGCGATGGAATGAGAAGCGCCGCCTAGGGAGAGGGCTTATAAAATGGCAACCTTCCCCCACCACCCCTTCCCCCACTCCTTTAGACCAATAACCGGTCGCCGACTCTATGTGGTGAAACTGAACTAGACATGGCGGCCGCCATGGATAATTCTAACCTCAAATCCTAGCTTAGCTGAAGAGAATAGAGGATAATGAAGTAGGAATTGCGGTGAGCGCATTTATATAAGGAATGGTGGGAGTAAAATAGGAAAACCTGTTGAACACAGTCGATAGGAGTAATAAGTTCAAAGTTGTGGAAGCATAACATAGAACGTAAAATGTCGTGAATAACACTATCGTCAACGTTAACCTGCGAAGTTGTAGAAGAATATAACGGGTTAAAACTGTATTTCTTCCTAACTCTATTTAACCCTTTGGCTGCCAAGCCCTTTTGTTGTTTTCTATGCGACAACTGCCAGCTGATTCACCAGTGTGTAACCTTCAATTGCCCAGCCCTATTAGCCATATGACAACCCAGGATTGCCAGGGCCAAAACATGTGATTTTACAATGTTTTTCTTTAAAAACCACGACTTCCCTCATAATACAGTTAGAACCTTATATATTTTTTTGTTTTGAAGGTAAATATATGCTCTAAATACTGATATATAATTACATGAATATGGGTTCATATTTTTAGTAAAAAACTAAAAATAAATATAAAATGTTATATATAAAAAAGTTTATAATGTATTTTTAAACCGTAAAAATTTGTCAAAATTACATTTTACTAAAAAACCCACATGATAATTGGATGTAGCATGTTTTCTTGTCATAGTGCACAAATTTCCATAAACTTTTGCTGATAAATAGTATATAAAAATATATATATATATAAAATTAGTGAGAGCCTATAGCAATAATCTACTATTTTGAATTACATTATTTAAATATTATTGTAAATGTTTTATTTATATATTTTTACTGAAATATAATAGACAGTAGGTGGGCCTAAGTAAAAAATAAAAATTCAGCAAACAAACATAATATGAAAAAATATTTTAAATGGTAGGCCTACTTACAAATTTCAGAAACTCTTGAGGAAGGCTGGTTTGAAATCTTGATAAACACTTAACTAAAATGAATTCACAAAGATAAAATATGAAATAAATTAAAAAGTTTCTTGAATACAGTAAATACTATTTACATATATGTTCAACATTTGGTTTCTTCTTTCTGTTAAAAAATGCAGTCTGGGAGCGGCAGACGACGTGGCGCCCAATGCCTGTATTAACCTCAACAATCATGGTGTTAAGTAATTGAATCGCTTGTTTTTTCTTTTAATAAAGCATATTTATCAAGTACTGCAACTCTTTAGCTTTCATTTGAGTTGAATTATAAACGTTTACTGCTAAATTTGCGTCCGCTACAATGAATTTGCGAGATGCCGATTAGATCGGCAGCGGGCATTTCTCGCGCAGACGATAGGCGCCGATGTCGTCGGCGGCTGGCATTTCTCGCGACGATAGGCGATGCCGATCACATCGGCAGCTGGCAGTTCTCGCGATGTAATTAAATGCCGATCTAGTCGGCTCTTGGCACCCAAAGGGTTAAATTAGTTTTACACTTTGAAATTGAAGATTTAGAAGTACTTCGTAATATATGTTGTGTTCGAAAAAGTTTTAACCTTAAACATTGTGCAACCATTATAGCTAATGTGTTACATTCAGAAGTTAAAAGAAGACTGAGGTATAAAATGAAGTGTAAAGGATATTGAAACAGAACAATATAGTAGTAATATTTCATGTTAGAATTAACTAGACTCATTTAATGAAGTGGCTAGGAAGCCACATGCTGATGAATGCTAAATTGCATGTTAGAAGTAACGAAGTAGTCATAAAGTAAAACTAAGGAAAGGTGATCACTGCGAGGATGCAAGGTAATGAATGTTTGTGACACGATAAACTATCCGCTTTTATAGAGGCAGTAATAACCCTAGCCAAATGCTGTCAGATGCCGACCAACTACCTGGTTTTATAGCGGCAATTACTCCGGGCAGCTGCCGGACAGATGGTAAAAGAAGTAGGGGGTTTTGGGGACAATGACCGGAAAGGTCAATGACCCGCCCCCTCCCCCCCTCCCCCCCCCGAAAAAATGGAGCCCCCCCCCCTTCCCCCACTCCTCTGGGTCAATGGCCGGTCACCACCTTTCCCTACTCCTTCTAGGCCAATGACCGGTCACCACCGGTTGCTGACTCTATGTGGTGAAACCAGACTAAACATGGCAGCTGCCATGGATAATTCTAACCTCAAACCTGCTGCGCATGCAACAAGTACTTTGGATCGGAAGAATGACTATGCTATTGCGCATGCGCCTAGTCCTGTATTACTCACTTTAGCGCTACTACACATGGATAATTCTAACCTCAAACCTTGGTTTTGCGTTGCAGTGCATATGCCGCTCCCCACTCCTTCACCTTCCTTTTACATTGCTGCGAACTGGACTGGATTGAACACTGTACTGGAGTGAAACAACTTCCCCCACTACTCGAGAATCCGAGGAGCGATACGAGCCTGATCTTAGCGTCAGTCGTCAACAAACTTTCATAGCGTAAGGTTGTTGGCGACTCAGCAAGAGGTTTCAAATATATAGTAGGCCTATATATATATTTGAACTTCTTCTACTATGTTGCGTTTTTTAATGCAATGTGGTATGTGTGTGTGTGTGTGTGTGTGTGTGTGTGTGTGTGTGTGTTTAGTTTTAAGTTGTATTTAAGAAATAATTTGCGCATTGCGATGTTAGTTATAAGTTGGGTTTAGCATTAAGGTGTATTAATTTTAAGAGGTGTTTAGCATTAAGGTGTATTAATTTTAAGAGGTGTTTAGCATTAAGGTGTATTAATTTTAAGAATAATGATGGTATTTGGTTGTGTTGAATTATTTGGTTTTTTAATAATGATGTGTTGTTAGTTTTAAGTGTTGGTACTACTAATTAATGTTGTTTTGCCTTACAGCTAAATGTTAGGGGGTAGATTAATTGTAAATTCAGAAGTTCCATTGAACTTCACTTAGAAGGGGTGGGACATCCGCAAATTGTAGGTAAGCGGACTAGGTTTTTGCATTTTGTTTAGGAATATAATGGGTGGGATTAGCTTGGGTGGGTGTTAGAGTTGCGTTTCTGCATTAGCTGTTCCAGTTTCCGTTTAAATTAATGGTTACGGTAGACCCGGACAGGACCGTTACGGTAGACCCGGACAGGACCGTTACGGTAGACCCGGACGGTCCAGGGACCTCCCTCGCAGAACGTAACTAGTGGGTTGGGAGTGGGAACCGTTAGGCAAACAGGGTGGTGGGAACAGTATTACTGTTCCCATCACCTTGGATCATTATAAATCTTGAATGACCTTGACCCACTTTCGGAAAGGTCAATGACCCCCCCCCAGCAAACCCCCCCCGGCGACCCCCCCGGCGAACCCCCCCCCCCGAAAAAATGGAGCACCCCCCCCCTCCTTTCCCCCACTCCTACACCCCCACTCCTTCCCCCACTACTCCGGGTGAATGACCGGTCATGACCTGAAAAATTAAAATGGCTATAACGTGATAACGGATTGACGGATTTGAACAAGCGATACATCATTGAAAAGGTCTATGTAAAACAAACATTTTGGTAAAAGAAGAATGTGGTTATCTTATTTTAGTCAAAAGTTATGCGAATTATTTGAAATAAATACCTTCTCTTTCCCCTTTTCTCCCACCTCCCAGGTTAATAATCAGTCTTGGCCAGCTGCTACCCCTCTCATTTGCATATTGTTATAAAAGACGCACCGACTGCGGCTAACATTTCATTCTGATTCCAGACGTTACGCTGCGAACTTGGAGCCACAACCATGTCATCTCTGCCAACTACAACTTCTACTTCAACTTCTACTTCAACTTCTACTACGACTGTTACTGCACCTAAGAAAACTCTTCGTCTGAAAAATCCTCCTGACTGGTACAAGAAGCAACTTGGATCCCAACCTTCAACTTCTGGCACTATTCTTCCGCCTACCAAGACTTCTAAACTTCGAAGCATTTTTTCACCGCCTTCGCCTTCTACTTCGCTTTCAAACGACTCCACACCGCCATCAACCATCATGCCGCCTCCACAGAAGCCAGCTCCCCGTCCTAATACCCCTTCATTTGAAACTTTGCTTCATCGTCTTAGTACACCTGTCATTCCACTATCACCATTGCCTCCTACCCCACCACTTACTATGCCTGAAGACCACACCTATCATAAAACTAAATCCACTAAGCCTACTCCCAAACCTGCTCCTAAGCCTGCTCCTTCAGAGCAATTTCAATTATTACAAGAAGAGCGTCGTAGGGCATTTAGCCCTCCCACTACTTGCCCTGAAGTGCTCACCAGGGGAATTAAGAAAGGATCAGCTTGTGGGAGGAAATGTGTTAAAAACGAAAGTTTTTGCCGTGTACATGTCGTGAAACATCTTTCTGGACCACAACTGACAGAAACCCCCACCGTTGAAGACGATCCTGAAATAATATCCGTCAGAGGAGAGAGGCTTAAGAAAGGTTTGAAATATTTTTTTCTAAGTGTTGTTGACCACCAACACATTTTGGCAAAATGTAACGGCTTAAAATATAAAATTAGAGTTTGTGAGAATTTGTGTAAAGAGAAGAGATTTAACAATTTAGATTCTCAAGACTTTCTCCTCAGGGATAAAAAGGATCGTATTACAAGGTGGGGGCGTAAACAGTAAATTCACTTAGTTTTTTCCAAATTGTTGCTTAAAAAAATAATGGGGGAGAAACACAATGCGTTATAGCGTTGTGTTTCTCCCCCATTATTTTTTAACACTCTAAGTCTCGTGACCTACTAACCTACTTCCATCCAAGTAGTAAGAAAAGTACTTCCCCCCACTCCTTTGGGTCGATGACTGGTCATGGTCAGCTCCTACCCCTCATTTGCATACTATTATAAAAGCGGAGCGAGCGTTGGTTACCCCTTCATTTTTCTTCTACACGCCGCTCTTGTCGTTTCGTCTCTGCTGTTTACAATATTTCTTGCTTCAAAATGCCTCCTCATCTGAATGAAAATTTCAATTTTTCCGAAATTTCTGATGTTTTTGAACAATCTGAAGACACTTTAAGTAACGACAGTGAAAGTGAAGATGATGAGGACGATGATGATTATACTGTTGAACTTAGTGAAGAACGTAAAGTCATAGCAATTGATCCACAATTTCCATTTGATACAATAGAAAAGTTTATGGCTGAAGCTAATAAATGGTTGGACTCAGGATGTTATGTACAAATTGACTCTTTTATATTGTATGGTGATAGTCATTCTTTCCTTGTCACACCAAATGACAGAGACCGCATGTTGCAGTGGGCACAATCTATGATGGAGTGCTATGAACAAGGTGTGGACACTGGCGGCTATTTTCTTGCACAACTAGTGTAATAACAAAATTACCCTTCCCCCACCCTACACCCTATCCCTTTCAAATCCTATAAAGAAGGGGGAAAGGAGTGGGGATTATAAAATGGTGGGGGAATGTGTATAAATGCAGGTTGTTTGAAGAGACTTTTATTATTGTGGCTTTAGCAGAAACAGCATGGAGTTTAAATCTTCAGCAAAAATAAGGAACAACATAATAAAGAGAGAAATTCGCAAGAAAGAAAAGATCGAACTTATAAAATTACAACTTATAATACCTTCTATTGAAATTGGATGTAGCAAAATAAAGACTTTGGTGAAAACTAACGAATATTTGTTACAATTGCTAAAAACAATCGAAGAATTGAAAAGCAAGAATGGACATTCTACATAGTAATATTTGAACATTTTAATATAAATAAGTAAACAAAAAAATAGATGTAAAATAGAGAGCGAGGAATAGATCACTTTGTGGTAATGGACTAACATGCCACTTAGTGCTCTATTCCTCATTCTCGCGTTAAATTGGATTACCTTGACCTATTTGTAAGACTGTTAGAATTTGGTTAACACTGTTGAATTTCAGTTTTGAACTAACGTTTATTTTTGTTGAACTGTTAGTTTTTTTAACACTGTCGAATTTTAGTTTTGAACTAACTTTTAATTTATGCGAATTTTTAGTTCAACTCTAGTTAATTTATATGCAAATTTAGTTCAACCAAGTGCCTGTGCTCTAGCCATTTCCACTCTAACATTTGTTCTTTCAACATCTGTCCCATAACATCTGTCCTAACAGATGTTTGGAGGGCAGGTGTTTGGTTTTAAAAGTAACTAAAATTAGTTGGGTGGGGGAAAGTTAGTTAAAGCTTGAATATAAAGAAGTATATACTAAAACTCCAATGGGAATAAAGAACACGAATGAACAATTAGTTTGTAGAAGGTTAATATTTTTATTCAAAACGTTTGATTTCCTTGGATAGTGAAGAAGATGAAATAGTGGTGGGGAACCGTTATAAAAGGAGGAACGCGAGAGTTCATTTCATTTCTTGGCGAAATTTCGAAGAGTAAACATCTCAACATGTATCGTTGCGATAAATGTTTGGAATCGTTTCACGATGAAATTCTATTAGACTGTCATAAAGAACTAATTCACAACAACCCAGAAGAAAAACAAGAACAACAAGAACAAGAACAAGAACAAGAACAAGAAAAAGAACAAGAACAAGAACAAGAACAAGAACAAGAACAAGAACAAGAACAACAAGAAGAACAAGAAGAACAAGATGAACAAGATGAAATAACAGCAACATCTTCAACTACTTTACCGAATCTACAAGTATTTGCATTACCCGGTAAAGTAGTAATGCATCATAAGATTCAAAATGAAAACTTGATGAACCTTAAGAATTTATTAGAGAAGCAAAACCAATTGTAAGTAAAACTTTAAAAGAAGAATTGAAAAGATTAAACTTTCTTAAATTTGGTTTACTACTAGAAGCTATGTTTATAAATGTACAAGAAGAATTATCACCAAGAGGATTCATAACAAAAAACCGAACCATTATGGAAAGTTCAAACATTGATTCAATAATAGAGAATTGTATAGAAGAAATATTAACAAAAATTCAGGAACACGAAGGAAGAGGATCCGGATGGAGTCTTACAAGTATTGAAGTATTAGATATAAGAGTTCACAAACATGGATATGGACTAATGGGATCTAGTTACATTCCTTTACCAAAAAGAATTGAAAATACAAAATCTTGTGTTAATGTTAAAAATGAAGACAATGAATGTTTTCGTTATGCAATGACAGCTAAATTTGTACCACCACTTCATGTGAATAGACCTAACCAAGAATATGAAAATCAAAGATTTAGATACAATTTTCAAGGAATCACTTATCCTGTATCACTGAAAGATATATCAAAATTTGAGAAGAAAAATCCCGGCACGTCTATCAATGTTTTTGCATTAGATAGTTCAAACAAAGTGTATCCTTTACGTATTGCAAAAGAAGATCTACCAGATCATACGGATTTACTACTACTAACGCGAGGAGATGTGTCTCACTATGTGTACATAAAGCAATTTGATCGTCTTGTTAATAAGCAGCTTTCTAAAGATCGACACAGGAAGTTAATTTGCAAGAGATGTTTCAATTTGAAACGAGATGGGCTACACTCAAGAGAATGGTTACAAGAGCACAAAAGATTATGTAACAATAATTATGAAGCAAAGATTATTTTACCTTCGGAAAGCAGAGCATTTGTTACATTTGAAAAGGTTCATCATCAGTACCGTATTCCTCTAGTTGTGTATGCGGACTTTGAATCAACACTTGTTCCTGTTGAAGATGAAAATTGTGAAGCTAGAAAAAGTGTCAAGTATCAAATGCACAAACCAAACAGTTTTTGTTTAATGGTTAAATCAACATTATCAGAAGAACATTTAAACAGATATGGATTAACTTCAGAACCTCTAGTATATCGTGGTGAAAATGTAGAAAAAATATTTCTTGATCACTTATATTCAATAGCTGGAAATGCACAAAGATTATATACAAATATTGTACCAATGAAACCGATGGAGGAAGAAGAAGAAATTCAACATGAAAATGCAACTCAATGTTTCTTATGCAAAAATGATTTTACTATTGAGAATTATAAAGTTAAAGATCACGATCACCTCACAGGTTATTACAGGGGTGCTGCTTGTAATAAATGCAACTTGAGCTATCGTTTACCACTATTTATTCCTGTGGTTCTGCATAACCTCAGTGGGTACGATGCTCATTTTATAATACCCGAATTAGGAAGAGACGATGGTGAAATTGATGTATTAGCTGAAACTTCAGAGAAGTTCATCAGTTTTTCCAAAAAAGTTGGAAACATGAAACTAAGATTCTTGGACTCCTACAGATTTATGCCGTCGAGTTTATCCAAACTTTCAGAAAATTTAAGGAAACAAGATTTCATCGAAACAAAGAAGATTGTAAATAACGACAAACTGGATTTGGTACTTCGGAAAGGTGTGTTTCCATATGATTACATAGACAGTTTAGAAAGATTTAATGAAACATCACTTCCGGCTAAAGAAGAATTCAAAAGTAAACTTTATGACATGGACATATCTCAAGAGGACTATGATCATGCATGTAAAGTATGGAACGAATTAGGATTTAGAACATTGGGAGAATATTCAGATTTTTATGTTAAATTGGATGTAACTTTACTATGTGATATAATGGAAGAATTTAGAAATACATGTTTTGCAGCATATGGATTGGACCCTCTTCATTCGTACACTTCACCTGGATTAGCATGGCAGGCCATGTTGAAAGAAACAAATTGTAAAATACAACTTCTTACTGATATAGATATGGTTATGATGTTAGAGTCAGGAGTTCGAGGGGGATTGACGCAAAGCGTTACACGACATTTCAAGGCGAACAACAAGTATCTGCCCGATTATGATGCATCAAAACCAACAACATTCCTGGGTTATTTTGATGCAAATAACTTATACGGATGGGCAATGTCGAATCCCCTTCCATATGATAATTTTAAATGGATAGATCCAGAATCGATTGGAAACATAATGGATATACCGAAGCATGGTGAAACTGGTTACATTTTTGATGTCAATTTTGAATATCCTGAACATCTTCATGATCAACATTATGATTTACCACTTCTTCCGAAGACTGAAATTTCCCCTACTGGAAGATGGCCAAAATTAATGATGACATTAACCGACAAGTCTCGATATGTTGGACACTACTGGATGATACAACAAGCTTTAGACTTAGGATTGAGAATTACAAAAATTAATCGAGTACTACAATTTTCTCAATCTTTTTGGTTAAAACCTTACATCGACAACAACACAAGAAGAAGAGCCACTGCTACATCAAGTTTTCAAAAAGATTTTTTCAAATTAATGAATAACGCAATATTTGGCAAGACTTTGGAAAACAAAAGGAAACATAAGGATATCAAATTGGTAACTGATGCAGTAAAATTACAGAAATTGGTGCAACAACCAAACTTTGGTTCATCTGTAATTATTAATGAAAATCTAGTTGTTATTTCCATGAACAAGAAGTCAGTTAAAATGGATCGTCCTTTGTATCTTGGAAAGTCAATCTTGGATATTTCAAAAACACATATGTATGAGTTTCATTATAAGAAGACGGTTAACTATTATGGAAGAGAGAACATTGGTATTGCATATATGGATACGGATGCACTAATTTACTGGATTAAAACAAATGACATGTATGAAGATCTACGCACCTTTATATATAAAGATGATTTCGACTTTTCCGATTATCCTAAGGATCATCCAAATTACGACTATGACAGAAACAAGAAAGTATTGGGAAAATTTAAAGATGAAACGAATAGTGTGCCAATGATGGAAATTGTAGCATTAATGTCCAAACTGTATTCGTTTCAACTGTACATAAACGAGAGGAACGAACATCAAGTAACGAAGAAGGCCAAAGGAATAAAAACTTCTTTTCTTAAGAAGAACGTACAGTTTGAACATTATAAAAGATGTTTGTTTGAAAATGTTGAAACAACTGCAACGTTTAACACTATTAGAAGTTATAATCATCAACTTTTTAGTGTCAAACAAACAAAGTGGGCATTAAGCTACAAAGATGACAAGCGCCATATTTTAGAAGTTAAAATTAATACTTTACCATTCGGCCACTACTCTCTAAACCCTATCGACCAGTAAACGTATTCTTCGTCCTCTACCTTCTTCCTTTTTCCTTTCCGTAAAGAAGAGGGGACATGGCAAGCCCAATGCCATGTTCCCTCTTTTTTACACTAATATGAAATGGCCTTGACCTATATTCAAACTATATAAATGAGAATAAACTATTCTATGGATCAGTATTTTTACAAGCGGTGTACAAGCAACATCTGAAGATGGAAAGTGTGAAGGACAAGATTGTAAATGAACTACATAAACCAGCAAGAAGAAGATTTCCAAGAAGAAGTACAATCATTAAAGGAATGAATGATCTTTATCAAGCTGATCTCATTGAAATGATACCGCACAGTAAATTAAACAAAGGATTTAAATATATTTTAACAATTTAAAAATAATACAACACCGAAATTGGAAAAATTGCAACCAAAGAAGTTCAAGGTTAACGATAAAGTTCGTATAAGCAAATACAAAGGTGTATTTAGTAAAAGATATCTACCAAATTGGACTAATGAAGTATTTACAATTTATAAAGTGCAACCAACTATACCTGAAACCTATTTATTAAAGGATAACAAGGGTGAATTACTTCAAGGTGGATTCTATGGACACGAATTGTTGAAATCAACAGTTGGTGATGTATATCTTGTCGAGAAGATTTTACAAAGGAAAAAGGATATGGTTAAAGTCCGGTGGTTAGGGTTTGATAAAAGTGAAGACTCTTGGATTCCTTCAAAAGAATTAGTATAGTTGTTTAATAGCTCATTGTGTGTTTAACCTTTATACAAGATGGAGATTGTACAACAAAAAGACCGATTTAATATCAATAACATTGATGAATTGACAGTTGACAATGATAAGTTAAATCATGGAAAACATGGTGAATTACTACCAAATACGATAAGATGTCTAATAACTGGTCCTTCAAATTGTGGAAAAACTAATGTTGTTTTTAACCTTATAACTAATCCTAAAGGATTGCGTTTTAATAATATATACATTTTTTCAAAATCATTGCAACAACCAAAATATCAATTATTGGATAAAGTACTTGCAAGTGTACCTGAAGTGAATTTTTACAAGTTTAATGCCAGTGAAACAATTATGCAACCAAATGAAGCAAAACCATTTTCTATTTTTATATTTGACGATGTTTCTTGTGAAAATCATGACACAATAAGGAATTATTTTGCTATGGGAAGACATCATAATATTGATAGCATTTATATTGGTCAAACATACAGTAAAATTCCAAAACAACTTATAAGAGACAATGCAAATATGTTGATCATCTTCAAGCAAGATGAAACTAATTTAAAGCATATATATAATGATCATGTAAATGCGGATATGCCATTTGAAAAATTTAAAGAGATGTGTGGCAAAGCATGGAATGAGAAATGTAGCTTTCTCGTTATTATGAAGGAAGAAGATATTAAAAATGGTAGATATCGTATAGGGTTGGATAAATTTGTATTTATGCGTTGAACTACCGATGCTACATCTAGTTACACGTTGAACTTCACAGTGTAAACATGGTGAATCAAGAAAAACTATTGAAAGAAATAAAATATATAATAAAAATGCTACATGACATGAAATCAAACCCGAATTTGAGTAGATCACACGTATACGGAGCAAGAATTGATGGGAATGAATTGAAGATTGGCAATTCAAAGCTTGAAATAACACAAGACGATTACATCATTATTGGTGAGCATAGATATAAAGGAACAAAAGGATTATATGAATTAATTTTTAAAAACATACCACTAAGATATTCATCCAAAGATTTAAGTGTTTTTAAGGAGATTCTACAAAATACTAACGCTCATAAAAGAAACTACTTAAAGGATGCAATGATTAATCGTTCACGTGCAACAAAATATAACATTGTTATAAAAAAGTTGTTTCCTCCACGAAAATTGCCAACATTACGTACTGCACCAGCGGTGAGACAACCACTGAAAAGAAAATCTTTATCACTTATGGATTTATCACTTCTTGAACAACATGGTAAAAAGAGTAAAGGAGATACTTCAACATCTGGTAAAGGATTGATGAAAAATCTATACAATACAAATGTGATTTACTACAACGACATTAATAAATTGGTTGATAGAATGAGACTATTGCATGAAGCCATGGAAGCTGGTCATACAGGTTTAAATAATGAATGGGTAGCTCTGATTGACGAACTCAGGAATCGCGGCATAATTGTATAATTGTCCGCGGATATATAAGAGTTGCAGGTGTATAATGTGTCAGTTCTAACATGAGCGTCGACAAGTTTGGACGATACTCCGCGTTAGGAGTGCAAGTTGGAGAAAACAGAAAAAGAAGTGGATTACCACAAACACCCGAAGGTGACTATAACATAAATAATAAACGTTTAAAGTTTGTTAGAGATCCAGAAGAAGATGGAGATGCAACAAATTTAAAAACAGTGAAGGAGGAAACATCTACAAGTTTAAAACTTGACAACAACCAACTGTATGATGCAAAATCTCACAGGGTTATTAATGTTGCAAAACCAGTCAACAATGGAGATGTTGTTAATAAAGGCCATTTGCTATCTGCGATGGATTACGCTTTACTGTTGCAAAAGACTAAAAGTGGAAAAATGTACAATGCTTTAAATTATAAAATAACTAATGTGGCAGATCCAACTGATGATACAGATACAATCAATAAGCGTTATTTGCACTCTGTAATACCAGAAAAGAAAAAGGATGGATTTTCTTTTTATAAATATACTATAAACGATATTGGATATCCTAAAGAAGAAAGTGATGGTGTTAATATAAAATATATTAAAGATAATTGTATTTTATATAATGATGCTGTTATTGATTGTCATGGAAAAGTGTTGTCCAATCTGAAAGATGGTTCAACTCCATCGGATGCTGCTACCGTGAGACAAATGAATGAAAGCTTGAAGAAAGGAACATCCGCTTTTGTTAAACAAAATCAGGTAGTGTCAAAGAAAGGTGATGAGTTTATGCAAGGAAGTGAAAAGTTTACCTTACTACAACTAAAAAATGACAAGTGGGATGGAAAAAATAAAAGATTGTCAAATATAAGTTTAGGCACGGAAGAACATGATGCTGTTATTTTAACACAAGTGCCACAACTATCAGCTACTGGTGTTAACTTTATATGTGGAGGTAGACGATTAACCCATGTAAAATCTGGTAAAGATGATAATGATTGTGTTGTTGTGAAACAAACTATAGTTTTAGATAAAATAAATAACTTATATGATGGAAAAAATAGAAGAATATCTAACATATCAGCAGGAATAGCTCAGAATGATGTTGCTACTATTAATCAAGTTATAGCAACCTCTAATAACGATCCATCTGTGTATACATGTAATGGTAAACGTATCACAAATCTTGATAATCCAACAAATTACAAAGATGCTACTAATGTAGAGTATGTAATGAATCTTGTAGGTAATGTAGTTATTGATATGCATAATCATTTAATAAAAACATCGATGAAACACAACCAAATCGAAGATTCTCAGAGAAACCAATGGATTAAAGATGAAATCATTGATAGATACTAGTAAAACTTATGAATATTTAAGTATGGAATATACAAAAAAGGATTCATTATCATAAAGTATTTCATAGAGTGAAGACGTTGGTTACATAAAACAGCATAATGAAGACCATATCGCTCAGTCGTCGTCAAGACAGGGGCAAGAGAGGACGTGGTTTAACATCAGCTGCATTATCCCTGCTCAGACGGATTCCAATTGGTACTGTTGTGAATCGAGCGATAGACGCTTTACCATACGAATTACATCTGCCCGGAGGTTATCAATATTGTGGACCTGGAACTAAGTTGGCAAAACGTTTAGCAAGAGGAGATCCTGGAATTAATAAATTAGATCAAGCTTGCAAAGAACACGATATAGCATATTCAAAGTATAAAGATTCAACAAATAGATCAATAGCAGATAAAATTCTAGCGGAAAAAGCTTGGCAAAGAGTAAAATCAAGTGACGCAAGTATTGCAGAAAAAGCATCGGCTTGGGCAGTAACTACAGCCATGAAGACGAAAGCAAAGTTAGGTGGTGGAAAACGTCGCAGAGGAAGACCTGCAAAGAGAGGCACTCCCAAAAGAGGTGGAAACATTAAAAAAGGACGTCGTAGAACTCATAAAGCAAGTGTAAAGAAGACTTCTGTTTGGCAAATGGTAAAAAACGGAGCAGGTTTATACCTAAGACCATACCGTGTGTACTAAATAAGAAGAATCAATTGATAATTCCAAATAAAGCCTTAACAAATCATCAGTTAAATGATTATGTAAAATGTTTGAAAATACCATTCTTTCGAGGAGTTTTTATGAAAGATGCATTACCAACTAAAATATGGAAAAATGAAACTGGAATAGTAAATTTGGATTCCACCTATGGTCCAGGTACTCATTGGGTATGCTATAAAAAGCTCGGACAAACCGTTTACTACTTTGACAGTTTTGGCAATCTACCACCGCCAAAAGAACTTCAACATTATTTTCGAAACTCCAAAAACATTTTTTACAATTACAAAAGAGAACAACCTAACAATACTGAAATATGTGGGCATTTATGTTTGGAGTTTCTAGCGAAAAGTGTCAGTCAGCTTTAAGATGTCATCGTATACAGTGTCATTGAGTGGAAATTCATCCACATTGAAAAGTACGCTGTTCCCAGCATTGCGTCTATCCAAGGAACGATTATGGGAAGCGGCATTACTTGATTTGACTACCTACAACTCAATTCCCAATGTTACGGAAGGGAAGAACAATTTACTACATTATTATGAAACTAAGGATGCTGCAGGAAAATACTCAGAATTGAAAATAATTACATTTCCTACTGGAGCTTATGAAATTGATGATATAAACCAATTATTACAGAAACAACTCGGAGAAGACAATATCACCGTTAAAGGAAACAATAATACTTTAAAAGCAGAAATAACTTCAAAATATTATATTGATGTCAGCTTGGAACAGTCGATTGGCAGTTTACTTGGATTTACAGATACAAAAAAGAAAATCTTAACTCAAGGAACTACTCATTCAGGTGATTCAACTGTAACAATATTGAAAGTAAATAGTATCGATGTCACATGCAACATTATACACGGATCGTATAGAGATGGAGTTAATCAACATATTTTACATACATTTTATCCAACAGTGGCTCCCGGTTTTAAAATTGTTGAGAAGCCACAAAACTTGATATACCTACCGTTAAACACCAGTTTCATTTCAGACATCGTACTGAACATATTGGATCAAGACGGTCATAGTGTTGACTTTAGAGGAGAAACAATTACTATACGGATACACATCAGAGCAGCAACATAAGTCAACATGGGATTATCATTTAAACCGCAACGGAAGAGTCGGGAGCTCAGTAGCTCCTCGACATTGGAAGAGTTAACATCGGACAACATTCGTTTTCTACAGAAGATTGGATTGAAACTTAACAGCGATGGATATCCTGGATATATCTCAAGGACCAACATTCGACGAAACACTATGGGAGAAGGAATATCACACGCACAACCCTTACACTTCATCAAAATTAAACAATAACGATGAAATAAGGATCCCCATTCAACAACAAGATATTTACACTTTACCGTGTGAAAGTTACTTGTACATCGAAGGACGGGTATTAAAATTGGATGGAAAAACTGCTTCAACAGTTCCTTTTATAAATAACCCGATGGCATATCTTTTTGATGAAATAAGATATGAAATATCAGGGGTGACGGTTGATTCAACAAAAAAGGTTGGTTTAACAACGACATTGAAAGGATTAACATCATTAACACCGCATGAGAAGAATTCAATAGTCACCGCCGGATGGGTTGCCCCCAATAAAGACACTATAACACCAGCTTCCAACGGTCACTTTGATTTTCATGTACCTTTACGATTGCTTTTGGGATTCGCTGAAGATTACAAACGGGTAATAATAAATGTCAAACAAGAATTAGTATTACTCAGATCTTCAACTAATAAGGACTTGATACTTGCAGACCCTGCAACTACGGAAGATAAACTGGAATGGCAACTACAGTTGGATAAAGTTGTTTGGAGAGTACCTCATGTAAGATTGGCCGATGAACATAGAATCCTATTATTGAGAAAGTTGAAATCTGACCGTGATATTGTAATGCCATTCCGAAGTTGGGAATTTCATGAATACCCTACACTACCTCAGACAGAACGACAAACATGGACCGTCAAGACATCAACTTACTTGGAACGAGCAAGGTACATAATACTCGGTTTTCAAACTAAGCGAAAAGATGTTATCACTGCAAATGCTGGTCAATTTGATCACTGTAAAATAAAGAATTGTAAATTTTTCCTAAACTCTCAATTCTTTCCCTATGACAATTTGAATGTCATGTTCAGCAAAAAACGTTTTTCCATTTTATACGATATGTATGCAAGATTTCAATCGTCATATTATGGAAAAACTAATACACCACTATTATCACCTGACCAGTATTATTCCAAGGCCCCAATAATTGTAATCGATTGTTCAAAACAAAATGAATCGGTAAAATCATCAAGTGTGGATATAAAAATTGAAATGGAATTTGAAGAACCAGTAGCGGATGGAACTTCGGCATACTGTCTAATTCTACATGATAAAATAGTTACTTACACACCGCTGACCGGAATTGTGAAGAATGTACTTTAAGAAGAATTGTACAACGACTGCAAATTTTTGAGGTTAGAATTATCTGCTTCAATTTTTGAGGTTAGAATTTTATTTGTGAAAGACAAGTTGAAAACAAACAATTATGTAATTGTATAAATTTCAAGGATTTTACGAAAAATATAAAAGCGAGAAAATAATTAGTGGAAACTTCATTCTATCTTCAACCGTCGTATGGGAAACATCATTCGCAAGATGAATTCTACTAACGGAGAAGAAAATACACCTCTAATGGATGATAATAGTTCAGATATAGAAAAACAAGTTGAACGAGAAATGGACGAGTTCCTAAAGTTTAACAAACATAAGAAGAGAGAAGAAGAAGAAGCTGAAAAAGAAGTAAAAAGGAAGAAGGTTGAAGTTAACATTACAACCAATATTTTAACAGAAGTATTTCTTCGGATTATCTACCCAATTTCTTCATCCATGACAAAAAGTATATCAGTTGGAATTTTAAAATCAATGGATTATTCACCAATTGTTATTTTAAATCATGGAAACAAAATGGTTACTTTCAGTGAAACTACTTGGGAATCTCTCATGAAACATTTACATCTTTTGGAGTGCTATTTAAGTAACAATACATTTGGAAGAAGAACAAGATTAAGTTTATTGGAATCAAATATTGAAGTTGATATAGTAAAACATCGTGGAGGACAAATTGTTCGCTTCAGAGATTTAACTACACACAATGTTAAATTATATTTCACTAAAGAAGAATTTTACACTTTAAGTTGTACTACCGGTCCTGTCACCAGATATTTGAAACAACTAATATTTTCAAGTGCAATAATTAAAGACTATCTAATTGATACATTGGACAAACAACCTTTTGTTCCAATTTTATACGGTCCCGTGGATACTTCAATCTTTAATAGAATACCTCAAGAAGTTGAAATGTGGAGACAATTAAACAACTATCACACCAATTTTAATATTGATGAAGTGGCACAAGAAGTGAAAGAAGAAGAACAATCCTGTCTGTTATAAACATCGGCTCATTCAATTTTTAAGTTAGTTGTTAGTAAGACTTCATCATGAATAAACGGGTTTCGTTTTCTAATGCGCCACACATAATGGAAGTTAAAAGAGGTATAATTGAATTTCAAGCTTTCCGAGGAAATGATGGTAATTTTATTATTAAAGAATTAGTAATCTTGGACATGAACACATCAGTAGTTTATCATTATTTGTTCAAACCTCCAGTACCATTTAATAGACTAATAACTAAAGCGAAAGTTACAAACAAATGGTTGAACAAACATTTTCACAACTTAAGATGGGATGAAGGTTTCATTAATTATAACATGATGCCGCACATTATGAATCATTATTGCAAAGAGTTTAAAATTATCTACACAAGGGGATTGGAAAAAGCAAATTGGATACAATCATTTACAAGCAACGAAGTGATTAATGCAATAATTGATAAAGATTTCCAATGCTACTTCAACGAACTTTGTATTTCATCAAAAAGTTTTAAACATCGAAGGTCGCAGTGCGCTTTAAAGAATGCCTACCGCTTGAACAATTTCCTTCAACAAAGTGGTGGGTGTAGTGTCAGTAGTGGGGGTAGTGTCGATTATAAAAGCGAGAGCGCTACCATGACGCAGCATGAGTATTACTCTAACCTCCGAAGAGACAACATCTCCAACGGACATTCTTATTAACAAGAAGATTAACAACAACATCAAGATGGCATCACAGAACTTACTTCAAAGTTTAGTTGATCAGTTCAACGCTCATTCTAAATCATCAATTCTACCTACAAAGAAATGTTCTGAACTAAAAGAAGAAAAACACTACATCATTCATACAATCAAGAAAATGGAAACTTCAGTAGGTGATGCTATTAATTGCACATTGAGCGAGGCTCCATATACAGTTGGTGACGAACCAAAATTTCAGATCTTCCTACCAAGACGCTTTGTACAACTTCTTCAAAATGAAGATCTTCGTGTAGTTCAACCCGGCGCACTCTATTTGGTTTCGCACGGACCAAGTGGAAACAACTCAACTGAACTAACTATTCATGTAACACCTACTACTGATTAGTTTGTACATAACATTGTAACTATTTATTTGTAATTGTTTTTCAATAAATATAATATAAAAAAAACAAAAAATTAAAAGAAGCAACATATTGTGATGTCT
This sequence comes from Neoaliturus tenellus, assembly GCA_030545055.2. Lineage (NCBI taxonomy): Eukaryota > Metazoa > Arthropoda > Insecta > Hemiptera > Cicadellidae > Neoaliturus > Neoaliturus tenellus. The sequence continues at coordinate 14,506,789 of CM061532.1, read as the reverse complement.
TTGTACATTACAATATGTTGCTTTTTTTAAAAATTCCACGGGATGACCTTGACCCACTTTTGTGTGATTATAAAAGCGAAAATCTACTTGTAAAATTCATCAGTCTACGACTACCTTTCGTACCATACACATCTCGCTCACTCTATCGCTTAATATAAAAACTAAAAGATGTCTCTCAAAGTCAAGTGTGCATCTTATGATACCAACACCATTACAACTTTTGAACAACTCGAAGATTTAACCAACGAAATGCGAGTTTTACTTACCGGTGGTTATCACTTAACTGTTGATGTTAGTGCTACTAATACAAGGATGTTCACTAAAACAAAATATTGCGATGATGAAATATTTATTTCTACACAACCTACAACTTCTTCATCGCCAACTGGTCAACATAACATCAAGTTCCAAAAGTATTACCAATGTTGAATAACTTTTGACAGACAAAACTACAACTAAAAAATCACGTGATCAATGTGAGTTAATAAAAAGGATGTAATACTTGTATAAATAATCATTCGCTTCTCAGCTCTCACCACGACAAGACCTATTTAAGAAAATGTTGTACAGAATGATGATTTAACTTGATGGAAAAATCTATGGAAAAGATTACAACACTGTTGAACAAATGACTAAAGATATAGATGTATCAGCTAAAGAAGGATACCAAGCTAAATTAATTTTAAAATTTCCTGAAGTACATCCACTATCAATAGAAGAACTAGTTGCTATGGCTAAAGCTGAGAAAGATAAAAAGTCTGAAGAAAACAAAGAAAAACAAACTTCTTAAGTATCAACATTCCTTACATTAGTAAGGTATAATTTTTTAAAACTCCGTTTGGATGACCTTGAAATTACCCCCACCATTTTTCACAGTACATAAAACTCGCTATTCATCACTATACAATCTTATTCTTTCACTAGACTCCGCACCATCAACATGGAAGAGCAAAAATACAAGTACAAACCTCGTTACTGTTGTGAACAACAGTGTACAGATTTAGGACCAATGATGGTGGATGGGTTAGCTTGTACTAAATGTGAATTCTTCGGATCTTGTTATTGCAAATGCAAAACAAAACAACTACCGCCACCGGAATTGCGAACTTTCAAATTTTACAAATCAAGATATTTTCATACATGTTGTCCTCAAAGATGTTTCAAATTTCACCCTCTAGATCTTGCTCATTGTCAACGCACCAAGTCTCATCAAGATGATTTTTGTACACATATGATAAAAAGATGTAAATACAGATCAGATTGGTATTCCGATCCTGTAGAACCATCAAATGTGTAATTTCAGTTTTACACTCTTTTTTAAAACTTCAATTGGATGACCTTGAGATTTCCCCCCACTACCGGTTGTAATTTTTATATAATATTAAATTCAACTTTAAATCATTTCACTTCCAACATTCTAACTAACAACATGGAAGCAAAATTTATCAAGTTTGAACATATAATAACTGAGAGGGAGGAGATGGAAGAATTGTTTCAAAACTTACTTTCTATCATGGACAAATATCCTATGAGATGGTTCAGAATTGTGGTTCAATATTTAAATCCTGGTGAATTATTTTCTTCATCGTCATCATCCCAGAGTGAGGAAGACGAAACAACTAATTCAGTTAGAATAATTGAATTACAAGATGAAGAAGAAGAACTTAACGCTTTATTTGATCATAAGCTCAAGGTCGCCATTATATAAGCCCCCTCCCTATGCGCCGATCCTCATTCCATCACCGACTCTCCAAAAATGAACAACCCTCCATTGGCCCGAATGAATTCTAGTTTTGAAATAAACTCTAAAGAAGAGTTACAAGACATTTTTAATATTTTACAAGAACTTGTAGATAATTTTACAACCATCAAAATGAATTTGGAAATAACATACGATTGTCCTATTTGTGATAAGGTTGAAAGTTTGGACGAAGACAGTTTACTAAATCTAACTCCTGCACCATCTGACACTACTGATGGTAATAATGAAGAGCAACGTCTTTCCCCCACCACTTCTTTGTAATTCATCCTTCCCCCCACCACTTCTTTATTTAACTAACATTTCTCCCTTTCACTTCTCATTCCGTCTTCAACTTCTCAACTATCAACATCACTTATTTTAAAATTTCAAACACTAACACAATCATGATGGATATGATGGATGAAGTTCCCTTCGTAACTAGAATGGAAGAGGATAAACTAAAATTGGAAATTAAACGATTGGAAATGGAACGGGAAAACCAATTCGAAATGTTACATTTGTTCAAGCTTTTCAAATACATCATCTGGGGACTCTGCATTTACCTTCTCATCGTCGTCGGTGTTTGCATTTACAACTCTGTAATTCATCACAAAAGTTCAACTTGTTTAAACTCTGCTGTTGCACATTAATTGTATGTTCACTAATAAAATTCAAAAGTTACTTCAACCTATCCTACTATCACCAACTAGTTCAACTTAGAACTATTTCTGGTGGTAGTTGGGTAGGCTTTTTTAAAACTTACTCTGGATGACCTTGACATACTTTCCAGATCCCAGTTATAAATTTGAATTTCAGTTTTAAACTAACTTTTAGTTTTGTTCAACTACTAAGAGTTTTGTTAACACCATCAAATTTCAGTTTTCAACTAACTTTTAATTTATGTACACTTTTAGTTCAACCCTAGTTACTTTATTCGCAAATTTAGTTCAACCGACCGCCAACACCATCTCCACCCCAATATTTTAACATCTCTGCCCCCAACACCTGCCCGTAGGGGCAGCTGCCCGGGCATCTGTTCGGTTTTAAAAATATAAAATAAAGGTAAAGGAGTGGGGGTGGTGCATGCTCACCAATGCAAAACTAAGGTTTGAGGTTAGAATTATCCATGGCGGCCGCCATGTCTAGTTCAGTTTCACCACATAGAGTCGGCGACCGGTTATTGGTCTAAAGGAGTGGGGGAAGGGGTGGTGGGGGAAGGTTGCCATTTTATAAGCCCTCTCCCTAGGCGGCGCTTCTCATTCCATCGCCAACTTTCAAACGATAAACACCTCTCCCATGGCACAAATGAATTATCCCACTATCACCAACTAGTTTAAATTTGAACTATTTCTGGTGGTAGTTGGGTAGGCTTTTTTAAAACTTACTCTGGATGGCCTTGACATACTGTCCAAGCCCCCAGTTATACCTGTTAAATTTCAGTTTTCAACTAACTCTTAATTTTTGTTCAACTGTTAGAGTTTAGTTAACACAGTTGAATTTCACTTTTAAACTAACTTTTAATTCATGCCCAATTCTACTTCACATTGAGGGCATATGCTCTCGCCATCTGCACCCTGCAGCTGCCCGGCAGCTGACACCATCTGACCCCTGCAGCTGCCCTGGCAGCTGACGTCACTTCCGGTTTAGAAGTGGCTTTTTCCCTCTACTGACGCGGTATATTCTGCTTCCGCCGCCGATCTCGCAACCTCACGCCAAATCTTGTAATTTCTCTCTCGTTCTCGCCATTTCTCGTCCACTGCCTTTTCTGATCCCTTTTGTCCTCACCGTTCTCCAGTTTGTTTTGTTTTTGTTTTTAGAAAACATGTTTGACATGAAAAACTCATTTTTCTAGAAATTGAAAAACATCCTAAATTATACGAAGTGACATCTAAAGATTACGCAGACAAGGTTAAAAATCTCAAAGTTGGATTGAGGTAAAAATTCAATGCACAGTTAGTTTTTGCCTGCATTCACTATTCACGAAAACAAACAAATATAACTATATTTATCTCAATGACGAAGAGGTTATTCATTTTAATTACATACCGGTAGGCCTACCTTAGTGTAATTGGTCACTTACTGATTACATGACAAAATAAGTTTAAATGATTAGGCTACTATAGGCCTCAACCGACGGTTACACAGTTCAAGCGTCATGTCAAGTTGTTACATAATACTGGTCAAAATGTATCAGGCCCTTTCAATTATTTATAGGTATATAAGCTTACCTATATCCATTATTTTCTTTCTTAAAGTTAATTGTATTATTTAGTGATCTCTAACTCTATTTCTCTATAAAAAAATAACTATGGAATATTGACCAATCTTGTGTTTTAGTATACATGTTTCGTAGGAGTTTGTGGCCATACATTATCCCTTTTTATTATAACTTTTGTAATATTTTCAGTATTTTGGAAATATTGAAATCATATAAAGTCATTTTTTAAAACATAAATACGTCATCACTTAATTGGAAAAAGACTTTTTCCTTTCTAATTTGAATTGTAATGTCGTATGTTTATACAATATTTATGTTTTAGTAATTTTATAATTATAAATCATTTTATAATTTTAATTGATCGCAATTGAGTATTTTCTTGTGTTACATAATTTGTAAAGCATGATAATATAAGTGGAAACAATTTTAGCAAGGTCAGTTTTAAATGTTGTATTTTTTACATTAACTGAATGGTTGGCAACACTGTTGCGCCGATTATCCGGTCGTATAGAATGGCCGGCGGACGGCAGATTTCGCATGAGCAGATCCGCCGCCGACAATCGGTCCGTATAGAATGGGCCTTTAAGTGCAGAACCTGTCGGCTTGGCGAGTGAGCGAAGCGAACGAGCTCGTTTTTTAAATGGAAGAGGGCGAGTGAGCGGAGCGAACGAGCTTTATGTGACAACGAAAGTAGTAATTTTACCGAGCTTAAGCTCGGTCCCCCTGGTACTTGTGTTTTATGTGTTTTATACACCTCTTTTTGTCAGAACGTGCAATGAAAGCTAAATTGGGAACTAAAATTAGTTTGTAATGATAATAAGAAACATATTAAGATTTAAGGAACAAAACTCGATCTGTAATAATTTGCATTTAAATTATTTTAATATTCATATTTAGAACCAAGAATTAGTTGACTTTACTCACTGTATTTAGGCTAGTGAAAAGTTAAAGGGTTAGATATGAAAGAGTCTGTATTTAAAATTTTAAGTGTTGCCATCTGTGGTGAAAATGACAAACTGTCTAATCCAGCTGATTAAAAAGCATACATAAAAAGGTGGAATTAAAAATTCCCATAAGATTAACATTGAATATTTCTTTTACTATAAGGCAGAGCCTTTTTGGCGAACGATGCTTTAGAGCAGCTAAAATCGTTCTAATTGCACCATTTAACAGTAATAAAAATTTTCATATAATTTACTAAAGCCCTTGCCGTGTGAAAAGAGATTAAAGATTGGTATTTTAGCACAACTTGGCTACTTTGACATACTATGGGGCAAAGTCCTAAGGTGGCTAGGGCAATTAAAGTTTAGCACAACTTGGCTACTTTGACATACTATGGGGCAAAGCCCTAAAGTCGCTAGGGCAATTAAAGTTGCAATGAACCTTGACACCACTCTAGTCTATGACATTAAAAAAATTTAGACCCTTAGGTAAAGTCGTTATCCCGTGAAAAGAGGACAAAATATGACCCATGAGCGTTACAGACAGAGTGACAGAGAGACAGACAGACAGAGGGAAAGAAATTTAGATGACGCCGATTTTGGATTCTGCGATGCCTAAAAAGTAAAAATAATCAAAAATATCAAAATTCTAAGCAATGTACAGACAAAACTCTAATTTTATTAATATAGATGTTAAGTTTTTACAGCAAAAGTCGCACAAGCTGTAATTTTAATTAAAATTATGGTTGAAATCATGTAGGTAGCTTAAAAAAATATACAGCAGTATCCAAGCTTCATTATATATTACGAAAAAATGAAGATATTATTATTCTATTGCCATGTTGCTAGTTTTACTTACTTATTTTTTATGATAATATTCAATGGACGTTTAAAAACGTGTATTATTGATACAGACAATGAACTGATATCTTCAATAAAATGTTCGAACAATTACCGGTACCTCTGAGATACCTTTTACTCGAATCAATTAATTATAAATAAGTTAAGATAATGTCTTTAGCAAGGTAGAGTTTAATAATTTTGAAATATTGAGTTTGTAAATTATGTTTGAAATGTTTACAAAATATATGTAACAATTTTTCACATCAGGATACGTAGTATTATTACAATTTATTGACAACACCAATATACAGTACGGTAATTATTAGTGTTGTATTCTTTTAAGTTGTTTTTCGACAAGGTGAATAACTTCAGAGGTTGAGGAGGGGGTTTGCTGTGAAAGGAAACCAAACGTCAGCAAAGTTCCACCACAATTATTGGGGGGGGGGGGTTTCTAGGGGGGTTGAGGGGGCGGGGGGTTAATGCATCCCACTTGACCCAGTCCTGCGCTACTTGCATAGCTGCATGCGGTTTATTTATTTGTCACACTTCGGCTGAGGGTTTAAAGCGGAAACTTTTAATTTGGGTCAGTGTTAACTATCTTTCAGGGGCTCCTAATAATAATTGAAGTAAACGTTTTCAATTGGGCCCTAGATTTATGAAAATTTCCTTTTTATTCATAGCAAAATAAAACCAGTCAGAGGGTATGATTCGCTATGGAAAACGTTATTGGCCATTTAACAAAGAGAAATCATCGTTGTAATTTTGAAAACCAATAGGTCTTAAATTTACTCCTTGTATTTTAATTTGAACAAACAACAAAACTCCATGAGAATGTCTGCAACAATGATAAGAATTCACACTATCAGCGGTAAGTAATGAAGTCGACGTCTTTATATATGCTGAACAAAACAATTTCCGTAAGTTTTAGAACGATGAGCAGTTATTTGTAGAAAAGAAAAACTGCAATTAATTTTTTAAAAACTTCATTGACTCAATAATGTTGGTTTTACACTTAGGATAGTTTGAAAAGTAATCAGATCAGTGCAATCAGAGTAAACGCTTTTTTACACAAATAAAGAGTTTTAAAATTGAATATTAAAATGTTTCAAAATCGATAAGACACTGATCGTAACATTTTGTTAAGCTCTTTTGAAAAACACATACCATTTTGACCTTAAATGGACATCTAAGATGGATATGGATTATAAGAGAACAAGTTACATCATCTTCTGAGGATAAACTTCATGAAAGAATTTTTTCTCTTCTGCAGACACATTGACCGTGCTGCTAGATACATTGGACCAATACGCTGTATCTCAGTGGTGGGCAGAGCAACGGGAATGGAAATGAAGATGGAGACGGAGAGTGGAGAAAACAGATTGTGTTGTTTCTACTTACTTTGGTTCCTACAGTAGAGTCCACTATACAACCGTTCCAAATCCTTAAAACACTTCTCTTTGTTTCCGACTCACAACACTAGAGATAAATATTTGGTAAATATTTGGTTCTAGAACTATACCGAATCGCCATCGACAACATCCGATTCTTTTCTGATAAGTTCGAGGAAGAACTACTTTAGTGCAACGCATGTGTCGGAAACAGTAATTTAAACATCCATAAAACATATCTTTTTTACTCTAAAGCAAAAAATGTTTGTACTGGCAATGTTTTTCTCTCGAATTTCTCTCCAATAATTTTTTTAATGAATTTGGATCGATGAAAATTGGCCACGAGGAATTGATTAAAGCTGGCCCCATGTCTAAAAATATCCGGTTTTCGTAATAGAGCCCTTAAAAGTTCCCATGTTATCCTTATCGAGATTTGTTATGGCTAACAAATTGAACACAAAAATCAGCTGATAACTGTAAATATAAACCATTATGTTACGTCTGTATGGTTTAGGGAAAGGAAATTATACCAAAGCTCAGCAACCTTCGGCCAGCGAGTGAGTGAAGCGAACGAGCTCGTCTCAAAAAAGAAGATAGTGAGTGAGCGGAGTGAACGAGCTTTGTTTGAGAAACTAAAGCAATAATTTTACCGACCATAAGCTCAGTCCCCCTGGAAATATTTAATAAACTCAACTTAAGGGTTTCATATGTTTTTGTTATTTTACCTCTTTATTGTTTATAGATCTGCACTTATAAAAGAATGAAGTGTCATACTTATAAAAGGATGTAGCGAGTTAAATACCCTATGCGTTACCATCACTAAGTTTGATTCCAAACCTACTTTTAGCATTTAAACCTATCTGATATCATTTTAATTTACTGGACTTGGCAGCTCAGTAATAGAGCCCCGGCCTCCATAAGCCAGCGAACAAAAGATATCATAATACCCCCCGTCGCAGCAGACCTGCGTACTCAGCGAATTTCCAAATTAGTAATATTAATTTTGACCACATAAAACTGTAAACCAAATAAAATCAAATGCTCATAAATAGGGAAATAAATGTCTATTCTCCTTATGATAAATATAGGGAGAGTATGCAGGTATGCACATGGGGAACACTAAAAGTAGGTTTTTATCATAAAAAAAATTTATTCCAACCATATGAAGCCATGTACTGTACTAAGTTTCATCAATATCTGTCCATTGATAAAGGAGTTTGCCTATTCTCCATATGATTAACATGGGAAAAGAGTATGCATATATACATATATATATATATATATATATATATATATATATATATATATATATATAAATTTTAATGACTATTATTTTTGGTCTCTGGGCACCTCAAAACAAAAAAGTAACATGGTCCCGGGCTTAGGTCTTACCATGAGACCTATATACGGTAATAGCTTATTCCCTATGGGAAATTCGCTAAAATACCATGAAAGATAAAAAAATGTTGAGAGACAATTATGACATAACTTATAAAAAAATATTGGTGAGCTTTAATTATTCAAACATAAAATTCACTAAAATATTTTCTCCAAGAAAGTTGTGGGCTTGTTTTTATCTCACATTAAAATACTAGTGAATATTCAACACCCGTGCTCAAAGCAGATACAACTTTTTGTGATATTTGATGTATTGTAACTACGATCCGAATACTGGTAAAGTAGCACTTTGTGATTCCAGGAAGGTTTCAAAGTCACGGTTAGTTAAACGGCGCAATTCACAATCCAGACAGCGTGACTCTACAATACAAAGAGGGTTTGTACAGAACCGCTGTTGATACTGACTTTGACTAAGCTGTTAAACATTTAGCTTTAGTGGCCGGCCCTGGTGACTAAACTACGCCAACAAATACAGTTTCGTGGAATATCAGTCCACAAAAATCTGGAATAATCTAACGCTGGTTTGAGCTAACCTACACACATTCACTCTTCTAAATATCAATAGGCAAGATTGTTTCTTTTCCTCCTTTTTACTTAGCTTGTGTGAGTCGTAGGATAAATCTGTGCATACCGTTAGTAAGGTAGCCCTGTAGATGAACAGAATCCCATTATAATTCACATCACATTGAATTAAAAAATTTCAAATTTTAATATTGGATTTCGACTTTATTTTAAGTTCTATTCTAATCATTTTTGGAGGAAACAACTACAATCAAGCCCTATCTAACGTCACAAAAAACTTCGAAATGGGTTGAAAATTGAAGGAGGAGTTGACTTAACAAAAATACCCTTAGTGTATAAAATAAGTATAGATAGATTAGTGAAACTAAAACTACAGCAATTTTGTTTATATTTTTGACAAAGAAAAAAAGAGAACTGTGTATGTAAATTAGCAGGGAAAATGTGTACTATGAATGTAATACGAATCTGTATGTAATATGAATATGAATGCAATAACAGTAAAATATGTGTTACTTTTTTAGTTAAACTATAAGATAAACGTATTTGAGTACTGTATTAAAAATTATTTTGATGCTTCTTTTAGTGCAAGAGGAAAAGGGTATAGTACAGTACAGTGTAAACAGTTTAAGTTGTTTTGTGTTGTAAGTAGGTGCATCACAATAGATTTGATAAATTAAAACGATATTGGGGTATCGAAATAACCTAAACTATGAATACAATTCTTTCATTGATTTTAATAGCCTACAGGTTAGGTGTAATTTGGTACTACTGTACACAAACAGTAAAAATTAGATTAAACTACTAGGCCTACATAGACTATATCCATTGACTATGTACACTAACGTGAATAGACCTCTCATCCAATGCATTTAGTTTAAGGCAAAAATTTGGAAGTTTGGTGGACGCCACACCAGAGTCACTGCCATCGATGTTGTTGTTATTCAGCTGAATTTACAGTGCTGCCAAAACATTTTACCAAAACATAAATATAACTTTCAGTTATAAAATGTCTCATCCTTGGTTTAGACGAGTGGTAATACTGATTTATCTATTATACGTTACGTGTACTTCAATGGACTCCGCACGAGATCGCACCACCGTCATTATGCTTCAAACACGCCTATGCTATGAGAAGTCTACTCACGTAGTGTACAAAGTCAATGGTACTATTCTACATGAAAAAAGTTTGCTAAAAAATAAACAATTATCTTACTTGACAAACCAGCTAGCCTAATTCAATAAAGAGGAAAACAGCTGACTGCAAAATAAAACTTCATAGGGATGCTGAAGAAAAAGAAATTGTGTTGCAATGAGTTCCTGGACATGTGGGGGTCCCTGGCAACGAAAAGGCTGATTACTTGGCAAAATTGGCAGGACAAAATGATAACCAGTGTGATGAAAATTCTTATCCTTTAAGAAATTCTGATGTTTGGCTCGATTTAAGGAAAAGCACTAGAAGAAGAGCGAATGCTTACTTTTCTAGCGCTACTAAAGGAAATTGGTACAAAGAAATAAATTCTAAATTCTCAGTTCGTCCTTGGTTTGAATTATCAACATTTCGAAAATATCATATATCTTTAATTTGTAGACTTCGATTTGGGCATTGTTTAGTGGGAGAGCGGTTGTATATGCTGAGAAGGGTTGACTCTCCTATGTGTGCCCATTGCAGTGGAGAGAGCATTGAATCTGTGGATCACATCATAAAAGAATGTCCCGCATACAGCGACGCAAGGAGTTCTTTGTACAAAGACCTAATGACCGCCGGAATTGTTGTACCTCCTGATATCAAGTTCATTTTGAAAGAGGAAAATATGGTGTCTTGGCCTCTACTAGTTAATTTTTTTTCAAGAAGTTGGCAAACGTGTCTGATTTTTTGTATATATAATATTTTCTGTATTTGTATGACTGTGTGAACAAAATTTAATGTAATTATTATTAGGGCTTTATGTATTTGTTTTACAAAGCCTCAAATAAAAAGAATAAAAAAAGATGCTGAATGTTTTTGGTTTTGTTGATAGCTTAACATATGGTGGAATAAAAAAAAACAAAAACAAAAAGCAAATTGTTTTGGCCAATGGCATGCTTCAGCTTCCCTCTCACCCCGCAACCCCCTCACTGGCCAACAAGTCATCTCCGGACAATAGAATTACATCCAAACAAAATATGTAAAAAGGATGAAATAAGTATATTATGACTATAATAGAAAGATGTACACGATACTGATTGCATGTGAGAGTGTAAAATGTTTCCTGTTCGTGTAATATATATCATTGTTTTGTATTTTCAACATGTCTTATTCATGAACTGTCAACATTTCAGGCTAAAATTTAGTTTTCTATTAAAGACAATCGACCATGTCCACAAATCAAACACAATTAAAATGACCTTTGTAGGACAGAAAGGACCTTTTTTAAGCCTTACTACCAAAAAGGGCACATCTATATTTACAAAAGAGGAAGTATGTATGTTGCCTATGGACTCCGAAACCGCTAGACAGATTGTAATGAAACTTTAAGGCATTATTAAGCATTATTCAAGAATGGTTTGTGTGAAGTTTGGTGTAAGTCTGTGCAAAGGGACTCTCACCCAGAGGTCATAAAATAGTTTGTAAACAATCTGAAAATATCCATTTCATATATTTTAATTGGTTTCTAAGAAACAAATTCAATGAAAAGTTATAATTTTAGTTATTCTAGCGATTTCTCATATTTTATAAGGTGAGCGTGACAGCAAGTGAGCGTAGCGAACGAGCTAATTACCTATAAAATAAATTCAATCCCGAGCGAAGCCGTGACGCGAAACAGCTAGTACTTCATAAAAATCTTTAAAATTCATACCATTTGAATACAATATGTAAGAAAAATTTGAAGATTAAATAGAACAGTAGGCCTACAAGATTTAAAAAAGGCTAAAAACAATAAACTATTTGGTCTGGTGTTCAGGGTGTAATTTACCTATATTATTTTAACAGTGAAATGTGAAACTATAACAAAAGCCACGGGATGGGCAGCACAATGGAAATTGTGTTAAGCCGCAATCCAAACAGAGTTCTCGACGCTAGCTTATTGTTATCGTCACTCATTGTTGCCGCAATTTGCAGAATTCAACTCCTTTTCCTGTACCATGACGTCCAAAACACACGAATCTGCTGACGTTATTAATTTGATTCCTTTCAATGATTACTGAAATAATAACCGAGACTTTAAGTCTGAGACCCAGATTTTTGCATTAACTTAAAATATATTTTAAGTGAAGTTAACGCTATTCTAATAGAATTAATTAATAAAACTAGTATCCGTGTTGCTCGAAATCGAGCAATTTATTTTAATACAATACAAATGTTACTTTTATCTCTAAATCAATGACGTCCGACCAATCCAATATTGTGAATTTCTTTAATCACCAAAACTACACGTATACATGTGATTATTAACAGATGTTTAAAATGCTTTATTCAATCCCAATGTTATTTAAATGGGAAATTTTGATATTTCAATGGTGGATAGCGCCTTTATTTTCAGTCCGATTCTCTTCAGTTTTTGGCGGAAACAACTACAGACCAAGTCCTATCCAACGACACCAAAAACTTGAAAATCGGTTGAAAGTTGTAGAAGGAGTTCTCAAGACAAAAAAACCCTTAGCGTATTAAATAAGTATAGATACTATACATAACATACTAACTATCTCTTAAACAATAAGAATTAGTAGTAAAATAAATAGTTAACATATATCATAGTCAATGTATCTGTATTAAACAATTTAATGTATATTAAATATTTAATAAATTTGATATGTTGTTATTTAATATAGTATTAGTAGTTTGTAAATTGTACAAAAATATCCTTGATGGATGATTAGTATATGTTGTTTATTTAATCTAAATACTAATTGCTGACGTTATGTCCCATTGTATAATATAGTACAATAACAGTAGCATCTATACTTATTTAATACGCTAAGGGTTTTTTTTGTCTTGAGAACTCCTCCAACAATTTTCAACCGATTTTCATGTTTTTGGTGTCATTGGATAGGGCTTGGTCTGTAGTTATTTCCGCCAAAAACTTATGATAATCTGACGGAAAATAAAGGCGTTATCCACCATTGAAATCTCTAAATTTCCCATTTAAATAACATTGGGATTGAATAAAGCCTTTTAAACATCTGTTAATAATCAGCTGTAAATACGTGTAGTTTTGGTGATTGAAGATATTCGCAATATTGGATTGGTCGGACGTCAATGATTTAGAGATAAAACGAACATTTATATTGTATTAAAATAAATTGCTCGATTTCGAGCAACACGTCTACTAGTATAACTAACTACTATAGTAGTATATTTTCACCCAAAGTGAGTTTTACTGCCTGAAGAGAAAAAATTAGAAAAGATCATTTCCTCCAATATGAACGGGCATCGAACAAGCCTGCAAGGGAGCCTAGTGACGGCAACATCTGAGATGAAACAACAACAACAACAATAACAACAACAACGACAACCATAACCAGATAACACTGCCGATCCCTTCGTTCATTTGAATGTACTTTAAACCATGTAATATTTAATAAATATATGAATTGTTTGGATGTTTTTAGCTTACGTTTTATCTAAACCTACTCAAAAGAAGGCATTTAAATATTTAAAATCAAAGGATAATAATTTTATTTTTTACACATATAGTCACACTTACATTTCACAACAATTTTTATTCATTAAAATAATTATCAATAGGTGAAAAGTCTATAGCATCATCTTAAGTTCTAATTCAATATTCAAGATTCTTTGTTGCCGTTGATCAGTACAATGACTTGAAATAGGCATAGTCAAAATATTAAAACTAAAGATCTGACAAAGTCTGTCGAAAAAAACATCTAATATTTTTAAGTCCATAAACTCTTTTAAAGACTAGAAAGAATGACTAATAAGCCAGGTTGACCTTTTAGTTTTAAAGCTATTCGGATTTTTAGAATTTTCCTCACTTTGTGATAGGTTCAGCTAACTTTTATAAAATGTTATGCAATTAAGTAAAAAGTATTAAGTAAAAAACCTGTGATTGCCATCCTGTGTTGTGGAGTAAGGCATTCTGGCATAATGCCAACAATGCTTAACAGCTTAACATAAAGCACTTCTCGACAAAGAAACGTACAAGCAAACTAAAGAAAGTGAAAGCCTTTAGAGTTTTGCTATTGTATATTGATTTCAAGTGTTGTTACTGAAGTTAAAACTCAGGGCGAGTCTTACCCTCTCCCCCCCTCGTGGTAGAATTACAGTTTCTTTACATCATTTCAACAAAATGCACATACTAAGCTAATTTTTTAAATTTAATTGTAACTTTGAGAGTAGTAGAGATTTCTATGTGAAGTTTTGTGTTATAATTTCGCCGAATAATAAATTCTACTTGTACATTCTACATGTACATGTTGATTCTATTTCTGTGCATATGTCTGTGGCAATAATTTGTTTCATAGATACTGTCCTTGGTGAAAAATACCTTGTTTGTAGTTTTCAGAAGCATTTAGATATAGTCTTAGTGCCATCTGTTGAAATTATTTTACGCCCTGATACTAAGTTCTAGTCTTAGCGCCATACAGTTTCGGTCCGGAACACTTCAAATTTGTGAGCGACAATGTTTATGTCAAATATACATAAATATTCATAAATGTTCTATTAAACCGGTTTTCCTTGACACAGACGAATTATTCTTTTTTGAAATTAGTAAAAATTAAGAGTAAAAAATTACAACTAAAAGCCATGCTTACTTTGTCATAAATACATATGATTAGGGCCTACACCAAGTTAAATTTAAGAAGATAGCATAAAAATGCTCAACAGAAAAGTGAGTTTTCACAACTTGGTCATAAATTTCAGAAGCCATTACCTTAACTATGAACATTTTCTCTCTTTTTCGGTGCTGTTACCATGATTGGAAATATTAAAGATAAATATGATAAACTGGAGAGACAAGATTGGATGAAGAAGATGAGTTTATGGCTGAACAATATTTTATTGAGGATCTCTTTCGGTTAAAAGGCCTTCAAGCCGTCAGAAGTGCTTAGTTGTTTCACGTTCACAGACGAAGTTGCATTAAATTCATTATATTAGCAAATTATGATTGTAAAATTTGTTACAACTTCAAGGTTGATAGTATTTTGTACAACATCACATAAATATTCATTCCCTGTTTACAGTTTTGAATTTGTCTCTTCTTCATTTATGATATTTAATGCTTTGATTGGAAATACTTTTTTTGTGTTCCTAACAATATTAAAAATATTTTGAAAATAAAATTTATGTTTTATTTAATTTGCATATTAAATCCTAAAATATTGTAATAAATTTTAGTTGTAAAATCTAGGTATATTTCTTAACGTTGACTATGGTTAATGTTTAGTATTTTTAATAAAGGGATCAAATGTTTAAAAGCACCTCGCTAACTTATAAATGAAAAATGAATGCAGCAAGCAACATAAAATTAATATTAATTAATCTTATCTGAAAGTATTTATATCTTATCTTATACCATTGACTTTGTACACTACGTGCGCACTCGTGTGCGCATATGGCATGAAGGTGTAGGACCAGGTTTATTTTCATGAGTTCTCGAACGAGAGCAGGTTATGGGAACGGGGTTTTATGGGATTTCAAAGGAGTCAAAATTGGTCTATGGTGTTTTCAAACCTTAAATATTTAACAATTTTAACTAAAACCATTTAAAAGATCTAAAAAAAAAAAAAAACTATTGATTTAGTAGCCTATTTTGAATTTTTAAGTTGTCTAAACAGATTACGTAGAAAAGACAAAAAATAGTTTTCTTATGTTAATCTGATGGGAGATCAACAAAATCTGGTATGACGCTTATTCATTGACATAACTTGGTATTATTTGGTATTTGGGTTCTGTAGTTAGGGTTTAACTGATACTAGTATACGTGTTGCTCGAAATCGAGCAATTTATTTTAATACGATACAAAAGTTACTTTTGGCTCTAAATTAATGACATCCGACCAATCCAATATTGTGAATCTCTTTAATCACCAAAACTACAGGTACTTACAGCTGATTATTAATATACCGGGTGTTCATAAAGTCTTGCCCTGATTTGAAAGCTTTTCTGTACAGAAACCATTAGAGCCACACGCAACTTACATTGCTTCTTTTGAAGAGAATTTAATCTAGTTTTTTTTATTATTATCAAGTTGGTAACCCCTTTGTTTAGCTGTTTAACAACAATGCAGTTTTCTTTAAATTCTGTACAAAAGCACATCAGAAATGGTTAGCCTCCAGAAGAGGAAACAGTGTGTCCTATGGTTCTATGAAACCCAGTCCCCCTTTACCGGTACTGTCAGAAGACTTTTTGTGCGAACATTTAGAACACCTGCACCTGATGTAAAAAGTATCGAGAGGTGGTATCCATATTTTTCTGACAGGGGCAGTGTGTGTGACAAGAAACGAACTTGACGCCCGCGCATCACTGAAGTTACGGTGGATTGGGCGTGATCGCCTGACTAAATTGCCTCCTCGGTCACCAGACTTTACTCATCTCTGGACTTTTTTATGTGGGGGTTTGTCAAAGACGTAGTGTGTTCTACCCCAGTTCTTGATTTAGAGAGAGAATAAGAAATGCAGTGCAGTCTGATACTCATTAAATGTTAACCAAAATATGGGGAAAAAAGTCGCCTAGAATATTTACAGGCAGCCCAAGGCGACACATAGAATTTTATTGAGTTTGAACATATGTAAATAAAACTTAAGAAGTCACTTGTTAAAACTGTAAATAAAACATTATTCTACCATCATTTGTTTTCATGATATTCGATTTCTTTATCAGGGCAAGACTTTATGAACACCCGGTATGTAAAGCGTATGTAACCCTTGAATGTTTGATTCAATCCCAATGTTATTTTAAAGGGAAACTTTGAGATTTCAATGGTGGATAGCGACTTTATTTTCAGTCAGATTCTCATAAATTTTTTTTCGGAAACAACTACAGACCAAGCCCAATCCAATGACACAAAAAACTTGAAAATCGATTGAAAATTGTAGGAGGAGTTCTCAATACAAAAAAACCCTTAGCGTATTAAATAAGTATAGATTTGCTTACAACGCCCAAATGGCGGCCAACCAATATACACTAACTCCCATAGAATTTATGGAGAATATTAAAAAGTGTCGAATATTAATACAATTTTATCTTTAACTTACCTAATCATTACATTTCCTAACAACTAAGCATTTTTTAACAACATCCCATGGCAGCAAACCTACATACTCATTCCTATAAATGGGGAAAATACCAAATCTCAATTCCTTTGGCAATCCGCTGAGTACGAAGGTCTGCTGTGATGCGGATATTTATACGATATTACACATGATAAACACAATGACAAATGACAACAATGCAGGGCAGGGCAATAGGTGGTTGGGGGACACAGCTGTCAAAATTTCCATCGGGCTATTTCCGTGAACCTTACTATAGTTATGTTTACTTTAGTAAACAAGTTCACGAAATTTGTCCGATGGAAATTTTAACAGCTGTGTCCCCTTTCGCCCCCTTTTTTCTCGATGGATTTGGCAACAACGCATCAACTCTCATTGGATCTTTTTGTCAACTTTTCTATATAGTAGTTTCTTTGATGCAATGGCTTGTTGCGTGCAGTATCATCTCAGAATGATGTTCAACCCCTACAAATTAGCAGTTATTTTAATTAACACGGCTTAATAAACTCATTCCTCCTATGAAAAAGACTGCCGGGATTTAAAAACGCGCCTTAGAGTTTGAAAATGGTCGTTTATTCGTTGACTCCTCCTCCCTTCCTACAATTTTACAATATTAGCAATTTGTCTGTTCGGATCCACAAACCTGCTTCTATTGGATAGTGGTTCATTGAAAACTAGTTAAAAAAAGAGTATGAATAAAGGAATTCAACTAGATAGAAATGTCGATGTGAGTTTGGATAAAACATAATCCCAAGCTTTTCCGATAGAATGCGCGCATGTCAGATTTTCTAGTCAGCAGATCAGTTTTTGTATGATTGGCCGTGTAAGACATTTATTTTTTAAGAATGTAACATCCCCATTAATAAAATAAAATAATTAATTGAAATTATTGCTTTGGTCAGTTCAATATTTTACTTGAATAATTTTATCTTGCAAATGAATGAATAAAATTATATAATTTTGTAAATAAAAATCAATACATTACCGATGTATAATAATATATTTTTCAATGTTAGTTGTATAATCCTTTTTAACTTAGTGTTGAATTAAAATTTAATTCAATTTCAAAGTTATACTTGTTAAAGTTGTAAACATCAAATTTTAATATACGTTTTGAAAGTAGGCTATGTACTTTTGCACATTTAAAGGGAAACTTAAGTCACTAACACCAAAGGTTATGACAATTTTCAGTATAATATTTTAAAACAACCGATATAAAAATATTTGGCAAAAATACACATGGATAGAAAGAAAAATAAGCAAGACAGGACTTATGTTTTTACAATATGTGATAATGTTTGTTTGTTTCAATCTGAAGAAAAATAAAGTTTGGATACATCTAGGGTACACATTTAAAACAGTAAGGTAAAAAACACCTTTGGACACTTCATTTGAGACTTCTACTGGCCCGATTTGCACGCGAGTTGTACCAAAACAAACGTTTTCGGTCCTATATTAGCAGGTTTTATTAGTGTTTAGAATATATTAATGATAAATCGGTGAAAATGTAAAATAAACTTTTCTGATGGAGATTTAACATAGGGGAAAAAAGTCAACATTCTCAAACCTTTGGACAGTTTGTCTGAGACTTCCACTGTACATACCATTTCCATTTCCATTCCACTGTACACTTCTAATTTAAATGCAGTTTTAACCAATTTAAAAGCTGAATTCTTCTTTATTAGAAGGTTTTATTCACTTGAACGTTATCTTACTTTCTTAAATTACAAAAAAACAACATTTTGAAACCTTTGCAATTATTTTATTTTACACCCTTTCAATCAGCTGATTTTATTTCACACGAGGTATTTTGTCTAAAAACAGTAGAAAAGCAAACGCCCAAGAAAGCATTTGGTTTTGGGCCAGTACCTAAAAAAGTACATAATTATAATAAATTAATATTTAAATTAAAAGAAAATACTAATTAGTTTATTTTTATACTATTTAAACTGTACAATTTTTTTGTTGATGGATGAGAAATAAATAAATGAGTTTTGATTGTTCAATTGTTTAGTACTATATTTTGAGTTACGTAAACACGTAAATCAGGTGGTAAATTGAAAGGAAATAGCAATTCAAAAAGTACATTTTATACATGTTTCGTACCATCTCGATCAATGACTCATGTAGTTGAAAACCCGTGTATACATTGTATTTTAAAATAAATAGGCCTGTTGAAGACTCTATTTACTTAAAGAGAACAGCTTGGTTTCAAAAAAGAATTATATTATATTGACAAAAATAAATATACCTATGGAAGAAATATTATGAAATTTGACAAAAACAGGCTTTAAGATATATTACGGATTTTATTTAAAATAATTCAATAATGGAATTTAATTCAAAACTAATAATGGTAGAATATTCTCAATTAATGTTATTTAACAGAAAACCTAATTTATGGATTCAGTATAATTGTAGAAGCAATATTTAAACAGTCACTGAAGCGGTTTTGGTAGATTGGACCGACTCTCGTTATCAATTTACTGAGAAGAGATTCTCAATAAAATATTCCTAAGCTGTAATCCTGTAAGCTCTTTCTTGTTCCTACTGTTTAACAAGTTTTCAGGAATATTTCCTTTCGATTAAATAAATTGAAAGCGAATCGTATTTAATATATTGAACAAGTTTTAAGGCGATAGATGTTCTTTTAAATTATTATGAACATAATAACCTATCATAACATCATTTATTTATATACTAAGCATTAAATTTGTTAGAAAACTCCTCATGATCCTATGTTGAATTTGAACATATCAAATTATCTTCTTCTGGAGTGCAATTTGTACAATTTTAATTATTGATGGATGTATTAACCAAACATTAAAGTTTTCATGTGTTTTCATTTCCTACCTTATATTCCTATGAAAATGAACTAACAACACTGTTAATGCGATTTACTAACTATCTGCTGAAGACATGAAGGTACTTGTTATAGCCAGCTATTGAATAACTATTGATTATACAAATTTCTTTGAAATCACCAAACACCCTACTCACGAAGTCAAGCAATGCAAATCGACTTAGGATATTAAAAACCTGTAAAACATATATTTTTTAATAATAAATCTGAAGTACTCAACCTAACATTACTCCTCTTTGAAAAACATGTCAAAGTTCTCTGATAAATGATGGATACATGCTTCCTCTAGAACTTTTTTCACTCCCTTGTTCGTTCGTGTTACATCAAAGTTATTCGAAAAAGACAGTAAAATCAATAATTTTGTCTTTGAAACAGTGTACGAGGTGAAGTAAGCTCAAAATTTAGACAACTTATCTTTTCTAACAATAGTATTACCGGTACAGTTTTTAGCGAAGTTCCCTTTAGAGAATACGCTATTACGGTAGTAGTCACGGTGATACCAAAGCCCGGGACCATGATACTTTTTCGTTTTGAGGTCCCTAGGGGCCAAAAACACCGTTCGTTCAAATTGATATATATATATATATATATATATATATATATATGTGTGTGTGTGTGTGTGTGTGTGTGTGTGTGTGTGTGTGTGTGTGTGTGTGTGTGTGTGTGTGTGTGTGTGTGTGTGTGTGTGTGTGTGTGTGTGTGTGTGTGTGTGTGTGTGTGTGTGTGTGTGTGTGTGTGTGTGTGTGTGTATGTGTGTGTCCGTGAACACGATAACTTTTGAACGGAACCTCCGATTTTGGTGAAATTTGGTACAGGGGTGTAAGCCAGCGTCTACTGGGTTGAGTTCGCGAATCTGAATGATTGGACCATGGGGACAGGGTTTTATGGGGTTTCCAAAGGGTTAAAAATGGGTTTTTGGCTTTTTTTACTTTTATTTAGAAAATTCAACAATTTTAACTTAAACCATTTAAAAGAGCTCAAAAAAACAAACAATCTAGTATTTTGAATTTTTACCTAGCTTAAAAGGTTATGGAGAAAATCCAAGAAGTATATGTTTTCCATGTTATTCTCATGGGAAATCAACAAAACCTTCTATCTTGCTTATTTATTGACATATCTTGATAAAATTTGGTATGTACATTCATTAGGAAGCGTTTAACTTATATTTGCTTAGAAAACCCATATGGCGGCAAACCTACGTACTCTCATCCCCACGGATTTTATGGGGAAATAGAAAATATACCCAAATTCCATTGGAAATTCGCTGAGTACGCAGGTTTGCTGCCACGGGGGTATTTTGTTTTTAATATATAAATAATTATAAATGATTTAGAGACCAGTGATCCAAATAAATTATATTTTTCAAATACCTGTTACCTTCGAATTCTGTCCCGTGGACCATTGTTGCATGAGATTTGTCTCCTTATAACTATAATCTTCATGATGCAGTCATCGTGTCAGGTTAGGTTAAGGTCAAGCTAGGTAATAAGGGTCATTTCGACTTTGGAAAATTTTAGGGAAGATTGTAAAAACACCCTTCTAAGACATATTAAAACTTGTTTGCATTTGTTGATTTATCTAATGTCTTTCATTTCGGAGGCAGTTGTGAGAACCATTGATTCCTACATAACTGGGTTTTGTTTAAATAAGTTTCAAGTTGTGTTGTATTGACGGATTTACATTTCTGTTCATCAGATTATTCTTAATTATATATGAGGTAGTTTCAAAGATAAAAAGAAACGGCGCGGTTAATATTTGCAATTCTTTAAAGTTTTCCCTTCAGGAATCTCCAAGTATAAGCCTAGAGATGATTCTTATCGCTTTTTTCGGCGATAACTTAATATATCAACGGTAATTGTTGATGTTGGGTTGAATTTGGATGACAGACCCCAAAGCGTTATTTAATACCGTATATGACTTTCAATCAAAATAAAATACATTTAATTACAAAGAGTTATATTTTTAAAAACAACCAAATTCCTTAATAAAAAAATATTTGAAGTTAAAACTGAAGCTAGTTTTTCAATGTGTTTTGTCCATCTAAAACTATCGTCCAGCTTCACTCCTAGATAATCTATAAAAAGGATTGTTCAAGAAGGTTTTTATCCTAAAAAAACTAAAGGAGTTGAAGAGCCAAACTTTATAAGCCGATTTTTCTTCTGTGTGGTGATGATAAACATATAATTAGTTTTGGCTGGATTGATTTTTAAGTTGTTGAAAATACTAAGATATGGCACCGAGCTGGCAAAAAGTCTCCCTTTCAAGTTCATTCATATTTTTCAAGCTCTTTCATAGTTTTTGATCTGTGTAAAAAGTGATGTGTCGTCTGCAAAAATGGTCAGAGATTTGTGAGGGTAGGTACATTATTGGGATATGTCATTAATGCATACTAAAAAAAGGATATGCTCTAAAATTGAACCTTGTAAAACTTCTTGTGAATTGGGAGAAGTTTGTGGGAATTAAAAAAAAAAATCAGGAACCGAATTGAAGTTAATTGTGGTTGGTCAGCAATTGTGGTAGCATAGGGCCACCTGCCCGACTCCTATTTGTTCAAGACTTCTTATCAAAATCTTGTGATTGACACAATCGAATGCCTTAGAGAGGTCGATGAAGCAGACCATAGCTGAATAAACTACCCTCCAAGGCGTCGATCCATTTATTTACAAAGTCGGTGAAAGCTAGCTTTGTGGATTTTCCTTCTGGTAACCAAACTGCTTGGAAAAAATTAGGTTACTGTCCTGAAATATTGCACGAAATTTTGACACACTGCTTTTCCAAAAACTTTTGAGACGGTTGGAAGGAGTGAGATTGGACTATATTTCTGGAGAAGGAGTTTGCTGTCTCTTTTTAAGAGGCCTAACTATTGCTAGATTCCCACTGTTTGGAAAGTGGAAATCCCATATTTTCCAGATGACTTATTATTTTTCATTGATTTCAATATTTGTCTAATCTTAGCTATTGCAGAGGATTAAAAGAGTTAAATTGAGACTGAAACCTACATTCTTATGGTGTTACATGAACAGAAGAGTGATGGTTAAAATCTGGGTTGAAGTTTAGAAAAAAATAAAAAATGTTACTAACTGTCTTTGGGTCTTTAACTATACCCTCAGGTTTTTTTCTAATGCAACGTTAGGCTCAACTGTCGGCCTTTTCTAAAGTCTTAAATTATTGATGAAATTCCAACAAGTTTTTTATGGATTATCAGATCCGATCAATTCTGGTTAATTAATAAGCATTTATTTTTAATCAAATTTCATTCATTAGGTTAGTCTTTACATAAACACAGCCACAGGTTTGGGGTCTATGAATACTCTGACTCTGACAAAGGACCATTGGTATGTTTAAACTTTCCACGTCATTAATGATTCAAACACTAAGCTTGGTTGTGAAAAGTAAGTTTTATCAGTTTGTACAACACGTACTAAAACCAATCCACCTTTAATGTCTTTAGTATACTTTACGCGTACTGTAATATGTAATTGATTTAAAAATAGATGAAATTTATATCATCATTATATTTAAACTCAAATACAATAACTCATTACCAAATACAATTTAATTATAACGTATGACTCTTTATTCAACTATGTATAAAGGAAATACTAGTCAAACTTGTTCTCTGTAATTAATCGGAGGTTTCACAGAAACAAATTTTACCATGGTCATTGTCGAAATAAGATGAGAGAGAACCACGATTGTAATGGTTACAAACCATCGTACAAACATAACTTAATCTATACTTGCGAAACTTATAAAACTGAAGCGAAACTAGAAGGGGAAATGGAAGTAGGGCGAACAATACCTCTAGATAAGTTGCCAGTTAGACTTGTTGAAAGTAGGACAATACTGTATTTTTATGGTTCAACAAATTTTAAAGAAGTTAGTTGGTGAAATTTACTACACGGAATCATGTTAGTAAATTTTCCAATAGGGAATGTGCCATTACGGTGGTATTATTCACGGTATCACCTATGCTCGGGACCATGTTACTTTTTCCTTTTGAGGTTCCAGAATCCCAAAACACCATTAGTTCATTTTCATATATAACTGTAAGTTATGTCTATGTGCCCCTGGTACTGATAACTTTTAAAACGAACGTCTGATTTTTACAAAATTATGTATGGAAGTGTATTACTAAGTCTATTTTCACGAGTTCTCCAACCGGCATATTCGGATTATGGGAATGGGGTTTTATGGGGTTTCAAAATGGCTAAAAACGAGCATTTGGTTTTTTACCTTAATTTTCAAAATATAGCAATTTAAACTTGAACCACTTTAAAGGCCTTAAAAAGAAAATATTGTATTTTGGGTTATGGAGAAAACAAAAAATGTTTCCCATGTTATGGGGATCAACGAAAACCCATATTTTGCTTATTGACATAGATCAATAAAATTTGGTATGTAAATTCGCTATAAAGAGTTTTACTTATATGCAAATCTACGTCCTCATCCCCATTAATGATGCCCTCATGGTGTTTATGGTAGAACAAAAAATACCAAAATTCCATTGGAAATTCTCTGAGTACGCGAAGGTGCTGTGACGGGGGTCTTTTAATTTTCGGATAATTGGGTTTTCAACTAACATGGATCGTGTCTCGTTTGTTTCATGGGAGTAAATAGCGGCAATAACGTTTAAGTACGTTTCCTCGTTTAATATTTTACAGAAACCGGAAAAATAATTGATGGAATAGAATATCCCTGGCAAGGTCAGTTGGTCTTGCTCAATAATAGAGAGATAAAGGAACAGAATGTGGAGGGACACGTTTGAATAAGGTGTCTTTCAAATTAATACTCCTCTAGTAGTTTACAATTCTTCATGTTATTGAATATGATGAAGGACCATTTTCTATAAAGTACAAGTACGTTTTAAACAATTTTTGGTTGGGGAATAACTCTTAAAATATATTTTGAAATATTTAATTATGATATATCTTTTAAGAATAGTCAAATTAAAATAAGGTGAAATGATAGCTTCAATTAATGTGAAAGTAAAAATATAGAAAACTTTAAATAAGTTCCAAATTAATATAAATAACAAATTAATTTTGGAATCATGATGAATTTAAATTTCAATGCTAAAGTATAATTTTTGTTACTAAGACACTTTCCAGGGAATCAAATTCATCAGTCATGAAACGAGTTGTTGTAACGTACTTTCCGCATGCAATTAAACTCGGGATTGAATAGCCCAGTGCAGTTGCAGCTATGTTGGTCAAGTGCATGAATGCATCGCTCGTCGCTACTGCAGCATGGTGCAAGTTAAGGCTTCACGAGAGCGAGTTAACATTAAACTCACTTAATGAGCGAACGAAGACGATAGCCCCATCGCGGGGTTGAGGTAAATTAAATGAATAAGGCGAATTTAAATGACATGAAATTAATTGTACAAAAACACATTAACTTGCACAAAATACTTGTAAAAAATATTTGTACAATATGTGTACTTACTTGTATAATACTTGTAAATACCTTTATTTGTAAAAAATAATTGCAACAAATACAGAAAGTTCCTAAATAAAATTGTAAGTGATAACCTGTGACAGTCTAATAAAATAATATTTAAATATAAAAAATAGGCTAAACCGTATACGTCCAATGAAAAATCAACTGTTATGAATTGTTTACAAGAAATGATTAAGAATTCTTTACAATGCACCTTGTTTTGAGTTAACTTACAAACGGGTTACCGTACCTACTAATTTCATAGTATTTTGAACAAATCCTACAAACAAAGAGCAAATACGTCATTTAATTTTAATTTTAATTCTTGCTATTATTTGACTATATTTTTTAATGTATGGATTGCTTGATTTTACAATTATAAGTTATTTAGTTTGTTTTGGTACATTGTAAAGCATATTCATCTTTAGTAGTACAACTAAAAAGTGGCTTATCCTTTGTAATGAATAAATAAATTCAGAGTTATTTACGAATCCAAAAATCTACGTTAACATAACTAAGCTTTGACTTCTCTCATGATATTTAAACGCCCCAAGATTAAACGAAAGTAGTAAATAATTGTTAAACGAATCTCGGATTGTTTTGAGGATTCGGTTAATTTAAAAAGAGCATGAATTAGTGGCAAACTGGCGAAGAAGGTGGAATAAATTTGGGTAATGTAAAGGGTGAGGAAAGATACGGAAAGGAGCAGTGAGTTGAACCGCATCGCTAAGGGTGGATATAATCGGTGGTGGGGGAGGGGTGGGTGGGGGAAGGGCTGTGGGAAGGGGGGAGGGGAAGAAGACGGCGTTTAGGCGCTTGATGAGCGACGAGTAAATTGTGAAATATGGAAATGTGTCGGAGGAGTCCTCGTCGTAGCTCCTGTCACAAAATGAAGTGTAATACACTGCAACAATTATATTTTGTACCTAAAACCACTTATGGCTTTATGTAATTTTAATTTTGTTTAAACACAATCAAAACAGAACATTTTTGCTTTGCTGAATAGTTTGATTAAAAAGGCTAAAAAGTTTAATTTTTCGAAAATCAATTTTAACTTTACCGATTACGGAAAACGACTAATATATCTCCTATCTTAATCTAACGGGAACCTAGCAAAACTCATATTCTCTGATTTATTGATACTAGGACTCGTCCACTGATCAAAATTCGACCAAACATTCTCTTGATCTTGGGCTAACTGATCATCTGCTTTTCCTGATTTGCTAGCATTTGTTATTTAAACAGCTGTCTGATGATTCAATTATCCTTATTCTAACATGAGATTAACACTGAAACTTGTAAAGCATGTAGGGTGGAGCTCTAAGGGTTGATGTGAATTATAATGGGATTCTGCTCATCTATAGGACGACATCTTGCTAACGATATCTATGGATTTATCATACGATGCGCACAAGCTGAGAAAAAGGACGAAAAGAAACATGCTTGCATATTAATTAATAACAAGAGATCCCCTTCTGATCGAAATTCGATTAAAATTTCAGTTGAGCTGGACCCAAGAAGTTTCAAAACATTTTATAACTAAAACATCTGTTCTTCCTACTTTTCTAGCAGTTGTTTTTATAACAGCTGTCTAATGATTAAATCAAATCTCCTTCCTCCATAAGATTAACATTGGAACTTTGAAAGCCTGTGGGGCGTAGCAATGGAGTCCGTTGTGATTCTGCTCATGTACAGGACTAACGGTATGCTCAGTTTTCTCCTGAGATGCACACGAGCTGGGGAAAAAGGAGCAAATGAAATATACTTGCCTATTAATGTATAAAAGATGGTACAATTTGTTATGTACCTTCCATTAGGTAGGGATAAGCCTCCATTTTCTTACAAAATCCCATGGTGTCAAACTTACAAAGTAATAGGTTGATTTTAGTATTTCACTGTAGTGGTGAAATAATCCTTCAAGCCACGTAATAGAGACACATGATTAACATTTTCGTTAAATTTAACTGTTGTAATTTAAAACTATTAATGTATAAAACTATCAGCAACGTTGCATTCGGCAGACTTTATTTGGTTAACACAATGTGTTAGCGCAACAAACCTGGATGCTATGAAAAAACTACTGGTTGCTATGAACTGATGCGCTGAGGTTCATTATTTATACTCTCTGTTTTGTGTCAAGCCTGATGTTGCTGTCACAAAGTTGATAAAAGATTACATCGACTATTATAAATGGAAAACCTCCCGTCACAGCAGATCTGCGTACTTAAATACTTTCCATGGGATTTGGCATCTTTTATTTTTTCCATAAATACAATGGCAAATATAAATAAATTTCGTGAATTAATGTGCATAAAAATATATCCATGTTGATTAATAAGCTAGATTTAAGGTTTTGCTAATTACCCATAAAAATAATGTTGAAAACATATCTTCGGATTTCCGTTAACCATTTCAGGGAACTCCTGAATGATAAGAAACAAAACTAATCTTTATAACGATTTTGTTTTTGAAGTATAAACCATTTTTCTCATAAGCGACATAAATATTTTTATAATAAAAGTAGAGATAGTTTTTTTTGTAAGTGTTTGCCCTTGTTTGAGATAATGGTTTAGAGTCTAAGTTAATTTTTTGTGTATGTTTGTTTAATGGTGGTAAGCTAGTTTTATAAACCATGAAATGAGCAACAAAAGACACACACACGCACGCGCACTCACACTCAAAAACACAAATTGATACCACAGAAGTAGGAAATATTCATAATAATAATAGTATAACCAATGATAATATTATTTACAACTCAAAGTCTCAACAACCAAACTATTACTGTGTACCTTATACCTCCTTACTCATTGCCTTAGATACACACCAGAGTGTAAATAAATGTATTCTCCAGAAACATATATAAATCTCAAAATCTTTTTTGATCTCAAACCAAATTTCCTAAATAACCACCAATAAAACTAAATGTTTTCAACTCTTTTGAATTATTTACTCTCGTAGACTTTTGTGATATTAAATGTTAAGAATGAAGAATGAAAGTTCAGATGAGGGTCTAGAAGAAACATTAAAAAGTACAACGTTCAAAGGAAACAAAGGCGATTGAAGGGTTACTATTTGGGGCAATAAGTTTGAGTGCTGCCTTTCAAACAAGCACGATTTCACGAGTGGATAGGACATATTGACCTGGGTCGAGCATATAGGCCTATTGTGCTACAGTGTGCCAGACTACCGCACGCAACAATACAAACCTGAAAAATCATACTATGTGTTATATCTTTTTCAAAAGACTGGTCAATCAATAGTATAAAAATCTATCAGCTGTTTTACTTTCTTGTCATACAATGTTTAGTAATTTTTGTTGTTGTTATGATTTAATTTAGTTTTCAATGAGTATTAATAAAACTGTTTCTCAAGTTCTAATTTGTAATTATGTTTCTATTAATATCTATTCAAGGACACAATAGTTGGCGACGAGGTAAACATTTGCATTTTTTTTGTCATAGTTTTCTTTTTTAATTTAAATCAAACACTCTATGATTGAAAAGTGATGTTATTATTTGTGTCCAACATGATTTTCCTAAAACAGTTACTTTTATGTCAAATCATCAGACAAGCTCTTGGATTTTAATTTATTCTTGTTAGTGTTCAATTGTTCCATATCAACTCTCGCAAATGGATCAAGAACAGTTTGAAACATTTGTGAAAATGTTTCAAGAACAGCAAAAGTTAATTACACATTTTCTACAAGTTCAAACTACCTCTACTTTGACTAGTCCACAATCATCTTTGAGTTCAACAAATAGTTTGGCCTTTATACACTCTTTTGAAAACTACGATCCTAAAAAAGAATCTTTCAAGAATTACCGACAGAGATTTGAGAACTACACCTCAATGAGAGGTATCAGTAGTAACACAAAATATTGTTCTCAACTGCTTCTCAATTCAATAGGAGCTACCCATTATGACTCTTTGGTGTCTCAGGTTTCACCTCGCTCTCCACTTGATTTATCCTATAGCGATTTGTTAACTGAATTGGAGAAGTTCTTATGTCCCAAGGTAAATGTTATGGTTGCCCAACACAAGTTTTTATCTACCTACCAGCTTGAGGAGCAGAATATCACCGATTATGTTTCGATTTTGCGCCGCCTTTCTATTGATTGTGAATTCAAGTCTCCTTGCAGTTGTGCCACTCCGATCACAGAAATTTTTATGCGGGTTCAATTTATTCGCGGTATTAAGGACAATTTCATTAGAGAACAGCTCTTGCAATCGGAGTCCTTGTCTTTTGATAACATTCTAAAGAAAGCGTTAGCGCTCGAAGCGTCCAGGCTGGACAGCAGAAAGATTGCTGGTCAGTTGCAGCCTGAGCCTACTTTAAACGTTCTAAAGATCAATCAAAACCGGTCTAGTTCAATCTCAAGTCGGTCAGGGCCCAAGGGTAGTTCCGGCACCAAATTTCAAGCTACTTCACGTAAAGTTTCTAGGTCTTTGAGTCAAGTTGACTATGAACAACTTGGTATAAAAGATTTGTGCATAAGGTGTGGAAAAAGTGGCCATTTTGCAAAAGATTGTAGGTCTAACCCAGACAGCTTAAAGTGTTTTTCCTGTAACCGAAGTGGCCACGTCAAAAAAGTGTGTATTCGAACATTGATGGAATCTCAACGAAGTTTGAACAGCCATGATCGAAAATCTTTCCGTGATCGAAAATCTTTGAATTTTACCAATCGTATTTCTGACACTGAAAGTGATGAAGAGGACGACTGTCTGACCGATTTTGATGTCAACGAAATCGTGGATGTATACCAACACCAACATAAGACAATTCGTTCAAATGATTTGGACAAGTATGTAGCTTCTGTAAACCTGGAGGGACGCTCAATAAATTTTGAAGTAGATTCTGGTACCGGATTTACATTTATTCCCCGAGACAAGTTCCATAGTTTGAATCTCCCGAATGAAATTCAACCTACGAAGTTAGCATTCCGTTCGTACACTGGAAATGTTTTTCAACCTGATGGTAAAGTTAAAGTAATGGTGGAATATAATGGTGTAAAATCAATTGAGGAGTTATACATTGTGCCCGAAGAATATGATGCGTTATTGGGACGTACATGGATACGTCATCTCAACATCAAGCTTGATGAGCTCGATCAAATAAAATCTGACATCAATGAATCTTTTCAAGTATTAAAAGCTGGAGATGTTGATGCAATTGTCTCCAAATTCTCAACTGTATTTGAACAAAGAATTGGATGCATTCCCAACTTCACCGTTTCATTGACTCTTCGAGACAATTCAAAACCTGTATTCATCAAAGATCGCCTTGTCCCGTACGCTCTACGCCAAAAGGTTGAAGAAGAGTTGAATAGCCTTGAAGCTCAACACATAATTTCAAAAGTAGAAACAAGCGATTGGGGTTCGCCTTTAGTCGTTATTCCAAAACCTGATGGTAGCGTGCGGCTATGCGTTGATTATAAAATTGGAGTTAACAAACAATTAGTCAGTGCTAATTACCCTATTCGGCGCCTCGAAGACATTATCAACAGCCTTCAGGGATCTCGTTATTTTTGCCATCTTGATTTGTACAAGGCCTATCTGCACGTCCCCGTCGACGAAGAAAGCAGTCAAATACAAACAATTTCGACTCACAGAGGAACGTACAGGATGAATCGACTGTCTTTTGGGATAAAGACTGCTCCAAGTGAATTCAATAGGATTATAGACCAAGTGCTTCAAGGACTACCCAAGACAATTTCCTATTTCGATGACATCTTGGTACATGGTGCTACAAAGATAGAATGTCAGAAAAATCTGGAACTCTGCCTTAAAAGACTTGAACAACATGATCTCCATATCAATAAATCGAAATGCAAGTTCTTCCAAGAAAGAGTGGAATATTTAGGTCATATTATTGAATTTAATAAGGTTTCTAAGAGTCCTGAGAAAGTTCGAGCTATCAAGGATATGCCCCGACCGATCACCAAAGAAGGTGTACGGCAATTTTTGGGTATGGTAACGTTCTATTCCAAGTTTTTGCCGGATCATTCAACTGTCAGTTATCCACTCCGTAAATTGTTAAGGAAGGATGCAAGATTCAAGTGGACTGCTGACTGCGAAGCGGCTTTCATTAGGTTGAAAGATGAAATCTCCAGCGATCGAACACTCATACCATACAATCCAGCCCTACCTCTTGTAATAACTTGTGATGCGAGTCCAGTGGGAGTAGCTGGTGTTCTATCTCATACAGTCGAGGATGTTCAAAAACCAATAGCTTTCGCCTCTCGTTCTTTGACTCCGGCCGAGCGCAACTATTCTCAACTTGATCGGGAAGCCCTTGCGATAATATTTTCTATTGATCATTTTTTCAACTATGTCTACGGCCGTCATTTCAAGTTAGAAACTGACAACAGACCATTATCAAGGATTTTTCACCACCACAGTAAGTTACCAGCCATGACATCAGGGAGACTTCTCCGTTATGCCAGTTTCCTATCGGGATTTGACTATGAAGTAGTTTACAAACAAGGTATCCTCAACACTAATGCAGACTGTCTTTCTAGAGCTCCTGTTTCCCAGAAATCAAGAAGTTGTGACATGGCTATGAATGAAGAGGTATCTTCTGTATGTCAAGCTTCCATCAATCAAATTTCTTCAGAATTAATAACTGCTCAGACGATCCGGGAGGCAACTGGTTCAGATGATAAACTTCGTAAATTAAGAGAAGAAATCGAGAAGGACGTGAAAGGAAATTTTGAGTTTTCGATAGAAAATGGAATTATTTTCAAAGGTCACCGAATAGTCATACCAAAAAGTCTCCAACCAAAAGTGCTGGATGAATTGCACAGGACTCATATAGGTGTGACCAAGATGAAACAGTTGGCTCGTCGACATGTATACTGGGAAGGCATCGACCGCCATATTGAGCATTTATCAAAATCCTGTGAACCGTGTGCTAAAATCAAGTCGAATCCACCTAAAGTTGTTAATCATCCATGGGATGAACCCGTTGAGAACTGGGAAAGGGTTCATGTTGATTATGCTGGCCCTTTCCAAGGCTATTTCTATCTCATTCTAGTTGACGCCAAATCTCGTTGGGCGGAAGTGAAGCCCTGTCGTAATCCACCAACATCTGAATCGACAATGGAATTACTTATGGATATTTTTGCTACTCACGGTTTTCCATGCATCATGGTGTCGGATAATGCATCAATATTCGTCAGTGATCAGTTCAAAAGGTTTTGCACAAGGAATGGAATCATTCAAAAACACATTGCTCCAGGCCATCCTGCTACAAATGGCTTAGCAGAAAGAAATGTGCAAACCATCAAAAATAGACTAAAGTGTATGGCCGATGATCCCCAACCAATGCACAGTAAGATACGGGAGATATTGTTTCGCTACCGCTCTACGCCATTAGCCAATGGCAAAACGCCCGCAGAAATGTATCTAAAACGTAACATCCGCAATCAGTTGGATGCATTCCGACCGCTCACCTATCATCGAAATGCTGCCTCGACTACAAAGATTAGAGAAATAAGCGTGGGAGATCGAGTATTAGCTCGGCATTATGCTAACAACAAAGCTTCGTGGAAGCTTGGAACAGTGAAGAAACCGTTAGGGCGACTTCACTACATGATCACCCTCGATGAATCAAATGTAGAGGTAAAGAGGCATATTAATCAGCTCAGAAAAACGGAAATCAAAAGAAAGACTGTTACATTTCAGTCCGACAATACATCATCAGATGCTCTGTCTACGCCTGTGCCTCTAATACTACATGACGTGCCTCAGCAAACCACTTTCGACGATGAGCATCAGCGCATCGTGACAAACGAAACAACTATTACAAATCGAGAATTAAGTCAAAATGTAGAACCACGTCGATCTACAAGACCTAGAAAACTCCCAAGATATCTTGAAGACTATCGCACATAAAACAAAGAAATTAAAGCGTGGGAGAATTGTTATATCTTTTTCAAAAGACTGGTCAATCAATAGTATAAAAATCTATCAGCTGTTTTACTTTCTTGTCATACAATGTTTAGTAATTTTTGTTGTTGTTATGATTTAATTTAGTTTTCAATGAGTATTAATAAAACTGTTTCTCAAGTTCTAATTTGTAATTATGTTTCTATTAATATCTATTCAAGGACACAATACTATGAGAAAAGTTTATTTTACACATGGTATTCTAAAAAAGGTAATACTTAAGGATAATATATTGGGAGTACGTTCATACCAGGAAACATAACTCCATTTAAAGTTATTTTAAAGTATTACAAGTAGTTAAGTTTATGTGTTTCAAGTTATGATGTTTCAGTTGTATAGGTGAGTAAAAAAATAAAGTTTAACATTCTTTAAGGCAGGGGTACGTTGTGTTACTATAATGTTTGTAAAATTTTTACTAAAATGTTGAGGTTTGATTTATTTGAAGAGTTGGGTTGATTTAAAAACAAGCTGAAAGTCTAGTGCGAGCAAACAAGGATACATCACGAGTATTCTCATGATACTCCACCTCATGATACAATACTTCATGCAAGCATATAAAATAATTTGTTACTTCAATGGAAAATAAAATTATTTTAGAGAGTATTAATATCGTATGGTAGTGATATTACCATACGATATTACATTTACATACTCATTACATACTCACCATTTACGCTATTACATACTCACCATAGTGAGTATGGTAATATCGGGTGCAAACCAAGATATTACCATACCACACATGTTTGAGGTGATGTTGAAAAAAGATAACTACATATTTTTTTAAAAATTTTTAATTGGAAATATTTATATGTGTAATTTTCCTTAAAACATTATGGAATTTTATCAAACTCAAAAATGTCAATTAATAAAAAATAAAGATCAAAGACCAGTTTTGAAATGGAAAATAATATTTCTAGGTTTCTGCAGTATGTACTCCTGACGTTCTTTCTAGTTCAAAATCAATCAATCACTTTCGAAGACTGGCTAAAAATAATTTATAAGCACTCACCCGATAATATCTTACTTTAATAAATAAACTAAATGACTAAACACACGTTTTCTAAAAATTACTAAAGTAAATCAAATAGTTGCAGTACAAGGGGAATATCGGAGGACCAAGATCCAGTAAAAGACGACTGGTCATGTCAATGGTAAAATCCATTATTCTTATCGGCTCAGAAATCTGGCCATGGGGAAAAAAAGTATTGACTGCGTCGCAAATACTTACAAAAAACTCAAAACATTTGATACATATTTACAAAACAAGAGGTGGTAGCACTCGGCCTACTAAATATCTTTGCCAACTTTTTCATCAAAGAAGTCCTTGATGGAGTAAAAGGGTCTTTCAAGCAGCCATTTTGGCCCTCTTAAATGGTATCAACAGGAGTATGAATGATGTCATGCAGGAGTGTATGACATTACTTATCAACAGTACTCGCCGCCCAGAGCAAGGCTGCGGTCAGGATCATTGTGCGGATCGCACTGTTTCTGGATCGGCAGTCTTGGTTGTCACCGGGAGCTTATCTTCGATCTTATTGTTGAGGGGCAGGACATCTTTCATCGCTTCTCAGAACTTTGCGAATAGCAGGAACAGTTGCAAGAAAAGAAACCATGCAGGCTTGGCATCCATTAAATTACGAAGTTGATGTTGTGAAAATGGGTAGAGGGTGCACAGAGTGATTAACTACTTCCTTTGTCCGTTCTGACGGGTCAA
This sequence comes from Neoaliturus tenellus, assembly GCA_030545055.2. Taxonomy (NCBI): domain Eukaryota; kingdom Metazoa; phylum Arthropoda; class Insecta; order Hemiptera; family Cicadellidae; genus Neoaliturus; species Neoaliturus tenellus. The sequence goes on along the minus strand of CM061532.1, from coordinate 14,471,555 downwards.
AACTTACTTTGTAAGAAGTATCCTCAGCGGATGGGGAAGATAGTATAAATCCGGGGTGGGGACTGCTCGGGAAAAGAGGATGATGTTTATCACTCCTTTGAGTGCCGTCGTTTCACTAAAGATCTAAGGGGGCTCATTTATGCAGTGGGGTGGGCGATGCCATATTGAAGTTGTGGATAAAAATTGAAGATCAGTGAAGGGCATTTATCATCCTTGTATTTTGTGTGAAGCGAGAGAAGATTGACTCGGTTGTCTCTAAAGCTACCGATTCGAAATGTAGTAACCCGCCAGGGTTTTTAAACGGGGATCAGCCATCAAGTTGTTCGAAAGTATTTCAACCAGTATCTAGCTGCCAATAAGAGGTTCAAAGGACATTCTATTTTAATTTATGATAAAAACGAGTAAAAAGTTGCAAAAAAGTTTGCAAAAAGTTGCAATGTAACTTAAACAGTGTCAAAATATTGGGTGATGATTATTTTTGCATTCAACTGTGAGTCGTATAAAAAATACTAAAAACGGCTTACTGTATAATGAACAAAGTTATTTTCTCAAGTAGTGTGATAAAATTAGAAGATACAGAAGACTGACCTGAACGAGTTCGCCGTGTGAGTGGCCGTTGGCAGTAAAGGTGAGATGGCAGAGAAACGGCAGCCGTCCCTCCTGCGGCTTGTGTAGCGACAGCTGGTACGTCTTGCCCACGTCACCGTAGTAGGTCCGGTTACACACTGCAACACAACACAACACAACCGTCACTCTTATATCATAAGGAACGGCAGCCGTCCCTCCTGCGGCTTGTGTAGCGACAGCTGATACGTCTTGCCCACGTCACCGTAGTAGGTCCGGTTACACACTGCAACACAACACAACACAACCGTCACTCTTATATCATAAGGAACGGCAGCCGTCCCTCCTGCGGCTTGTGTAGCGACAGCTGGTACGTCTTGCCCACGTCACCGTAGTAGGTCCGGTTACACACTGCAACACAACACAACACAACCGTCACTCTTATATCATAAGGAACGGCAGCCGTCCCTCCTGCGGCTTGTGTAGCGACAGCTGGTATGTCTTGCCCACGTCACCGTAGTAGGTCCGGTTACACACTGCAACACAACACAACACAACCGTCACACTTATATCATAAGGAACGGCAGCCGTCCCTCCTGCCGTGTCGTGTCGTTTCGTCCAGTGTCGTTTCGGACAAGTGTCGTTTCGTACAAATTCCACGAACATATGGTGAGGGGTAACTCTCTACCTGACAACTAGTGTCGTTTCGTCCAATAATCCTATACTATCGTTTACTTGGCAGGTCTACAAAAACTAATTGAAACTTTGCCTCGCTGGATTGAGGGCTTTAGGATATGTCGATCACTTATAGTTACAAAATAATTAGTTACAAGTAAAGCGTGTTCATTATTTTAATTTATAAAAAATTCTTACGAGTATTATAGTTGGCAGCCTATATTCTACGCAATTATTAGCTAGTTCACATACGTAAAACTATTCTTCGTGATTGAAACAGGGGCTGTCGAATCGGAATGTAATGGAATCCTTGCACACTTAGCTTTTCGCCTTCCCAAAAGACTTCAAGAATTAGGTGGTTAAAATAAGTAAAACTATTTGTCCATAATTCAAAACCAGGGCTAGGCGGTCAGGAATTCCCAATGGTGACCAGAGGCTGTCGAGTCGAAATTTAACTGCTCAGATCAGCCAACCATACCGAGTGTAATGGGGTTACCGGGTGAGGTTACATATTGAATAATGTAATTTTTAACTTATTATTAATTCAAATTAACTTCGGAGAAGTTTGTTTCTGTCAAGTCCAATACGGCTGTCAAAACTGGGAGAAAAGTAATCTTCTTGTCGGTGCTCCTTTTCTAGGCTCCATGATGTAGTTCAACTACTGCTGTTGTAATGTTTCACACGAAGGTTTGTAGAATATGAAGCCTGTGTTGCGTTCCTTATCCCTTGTCAAGTTTTCTGCTGTACGAAACGACACTAACTAATGTGTTTAATCAACTGTAAAAAAGAGCTGGCCGAAACAACACTCTTTTTTATGAAAAATAGGCGTTGGACGAAACGACACTGGACGAAACGACACTACACCCCTCCTGCGGCTTGTGTAGCGACAGCTGGTATGTCTTGCCCACGTCGCCGTAGTAGGTCCGGTTACACACTGCAACACAACACAACACAACACAACCGTCACTCTTATATCATAAGGAACGGCAGCCGTCCCTCCTGCGGCTTGTGTAGCGACAGCTGGTACGTCTTGCCCACATCGCCGTAGTAGGTCCGGTTACACACTGCAACACAACACAACACAACCGTCACACTTATATCATAAGGAACGGCAGCCGTCCCTCCTGCGGCTTGTGTAGCGACAGCTAGTACGTCTTGCCCACGTCGCCGTAGTAGGTCCGGTTACACACTGCAACACAACACAACACAACACAACCGTCACTCTTATATCATAAGGAACGGCAGCCGTCCCTCCTGCGGCTTGTGTAGCGACAGCTGGTATGTCTTGCCCACGTCACCGTAGTAGGTCCGGTTACACACTGCAACACAACACAACACAACCGTCACACTTATATCATAAGGAACGGCAGCCGTCCCTCCTGCGGCTTGTGTAGCGACAGCTGGTACGTCTTGCCCACGTCACCGTAGTAGGTCCGGTTACACACTGCAACACAACACAACACAACCGTCACACTTATATCATAAGGAACGGCAGCCGTCCCTCCTGCGGCTTGTGTAGCGACAGCTGGTATGTCTTGCCCACGTCACCGTAGTAGGTCCGGTTACACACTGCAACACAACACAACACAACCGTCACACTTATATCATAAGGAACGGCAGCCGTCCCTCCTGCGGCTTGTGTAGCGACAGCTGGTATGTCTTGCCCACGTCACCGTAGTAGGTCCGGTTACACACTGCAACACAACACAACACAACCGTCACACTTATATCATAAGGAACGGCAGCCGTCCCTCCTGCGGCTTGTGTAGCGACAGCTGGTATGTCTTGCCCACGTCGTCGTAGTAGGTCCGGTTACACACTGCAACACAACACAACACAACACAACCGTCACTCTTATATCATAAGGAACGGCAGCCGTCCCTCCTGCGGCTTGTGTAGCGACAGCTGGTATGTCTTGCCCACGTCGCCGTAGTAGGTCCGGTTACACACTGCAACACAACACAACACAACACAACCGTCACACTTATATCATAAGGAACGGCAGCCGTCCCTCCTGCGGCTCGTGTAGCGACAGCTGGTATGTCTTGCCCACGTCGCCGTAGTAGGTCCGGTTACACACTGCAACACAACACAACACAACACAACCGTCACACTTATATCATAAGGAACGGCAGCCGTCCCTCCTGCGGCTTGTGTAGCGACAGCTGGTACGTCTTGCCCACATCGCCGTAGTAGGTCCGGTTACACACTGCAACACAACACAACACAACACAACCGTCACACTTATATCATAAGGAACGGCAGCCGTCCCTCCTGCGGCTTGTGTAGCGACAGCTGGTACGTCTTGCCCACATCGCCGTAGTAGGTCCGGTTACACACTGCAACACAACACAACACAACACAACCGTCACACTTATATCATAAGGAACGGCAGCCGTCCCTCCTGCGGCTTGTGTAGCGACAGCTGGTATGTCTTGCCCACGTCGCCGTAGTAGGTCCGGTTACACACTGCAACACAACACAACACAACACAACCGTCACTCTTATATCATAAGGAACGGCAGCCGTTCCTCCTGCGGCTTGTGTAGCGACAGCTAGTACGTCTTGCCCACATCGCCGTAGTAGGTCCGGTTACACACTGCAACACAACACAACACAACCGTCACACTTATATCATAAGGAACGGCAGCCGTCCCTCCTGCGGCTTGTGTAGCGACAGCTAGTACGTCTTGCCCACGTCGCCGTAGTAGGTCCGGTTACACACTGCAACACAACACAACACAACACAACCGTCACTCTTATATCATAAGGAACGGCAGCCGTCCCTCCTGCGGCTTGTGTAGCGACAGCTAGTACGTCTTGCCCACATCACCGTAGTAGGTCCGGTTACACACTGCAACACAACACAACACAACACAACCGTCACTCTTATATCATAAGGAACGGCAGCCGTCCCTCCTGCGGCTTGTGTAGCGACAGCTGGTACGTCTTGCCCACGTCACCGTAGTAGGTCCGGTTACACACTGCAACACAACACAACACAACCGTCACACTTATATCATAAGGAACGGCAGCCGTCCCTCCTGCGGCTTGTGTAGCGACAGCTGGTATGTCTTGCCCACGTCACCGTAGTAGGTCCGGTTACACACTGCAACACAACACAACACAACCGTCACACTTATATCATAAGGAACGGCAGCCGTCCCTCCTGCGGCTTGTGTAGCGACAGCTGGTACGTCTTACCCACGTCACCGTAGTAGGTCCGGTTACACACTGCAACACAACACAACACAACCGTCACACTTATATCATAAGGAACGGCAGCCGTCCCTCCTGCGGCTTGTGTAGTGACAGCTGGTATGTCTTGCCCACGTCACCGTAGTAGATCCGGTTACACACTGCAACACAACACAACACAACACAACCGTCACTCTTATATCATAAGGAACGGCAGCCGTCCCTCCTGCGGCTTGTGTAGCGACAGCTAGTACGTCTTGCCCACGTCGCCGTAGTAGGTCCGGTTACACACTGCAACACAACACAACACAACACAACCGTCACTCTTATATCATAAGGAACGGCAGCCGTCCCTCCTGCGGCTTGTGTAGCGACAGCTAGTACGTCTTGCCCACATCACCGTAGTAGGTCCGGTTACACACTGCAACACAACACAACACAACACAACCGTCACTCTTATATCATAAGGAACGGCAGCCGTCCCTCCTGCGGCTTGTGTAGCGACAGCTGGTACGTCTTGCCCACGTCACCGTAGTAGGTCCGGTTACACACTGCAACACAACACAACACAACCGTCACACTTATATCATAAGGAACGGCAGCCGTCCCTCCTGCGGCTTGTGTAGCGACAGCTGGTATGTCTTGCCCACGTCACCGTAGTAGGTCCGGTTACACACTGCAACACAACACAACACAACCGTCACACTTATATCATAAGGAACGGCAGCCGTCCCTCCTGCGGCTTGTGTAGCGACAGCTGGTACGTCTTACCCACGTCACCGTAGTAGGTCCGGTTACACACTGCAACACAACACAACACAACCGTCACACTTATATCATAAGGAACGGCAGCCGTCCCTCCTGCGGCTTGTGTAGTGACAGCTGGTATGTCTTGCCCACGTCACCGTAGTAGATCCGGTTACACACTGCAACACAACACAACACAACACAACCGTCACTCTTATATCATAAGGAACGGCAGCCGTCCCTCCTGCGGCTTGTGTAGCGACAGCTAGTACGTCTTGCCCACGTCGCCGTAGTAGGTCCGGTTACACACTGCAACACAACACAACACAACACAACCGTCACTCTTATATCATAAGGAACGGCAGCCGTCCCTCCTGCGGCTTGTGTAGCGACAGCTAGTACGTCTTGCCCACATCACCGTAGTAGGTCCGGTTACACACTGCAACACAACACAACACAACACAACCGTCACTCTTATATCATAAGGAACGGCAGCCGTCCCTCCTGCGGCTTGTGTAGCGACAGCTAGTACGTCTTGCCCACATCACCGTAGTAGGTCCGGTTACACACTGCAACACAACACAACACAACCGTCACACTTATATCATAAGGAACGGCAGCCGTCCCTCCTGCGGCTTGTGTAGCGACAGCTGGTACGTCTTGCCCACGTCACCGTAGTAGGTCCGGTTACACACTGCAACACAACACAACACAACCGTCACACTTATATCATAAGGAACGGCAGCCGTCCCTCCTGCGGCTTGTGTAGCGACAGCTGGTATGTCTTGCCCACGTCACCGTAGTAGGTCCGGTTACACACTGCAACACAACACAACACAACCGTCACACTTATATCATAAGGAACGGCAGCCGTCCCTCCTGCGGCTTGTGTAGCGACAGCTGGTATGTCTTGCCCACGTCGCCGTAGTAGGTCCGGTTACACACTGCAACACAACACAACACAACCGTCACACTTATATCATAAGGAACGGCAGCCGTCCCTCCTGCGGCTTGTGTAGCGACAGCTGGTACGTCTTGCCCACGTCACCGTAGTAGGTCCGGTTACACACTGCAACACAACACAACACAACCGTCACACTTATATCATAAGGAACGGCAGCCGTCCCTCCTGCGGCTTGTGTAGCGACAGCTGGTATGTCTTGCCCACGTCACCGTAGTAGGTCCGGTTACACACTGCAACACAACACAACACAACCGTCACACTTATATCATAAGGAACGGCAGCCGTCCCTCCTGCGGCTTGTGTAGCGACAGCTGGTATGTCTTGCCCACGTCGTCGTAGTAGGTCCGGTTACACACTGCAACACAACACAACACAACACAACCGTCACTCTTATATCATAAGGAACGGCAGCCGTCCCTCCTGCGGCTTGTGTAGCGACAGCTGGTATGTCTTGCCCACGTCGCCGTAGTAGGTCCGGTTACACACTGCAACACAACACAACACAACACAACCGTCACACTTATATCATAAGGAACGGCAGCCGTCCCTCCTGCGGCTCGTGTAGCGACAGCTGGTATGTCTTGCCCACGTCGCCGTAGTAGGTCCGGTTACACACTGCAACACAACACAACACAACACAACCGTCACACTTATATCATAAGGAACGGCAGCCGTCCCTCCTGCGGCTTGTGTAGCGACAGCTGGTACGTCTTGCCCACATCGCCGTAGTAGGTCCGGTTACACACTGCAACACAACACAACACAACACAACCGTCACACTTATATCATAAGGAACGGCAGCCGTCCCTCCTGCGGCTTGTGTAGCGACAGCTGGTACGTCTTGCCCACATCGCCGTAGTAGGTCCGGTTACACACTGCAACACAACACAACACAACACAACCGTCACACTTATATCATAAGGAACGGCAGCCGTCCCTCCTGCGGCTTGTGTAGCGACAGCTGGTATGTCTTGCCCACGTCGCCGTAGTAGGTCCGGTTACACACTGCAACACAACACAACACAACACAACCGTCACTCTTATATCATAAGGAACGGCAGCCGTTCCTCCTGCGGCTTGTGTAGCGACAGCTAGTACGTCTTGCCCACATCGCCGTAGTAGGTCCGGTTACACACTGCAACACAACACAACACAACCGTCACACTTATATCATAAGGAACGGCAGCCGTCCCTCCTGCGGCTTGTGTAGCGACAGCTAGTACGTCTTGCCCACGTCGCCGTAGTAGGTCCGGTTACACACTGCAACACAACACAACACAACACAACCGTCACTCTTATATCATAAGGAACGGCAGCCGTCCCTCCTGCGGCTTGTGTAGCGACAGCTAGTACGTCTTGCCCACATCACCGTAGTAGGTCCGGTTACACACTGCAACACAACACAACACAACACAACCGTCACTCTTATATCATAAGGAACGGCAGCCGTCCCTCCTGCGGCTTGTGTAGCGACAGCTGGTACGTCTTGCCCACGTCACCGTAGTAGGTCCGGTTACACACTGCAACACAACACAACACAACCGTCACACTTATATCATAAGGAACGGCAGCCGTCCCTCCTGCGGCTTGTGTAGCGACAGCTGGTATGTCTTGCCCACGTCACCGTAGTAGGTCCGGTTACACACTGCAACACAACACAACACAACCGTCACACTTATATCATAAGGAACGGCAGCCGTCCCTCCTGCGGCTTGTGTAGCGACAGCTGGTACGTCTTACCCACGTCACCGTAGTAGGTCCGGTTACACACTGCAACACAACACAACACAACCGTCACACTTATATCATAAGGAACGGCAGCCGTCCCTCCTGCGGCTTGTGTAGTGACAGCTGGTATGTCTTGCCCACGTCACCGTAGTAGATCCGGTTACACACTGCAACACAACACAACACAACACAACCGTCACTCTTATATCATAAGGAACGGCAGCCGTCCCTCCTGCGGCTTGTGTAGCGACAGCTAGTACGTCTTGCCCACGTCGCCGTAGTAGGTCCGGTTACACACTGCAACACAACACAACACAACACAACCGTCACTCTTATATCATAAGGAACGGCAGCCGTCCCTCCTGCGGCTTGTGTAGCGACAGCTAGTACGTCTTGCCCACATCACCGTAGTAGGTCCGGTTACACACTGCAACACAACACAACACAACACAACCGTCACTCTTATATCATAAGGAACGGCAGCCGTCCCTCCTGCGGCTTGTGTAGCGACAGCTGGTACGTCTTGCCCACGTCACCGTAGTAGGTCCGGTTACACACTGCAACACAACACAACACAACCGTCACACTTATATCATAAGGAACGGCAGCCGTCCCTCCTGCGGCTTGTGTAGCGACAGCTGGTATGTCTTGCCCACGTCACCGTAGTAGGTCCGGTTACACACTGCAACACAACACAACACAACCGTCACACTTATATCATAAGGAACGGCAGCCGTCCCTCCTGCGGCTTGTGTAGCGACAGCTGGTACGTCTTACCCACGTCACCGTAGTAGGTCCGGTTACACACTGCAACACAACACAACACAACCGTCACACTTATATCATAAGGAACGGCAGCCGTCCCTCCTGCGGCTTGTGTAGTGACAGCTGGTATGTCTTGCCCACGTCACCGTAGTAGATCCGGTTACACACTGCAACACAACACAACACAACACAACCGTCACTCTTATATCATAAGGAACGGCAGCCGTCCCTCCTGCGGCTTGTGTAGCGACAGCTAGTACGTCTTGCCCACGTCGCCGTAGTAGGTCCGGTTACACACTGCAACACAACACAACACAACACAACCGTCACTCTTATATCATAAGGAACGGCAGCCGTCCCTCCTGCGGCTTGTGTAGCGACAGCTAGTACGTCTTGCCCACATCACCGTAGTAGGTCCGGTTACACACTGCAACACAACACAACACAACACAACCGTCACTCTTATATCATAAGGAACGGCAGCCGTCCCTCCTGCGGCTTGTGTAGCGACAGCTAGTACGTCTTGCCCACATCACCGTAGTAGGTCCGGTTACACACTGCAACACAACACAACACAACCGTCACACTTATATCATAAGGAACGGCAGCCGTCCCTCCTGCGGCTTGTGTAGCGACAGCTGGTACGTCTTGCCCACGTCACCGTAGTAGGTCCGGTTACACACTGCAACACAACACAACACAACCGTCACACTTATATCATAAGGAACGGCAGCCGTCCCTCCTGCGGCTTGTGTAGCGACAGCTGGTATGTCTTGCCCACGTCACCGTAGTAGGTCCGGTTACACACTGCAACACAACACAACACAACCGTCACACTTATATCATAAGGAACGGCAGCCGTCCCTCCTGCGGCTTGTGTAGCGACAGCTGGTATGTCTTGCCCACGTCGCCGTAGTAGGTCCGGTTACACACTGCAACACAACACAACACAACCGTCACACTTATATCATAAGGAACGGCAGCCGTCCCTCCTGCGGCTTGTGTAGTGACAGCTGGTATGTCTTGCCCACGTCACCGTAGTAGGTCCGGTTACACACTGCAACACAACACAACACAACACAACCGTCACTCTTATATCATAAGGAACGGCAGCCGTTCCTCCTGCGGCTTGTGTAGCGACAGCTGGTACGTCTTGCCCACGTCACCGTAGTAGGTCCGGTTACACACTGCAACACAACACAACACAACACAACCGTCACTCTTATATCATAAGGAACGGCAGCCGTTCCTCCTGCGGCTTGTGTAGCGACAGCTGGTACGTCTTGCCCACGTCACCGTAGTAGGTCCGGTTACACACTGCAACACAACACAACACAACACAACCGTCACTCTTATATCATAAGGAACGGCAGCCGTTCCTCCTGCGGCTTGTGTAGCGACAGCTGGTACGTCTTGCCCACGTCACCGTAGTAGGTCCGGTTACACACTGCAACACAACACAACACAACACAACCGTCACTCTTATATCATAAGGAACGGCAGCCGTCCCTCCTGCGGCTTGTGTAGCGACAGCTGGTATGTCTTGCCCACGTCACCGTAGTAGGTCCGGTTACACACTGCAACACAACACAACACAACCGTCACACTTATATCATAAGGAACGGCAGCCGTCCCTCCTGCGGCTTGTGTAGCGACAGCTGGTATGTCTTGCCCACGTCGCCGTAGTAGGTCCGGTTACACACTGCAACACAACACAACACAACCGTCACACTTATATCATAAGGAACGGCAGCCGTCCCTCCTGCGGCTTGTGTAGTGACAGCTGGTATGTCTTGCCCACGTCACCGTAGTAGGTCCGGTTACACACTGCAACACAACACAACACAACACAACCGTCACTCTTATATCATAAGGAACGGCAGCCGTTCCTCCTGCGGCTTGTGTAGCGACAGCTGGTACGTCTTGCCCACGTCACCGTAGTAGGTCCGGTTACACACTGCAACACAACACAACACAACCGTCACACTTATATCATAAGGAACGGCAGCCGTTCCTCCTGCGGCTTGTGTAGCGACAGCTGGTACGTCTTGCCCACGTCACCGTAGTAGGTCCGGTTACACACTGCAACACAACACAACACAACCGTCACACTTATATCATAAGGAACGGCAGCCGTCCCTCCTGCGGCTTGTGTAGCGACAGCTGATACGTCTTGCCCACGTCACCGTAGTAGGTCCGGTTACACACTGCAACACAACACAACACAACGTAACACAGTTATGTTACTGCTGACAAACATAATTTTCGATCGGTTGAGTCGGGTTGATTATAATCAAGCAGGTTGACAAGCAGAACTAAGCGTAGCATTTTTGATGATGAAATGTGGTAGTCCAAATAGCATGTTCGATTTCGAGTACCAAGTACACTAGTATTTTTAAGTCCACCCCTTTCACTAAACATCTCACAATGAAAAATCTACAAATTCAAGTGTATGTACTATATGCGTAATATTTAATGTACTAAATATTTAAACATTTTTTTACCCGATAATCAATGAATATGAACTAAATTAATTTTAAATAGGTCTTTTTTGGACGAAATAAATGAAGCTCTAGCCATTTTATTGCTACAAGCTCACATCAATACCGTTTTGGCAAAAGTAATGTGGTAGTTTGAACTCTGGATTTGGACTCTTGCCTACGGAAATAAAATTAATTTCCCCTCTTTTAAACACTTCTCTTATGATCATCAGAATTATTTTATTCCAAACGTTGCAAAAAGTACACAAGGAATCATGGATTTGTAAAAGGAATAAAATTTAATAATAGTTTGGAAAATAAACTACTTTAATAGTAAATGCTTTTTAAATTTAACATATTTCCAACATTAGTTTTGCAAATAAAAACTAAACAATTATTTGACATTGGCTACACATTTACGTAAATATACTTCGCAAGAATAATGAAAACATTACTAGAACGAACGAGGCCATCAAAGTTTTCAAAAACACGAACGTACAAAACATATTAAGACTCGACACTCGACACGGCCGGCTCTAGTGCTGCGCGCACTAGTGCTGGATCGTCATGGATCGTCCATGGTCTTCTGCCCCAAATGTGTTCGTAGATTTATGTTCTAAAACCTGGATGAAAATAATATTTGATGTTCATTTCCCCACATATCGTTAAATAGAATTTGTAATTCATTGAAAAATAATAGCCCAGTCAAAATAATTTTGTGTCGGAAGCAATTCCGGAGGGTCTAAATGTTTGATAGACTATGATAAGGTATGAATTTCTTCGAAATTACCAGAAAAATACGCCTTGAGCTTTCTGCCCTACGCCCCTTTAAAATTAAAGTTGTATCATGTCAGAAAATCAACTAAATTTTTTTATTAATAGAAAAGGAATCGAAGTGGCGATGCTTTGATTCTGTTCCCGACATAATTTGCAAAAAATTTTCATTTCCACTTATTAAAAAAAACTTACAATTTTTTGCGAATTCGACATAAAAAACTTTTTTGCTTCTTTGTATGATTGAAAAAGATTTCTTTGCAGCTATTTTGTTTGACGTTTAAACATAAAAACCGTAAGATTGAAGTTTGGAGGGAATTATCTTAGATTTACTAATATTATAATATGGCTATGTATAACTTGAGAAGAACGAGTAAAAATTTTATTTTATTTTATGGCGACATAGAAAACATTTAAATGAATTTTGTATGATTCCACAAGAGAAAATACCATTCCTTAGAGCACCATTCATATTGAGGCAATTCATTGGTACTTCATTTTTAGGGACCATGTGAGTTTTTAGCCCGGATGGGGAACGGCCCACTAGAAGTCACAAGAAAATCTTAAATGTAAGCATAGGATAATATGTACCTCATATCAAAGGTCTTACTTATCAGAGTACAATTCCTCAAACCCGACCTCATAACATTTCAACATAGAAATGGAGAACATAGAAATGGTTCTTCCCTGTCCCGTATCAACTGCTTAACATTAAAGAGCTATTAATGTTTCTATGGATCGAACAGGCAACCTTTTGATTCAACAGCTAAGTGGTTAACTACTTATCCATCTTAACAGCATAGGTGATTGGTAATTTCAATATAAAACTTTTTGCAAAGAAAAATTAAAAAGCTGGAAAAATATGATTAGAGTTTTTTTTCAATGAGAAATCATGATGTGGGTTACATACGGATAAAGTCTTCTAGTGACTATGTTATGTGAAATATAATTAAAAATCCATTTTGTTAAAACCCACTAGATGTAGCCAAAGTGGTCTTCTGTTTGATTTTTATATGCTAATGAGGGAGGGGGGAAGCAAAAACAAAACTCTTCATATACGTAAACAATCATTTAATACACCCCGTCACAGCAGACCTGCGTACTCAGCGAATTTCCAATGGAATTTTGGTATATTTTCTATTTTCCCATAAAATCCCATAAAATTCCCATAGGGATGAGAATATGTAGGTTTGCCGCCATATGGGTTTTGTCGGTAAATATAAGTTAAACCCTACCTAGTGATTGTACATACCAAATTTTATAAGGCTATGGTGTTCTTTTTATTTTCCCCATAAACCCTATATTTAGGGGTGAGTACGTAGGTTTGCCGCCATATGGGTTTTCTAAGCAAATATAAGTTAAACGCTTCATAATGAATGTACACACCAAATTTTATCAAGATATGTCAATAAATAAGCAAGCTAGAAGGTTTTGTTAATTTCCCATAAGAATAACATGGAAAACATACTTTTTCGATTTTCTCCATAACCATTTAAGGTAGGTAAAAAATTCAAAATACTAAATTGTTTGTTTTTTTAAGCTCTTTTAAATGGTTTAAGTTAACATTGTTGAATTTTCAAAATAAAAGTAAAAAAAGCCAAAAACCCATTTTTAACCCTTTTGAAACCCCATAAAACCCCATTCCCATGGTCCGATCATTCTGGTTCGCGAACTCAACCTAGTAGACGCTGGCTTACACCCCTGTACCAAATTTCATCAAAATTGGAGGTTCCGTTCAAAAGCTATCGTGTTCACGGACACATAGATCATACATATATATCAATGTTGACATAACATTGATATACATGATATACATGACATGATATACATATATATCAATTTGAACGAACGGTGTTTTTGGCTCCTAGGGACCTCAAAACGAAAAAGAATCATGGTCCCGGGCTTAGGTCTTACCGTGACTACTACCGTAATAGCGTATTCCCTATAGGGAAATTCGCTAATATTCCCTATAGGGAAATTCGCTAATATTCCCTCTAGGGAAATTCGCTAAAAGTAAGAAAAATGTTATGACTTTTGTTAAACGAGTTTATTGTTAAACAAACTTCTAGTTATTCATAATTTAAACTTATAAAAAAATAAATATTTATAATTATATTTTCTAATTTTCCCAGTAATATTATTCGATGGAGAGAAGTTTGTGTTCGCTTCAACAACTCCAGAGGTGATTAGCTCCTTCGGTGGTTGCAGCTCGGAGAAACTCTAAAGTCATTTGCATGGTCTTAATACCTCAAAACGTGATGAGCTGATTTACATATACTGTAATGCAATAGATGAAAGACAAACTGAAGTGACTGTGGCTTGCAATAGAAATATCTCTCGTTAGCCCGATGACAAAATAGTACAAGGTAGTTGTGCTCCAACCTTGAAAAACATTTTACTTTGCCCTGGATCGAAATGGTAATCTCAGATTATTATTAGGACGCTCTAAATTCTCCACTACCAGCATTAAATGCACTTTCATAATCCTTATAAAAAATAATATAGAAAAACCACTTATATGACAATGTATGCTGAATTTCTTAAGTTGATTAGTTGGATCTTGTGTACATTCAAAAGTAAACCGATAGATTAGAGTATTTTTCGTCTTCAACAAACTTCTGGACAGTAGTTAAAATTTAATTTTTTAGTTTAGGGAAAAGAGTTGTAATTTCCGATAAAATCGCAGACAAGAAAAACGTTCAAACAAGAAATTCTAATGATTGAGAATAAATCGACCAAGCCACTTACCCCAATCGCAGTAGATTCTACTGGGTGCAGCAAAAAGATCTGACTGTTTTAAAATTAAAATAACTTAAACATTTAAAGTGATAAACAGGGTTTTCATATGTCAGATTGTGCACTGGGCATTCATACACATTACTTAATAAGATCTGATTTATTCAATTTAAGATTTGAAGATGACGTCTTTCAAATGATGTCTTCTTGCTCCATGCATTGTTCCAATTTTTCACTGAAGCTGTCAAACACTTTGCCTTACGGCAAAGCAGCTTGAACTGTAAATTTACTTTATGTTGTCACCCAGATTGCCAGGTTACTTCTAGTTGCTTGATTACTATAAATCATTCCAGTGTTTCCAGTCCTAGGTCATTACTTGATTTTTCAAAACAGATCCAAGAGCACTTCACGTTTTTTAAAAAGGGAGCAAATTTTCTTCTGCGTCCTTTTTCAATTTATTGTCTTAACCCTTAGCTTTTTCCATAATTTTACGCAAATAAGACAAGTGGTATTTATGTGTGGAAAACATGCAGAAAACTTCTTATATACTACTACTTCACTTATTAAAACATTTTAATTTCTTTTATTATGAATATTTAAATTGGGCGGGTCTTGTCTTGAGGTGTTAAGTAAATGCCATGCAAATGAAGGCAAGTTTCGCTGCGGCTGTGGGTTCCCGACGAGGAGCAAGCAGACGTAATTGCACTTGGATTCTCCCACCTCCACTCAGAGTTTACCATGTGATAGGCAAAGGGGGTAGAGTTGGGGAAGATTGCTTAGTAGGCGAATAAATTTATTTCATGAGATTCAGAAATTGTTTACCAAAACGTTTTATCTACCAATGTGTTTGAATTTGATGTAATCGAAACTGTTCTATGACTTTTGGTGATTCGAGCTCAAATTAATTAGTTTGTGCCATATTATTAATGTGAAAAATCAGAGTAAAATATTTGTATGTATACTCACTTAAAATGTTACTAGGGTTTTTTTACTTCTATACTAAATATTAGGCACATTTTTAGAAAGTCTTTACCGTCAACAGAGATGTGAGTTTTGAATTTAAAGTTTTATTAGTTTTAAAATCATAAAAATTAAATTAGTATGTACCTAAGTCCGAGCATTTGCTTGGTAAACTTAAACGATATCAGTCAACCTTTCATGAGATATGTAGAACACAAAATGGTTTGTTTATTTCCACGAAAATATAATTTGATCCTCCCATTTGCCTTTCAGAATGTTTCAATACAGGCCTAAAGGTGCTGCAGTATAAATTTTTGAATCACATGATAAAACTGTAACAATTTAATTATTTTACTTCTATGGTTAACAGATGATTTCATCACTAATTGTTTTCTTTTAATATTAAATTAATAAATTATTAAAATTGATAATAATTTATAATTTTGTTGTTTTTTCCTCCCACTTTACTTTTATTTTCTAAACAGTCACAAACACTATTAAGTATGATTTTAAAACTGATATATTGTTATAGTATTATTCAGTGATTATGTAACTGGCTACAATAGATAACTACATGTTTATCCATTTTCTCTCTTTATTTTCAATTGTCTAGTCTTTTTATCAGATATCTTAAAAAAATAAAAATAAATTAAAATCTAGCGTCCAAGAAGTTGTAATAACGACTTTAAAGTACTAATCAGTATTTTCAGATATAATTTATTTTGCCTAAAAAGCTCTACAAATTAACAGGTGGCAAATTTTATGTAATTTGATGTGTTTGACTTTGTTTGTAGAGACAACCAAAGAAATTGGGGAATTGTTATTCATTCGAATACATACAGAGTGGCCAAAAACAAAAATTTTTTAACATGGGATGTCTCTACTTATCCGGTTCTGTATACATTGTAAAAGATGTCCTTCGTGCACAAAGTGTGACTGATAATATTCTACATCAACTAATTAAAGTAAATAATCCAGTATGTCACAAAAATGAGGATTCAAAAGTTATATAATAAAAATAGCTTAAGATCCGTTCTTTTCAATGAACCATTCAAAAATAAAAATAAATTTTAGTAAACTGAAAAAATGGAGCACAAAATTCAATTGAAAAGACTGATGTACCTAGATGATGTGAGAACCAGGGGGACTAAGCCTCAGAAGTAAAAAATGTTCAGTCAATTAAATGACCGTCTAAGAGCAGAGTTTTCTCTCCCTTTAATTATTTTGAAAACGAGCCACCTCCATCATTCACTGCAGGCTGATTACAGAGCGCAAACACAGCAACGAACAGTTTCAAGTTAATTGTAGTTTAAATTACTAAAATGCTTGTAAATTAAAAACAAACATCTTTAGGTTTAGTAGTGAACATATTGATAATATCTTCTAACGATGACTTTTGTATTTCAAAACATCATTCGATTTTAATACAAGATTGTCTTCCCTATATATTTTAAAAGGCAGGAATCAAAATCGCATTATTATCTCTAAACATTAGCTAATTTTTCTTTGACATGCCTGTATTGCTCTACAGTATTATTTTCGTCGAATGTAGGTAAAGAGAGCTAAATGTATTAATGAAGAGCTTCCATCACATTAAGCTAACCTACATATGTACAAGATGTGTAGTAAATATGTGATTTTCCGCACGACTACGCAATTTTCTAAAAGAAATTCATAGTTTGTTTTAAATTCATTAATCAATTCGCTATCAGCTTATCCTCGATGTAAACGAGAATTTATGTTTAATACAAGAAACCTTAATAATATTTTGTAATTTTGAGAGAAACAAATACGAGTCTACTTATTATATTTTCATGGTTTTGGCAAAAGAAAAACTGAACTACATATTTAGAAATGTTTAAGACTAATCAAACTCTTCCTGAGATTGCATAAATTGTATCGTAAGTCGACATTAATCTTTTTGTTACAATGGAAAACACGTAGTGGTGTATAGAGCTCGCCTTTAAAACGAGAGTTTGCCGGTTCGATTTTGAGAAAAATTGGTAGTTTTTTGAAGGTATGAAACCAAAATCAGTTGTCTTTGTTCATTGGGTTATTATTTTTTTTTTATAAAAATGTGTAGGCCTAAATAGAAAAGAGAAATTTTCTGGTTCAAATAAACCTTGTTGTTTCAAATGAGATGGCGAAAGAACATTTTTAAGCTTTAATACCTTTCACCTGTATAAATCTAACCCATAAGATATCAAAGCTCTTTTAAGTAAAATCTTTATGATTATTTCATTGTTTGGAGGTTTTTTGATTGATTGAACATATACTATATCTTTGCTTAAATAAAACAAGAGAATAATGATATTGTAAATCCGTGTCTGCGTTGGCTGAACATTCGCGGTGAACTTGTTCGGTGAAAAAATCAACAAACATTTCAAACCAACAATTGCTGTCCATATGATCTACATTAGAAATAAATACCAACAAACAAACAAATGTTCGACAGAACACTGTTCGGCGATCATGTTAGGCCAGTGCGGACGCGGCTTAAACAATATCCTTGATTTGTACATATCTATGGAATTCTTTTCGAGAACTGAAATATTAGCAAACTCCAACTCTGATTTTATTAAAAAAAATTTTTTGGCTGAAAAATATTCTGCTCACTCTTGAATTGTTGAGCAAAATTGACGAGGACGAGTAGAAGGGAGTAAGCGGTAGCAAAACTCGGGTTGGTGACGAGCGACATGGCGTCAATGCGGGACCGAAGTGAGCGGTGCAATGTCTGGTAGGCCCCGAGCCGCGCCGAAGATTACGAAACACTCCACACAGAAACATGTACAGAACCGAATAATCATGTTAAACGATTATAATCTAATGAATTATTAATAAAGCTTTATTTGCTCATTAAATTTGAATTTTTCTAAACTTTGAAGGGGCCTCCCTTAGGGAAGTTGTTTATAAAAATTCCGGCTGGACTACGAGTTAGTGGTGACTGTTCAAGAGGTGGAGGGTTCGATTCCCAATATGGCTACTAAAACCTGATGAGTTTTGACCGAAGCGACCAATAGTGTAGTAAAGTTAAGCTAAAATATAGCTAGAAAAAAATCGACAGAGAAATTTGTGCTGATTTTTACTTTCTCCCCCTATACCATAGTATATGGAGAAAGTATTGTTTTCGTCAAAATTTTCAAATTTGAGTTGTTGGTGGATTTATCCATTTTGGTACCCCCTGAGTCCAAAAAGTGGTTTTCGGAGTGATGTCTGTGTGTGTGTGTGTGTGTGTGTGTGTGTGTGTGTGTGTGTGTGTGTGTGTGTGTGTGTGTGTGTGTGTGTGTGTGTGTGTGTGTGTGTGTGTGTGTGTGTGTGTGTGTGTGTGTGTGTGTGTGTGTGTGTGTGTGTGTGTGTGTGTGTGTGTGTGTGTCTGGACGTATACAGAGCTAGAGAATGCCCCTGTGGTCCGATTTTGGTGAAATTTGGTACGTAGGTCCAAACCCACAATAATTCCAGGCGTTTTTTCATTTTTTTGAATTTTTGATTTTTATGGGTGGTTTACCCCCAAAAACCCTCAAAAAACGTGAAAAATCTAAATTTCTCAAAAACGGCTCTAACGATTTTGATTAAAATTTTGTGAATTATTAAGATAAAATGCTGAATAAAATGACACCACCCGCATCTCTGAGGAAATGGGCGTTCAAAAGTTATACAGTAAAAAGTGTTTAAAATATCAATTTGATGGATTTTCAAATAGCTGTTATCTTGAGATAAATTTTCCTTATCACCATTAAATAAAGCTCAAAAAACTAGATAATTCAGTATTTTAAATTATTGCCCTACGTCAAGTGGTTGCGGAGAAAATTCAATTTATTGTTTAGTGGTAAACGCAGTACGTTGTTAAAAGTCACAGACGCGCGTAGGACCAAACGAGCGCTGCTCAGCTGGTAGCTATCCGACTGAGCCATCAAGACATTAAAGTTTGAAGCTTTTAACACCTTTTGTATTGTTGGGAGAAAGTATGTGTCAGTTATCTGATACCGTTTATTTTTTATGTCATCCCCTGACCTCCCACAGAAAAGTCCCCTGAAATCCCCAGTGGGAAACATGCCTACAAATAATTGAATGGCCCAGTTGGAGTCAGAAATAAATTTTTCGTTGATTAATAGATTTATGTATATCAAATTAAAGCTCTTAAGTAGTAGAATTTTATGCCGCAAACCGCATCTAAAAAAATTGCCCGAGTCAAAGATTGTATAGTCTGTCAAACTTTTGATAAAAATCAAATTTTTACCCAAAGGATTAAAAATATAATAATATTCCAAATACCTGGCCTTGTGTGTGCGGTTTGCGGCAAACGTTTGGTTTTACAATCCTTTGAAAATGCGGAAACCTTGATATATGCCTACCCTTGAAGCACCCTCAATATGGACGTCCTAAAGAGGAAGTTCTGAAAAATATTTACTAGTCCATAGCCATGCTATACATAATTTTAAAGGTCTTAAACCATACTTCAAAAGGGCAAATATGTCGGAAAGTATTGCATTTAAGAGTTTTGATAATATAATTTTATTCTAAATTTTGAATGTCTACCATTTATATCCCGACCGTTATATTGAGGTCGGCTTTACAGCATTGGATTCAAAATTTTAAGACCTTTAATTTGATATCTATTAACTTTCTGGGATTTATTTTAATTTAGTATGCTTGGTTAAAAACGTTATCGTAACTCCTTGTTAAATGCTGATGTAATTGGAAATATCGCGAGAACAAATTTTTAAATCCAGGGTCAACTAATGAAGGTGTAAAAGTGGTAGAAACAAACAAATAGACTGATCGAAAAGGAAATATAATAATTCTGATGGATATGGTTGCTTATTGTAAAGATAAAATAATAAACCAAATGTCGGCGATAAAAAAGATACAGAGGATATTAATATTCCTGGAATAAGAGGCATTTAAAAAATGTGTAACTTACGAAATAATTATATAAATTACAATCATAAAATAAAATGCATACCTCTTGGAAGTTTATTCCTGTACAGAACAAAAGTGATTTTTTAGGGCCGAAACGATTTTCGCTAGGTATGTATAATTAATGAGAACCTAATGAACAAAAGGTTTTAATTATTTTGGGTTCGTGGAGCTCGCTATCCTGTTGTTCACATGAGTCACTACCATACTGAATTGATTACATTGTTTTAAGTAGGATGAGATTGATTGTAATTAAGTACAGTATTATAGGTATTCAAATTTGATAATGTTTTAGTTAAATGTATGAAAAATCCATCACCAATTTCTGAATTATAAAAAAAATCTGCACCGGCTTAAATTATTGTTTCACTTTAATCTACTATATATTTGCCAAATACCACTCACTCATATATCAGGGAATCTCCAAAACCATGGGGTATAGAGGGTTGAAATTTTGCATGGACGTTCCACTTTGCTCAAAAATGCTCACTAAGAAACAGCTTTGCAAAATTCCTTCAGGTCTCCGCCCCACAGGACTTCAAAATTTCCATCTTATGGCCAATTTTTAATACAAATCAAAGCAACAACGAATCTGAAAAACTATGGGACCTAGAATGTTAAGATTTAGCATGGGTGTTCTTCTTTGCTCATAGGTGCTCACTAAGAAACGGTTTTGCAAAATTCCATCAGGGCTCTGCCACACATGACTTCAAAATTTCTATCTAATGCTATCCTTATGGCCAATTTTTTTTATACAAATCTAGGAAACAACGAATATAGAAAACTATAAGACCTACGATGTTGAAATTTGGCATGGACCTTCTGATTTGCTCATAGGTGTTCACTAAGAAACGGTTTTGCAAAATTCAATCGGGGCTCTGCCACACAGGACTTCAAAATTTCTATCTAATGCTATCCTTATGGCCAATTTTTTATACAAATCTAGGAAACAACGAATATAGAAAACTATAAGACCTACGATGTTGAAATTTGGCATGGACCTTCTGCTTTGCTCATAGGTGCTCACTAAGAAACGGTTTTGCAAAATTCCATCAGGGCTCCGTCACACAGGACTTCAACATTTGTAATGTTATTCTTATGGCCAATTTTTAATATGAATCTAGGAAAATCATATCTGAAAAACCATATGACCTAAGAGAATTATTTGGAAAATTTTCAATGGGAGATCCACTTCGCCCATCGGTGCTCACTAAGAAACGCATCTTCGGTGCTCTTGGAAAGCATCTTCAGCCCTCCGCCCCTAGGGTCTATTAAATTGGTCTAGGGCCAATGGGGTTGAAATTTGGCATGGACATTTCTCTTTTTTCAAAGGTATTCACTAAGAAACGGTTTTGCAAATATAGATTTTGAAGTCTTTTAGGGCTCCGCCCCACAGAACATCAAAATTACTCTATTACATCCATTGTTGAAATTTGACATTGACGTTCCTCTTTGCTCACAAGTATTCACTAAGAAACAGTTTTGCAAATATAAAGATTATTATTATATAGTTTTTGAAGTCCTTTAGGGCTCCGCCCCACTGGACTTCAAAATTACTCTAGGGCATACGAGGTTGAAATTTAACGTGGACGTTCCTTTTTACTCATATGTACTCACTAAGAAACGGTTTTACAAAATAAAGTCTTTGAAGTCCTTAAGGGCTCTGCCCCACTGGAATTCAAAATTACTATATAGAATACAGGGTTGAAATTTGACCTTTTTACTTGTTATGTTGCGTACTAAATAAAAAATGGTTTTGCAAATATAGTTTTTGAAGTCTTTTAGAGCCCCCTACGTAAAGGTCTATGGGGTTTGAAATTTGACATATTCGTTTCTCTTTGCTCATATGTGCTCATTAAGAATTTTTTTTTGCAAAATTCAATGCTCTGCTTACACAATTATTAAGAAAGAAGATTTCGTTGTCTTTAAAGAGATATTATTACATGTAAAATGAATTTAATCACGGGCGAAGCCATGACGGGCAACAGCTAGTAATAAATAGTCATATACAGGGTGAGTTTCTTAAAGTGATCCAATAGCTAACTTTTTTATTTTAAATTTGACAGTATACTTCTTATGGGGGACCCCCTTTACTTTTTTATTCTGGTTTTAGAGATGTATTTCACTTCTCAAAAATTCCCGCCATTTTTCCAATATGGCGGCCAACTTTAAAATTTCTTATGGAACACCCTACATTTTATGGTGTTTTTGAAATTTCCATGTTATTTTAAGACTTTTTTATTCTTTGTCATTTTTCTCTAAACCTAACGGTTAGGGAGCTAGAGGCAATTGAAGTTCATTTTTAGTTCCATAAGAATAACATGGGGCAAACTTTATCTGCCCATATCTCCGAAACCATTGATAAAAATAAAAAATACTCAAGAATAAAAATGTCTTAAATTTATGTTTTAAAAACATTTTTTCATAATAACAAAAACTTTTTTTGCAAATTTTATATTTTGTCCGCCATATTGGAATGAAGTTAATTTATGCGTAAATGATCATTTTTATTAGTGAAATGTTCTTAAAACATCAATTTAAGACATTTTTATTCTTGAGTATTTTTTATTTTTATCAATGGTTTCGGAGATATGGGCAGATAAAGTTTGCCCCATGTTATTCTTATGGAACTAAAAATGAACTTCAATTGCCTCTAGCTTCCTAACCGTTAGGTTTAGAGAAAAATGACAAAGAATAAAAAGTCTTAAAATAACATGGAAATTTCAAAAACACCATAAAATGTAGGGTGTTCCATAAGAAATTTTAAAGTTGGCCGCCATATTGGAAAAATGGCGGGAATTTTTGAGAAGTGAAATACATCTCTGAAACCAGAATAAAAAAGTAAAGGGGGTCCCCCATAAGAAGTATACTGTCAAATTTAAAATAAAAAAGTTAGCTATTGGATCACTTTAAGAAACTCACCCTGTATAAACATTTCACAATACGATGATGTATAAAGATGATGACGAATACAAATTTCAAAAATACTCGTATATGTGTATTAATTTAATATTTATATAATTTCACAATATGTTTTGGGTGGATCTTCAGTAAGAAGTAAAATTTTTTTCAGTATACATAATATAGTATACATAATAAATGAACATTTGCAGTTTATTTTCATTAATGCGAGTTTTGAGAGGATTTCTAAGTCTTAAACATCTACAATAAGAATGACAAAGAGAAACTTTGGCATCTCCTTAATATAAAAGTTGGCAATTGCTTTAGAGGCCAGCAATAAGGGTTCGAATGGTTTATATTATTAAAAGTTTAGAGGAGTAAAACTCAGGGAAGACTTGTCAGTGGAGATAAAGATCTCCCTCCCTTCAACTTTTAAATCAGAGAAAGTGCTTTCATGGAAAACAGTTATGAAATCTTTGCACTTATTACGATCAGATGGTATAATTTAACACAAACATAAAGGAAATTGTATCCCTTTTGTACCAATTATTTAAATACATATATTCGATAAAATGTCGAATTTAACTTTAATATTGATTTGTTATTCCTTTTAACACTTTTACCCGAATTTTGAACATTCTCGAACATTTTACGGCGAGAATTCCGTTTAGCGCCGAGCGCTAGTTACATTTATGAACCAGTAATTAATTTAATCGGCTCACTTTATGTCAGCCGCATGCAGAGCTGAGCTCTACCGGGCACTGATTGAGGCTGGGAGAAGCCTTTAAATAAAGTGTGAAAATGAAAAATAGTTTTACATTTGACAAATACCGTGTATGGAATGACATTATAAAAACAATTAAAAAAGTATATATCTTTAATTCCCGAAAAATCCACCAAAAGACAAAAGATGGTAATTATTTTAAATATACATAAGATAAATTTTATGTATGTGAGCAAGGTGAACACTTAAAACCCGCATAAATTATTGTAGGTAGTTAAATAAATTGAGCAATACCAAAAAAATATGGTCCACAACGGGCCTAAAGTTTTGAGACCCGGTTATTTCACATCGTTAGCCTGTGCCCCGATGCTAAATCATCGAACAAAAAGTATTTTTATAAGCCTTAATGACGAAATATACTATTTCTTTTGTTTTTTGCTCATTCCCAGCTTCTTATTTTTTCTAGCTAAGTTCTGAATTCAACTAGCTAACGTTTGCTGAATCAACTTTTAAACTCTTTTAGGCCGATCATAATTCTATGTCGTAGATCTATTATAATATATCTTTGGTAAAAAAATACTACAGTGTAATGGGTCAAATATTATAATTAGTTAGCCTTAATCATATGTCTATAATCATATATAACTTACTTCTACAAAAAACACCTTTTAAAATTAAATTTACAAACATTCAACCAATTGTAATCGTCAAAATATAATACAGTATAATAAAGCCAAACAATAGGTTGTCTTATTCATTTCATCACAAACATGTGAAAAATACTTATAAAGTGTAATTGAGAAACAGTTATAATAATATTTTTTCCTAACATAGTTATATGATTAGTCATAGAACTATGATAATGTAAACTATTTTATTTTTATTTTTATCATGCAGGAGGTAAGTTCACAAAACACCTGATTAGGGATTATTAAACATTATTATAAACGTAAACAACCATTACTAAGCATGACATGATTTTAATTTTTTAAACGTTATAATTTTTGTATACGATAGTTTTAATAAGTCATTACCAAGAAAAAGGGCATCTTAGTAAGGATCAAGTTTTAGTTATTGATCCTACTATATTTTAACTTTAACTAGTGGCTTGTAGGGGCAAAGGCCCCTAAAAATCGAAATGGTGATGTCTCCAAAAATAAGTTTCAATTTATCACCTCCTTGCAGTATTAGGCTACTGTATTTTTCCCAAGCTGTAGAGTGAATTTACACGTTTGGTTTTTGTAATAAAATATTTCCTAATCTTGACAAAACTTTTTGGCGGTATCTAATCAGTAATTTACAAATACCTTTCCCCTGTATTAAAGAACATCAATCTATTTTGTGGAAAAAAAAGAAAAAATATTACACTATTATACTACCGAACGCGGAAAAATAGTTTTAACCTTAAACATGTTCATGATAAGTTGTAACTCAAGTAAATAAAATAGTTAAATACAACATAAGCCCATTATTACTGTACACTCCTTCACCCTGGACCCCTGTGCCTCCCATTCACTCATGCGCCGTGACCCTATGCCTCCCCTTGCCTCCGTTCACCTCTCCTGACCCGTGTTTCATGAACCCCCTATGCCCCCAGGGCCCGGGTACTCCCCATGCCCCCGTACCCCTTTGCCCCCTTATGCCCCTGTGCCCCAATTCTCCCATCCTCACATGCAAGCAGTTCTTCCCCGTGGCCCCCCTGGCCCCTATGTTCATCATTCCTCCCCAATGCCCCCCCATTCCCAACCACTTTCCATGCCACCGACATCTCTAGTACCCCTTGTGCTCCCATGCCCCCATACCCCCGTGCCCCCATACCCACCATTCCTCCATATGCCCTCTATATCCCCATGCCCCCTACCCCAGTGCCCCCAACAATCCTCTCGACCCCATGCCCCCTCACCCACGGTACTCCCGTGCCCACCCTTCTTCCCCATGTTACAATGCCCTCTATGTTCCCAGGCCTCCTCCGTGCTCCAATGCCCATCTGCCCCCCCTTCCTCGTGCCACCGACGCCCCTAGTGCCCATTGTGCCTTCCCACCGCCGCGCCGCCACGTGCCCCGGGGCCCCCTATGTTTCCGTGCCCCAATGCCCGATGTTGATCCCCGTGGCGCCCGTAACCCCCATGCCACCTAACCTTTCTGCCGTCGACGCCCCTAGTGCTCCGTGTGAATCCGCACCCCCCACCGCCACACGCCCCAGTACATCCCAATGCCTCCCCAGAGTGATCCGTATGCCCCGCACCCCTTTACCCTCCATGCTCCCGTGCTATCATGCTTGCAGTTCCTCCCTGTGCCCCTATGTTCCACATGCCTCCAAAGTGCCCCTCATCCATCTCTGTCTCCAGTACCAGCGACACTCTTCGGGCCCCCATATCCCCGCACCCCTGTGCTCCCCACGGTCCCGTGCTGGCATCCCCGCCGTCCCTCTCGGCACCTCTGTGCCCTCCTGTGCCGCCAGCCGTGCCCCCTATTTCCCCCATGTCTCCCCCGTGCCCCCATTCCCCCTTAACCTCAATGCCACCGACATCCCTCGTCCTTTGATTTTAGTCTATTTTGTCTTTTCGTCAATGAAGTAGAACACTTATTGATATTGTTAGTTTTCACACACTATCATTTACATGAAAAGTTCCCCGTCTTTATAGATTAACACTATCATTTACATGAAAAGTTACCCGTCTTTATGGATTAACAGGCGTTTATTGTTTCCCTACGACCTACGTAAAGAAAGAAGCCAAATGGACAAAACAATCCAATTTTAACTTTGGTATATTCAGCATAAAAATCATTCCACTCCTGTTTCCTTAATAACATAGATGGGGCCACGAAAATGAAATCTCCTGTGGATCCGTAATACGTTCATGACTATAAATGTTCTCATTTTTTATAGTGCATTGCCAATTTTTAAAATTCATAAGTATACGGTTATCTCAACTCAAAATATCTGCTCAATAATCAGCTGAGTTTATGTTAAAACACTGGAACATCTGCTTAATCACACGTGTAGATCTGAAGATCGTCTTCCCATTAGATTAACATTGGAACTTCAAGGTCCAATGGGGCAAAGCCCAGGTAACTTTTGATAATTCTGGTATTTTTCCTTGCGTCCTTGGCCCTCAAGCTTTAAAATGAGCCATCATACGTTACCCTATCTTTCTTCTAACTCGAGATATTTCGTGGGGACCGATTCGCTTACGGAATTATATATACTAGAGATCGCCTCCTGGTTGAAATTCAACCAACATTTTTCAGTTCGACTGGGCCAAATTAGTCAAAACAATATGTTATAAATTAAGCATCTGTTCTTCCTGATTTGCCAACATTTGTTATTACAACAGCTGTCTAATGATTCAGTCAATTACCTTCTGTCATAAGATTAACATTGAAACTTTGGAAGCGTTTAGGGCGTAGCCCCGTGGGCCAAGGTGAATTTAGACGCGATTCTGCTCATCTACAGGACTATACCTTTCTAACGGTATGCGCGGATTTCTCTTACGATGCACACAAGCTGAGAAAAAAGGAGGAAATGAAACATGCTTGCCTATTAATATATAGATAGATATGAGATGGTTTCTCAGCTGTTGGTAAATATCAGCCAGATTAACATTTGAGCTAATTAGCCTTCGGGAGATAACAGCATCCACTAATGTCGCCCGAGACGTGACTGGGCCGTCCCTGTTATCAGTGAGCGTCATCGGGTGGAGGGGAGGGGTAGGTACGGAGTGTAGGGGAGGGGGTAGGGAGTTCAACGAGATGGGTGGCACAGATGGTAGATACGGTTGGTGAGGATATTGATGATAGGTGAGTTTAAAATCTTTTAGCATCATTTGAGTTTGGAATGAATAAATTCCAGATTTTATCTGTCGATTTCAAATTAGAAATAAAGATGATACGAATGTACACACAATGTTTATCCTACCTATTTTTTTATTCGTATACAACGTAGACTATTTTTGTCGATTTCAAATGTAGGCCTAATCGTATAGAAAATTAACACTTTACCAAATTAGTGTGCAAAGTAGTTTATTAGGCAAGTCCACGTTTAGGTTTTTTTCACTTAGATGACTAGGATGCAACTAAATAATCTATGCTAAGAATTAAACCAATCAATGTAAAATGCACAATTTCAAATTTAAAAATGTATTCTATTCTTGTATCTTTCCGCATGTCACTGCACAGTCAGTTAATTTCACAAAGCAACCCTTTCTAACTAACTCGCTCTGTTGTTTACTAAACGAAAGTTCTGTTTGCCCAATCAGTAAAAATTTAAATTTATTGCATTCAAAAATTTATTATCAGTTTCAAAACTGTTGTCTCTCCTTACACGATTGTACTGAAGTGTATACATTTGCCTTTCAATACTACGATAAAAATATTTCGATTATCTGGGATTTTGAACTTTTAGAGTTATATTTGATGCTTCAAAGTTTTATCCTGTTTTGAAAATAACATTTTTTATCATCCATCATGCGTTATAAAAAATACTTTGTATTAAACATTGTTAAAGAAGCATGTGTTAAATGAAATTGACACAAAAATGAAACATTGTTAAATGAAATTTATTCATTAAAGTAGTATTTTTCCTCGGTAATTGAGAGTAAAATAGTTACAAAAGTGGGAATTAAAGACAATTTATTCCTAAAACTAAAAGGTTTATATAAAATATAACCGATGTAAGCTTAGTTTAAAAGAATGTAGGTTTTCCCTAGACCTATGCCGAAACATAATTTTGTGTTCTGAAACTGGCAAACTTGTTGTTTCCCAATCTTCTTGATGACCTATGGTATTTTTAAGTCTTCTTCAATAGAATAAACTTCATTCGTATCTTGACATTATATTCACACAAAAATGTGCAACAATTCCTTTTATTATAATCATGCTATTTGGCGATGAAAATTAACCTTATTGTACATAAATTCAAAACACAAACAACATGACATGAACATGCCATAAAGTTCACAAACTACAAGTCAACCCACAATAATTAAAACGAAGATGGCGAAGGTGAAATATTGCTCCAGTTTTTTTTACGCTGGTTGCGGTACGGCTCGTGACTTCATACTCATCCGAAATAGATCGGAAACCAGTTCTAATACAAGTAAAAGCCATATTCTATGTAGAATAGAATAGAATAGAATAGAATAGAAAAGTGCTTTATTCAATAATATTTACATAGGCTACACTAAAGACAAGTGGTGCTCAATAACAATGGTCAATTTGACCGTCAGTTTAGTTGGTCCACTTAAAATCTAAAATTATTCACAGCACTGCTCGCATATCCAATACACTGTTATATATGCCTACTAAAGAAAACATACTTTCTTATTTATTATTTTTTAAATTTTCTTACATTAAAATCAAATTAAAATAACAAATAATTTTATGTACTGTATAGGGGTTTCATTCTTTTAACGAAAGCATATTCCACTAACCTTAAAATAGCTTTTTACTAAGCTCATTATGAGTGAAATGTACAGTATGTTTGGAAACTTATGAATTCATTCTCATAAAAGAAGTTTTTCTTTCATTCCTTGGATTTTAGCGTGTACAACCTGTATTTATGCGAAACCTGTACGTTTAAGATCTCATTAAGAACTTGTTTGAATATGGTTTCGCAATGTACATCTTTATGATGGAACTTGTAATATGTTAATGGGTGCTAATTAAAACGTTCGTATGGAAAAGTATTAAAACACAACAATGTCCTAGAATTCCTATCAAAGGAATCGGATATTCTTAGTTTCTTACCCAAATACCAATCAAGACGACCGCCTAGTTTGAAACTCAAGTAATTAGCATAGTTCAGCAAGTTCGATTAATTTGAGGGTTTCCTTAGCAGAATTTGAAATGTCTTTCAAATTTGAGAAATAAACTTTTACTCAGATTTTTTCAAAGTTTAATAGACATCTACTACCTAAAAACATTAGTTTGTTGGAATTGATATTGTAATTCATTAAATATATAACCAAAGTTATAAAATAACTTCTTACGATTGATCTGAATGCATTTATTTAAAATGTTTTTATAAATTGGCTACATATTTATTTCAATGTACATGGTCTCATGTATGGAGTTCAATGACAGTTTGTTCTTCATCAAACTTAGTCACTTATAATAGAATCTTCAGTTAAATCATTTAATTCCGTTGTACATAAATCCATAATTAGCCGTTAACTAACCACTAAACTGTATGTTTGATAAAGCCCTCTTGTTTTACTCAATAGAGGGAATGTACAAAATCCTATTTTTGGTTCGTTTAATAAATTATTAACAATGAATTGCATAAAATAAAAATGTCCCACAAAACAAAATATTAAAGAAAGGAGAAACTATTTTCAGATGTATTTTTCAGTTGAAAAGTGGTTAGTGTATATGTAATTAAAATTTATTTGTGATAATATTTCAATTGTATTAGTTTTTTTTATTTTAATTAGGCCTATTATGTTTCGGGACAAGGTCGTAGCAATTGAAACGTAAGTAAACAGGTTTGCTTCAGCGTCTTGGAAAGTTATGTATTTTTAAATCTTGTACCAAATTTTCCTTTTTTTGCTTTGATTATATTAAATATTACGAGTAAAAAAATGCCTTTTGACTATAATTATTTTAAATTTATGATTAATTAATTTGTGTTTTTTTTTTTTTACTTGGTTTGGTTAGTGAGGTACATTATGTTCCTTCAATATGTGCTTAAATTCCAAAACTAATCGTCCGTTTCCTTAGTCGCTGATTAACCTCATTAATTTCGACATTACATAAAATGAAGTTTTTATTTGTCAATAAATTTAATTTGCTGCTGATACCACGGGCAATATTTAAAAAAATTTCATTCAGCCCTATTTAATTTTAAAATTGTATACTAAAATATTTATTGTATTATTGCCTTGTTAAAGTAAGCTATATGGTTTATGAGGGTTCAAAATTTAAATTCAAATTCAAATTAATTTATTTTACAATTTTACACAGACATGGATTCGCCAAGTTTTGTACAACTTGTTGGCAAGGTCCAATAGTATTATAAAACATGTTGCATATTTACAACATTTTTTATATATTTAATTTATTTACTTTTGGATTACTTTTTTAATTGAATATAGTTAAGTAAATCCATTATAACAATTAATTTGAGATAATAACGAATCTAGATATAGAGGAATTGAGAGGAATCAGCAATCTAAAGAATATCTGGAACAAGAACCGATTTGTTCTCAATTGCTTGATGGCATTTTCTGCATCAATTGTCTCGTCTAAAAATCATTAGACATTTTTGTCCTCAAGGGCAGGTGAAATTGAATAGATTTATTTTTAAGGGTTTATGTATATTTGATATGTTTCTCATGGGAAACTAATGTGTTTGAGTTACAGTAGTTTAATAATATTTTTCAAGTTTCATTTATATTTTAATTTTTATTCAAAACAAACGTGATAACTCAGGTCATTGAGAGAGTATCTTAGGTAATTTTTATTCCATCCTTTGCAGTTAAAAATGATACAAATGCCAATAAACTTTTTATTTTCAGGATTCATGTTAAACAGTGTAAAAATTTAACATATATTTAAAGGTTGGCAGTCTTTTAGCGAATTTCCCTATAGGGAAAACTCTATTACGGTTGTTGTCATTGTAAGACCTAAGCCCAGGACCATGTTACTTTTTCATTTTAAGGTCCCCAGAAGCCAAAAACACCATTCGTTCATTTTCATACATGTGTGGTCGTGGTTCAGATAACTTTTGAAAGGAGGGTCCGATTTTGATGGAATTTGGTATGGAGGTACAAAACTAGCTATATTTTCATGAGTTTGCGAACCACAATGATAGGATTACGGTTACAGTGTTTTATGGGGTTTAAAAAGGGTCAAAAATAGGTTTTTGGCATTTTTTGACCTCAATTTTTTAAAACTCATGAATTTTAGAGAGACTGAGACCATTTAAAAGAGCTTGAAAAAAAAAAACAATTAAGTATTTTGAATTTTTAACCTAGTGTAACTGGTTACAGAGAAAATGCAAAATGTGTTACTTATGTTGTTCTTATGAGAAATCAACTAAACCCTGCGTCTTGCTTATTTATTGACATAACGTGATCACATTTGGTGTGTACATTACCTGGATAGGGTTCAACTTAGCTTAAAAAAAAACATATGGCGGCAAATCTACATGCTCACCCCCATGGGGTTTATGGGGAAAATAGAAAAGTGCCTACAAGAATAGAAGCGATCTTGGTACAATTTTGTGTTTAGCTTCATCATTTATTGATTAATCTACATTTTCTAACAGCACCCCATGGCAGCAAACCTACATACTCGATCCTATAGTGTTTTCATTGGGAAAGTAAAAACATCTGAAATTCCATTGGAAAGTCGCGTAGTACGCAGGTCGGCTGCGACGGTGGTATTTTGCCGTACTGTGCACCGTCCACTTATCTGTGTGTTTTAGACCTGTGCGTGGAACATAGTAGACAAAGCAACAAGAGTCATAACTATCATTATCAATAATTGAGCGAAGCTCCTATACTAAAACTCTGGCTTTTTATTTACACGTACTCCTCCTGAACGGCTGGAGTGATCCTCACGAAATTTTGCTCGGTCATAGTGACCATCTATGGGAAGGTATAAATCTGAAATGGTCCAAATCGGACATAAGGGTTCTGCTCTACGCCCCTTTAAAAGGAGAAATATTTTATTTGGTTTGTTTACTGTGTGTTGATTATTCAGCTGTTATGAGGATAAAATTTAACTGCAGATTGTTACTAAAAGCTGTTTGTGAATACAGGAGTTTTATGTGAAATTGTTGTTTGGTTTATTTTAGTGGTTTACCTTTGCGTGAATGAAATGCCACGTTTAATGAGAGGAGGTGCAAATCTTGGACGACGCACCATTTAATATCTTGTAAACAAATAATACCCAGTCGCAACAAACCTGTGTACTCAAAAACTATTAGAGTAT
This sequence comes from Neoaliturus tenellus, assembly GCA_030545055.2. Classification (NCBI taxonomy): domain Eukaryota; kingdom Metazoa; phylum Arthropoda; class Insecta; order Hemiptera; family Cicadellidae; genus Neoaliturus; species Neoaliturus tenellus. The sequence goes on along the minus strand of CM061532.1, from coordinate 14,438,485 downwards.
TACAGACTTACTAGTGGCGTGTAGGGGCAAATGCCCCTAAAAATCAAAATGGTGATGTTGTCTCCAAAAGTAAGTTTCAATTTATCACGTCGCAGTATTACTGTATTTTCCTCAAGCTGTAGTTTGATTTTACGTTTGGATTTTCTAATACAATGTTTCCTAATCTTGACGAAACTTTTTGATCTGTATAAAATCAGTAAATTACCAATAACCTCCTCTGTATTAAAATACAATAGTCTATTGGGTGCAAAAATAGAAAAAATATTGAAATTATTGTACAAACGAACACGGTAAAAATAATTTTAAACTTAAACATGTTCATGATGAGTTTGTAACTTAAATAAATAAAATAGTTCAATACACCATAAGTCTATTAATACTGTATACTCCTTCACCCTGGACCCCTGTGCCCCCATTCCCCATCACTCGCCGTGACCCCATGCCTCTCCGTGCTCCCGTTCGCCTCTCCTGACCCGTGTTTCCTGTACCCCCTATGCCCCCAGGGCCCGAGTACCCCCCATGCCCCCCATACTCCCCCTTGCCTCCTTCATGACCCCATTCCCTAACACTCGCCGAGACCCCATGCCTCCCCGTGCTCCCGTTCACCTCTCCTGACCTGTGTTTTCTGTACCCCCTATTTCTCAGGGCACAAGCATCCATGTCCCCGTACTCCCTTGTCCCCTCATGACCCCTCATGCCCCTGTGCCCCCTTTCTCCCGTGCCCTCATGATCGCAGTTCTTCCCCGTAGCCCCCGTGCCCTCTATGTTCCTCATTCTTCCCAAATGCCCCCCCCCCCCCATGCCCAATCAACTTCTATGACACCGACGTCTCTAGTAGGCCAACCCCCTTGTGCTTCCATTCCCATGCCCCCATACCCCCGTGCCCCTTGCCCACCCTTCCTCCCCGGGCACCTTATATCCCCATGCCCCCTAACTCCATTGCCCCTATGCCCCCGCACCCACGGTACTCCCGTGCCCACATGCTTGCCGTAGAGCCCGTGGTCCCCTTGTCCGCTATATCCCCCAAGCCTCACCCGTGCCCCCATGTCCATCTTCCCCCCGTGCCTCGTGCCACCGACACCCCTAGTGTCCATTGTGCCTTTCCACCCCCACGCCACCACGTGCCCCCAGCACCCTATGTTTCCGTACCCCCTTGCCCGACGTTGCTCCCCGTGGCAACCGTGCCCCACATGCCCATCTACCCCTTATGCCACCGACGGACCTAGAACTCCTTGTACATGCACCCACACCCCTGTCGGCACGTGCCCAAGTGCATCCCAATCCCTCCCCAGAGTGCCCCTATGCCCCCGTATCCCCGTAACCTAAATGCTTTCGTGCCCTTATGCTCGCCGTTCTTCCCTGTGCCCCTATGTTGCCCATGCCTCCACCCTGCCCCTCATGGCTCCTGTCTCCAGTGCCACCGACACCCCTCGTGCCCTTCGTGCCCAATATTCCCTAAACCCCTGTCCTTCCCATGGTCCCATGCCGCCATCTCCGCCGTCCCTCCCCGTACCTTCGTAACCTCCTGTGCACCCCACCAGGGGCACATTATATTATATGATTATATTTTAATTGGGTTAACCCTATTTCCCCCATGTCTCCCTCGTGCCTCCATGTCCCCTTACCCTTCGCGCCACCGACGTCCCTCGCACTTTGATTGCAGTTTATTTTGTCTGTTCGTCAATGAAGTAGAATGCTGATTTATGTACTATTAGTTTTCGCACACAATCATTTACATAAAAAACTCGACGTCTTAATGGATTAACGGGCGTTTATTGTTTCCCTATGACCTACGTAATGAGAAAAGCAGAGAATTGATAAACCCAAAACAATATATTCCTCATATGGAGGTTATCCAATGTTATATAGTAGTTTACATGTATTGATTCAGTCGAAAATAAACAAACACTCAACAAAACTATTCAACTTTTCAATTCTATCAATGAATACAGAGTCTTATGAATAAGACTCTGTATTCATTGATTCTTTCTACTAAATAGCCAATATAAAGCAGTAACGTAATAACTAAACTACTGAGTAAAGTCAATTAACCATTATTTCAACCATGCCACGTCTAAGCCAAATTAAACTTTGAACGGATCCGTAATCCGTTCATGACTATTAGTGTTCCCCTTTTTATAGTACATTCCAATTTTAAAAAGTTATAACTATGCGGTTATCTTAACTCAAAATATCTGCTCAAGAACCAGCTGAGTTTATGATAAAACACTGGAACATCTGCTTAATCACACGTGTCGATCTAAAAATCGTCTCCCCATTAGATTAACATTGGAACTTCAAGGTCCAATGGGGCGAAGCCCAGGTAAATTTGGACAATTCTGGTATTTTTCCTTGCGTACTTGGCAATCAAGCTTTAAAATGAGCCATCATACGTTACCCTATCTTTATTCTAACTCGAGATATTTCGTGGGGACCGATTCACTTACGGAAATATATATATATATATATATATATATATATATATATATATATATATATATATATATATATATATATATATATATATATATATAAGTAGATACTACTATGGGGTTCCTAGGACACTTTTGGAGACAATCAAAAATCAAACAAATTTCACAGTTTTTTAATACAATTATGTAATATTTTTGCCACTTTTTGGCCAATATTCAGCTTTTGTCAATTGTCTTAAAAAATATGCAATTTTAATGAAATTTTTAACAAATATGCCTGAATTTTCTACAAAATAAATTTTTTTTAAAAACAAGTAAAATTATCACATTTTATAAGTATTTTTTTAAATAAAATCAATAGTTGACTTTTCATAAGGTAATTTAAAATTTTAATAGTATTTTTTCAATAAAATTTGAATTTTTTTAAAACAAGTAAAATTAAGGTTTAGTATTAATAATATTGTAATAATTATTCAAATTTAACTAAAGCAGTTTCTTTATCATCAAAAGTCTTAATATCAGTGACAATTAAATGTAAATCTTTTTTATTTAATTCTTTAATCGACTTATCATCAATTACATTAGTAAATCTTTTTGGTAAATTTACTTTACATTTTTCTAATTCAACAATAATTGTATATCCATATTTATCTTTAATTCTTTCAAATTTTTCAATTTTATATTTTTCATTTAAATTTAAACTTTTTAATGGCTTATATTCTTTAAATCTTAATTCTCCAACATTATTAATTTCTTCTAGCAGATCCATTTATATAGGAAAAAATATCACAAACTTGTTTGTGATAGATATGTTAAAAAGTCATTATCATAATTAGGTTTTATACAAAAATCCATATTTAAGTATTTAAAAATCATAGGTAATAATTTTTTGTATGATATATTACTTTTCTTAAAACATAAATATTTATAAAAAATAGTGTAATTTTTTTTCTTTATCTTCATTATTCAATTCAAAATCAATATTGTATATTTTGTTTAAAAATTGATAGTAAAATATCCAATTTGTACAATTCCTTTGTTTTAAAAATAATTTTATATTCTTAGGTGTTATTTCAAAATGATTGGAAATACATAAAATATATAATTCATTAATTAATTGTTGTGTTTTATATGGTTGAAAATGGTTAAATTCTCTTAAAATATGTTTAAGATGTTTATTCTTATTACTTTTTCTCTTAATCTTTTTTTCATAAATAATTCTTTTACATGTATTACATCCTACACAATTTCCAATAATAGTAAAATTAGTTTGATTATGACATCTATAACACATATCCATTTATAAAAAAAAAAAAAAAATTATACATAAATGAATGAACCAATTCATTGTCACAAATGTAAGAAAAAAACTAAAAATATTAATCCACAAATTGTTGAAATGAAAAATGGATTATATAGAATTGCTACTAAATGTTCAATTTGTAAAACAAATAAAAGTAAAATTTTGAAAAAAGAAGTTAAACCTATAATTAAAAAAAGAATTAACTAAAAATGAACAAATAATTGAAGTAAATGAAATTCATGCTCCAATTAGAAAGAAATTTCTAAAAAGAAAAATAATTACATTAGGTATTGATGATTTATGGGCAGCAGATTTAATTATAATGAAAAATTATGAAAAAGAAAATGATGGTTATAAATATATGTTAAATGTTATAGATACTTTCTCAAAATATGTTTGGTCAAAACCATTAAAGAAAAAAGATGGAAAAACAGTTTCTAAAGCATTTGAAGAAATAATTAAGGATGCAAGTAGTGGAGAAACGCGGGAGCTGGCTCAGTTCAAGGTCACCTGAGCGATGACGTCATCGAGGTCAATGACCCCACCGATGACGTCATCGATGACGTCATCGATGACGTCATCGATGACGCAATCGATGACGTCATCACCAATTACGTCATTCTGTGACGTCACACCCATGACGTTGCAGAAATGACGTGGCGATGACGTCATCACCCCTTACGTCACCAAGATGACGTCATCGATGTCACAAAGGTCAAGGTCACGCTGAAACCTAAAATTTTTAGGCACTTTTGCTGTTTCTCGCACTACGCTCCGAGTTTCAGTCAGGTTTCAATGACCTTGACAAAGGTTTCAATGACCTTGACAACTTGGAGCGCAATTAGACGAGAAACAGCAAAAGTGCCGAGGAAACTCAAAGTTTGCAACGTGACTCTGCCTAAACCGTCATGTGACACCGCTCGAGTGACCTTGAACCGATACAACTCCCGCGTTTCATCATTACTGTAACCGCGATGCGCACCCTACGACAGACACCGAGCGACTGACTGTCCGGCCCCGCGCACTCTAGGTATATGGGAAGTGGTGAGGAAAACTGTGATGACCTTGGGAAACTTGAAAATGTCAAGCCGGGTAGCACCGTTTCGTTACCTTGAGTAAAAACATAGAAATACTACAAGTTGATACCGTCCCAGAGTTAAAGTGTGGTGACATTGAGTCAAAACACTGAAATACTACAAGTTGAAATCATCCAGAGTTAAAGTGTGGTGACCTTGAGTCAAAACACAGAAATACTACAAGTCGATCCTGCCCCAGAGTTAAAGTGTGACGACCTTGAGTTAAAACACTGAAATGCTATAAGTCGAAATCTTCCCAGAGTTAAAGTGTGATGACCTTGAGTCAAAACACAGATATAGTACAAGTTGATATCGTCCCAGAGTTAAAGTGTACTGACCTAGATTCAAAACACAGAAATACTACAAGTTGATGTCGTTCCAGAGTAGAAGTGTGGCGACCTTGAACTACCCCAAATTGTCAGGATTGGAGTAGCAACAGCGATGTGCACCCTTCGACGGACACCAAGCGACTGACTGTCTGGCTCTGCGCACTCTAGGTATATGGAAAGTGGTGGGGGAAATCTCAAGGTCATCCAAATTGGGTTTTAAAAATAAGAAACTCTAAACTTCATGCTCCTCTTCTTCCCTTTCCACCTCATTTGTAGGATATATGGTTGACAACGGTAAATGTGACAAATACTCCGGTGATTGTTGACCTCCACTGTGATCTGATTCTTGATCGTCTTGCTGCATTATAACTTCAGACCAATCATAATCTAAAGTGACCTTGAGCTTTATTCCCGGGTTGTCGAGGAGAATAGACTTCATCCAATCGCAGATGGTTTCTAATAATGCACGTTGTCGATTGTCAATTTCCAACTTGTAGTAGGTACATCTTCGGTGGAAGACATGTCATCGCAAGCAGGTGTGTCCGCCATGGTTGTTGGAGGAGGAATGATGCTTGTTGCAGCGAGCAATGCTGGTATAACAGAGTGGTGGGGGAAATTTCAAGGTCACCCAAATGGAGTTTTAAAAAGGAAACTTTGTCTATTTACTTATAACATAACCACTTAAACTAAAAGATTGGGATCAACAGTACGTTTAATCATCATATTCGCTATATTCTTCATGTTTCTCAGTTTTCACCTCCGCCCGGATAGTACCTCCACTCTTTAGCTCCTTTTCGGCTTCTTCTAGTTGCTGGGTAATCGCCATCTGACATTGAAGTTCAAAATCATCACGCGGCACAGATCGCAAATATCCATCTGAGCCAACAGAGCTGCCTAAGGTTCTTTTCCTTTTCCTCGACAGCTTCGACGGCTGCATGTAATTCCTTTTCTGTAATAGAGGAGTCCCACAATTGTTGATCATCGGTTTTGTTGACAACCTCATTTTGGACTCCTTGTACAAATCGTTCAGCTCCTGCTGAGTCTTAATGGTTACCTCCTCGTAACTAGCACAACTTACATTGAGAGACATCTTGATGTTGTACGGTTGACCGTTGGAGTTGAAATGAAGCTGAGGCACAGCGCTTGGGGGTACTATAAAAAAGTGGGAAAAAGTGGTGGGGAAGTTTCAAGGTCATCCAAATTGTGTTTTAAAAAAATCCTATCTTGTTACTGAGCACATATGTCAGTAACAAGATAGGTGTTTTTTCTCTTTTACATCTTTAATATAATAAAGAAATAAACATATTCTACAATGGTAAGAAGAAGAAAGACAACTGCTAGTCAGCTGAAATAATCCAAAGTCTGGCTCGCTTCAGTCTTCATGGACGCCGGTGATGAAGTCGCTGGAGAAGAGTAATGTTCAGACTCTTCTTTTGGGTGTCGGAGATTGCGTATATTGCAAGCGTAGACTTGCACATTTATACGGTAGCCTCGCACCACCATCAGCTGCAACTCCTTGTACAAGTCGTTCAGCTCCTGCTGAGTTTTAATGGTTACCTCCTCGTAACTAGCACAACTTACATTGAGAGACATCTTGATGTTGTACTGTTGACCGTCGGAGTTGAAATGAAGCTGAGGCACAGCGCTTGGGGTACTATGAAAAAGTGTGGGGGTGTTTGCATCGAAGCAGGTTTGACCTTTAGCTTGGTGGTAGGGGTAATTGTGAAATGCAAAGGTCAAAGGTCAAGGTCACCCGCGAAGTTTAAAAAAAAAATGCAACATATCAATATGTGACAAACCTCACATATTGATATGTTGCATTTTTTGTCTTTTATGGTTTATTTATAAAACATTACAATAACATATGTACAACAGTAAAACTTAAATCTAACACTGCTGCTTGTCGACGATGTGGATGGTCAACTCGGTGGAATTGCGACCCGTGCAACCGTGGGAAACCAGGTAGAGACAGCCAGGTTGGATGGAGCGTAGATCCTCGTTCTGGAGGAGATGGACGAATCGTTTCGGCAGGTAGACTTGGAACTTGGGCTCATCCCCCGGAGTGAACGGTGCCTCGCTAAGACTGCAGCAGATGGCCTCTCCAACTGTAGTCTCCATCTTCTTCATGGCGTGGATAATGTAGTGCTTCTCATCTTTAAGTTCGGAACACTTCTTGACAGGTAGTATGGTAGATTTGGAGTGAGCATTGAACTGCTCAACCAAAGTTTGCAGGATCTGGTGAGATGCCATGGTTGAGTTAAAGATTGTCTTCTTCTTCGTCTTCTTGCTGGGAGATGTTGTCGTCTCGGAATCTCGAGTAATACTCATGCCAGGTCCCGGTCTGCTCCTCACTTATATAACCCCCGTCACCCCCACCACTCCCCACTTCCCCACTTTGAAGGTAAGATGCGAGTTTATAGGCGTTTTTTAAGCGCAATGTCTAACTTTTTCATGTTCTGGACTTTTAGTACAAATACAAACATTTTTCCATCGTATACTTGTAGTTTTTATCCAAGTCCACAACATTAACCGGAACATGAGTAAATTCTTCGATCATCTCTTCTTTTCCAGTCCTTTTGTATAAATATTGGTAAAACCTGTTTGAAAACTGATGCATGATGTGATACAAGTCTGTGTAACTTGCAAAACCATCATACCAATCGATATGATGGAAATATTTTGAAATCCACCTGTTGGTAGTAGCGGCTTTGCTAGTTAATGATGAATAAGAACATGGTGGTTTGAACAAAAATGTATATGGAACACTTGTATTGATGTCGAAAAACACAAGTTCTTTTATGATAAATCTATCGTCATTACCCCGAAACGCTTGAACTCAATTATACCAGGTTTGGACTTTACTTGTTCTTCTTCCTTGTCCATTGCGAAGGCCACTCGTCTGCTCATGACGAAGTCCAAAGATCAACTGATTTCCACACCACGGTAGGTACGACTTTTATACCAGGCCGTACAGTTGTTGGCGCGTTGGTGTATATTTAACGTGGGCACCGTCCCCGGTAGGCCTAACCCACAAAGCGTTTGATATTGTTTTAAAAACCACCATTGTCATCTAAGTTTCCATCTTTACATTCTCCTTGTTTTCATTTTCATCACCAACACTTGATTCTTCTCCTCCTTCTTCCTCTTCTTCCTGTTTTACTGATTTTTTTATGTAGTTGAGCGTATTTTTCCAATTGTCTCCACATTTGTACTTCATGAGGAACTCTATTAAATATAGAAGTATCCACAGGTCCGTACAATATAGGTGCGTCCGGTTGTTTGTCCAAAGTGTCTTCCAAATAATCTTTAATAATAGAACTTGAAAACACTAGTTGTCTCAAGTATCTTGTTATTGGTTCAGTTGCACAGGTTAGAATAAAAAACTCTTCTCGATTAAGTTGAATCTTGTTATCATGTCTTGTTGTGTCTCTAAACCGCAACTGATGGTCACCACGATTCTTTATAATATCAATTTCCACATTTGAATCCAAAAGTCCTACTCTTGTCTTTCTTCCATACATGTTACTAGTTAAATAGCATTCTAGCAGATGCAAGTGCTTCATAAAAGATTCCCAAGCAATATCGGTGAACAAAATCATTTTGGGTCCATGAGTTAAAATTACAGTAGGGAATAATCTGTCGATTTCATAACACCGATTAAAACACTTTTGTCCAAACTGGAAGAGATTGGGTAAAATATTCGCAAAAATACCTCACTCAATATGTTTGGAGAAATATTATCTTCAATATCCCTTTTTCTCTTTTGTATATTCTTTCTTCTTTTACCTTTTTCTTCAACATTATTACTGGCGTGAAGTTGTCCGCAAACGTTTTGTTCACCTCCTTCCTGGTGACCTTGAAGATCTAAAAACTCAGATATCTCCTTCTCAATATCTACCACATTTTCAGGTGTACCACTAGGAGAAGCCATATTGAATACGATGCTACCCATACAACAGTAGGCAACAAACTGATGAGGAGCGGCCTGTACGCTCTGCTTTATACTCGCGGAATGGAACAAAACCGGTTTTTACAATACATTTTTAACAATTCCAGTTAAAGGTGTGTATGTTACGATTTTATCATGTAGAATTAAACAGTATGCAGTTGTATTAGCCGGTATAGCGGCGTTAAATTCCATTTCTATTTTTATATCCACACTTGATGATTTTACAGATTCATTTTGTTTAGAACAATCGATTACAACTATAGGGTAACCATCTAAGTATTTTTCTGGTGATAGTAAAGGTGCATTTGTTTTACCGTAATATGAACTTTGGAATCTTGCATACATATCGTACAATATGCTGTACTTTTTATTAGCGAATGACACATTTAAATTGTCGTATGGGAAAAATTGTGAATTTAAATAAACTTTAATATTTTTTAAGTCACAATGATCAAATTGGCCTGCATGTTTGGTGATGGTGTCCCCTTCTACCTGTTTGTAAACCAAATATAATATACCTGGCTCGTTCCACATAATTAGATGTTTTAACAGTCCAAGTGTGACGATCCGTAGTGGCAAGCTGGATGTTCATGAATTCCCAACTTCTAAAAGGAATTACAATATCACGATCAGCCTTTAACTTTCTTAATAGCAGCATCCTATGCTCGTCAGCTAATTTAACATGTGGAACTCTCCATACAATTTTGTCTAATGTTAATTTCCATTCTAAGTCTGCATCCGTTGTACCGTCTGCAGCTTAATAATGTCTTTATCGTTTGAAGATCTCAACAAAACTAATTCTTGTTTAACATTTAATATTATTTTTCTATAGTCTTCAGCAAAACCAAGCAACAAACGTAATGGAATATGGAAAATCAAAATATCCCTTTGCATCTGGACTGATTGTGTCATTTGTAGGTAAAACCCATCCTGCAGGTTGTAGTAAGTTTGTTTCATTAGGTGATATAGATGTTAACCCCTTTAAAGTTGTTGCAATACCTACTTTTTTAGTGGAATCAACTGGTACACCTGATATTTCGTATCTAATTTCATCAAATAGGAAAGCCATTGGATTATTTATAAATGGAACCTTTGTACCAGTAGTCTTACCATCCTTTTTAGTAACTTTTCCTTCAATATACAAGTAACTTTCACATGGTAGTGTGTAAATGTCTTGATTTTGTATGGGATGCGAATTTCATCGTTATTGTTTAATTTCGATGAAGTGTAAGGGTTGTGGGTGTGATATTCTTTTTCCCATAGTGTTTCGTCGAATGTTGGACCTGTGCTATATCCAGTATATCCATAATCGGTTAATTTTAATCCAATTCTCTCTAAGAAACGAATGTTCTCACGTGTTAACTCCTCCACAGCTGAAGAGCTACTAATGCGGTTTCCCGTAGGTTGTTCGCTTTTAAATGTTAAACCCATGATTTTGTATTAAAGTGTAGATTTTAAATGTAATCTAACCGTAATAGGCTCTTCTCTGAAGTCTACCAAGTTACTGTCTTGATCCAACACGCTCAACACGATGTCTGAAATGAAAGTGGTGTTCAATGGTAGATATACCAGGTTTTGTGGCTTTTCAACAATTTTAAATCCAGGTGGTACACTTGGGTAAAATGTATGTATGATATGGGTGTTAGCCCCATCCCTGTAAGCTCCTTGTATAATGTTACAAGTTATGTCTATACTATTGACTTTTAATATTGTTACTGTTTTCTTACCGGAATGTGTTATATCTGGTTCTAAAACAGGCTCATCGTTGGAAAATCCTAATAAATCACCAATTGAGTTTGGTTGAGTAAAATCTATATAATATTTGGAAGTAATTTCAGCTTTCATCGTATTATTATTACCTTTTAATGTATATTGTCTTTTCCCATTTTAGTTTGCAAAAATTCATTTATATGATCAATTTCATAAGAACCTGTGGGTAACCTGCACTCTTGTAAGTTTGTAAATCTCCCACTGGCATCTTTCCCCTTATAATAATGCAATACATTATTTTTACCTTCCGTAACATTGGGAATAGAGTTGTAAGTTGTAAAATCCAATAGTGCCGCCTCCCAAAATCTTCCTTTTTGCAAGCGTAACGCTGGAAACAGGATACTTCGTAAAGTGGACGATTTTCCTGTTAATGACACCGTATAGGAAGACATCTCAATAATGACTCTGATACTTTTAGCTAGAAATTCCAAACATAAATGGCCGCATATTGAAGTATTATCAGGTTGTTCTCTTTTATAGTTATAATATAGTTTTTAGCAGATTTAAAGTAATTTTGAAGTTCTTTTGGTGGTGGCAAATTACCAAAACTATCAAAATAATATATATTGTTATTTAGTTTCTTATAACAAACCCAATGGGTGCCAGGGCCTTCAGTATTATCCAAATTTACAATTCCAGTCTCATTTTGCCACATTTTTCTTTGGTAAAACTGTTTCTCATGAATACTCCGCGAAAAAATGGTATTTTTAAACAGGAAATATATTTGAATAATTCAACATTAGTCAACGCTTTATGTGGTATAACTAATTGATTTCTTTTATTTAATATGCACGATACGGTCTTAGGTATAGACCTGCCCCGTTTTTTACCATTGACCATATTGTTGGTTTTTTATTATTTTTCTTCGTAGAACGTCTTTTTAGTCTAATATTACCACCATGTTTCTTCATGGTTGATCCTTTTTTATTCCTACCCCTCCTTTTTCCACCTCCTACCGCTGTTTTAGCCTTCATACCTGCTGTTACCGCTAAAGCTGCTGCTTTTTCCGCAATACTAGCGTCACTAGAGTTTTACTCGTTGCCAAGCTATATTTGCTAGCTTTTTATCAGCGATTGACCTATTTTTTGAATCGGTAAATGTGGAATATGCGATATCGTGTTCTTTACAAGCCTGATCTAACTTATTTATGCCTGGATCACCTCTTTCCAGTCGTTTTTGCAATTTAGTTCCTGGTCCGCAGTACTGATAACCTCCCGGTATGTGAAATTCGTATGGTAAAGCGTCTATTGCTCTGTTTACGATAGATCCTACTGGAATACGATTAAACGCTTTACTTAACAGAGAAACCGCTGTGGACGTGATACCGCCTCCTTTCCGTATAGTGTCTCGATATGGACTGGTGTAATGAAACGCCATGATTGTGTTTTATATTCGAAAAGCGTAACCCATGTGTTACCTCTATGACAGGTTGCACATAAATGATGTAATATATGGTGTTATTTAATTAAATATCAAAAGTACCCCAATCTGATGATCTAAACTTTTGTGTGTTATGATTAAAAAAATATTTATAAAGAATTTCTTGTTTAATCCATGTATTTCTCATTTTTTCGTCAATAGGTTTATGTTGTCCTGCTACAATATAATTATGCATATCAAATAATAAATTACCTATTACTTTAACAAGAAAATTAACAGTTACAGCGTTATCGGCATAATCAGGGTCTGCAACATTTGTTGATCGTTTGTTATCACAATTCCACCATTTTTTTCCAGTTGGCTCTAATTGTATTATCTGTTCATAAGTAACAGCATCACCAGGCTTTTGACCAATACCTAAATTTGTCAATAACTTTCCTTTACCATCCCAAACATAATTGTTTTCTTCAAGTAAAGTAAACTTTTTATTTCCTTGTACAAATACATCTCCTTGACGTGTTACTACTTGGTTTTGTTTCACAAAACCGGAGGTTTCTTGTTTTAAAGTTTCCTTCATTTGACCCACCGTTGCACCATCTGATGGTGCAAAACCATCTTTTACATTCGCTAAACAATTACCAAGACAGTCAATAACTCCTACATCACGTGTAATACAATGATCTTTGATGTATTTTAAATTTACAGCATCATTTTCATTTTTTGGATAACCTATATCGTTAATAACAAATTTATAAAAAGAAAACCCATCTTTTGTCTTTTCAGGTATTATAGAATGTAAATAGCGTCTATTTATGCTGTCTTTTTCATCTACAGGGTCTGCTACGTTGGATATACGCCGATTTTCAGCATTATACGTTTTTCCATTAAATTTTAACGTATTCTTTAATTCCGATGATAAATAACCTCTGTTTATTGCATCAGCGTTTTGATTTGGCTTACCAACGTTGGAAATTCTATGATTACCCGCGTTATATGTGTTTTTGTCTAATTTCAGTGTTGGTAATATCTCTTTTTTTAATACTTTTAAATTTATTGCATCATTTTCATCTGTGGGATCATTAATGTTTTTTAACCGTTTGTTACTAATATCATAATCTCCATCAGGTGTTTGTGGTAATCCAACACCTCTTTTTAAAGTATTAAAGTAATATAATCCATCCGATGAATACCGTCCGAACTTGTCAACACTCATGGTGCAACTGAATAACATTCTAGAGTGTAACCCATTTTTATAATATTAGTCCCGATTTCTAACCCATATCAGTTTTTATACAAATTCTTAGTCTTCATCAGTTACATTTGCATCATTCCCGGGACATTTAAAATATTTTAAATCTGCACTAATTAATGATCTGTCTGCTTCATTTCTAAATACATGATTTTTATGAATAAATTCCTCACCAGACAATTTTCTAAATCCGCTAAATGAATTTGGATCTGCAATTAATATATTTTGATAATCATTTACATCCATTAATTTAAATCTTTTGGTATTATAAATAAACTCTTGATTTGCACTATCATATTGTAATGTTTGTCCTACAGTTGCAGCATCCTTTGGATCTGTTCCTTGTGCCAAATTACCTATTTTCTTATTTTTCGCATTGAAAGTACTACCTCCTGGTTTGTCTAATATTAAAGATTGTTTTACTACAACACAATCGTAATCATCGATACCTGGAAATATGTTAATTATTCTTCTATTTGTACCCAACCAACTTCTATGATAATTGTTTGGATTAGTATGTAAAACTTGTGATAAAATCGGAACATCATGAGCATCTGTAGCTAATTGCGCATTTGATAATTTTTCATGTCTTTGCAATCCCAAACATTATTTTTTTGTTCAAGTAAAATAAACTTTTCATTTCCTTGTACAAACACATCACCCGACCGTGATACTACTTGATCCTGTTTTACAAATCCAGATGTTTCTTGAGTAGTGTAAAATTGCGGCCGCTGGCCCAGTTCAAGGTCACCTGAGGGATGACGTCATCGAGGTCAATGACCTCACCGATGACGTCATCGATGACGTCATCGATGACGCAATCGATGACGTCATCACTAATGACGTCATTTCGATGACGTCACACCCATGACGTCACAGAAATGACGTGCTGATGACGTCATCACCCCTTACGTCATCAAAACGACGTCACCGACGCCACTAAGGTCAAGGTCACGCAGAAACTTAAAACTTTTTAGCACTTTTGCCGTTTCTCGCACTACGCTCCGAGTTTCAGTCAGAGTCCCCGCGACCTTGACCACTTGGAGCGAATTTTCGACGAGAAACGGCAAAAGTGCCAAGTTAAACTCGAGTTTCTGACATGACTCTGCCTAAATGGGCAATCGGTTATCCCTCAGGTGACCTTGAACCAGTACAACGCCCGCAATTTTATGTTACTGTGACCTTGAACACTTAACAACGGAGCGCCGACACCGATGCGCACCCCACGACAGCCATCGAGTGACTGACTGTCAGGCTCTGTGTATGCTAGGTATATTGGCTTGAGAGACTAAGACTCTAAACTGTCAGGAATGGGAGTAACTAACTGAATTTTGCAAGGAAAAGTCATTTCATCCAATATTTTAAACAAATCCTCATCAGTAAAACTGACATTAGTCTGTTTTGTATAAAACTTAGGGTGTCCGCGCAACAGTTTGCGCCACTTAGCTAAAGTTGAAACTCTCTTAACTTTGGGTGGTGGACAGTGAGCAACTAATAAAGTCTTAACACGGCTAAGTTTCTTACCTAAAGTGTCCTGCGACATGGCTTCACCTCACAAAAGTCCGCACAATACTGAGAGACTGCTTGTAGCGCATGAGTCAAGGGAAAAGAAGTGGGGGAAACAGCAGGAGTGGGGGAAGGTCACAGTGGCGGGGGAAGGTGAGGTGGTACGCTGGAGTATCGCATCACTTCACCATGAGCTGTCCTACAATCAACACACTGTTCTCTTGGCCCGAGTTGGCACTAGAAGAAACATTTCTGTACAGCTTAGGCTGTGAGAGCCGAGGAAGCAAAGTCAAAGTGGAAATTGTGTTAAACTCCAAGATGAAGAGTCTCCTAAATAAACTAATTGTATCCTTGCAATCTCCTATAACTGTAGAGAAATACCACTTTATTAAGCGACACCTTATACTTTGGCAAAACGAAGCGGAAATGGAAAAGATTACAGTAAAATTAATTTAACTTAAAACCTGGACTGGACACTCATGGCGATACCACGTGGCGTGCAAACGCCACCCTAAACATTACAAGTTAGGTTATTGAGCACCTCTGGTACGATAACCGATGTGCTAGAGTTAAAGTGTGATGACCTTGAGTCAAAACACTGAAACACTACAAGTCGATATCGTCCCAGAGTTAAAGTGTAGTGACCTACATTCAGAACTTGTAAAATTACTTACATATAGAGAGCTAGAGAACAGCGAGACGCACCGCATGGAAGCCGGAGACATACTGGCGAAGCGGTGTTGTGCAGCCTAGGGACCCAGTTGTGGTGGGGGTATAGCCAACACTTAGAGTACAAGTGTTGTGGGTGACCTTGACCCACTTAACTTACCTGACCCCCCCCCCCCCCCCCCGACAAAAATGCGAGCCCCCCCCCCCCGACAAAAATGCGAGCCCCCCCCCCCCGACAAAAAATGCGAGCCCCCCCCCCCGACAAAAAATGCGAGCCCCCCCCCCCCGACAAAAATGCGAGCCCCCCCCCCCCCGACAAAAATGCGAGCCCCCCCCCCCCCGACAAAAAATGCGAGCCCCCCCCCCCCCGACAAAAATGCGAGCCCCCCCCCCCCCGACAAAAAGTGCCCCCCCCCCACCCCCACCCCCACCCCCACCCCCACCCCCTCCCCCACCCCTGATATCCTGGGCGTGGCAGCCCCGGCGGGGATATAAGGGGGTCCAGCCAGAGCCGGCTCGCAGTCCGCTCCCGCGCGTTGAACGTGAACGACCGGGACGGACCGCCATAGGCATCACTAAACATTGAATGGCGCCTTCAGTGTTTAGCGAAGTCTACTCTAACTTTAAGACTTGTATTAGTTGTAAGATATTGCGCTTGCGTTTGGGTATTGGGAATTGATTTATATGAGAGTGTTTTACTTGTACCCTATGTCTCCTGTGTCTTTTATCCTTTGTGTCTTGTTTGTTATATGTGTTTAATGTGTATGTGCTTGTTCCAGCATTGACTACGTTGAGCTCAATTGTGTGTTGTAAGTGTGTTATATGTTTGTAAAGTGTATACGCTTGTTTTAGCAATCCCCCCTTGAGCTTTTTCAATGCTCAAAGTAAATTGTAAAGTCAGGGAACGGGAGTAGGCCCCCGTGTAAAAGCATTTTATACCAACGTTAGCATGAGTCCTCTCAGGCATGCAATATTGCGGCTGGGTTTGGGACTCGGTCCGTTTGTATGCTGACATGCAGACCACAGCTGTGGCCAATTTGCGGTGGCCTCTGCACTCGGACCGAGGGCGTAAGCCACTAGGGCTGTCCTCAACCTCTTGTTTCCCTTCTGGAAACTCAAAATTATGTAAATGAATCTTTGTTAGCTATTTGTGTTTTTAGTCCCCAAGGCCCCCGAACATTCGTGGTTCGCCATGGATGTACGGGGGCCGAAATTTTTTTAATGTCCGTGTGGCCTTGACCCACAAAGATTTATAAAAATTTACTGCATTGATAAAGTTAAATAGTAAAGGTAGGGTACGGGAGTAGACCCCCGTGTAAAACAATTTTAAACCAATTTTAGCATGGGTCCTCTCAGGCATGCAATATTGCGGCTGGGTTTGGGACTCGGTCCGTTTGTATGCTGACATGCAGACCACAGCTGTGGCCAATTTGCGGTGGCCCCTGCACTCGGACCGAGGGCGTAAGCCACTAGGGCTGTCCTCAACCTCTCTCAAAATTAAGTAAATGTTTTGTTAGCTATTGAAAAGACAATGCAGTAAATGTTTACAAGTCTTGCGTGGCGAAGGGAACACGACATTGGATGTTGCCTTGTTGTCATAGTTGGGTCTCTTTGGAGGCTACAGCGATGACAACCCAAGTGCCCCACACCCCCATCGGGGGTGTGGGGCTTAATTTTTTAAAGTTTTACCGTGACCTTGACCTAAATATATAAAAGTTTTCAAAATTCTTTAACAGTCAGGTCTTATTAACAAGGTAAATATATTAAGCTCTTTTAAAAAAATGTACAAGTCAAGTAACACACAAGGTTTGACTCGTCTATAAGTGTGTCTTTTTTGGAGGCTTCAGCGATGTTAACATAAACGCCTTAAGTGAGGCTTATTGTTTTAAATTGACCCCCCCCCCCTCGACAAAAAGTGCTCCCCCCCCCCCCCGACAAAAAGTGCGACCCCCCCCCCGACAAAAAGTGCGAACCACCCCCCCCCCACCCCCCACCCCCACCCCCACCCCTGATATCCTGGGCGTGGCAGCCCCGGCGGGGATATAAGGCGGCCGGGTGGCATGCACTTCTCATTCCTGTCCAGGTTCCCGTACCGGACGGTCCTCTCTCGCTCCTGAGATTTTATTTACTTATTTTAATCTTCTTTTCATATTTACTCTTTTCATATTTACTCTTCATTTATTCGCTTCATAAAGATGGGTCTTAAGCTCAAGAATTACCCACCAGCTTCTTCAACCTCGGCCAACACGCCTCAGCCCTCATCGTCGTCCGCTCCGATCCTAGAATACCTCATGACAGCGCAGATTCTGAGCTGCCTGACGATGCCGCCACCGCCGCCGCCACCGCAGCCTGCCTCGATGCCCAGCCTTTCACCATTGCCACCAACATTGGAAGAGGTTGGCGCACCTGCAGCATTGGAAGAGGTTGGCGCACCTGCAGCATTGGAAGATGCTGGCGCACCTGCGGTATCGTCAAAAAACCCCAGCGGACGAGTCCTGATAGCTTCTCCAGCACTTTCACTGCTATCAGACTCAGGATCGGAGTCTGCGGTGTTCGAAGAGGCGTCAAGGTCGAGGATAACCCCCTACAGTCGCACGAAGAAAATCCTATCCTACACCAAATCCCAATGTCCCTCACCCATATCCCCCATGCCACCTACACCAACCAAACTACCCCGTAAATCAATCTTCTCCCCCGAACTCCCCACGATCGACCTAACCCGTTCACCTACCCCACCCAAAATTGTCTGCAGCCTACCTTTTGACTTACTTAAACCTTCACCTCCCACCCCCATTCCTTCTAGCCAGCCTAAACCTGACAAGCTCCAAAACACTCCAGTAAAGCGTCCAACACAAAAACGTAAGCGTGTTAAACTCCCTGCTGGCAAGGGTAATAAATGCGATTACGTGTGGATGTCAAAAGACTTTGGGATTCTTTGCTGTCAGAAGTTTGCTGTTTTAGATAAAGACCGTTGCCAAACGCACTTGAACAAAAACATCAATCTTCCGAGAGTAAGACCCTACAGTCTTAACAACATTAGGTCTAAAACATCCCAACCCAGACATCCCCACAGTCCGCAACCGCTTGATATTAGAAGACTTAAAATGGATGAAAAATATTATTTTATTACTCAAATTTATGGAGCTTTTGATGCCAAAGTAGAAATCATTGTAAAAGGTGATGGCAGCCTTCATACAATGAAAGTACCCGTTCGGATGGTACAAAGACAATTTTTCATCCATAAAAAAGGCTATCTAATACGAAGGGAAGGATGCCAATCTGTGTGGGAAATGGATTAGGATGTAGGCCTACCAAAAGAAATTCTAAATTGTTAGGTTGTGTTGGACGATATTTAAAAAAACAAAAATTCTTCTTCCAAATTATTTTTTTCCAAATTTAGTCCTAACCCTCTTAAAGTAAGGGAGAGGAGTATTACACAAGTCAAATAATAAAAAAAACTTGACTTGTATAATACTTTAACCTGGCGGTGATGTAAAGTCACTGGGACAATCTCAAACCGTGTCCTTGAGGGTGAAGACTAAGTTACGAAAATCTTTAACAAATAAAAACTTACCTCCAAACACTTGTAGCTTGCTATAAGTGTTTGGAGGTAAAAATTTTTCAAAGTTTGAATGACCTTGACCCATATAAATTACTGTTTAAAGTAAAGTGCTAACCTTACAACTAATGTCGTGTATCACGTGATACCCCCCACTCTAATGCTCTTACTAAGCTTGTATGAGCCGTTCATTTGCTTCAGTCCGTTTCTGTACTCCGTGTAAACATGTCACGGTACAATTACAAAGGTGGTGACTTCTTGATAGATCCACACAATGTTTGGGAAGTGCTAAATCGGCATAGAATGGAAGTTGAGTGTTGTATAAGACGAGATGGGTCTACATTTTATCTATGTATTATAAACAAACAAACCCACAAGTATGAACACTGGACAAAAATTAATTATAACAACATAGATGAGCTGTTTGCTTGGGTTTTTGAGGTGTGTAAAGTTATTGAAGAAACCAAAATGATGGGTGTGCTAAAGGTATGTAAAACCGATGACCGCGAGGACTAAGGGAAAGTTAGTGGAAGTCCTTAAGCTATCCCCAGGTTTCCTCTTCTTCTTCAAGAAGGCGTGCTGCCAACGTTCTGCCTGCTACTCGTGGACCTGCTCGACCATTCCACAGCATAACTGTTGCTCGGGCAAACGCCTGCAAAGCTCCGATGCTACGGACCTTGCTGGAGGTAAGCCAAGACGGACAAGGCTTGCTCAGTCCTGGTCAACGGCAGGAGCAAGAAAGGCGTATGGCGTACTTCAGGCTGCAGGGTGTAGTTCCCAGCTTAAAGTTAGGCGATCCGAGAGTAGCAAGCATCAACGAGGCAGCGGACTACATATCACATTTTCACAGTGTTTTAGAAGTAAAGGACCAACAAATTGAAAACTTAAAAGAACAATTGAAACAATTTAACTTTAATCCTGTGGAGTTTGTGGAAGCAGTGATGAGTGATAGTGATGAAGGAACTGAATATATATTGGGTATGTAATGAAAGACTTGGACATGGACATGTGTGTGTGTGTGTGTGTGTGTGTAGAATACAGAGCGGGGGATAGACTACTTTGCGGCAATGGACTAGCATGCTGCTTAGTGGTCTATCCCCCGCTCAAAGGGTAGCATTGGATGACCTTGACCCACTTTACAGCAAGGACAACCGGTTAACTGGTATAAAAGAGGGGGTCTATACATCTCGACTTCATTCTGCTTTGAACCTTCCAGTGGAACGCTAGAAACAATGAGTGGATCGCTGCTTGGTGCTAACTTGGACAGGTATTCTGTGATGGTACACTATGAAGATTGTAGAGACATGTTGACGGCTGTGTATGATTGTTTGGTGAGAAAAATCTTTCAAGAAAACTGCCAATTTATGTTAGCGTGGAAAAGAAACTTGTTTGTTGATGGTCATGCTACAATGCAAAGCATGAACCACCTTCATGTGTTAAAAGTAGGACATCATAATTTGGACGAACTGGACGATATGTTTAGGGAGCTGGAGTGTTTGATACATCAGGAATGTAAACCATGTGAAATTGAAATTTTTAAATTGGATATGGAATTAGAATAAAATGTGTTAAACAGGACTTAGACTTGGACTTGATTGAGGTTTTGTAGAACAGAGCGGGGGATAGATCACTTTGCGGCAATGGACTAGCATGCTGCTTAGTGGTCTATCCCCCGCTCAAAGGGTATCTTTACGTGACCTTGACCCACATAAATTGTATAGTTGGTGGGGGTATAAAAAGGGTAAGCAAATTGGATGGATACAACACTTCCATACCATGGCTCCACTTGACAACACCGTGTTCCATCGCAACAGAATTGTCTCTATTCTGGAGGTAATACCTCTAGAAATTATAGAAGTAGAGGACCAACTACCTGCGGTTGATCAAGAAGAGGAGGAGGAAGAGATAATGGATATTGAAATGGACTCTGACGAAGCTGGTTCAACGGACAATGAGGTGGACTTGCACGCCTACGAAACATTAGAGTCGTCATCTGAGTCGGAAATGGAATTCCAATTGGAAATCGAAGAAGAAGAACAAGAACAAGACACTCCCCATCGTCCAATGGATAGGATGTTAGTTGCCAGAAGAATTATGTATTGTCATCGCTGCCTATTCCGTGATGAGGATGATTCCGACTCTGATGGTGATGTTTCACCCTTGTAAAAAGTTTAAACAAAAAGTTAAAAAAGAATGTGAGCGGGGGATAGAGCACTTTGTAGTAAATGATGCTGCTTAGTGCTCTATCCCCCGCTCAAAATAATAATTCCAAACGACCTTGACCTACATAACTTGCTCAAACAGACGTCTTTGAAAAAACTTGTACAAATTATTGAATCTAGACCAAATATCATCAATTTATCAAGCCTACTGATAAATGTATTACAAACGGTTGTGTAAAGGCTAAATTTAGCACATGAGTGATAACCTGTTTCCATATGACGTCACTTTCCCCACCTATCTGCCTCGGATATAAAGGGTCCCGGTGGAGTGCGCTGCTCATTATTGCGTGGACATTCACAGAGTGTGCATTCAAAGCCAAACTGTTTGAAATGGCTCTTTGCGACATTTGTGGGGAAATCTTTCAAGACGAAGATCTTTTCACCATACACAGAGAATTACATGAAGACGAAGATAGAAAAGAAGATATTACCATGGATGAAATAGACTTAGACTCAATTGACCGGTTTTTGGAAGAGCACCAGAAGCAGACGGACTACTGGGACAGCTATCTACAGCAAATGCAAAGAAGAAGACCTAGTGTGATCCAATTTGCTGGTGCTGGACCATCTACTGCTAGAAGACCTTTTGAAGAAGAAGACACTGAAGAAGAGGACACTGAAGAAGAACTAGAAGATGTGAAACAACTGCGCACCACGGCCTTGCCAGGACGAGTTGTAACACATTTTAAAATTAATAATGTTCAATTGGAACTGGAAACATTTATAACCCAGGCTAAGGAACTTGTTGGTGGAACCTTGAGGGAAGAACTACAAAGATTAAATTTTATTAAATTTGGAATGGTGTTAGAGGCTATGTTTAACAATACTGATGGTGAAACAGCATTGAGAGCGTTCATTACCAAAAACCGAACCCTTACCTTCACCTCCAACATCGATGATATTATTGAAGAATGCTTGGAAGAACTTATAACAAAACTTCAAGAACATGAAGGAAGAGGATCTGGATGGACTTTGTCATCAATTGAAGGTATGGATGTAAGGGTTCACAAGCATGGATATGGTTTAAGGGGTAGTAGTTTTATCCCTTTACCAAAGAAAATCCAAAACACTAAATCGTGTAGGAATGTGCAAAATGAAGGTAATGAATGTTTTAAGTATGCAATGTTAACCAAGTATGTTAAAGATCATCCTGAAAGAGTTGGTAGAGAGTATTACGAAAATGAACACCGCTACAACTTTCAAGGCCTCACCTACCCAGTTACATTGAAAGACATAGACAAATTTGAAAAGAAAAATCCTGGCGTTTCAGTGAATGTTTTCGGTCTGGATGATTCGAACAACGTTTATCCTTTGCGGGTAGTAAAAGTTGAGCAAAGAAACCACACTGATTTGCTACTGATCACTAAGGGTGAAATTTCACATTATGTGTGGATAAAGGACTTTGCATCCTTGATTCGAAATCAATTATCAAAACAGAGGCGTAGGTTAACAGTGTGTAAAAGATGTTTTTGTTTCACATATAAAGAAATAAGACAAGGAGGATTAGAGTGGTTGATAGAACACAAAAGACTTTGTAATGAAAATTATGAAGTAAAGATTAGTCTGCCACCACCATCTCGAGCGTGTATCCAATTTAACAAAACAGTTCACCAATATCGGATTCCAGTAGTCATCTACGCAGATTTTGAATCTACGTTAGTACCACAGGAGCTGCCGGACGGTGAAGTGACTAGAAGAACAAAATATCAGTTGCATCAACCCAACAGTTTTTGTCTAATAGTGAAATCAACCTTGTCTGAAAACCAATTGCAAAACTATGGTTTAACATCCACTCCAATACTTTACCGTGGTGAAGAAGCCGCTAAGTATTTCGTAGACCAGTTGTATAACATTGCTGAAAAGGTACAACGCTTGTATGGTAATGTCGTACCTATGGAACCTTTGAATGAGAATCAACAAGAAGAATACAATATGGCATCAAGATGTTATCTATGCGAGAAGAGCTTCAGTGAAGAAAATCCAAAAGTAAGAGATCACGATCACCTGACAGGTTTATACAGAGGAGCTGCTTGTAATTCATGCAATATAAATTACAAACTGCCCCACTTTATCCCTGTCGTGTTACACAATCTTAGCGGCTACGACTCCCACTTCATTATTCCAGAGTTAGGAAGAGATGATGGTAAAATTGATGTTCTTGCTACAACATTGGAAAAGTACATCAGTTTCTCAAAAACCGTAGGTAAAATTAAACTTCGCTTTGTAGACTCTTATAGATTTATGCCATCTAGTTTGAGCAGATTGTCTGAGAATCTACGAAGAGAAGACCTAAAAGAAACCAGCAAGATTGTACCTGAAGATAAATTGGACTTAGTATTACGTAAAGGAGTATTCCCCTACGACTACATAACATCTACAGAAAAATTTGAAGAAACCAGTCTACCACCGATCGAAGCCTTCAACAGCAAATTAAACGAAAGTGAAATCTCCGTTGAAGACTACAATCATGCTTGTTATGTTTGGAACCAACTAAACATTCAAACCTTAGGGGAATATTCTGACTTTTATATGAAATTGGACGTAACTCTGCTGTGCGATGTGATGGAAGAATTCCGAAACACCTGCTTCTCCGCCTATGGACTGGACCCTCTACACTCGTACACATCTCCAGGATTAGCATGGCAAGCTATGCTAAAGTCAACCAACTGTCGACTGGAACTTCTAACGGATATCGATATGGTGCTCATGATGGAATCTGGTGTACGGGGCGGTTTGACACAAGCTGTAACACGTCATGTCAAAGCCAACAACAAGTACATCCCCGGCTTCGACGAGCAACAACCATCGGTCTACCTTGGCTACTTTGACGCAAACAACCTTTATGGTTGGGCAATGTCAAATCCGCTTCCCTACGCTGACTTCAAATGGATCGACCCGGCCACCATTGGAGACATCTCACAGATTCCAAAGAATGGTCCAAAAGGCTATATTTTGGACTGTGATTTCGAATATCCAGAGCACCTTCATGACCATCACTACGACTTGCCTCTCCTAGCCAAGACTGAAGTTTCACCGACAGGAAGATGGCCAAAATTGATGATGACCTTGGAGAATAAGGATCGCTATGTGGCTCACTACTGGGTAGTTCAACAGGCTCTTGAATTGGGTCTACGTATAGTGAGAATTCATAGAGCAATTGAATTCACCCAGTCTTGTTGGTTGAAACCATATATTGATTCCAACACTGCAAGAAGAGCTGCAGCGACAACAGCATTTGAAAAGGACTTCTATAAATTAATGAACAATGCCATCTTTGGGAAGACCTTGGAGAACAAAAGAAAACACAAAAATGTAAAATTAGTGAGTGATCCTAGGAAATTGGAAAAATTAGTGCAAAAACCAAATTTCGGAACATCCATGATTATAAACGAAAATCTAGTCGCTGTCAGTATGAAGAAAACAACAATAGTCATGGACCGTCCGTTATACATAGGTATGTCGATTTTGGATATAAGTAAAACCCTGATGTATGATTTCCATTATAACAAAATGGTTAAACATTACGGAAGGGAAAACATTGGAGTCGCATACATGGATACGGACGCGTTTATCTACTGGATAAAGACTTTGGACATGTATGAAGACCTAAGGACTTTTCCATACAAAGAAGATTTCGATTTTTCTGACTATCCGAAAAACCATCCAAATTTTAATGAAAAATATAAAAAAGTAATTGGAAAATTCAAAGATGAAGCAAATGGAATGCCTTTAGAAGAAATAGTGGCGCTGATGGCGAAATTGTATTCATTTAAGATGTACCACGAGAACAACACACCGACAGTGAAGAAAGCAAAAGGAGTGAAGACATCTTATTTGAAAAAACACGTGACATTTGACCACTACAAGACTTGTTTGTTTGAAGATACTACGATATCAGCAACATTCAACAATATCCGAAGCTTCAAGCATCAAGTCTACAGTGTCACCGAAATTAAAAAAGCGTTGTCAGCTCGGGATGATAAAAGATACATTATGCCCGACAAAATCCACACTCTTCCTTTTGGCCACTACTCTCTAAACCCTATAAACTAGTAACCTATTCTTCGTCCTTCTACAACTACGACCTTATTCCTTTCTCCTTCCGTAAAAAAATGGGGAACACGGCAAGTCCAACGCCGTGTTCCCCATTTTTTTACACAAGTTTGGATGACCTTGACCCATATAAATGATGTGAATATTTAAAACAACATTCATTGTGATTATACATGTGATACAACAAACATTGAAACCTGCAATATGAAGGACTTGAAGCAACAAATTGTCAACGAACTTCATAAACCTGCAAGAAGAAAGTTTCCACGAAGAAATACGGTGATAAAAGGAATTAATGATTTATATCAAGCGGATTTAATCGAAATGATTCCTTATAGCAAACAAAATAAAGGATATAAATACATATTGACTGTTATTAACTGTTTTTCAAAAATGGCAGATGCTTTACCACTAAAAGATAAAAGTGGCAAAAGTGTTACAAAAGCAATGGAAACAGCTATACAAAGAGACAAACATACTATTAAACATTTACAAACAGATGATGGAAAAGAATATTTTAATAAGGAATTTGCAAATTTAATGAAAAAACACAATATAAACCATTATTCAACCAATTCAGAAGTAAAAGCCTCAATAATCGAAAGATTCAACAGAACTTTAAAAAGTGCAATGTATAAAATGTTTTCCAACAGAGGATCGCACATATGGATTGATATGTTACCAAAACTTATAAACGATTACAATAACAAATTTCATAGGACTATCGGGATGAAACCAAACCAAGTAACTAGTAAAAATGAAAACCTTGTATTAAAACGTATAAAAACGAATACTAAACCAAAAGTTGAAAAACTAAAGCCTAAAAAATTTAATGTGGGTGATAAAGTGCGAATAAGTAAATATAAAGGTGTATTCAGTAAAAGATACCTGCCAAATTGGACCAATGAGGTTTTTACTGTATTCAAAGTACAACCTACAGTACCTGAGACATATATTTTAAAAGATAATAAAGGACAATTGCTTGAAGGAGGGTTTTATGGACATGAAATGTTAAAATCAACAGTAGGCGATGTATATTTAGTTGAAAAGGTGTTGCAACGGAAAAAAGATAAGGTCAAAGTACGATGGTTAGGATTTAATAAGACGGAAGATTCTTGGATACCTAAAAAGGATTTGATATAACGATAGAGAATCATTTTAGGTTGAACCATTACAAAGGATGGAGATAGTACCACAAAAAGAGAGTTTTACTATTAATAATATAGATGAACTCACAGTGGATAATTCAGAATTCAATAGTGGGAAGCATGGCAATTTGTTACCAAACACCGTTCGTTGTCTGGTTACCGGACCTTCCAACTGTGGAAAAACTAATGTAGTATTCAATTTGATTACAAACCCTAAAGGATTACGATTTAACAATCTATATGTATTTTCAAAATCACTACAACAACCAAAGTATCAATTATTGGAAAAAATACTGACTAATGTGCCTGAAGTTAAATATTTAAAGTTTAATGCAAGCGAGAGTGTCATGCAGCCACAAGAAGCTAAACCATTCTCCGTGTTTATATTCGACGATGTATCTTGTGAAAACCAAAACACAATAAGGAATTACTTCGCTATGGGTCGACATAACAACATAGATAGCATTTATATTGGCCAAACTTACAGCAAAATACCTAAACAACTCATTAGAGACAATGCAAACATGTTAATTGTATTTAAACAGGACGAAACCAACCTAAAACATATATATTTTGATCATGTAAATGCGGATATGACATTTGAACGATTTAAAGAGTTGTGTGGAAAGGCTTGGGCTGAAAAGTATGGGTTCCTAACAATTATGAAGGAACAACCGCTAAACAATGGTCGATACAGGATAGGATTTGATAAATTTATATTAATACATTAAACGTGGTATAACACATTCATTGTTGTACAACACGTCTTGCTACAAACATGGTTAACCAAGAAAAATTAGTAAAAGAAATAAAATCACTTAGTGATTCTATTCGGGCTAAAAACAGAGCATTGAAACTAGGTATTAGCGAGAGGGAGAAATTCCTTGAATCTACTTTTAAACCTATTACTGAACCCTTGAAACAATTAAACAAAAAATTTGCTAAACCTGTATTGGAAGGAGATGCGATTGCACCTATTACGAAGTTTGAAAGAGAAAATGTAAAATCAGAAGATTTTAGTGATGAAGACCTGGAATCCTCTACGTATAGTGGTTTTACCGGTGGAGAACCCGAAAGAGAGCTAGAATCACCGGACTATAGTGGAATAAAAGATTTATATGAAGTAAAAGCCAAAAGAGGACATGAAGTTGTATCAACTGCTAGTGAAGAGGAAAAAGAAGAAGAGACAAGGGAAGGTCCGTCAAACATAAGCTTATTGGGTGAAAACATTCATAACAAAGGACCTTTAGGAAGGAAATACATGGTAAAAATGTTACTCGGAACAATTCCTAATAAGAATTACCATAGTTATGGAGCGAGATTAACAGAAGACGGTTTAATGATAGGTAATAGCCCGTTAAACGTTGACGAACATGATAATATTGTCATTGGTGATCAAAGGTATAAGGGCACAAAAGGATTATTTGAATTATTATTTGAAAATAAGCCTTCAGTATCGGTAGTGAAAGAAAAAGACATGGAAGCATATAAAAATATTTTGGAACAGACAAATGCATATAGGAGAAAGTATTTACCTGACCAGCCTCCTTTTAGATCTAAGTCTTTAAAATATAAAGAATTTGTATCCAAGTTAATACCAACTAGAAGACAAACAATGCCGTTAACACAAAGAAAACCTGTAAAACGAAGATTTATGGCATCCACTTTGGATGTAAGTGCTCAGGAACGAAGAAAAAGAAGTAAGTCCGTTACGGGTACAGGTTTAATGAAGAAACTATATAACACAAATGTGATTTATTACAATAATATCAATAAATTGGTGGATAGAATGAAACTAATACATGAAGCTAAAGAAGCGGGTCATACTGGATTGGAAAACGAATGGGTGGCTTTAGTGGATGAACTCCGAAACCGTGGGGTAATCTCATAAAAATGCGTTACTCCCTAGAATACTATTCAGTTGCACCATGAGTGTCGACAAGTTCGGACGTTACTCCTCGGATGGGTTATATTATGCCAATAGTTTAAAAAGAAGTGCTGGTTTACCACAAACACCTGATGGAGATTATGATATGAGTAATAAAAGGTTAAAAAACATAAAAGATCCTACGGATGAAAACGATGCAATAAATCTAAAAATATTAAAGGAAAAGATATCGCCAACATTAAAACTACAAAATAACACATATGACGCAGAAGATCATAGAATTATCAACGTTGGTAAACCAAATCAAAACGGTGATGCGATAAACAAAGGTTATTTGTCATCTGAATTAAAAAATACGTTAAAATTCAATGGGAAAACGTATAGTGCCAACAATAAACGTATATCCAACGTAGATGACCCTAAAGATGCAAAAGACAGCGTAAATAGACGCTATTTACATTCTTTGATACCTGAAAAGACAAAAGATGGATTTTCTTTTTATAAATTTGTTATTAACGATATAGGTTATCCAAAAAATGAAAATGATGCTGTAAATCTCAAATATATAAAAGATCATTGTGTCATACGTGATGTGGGAGTTATCGATTGTCTTGGCAATTGTTTGGCGAATGTAAAAGATGGTTCAGCACCATCTGATGGTGCAACAGTGGGTCAAATGAAAGAGACTTTAAAACAAGAAACAACTGGATTTGCAAAACGAGATGAAGTATTATCAAAGCAAGGGGATGACTTTATTCAAGGTAATGAAAAATTTCGTTTATTGACATACAAAAACGCTTATTGGGATTGCAGGCATGGAAGGTTATCAAATGTGTCATGGGGTCATGCAGATAGAGACGCGGCTGCCTTAGGACAAACAGTACATCTAGATCCAAATAATTACTATGCGTTTTTTATATGTAGTAATAAAAAATTAACAAACATGGCGCAAGGAAGAGAAGCAAATGATGCTGCAACTGTAGGACAGGCTATCACATTATCACAAATGGATAGCAAAGTGTATACTTGTAATAATAAACGTATAACAGACCTTAAAGACCCTGAACATGTGGATAATGCTGTCACTGTTAATTTTCTTGTAAAAGTTTTAGGAAATGCATTATTTGATGTATACAATCTTATTGGTATTCATTCAGGTCGTACTCCTTTGTTGGAATCTGAGAGAGGTACTTGGATTAAACGGGAAATTGTTCAAAACTATTTTATCAACCCTCGTACAAAAAAGTTTAGATCATCGGATTGGGGTGATTTTGATATTTAATAAAAGAACACAATAAACGACTTCATTTATGTCCAACTTGTCATAGAGGTAACACATAAGTTGTACATTGCGATTATAAAAGGACAATAATGACGTTCCAGTACATCAGTCCATATAGAGACACTGTAAGGAGAGGAGGTGGGATCACGTCCACAGCGGTTTCTCTGTTAAGTAAAGCTTTAAAACGAATTCCAGTAGGATCCATAGTAAATAGAGCAATAGACGCATTACCATACGAATTTCATATACCGGGAGGTTATCAGTATTGCGGACCAGGAACTAAATTGAAAAAACGACTGGAAAGAGGCGATCCTGGCATAAATAAGTTAGATCAGGCTTGTAAAGAACACGATATCGCATATTCCACGTTTGCCGATTCAAAAAATAGATCAATAGCTGACAAAAAGCTTGCGGACATAGCTTGGCAACGAGTAAAATCAAGTGACGCTAGCATAGCAGAAAAAGCAGCAGCTTTAGCAGTAACAGCAGGTATGAAGGCTAAAACAGCAGTAGGAGGTGGAAGAAGGAGGAGAAGGAGAGTAAAAAGGAGGTCAACCACAAGAAAACATGGAGGAAATATAAAAAGAAGACGACGATCTACAAGAAAAGGCAGGAAGAAGCCCACCGTGTGGTCAATGGTAAAAAACGGGGCAGGTCTTTACCTAAGACCTTATCGTGCATATTAAATGAAAGAAATCAATTGGTCATACCACATAAAGCATTAACCAATATTGAATTATTTAAATATATTTCCTGTTTAAAAATACCATTTTTCCGCGGTGTGTTTATGAAAGACAGTTTACCAAAGAAAATGTGGCAAAATGAGACTGGAATTGTAAATTTGGATAATACTGAAGGGCCTGGCACCCATTGGGTTTGTTATAAGAAACTAAATAACAATGTATATTATTTTGATAGTTTCGGTAATTTGCCACCACCAAAAGAACTTCAAAATTACTTTAAATCTGCTAAAAACATATATTATAACTATAAAAGAGAACAACCTGATAATACTTCAATATGCGGCCATTTATGTTTGGAATTTCTAGCTAAAAGTATCAGTCACTATTGAGATGTCTTCCTATACGGTATCATTAACAGGAAAATCGTCCACTTTACGAAGTATCCTTTTTCCAGCGTTACGCTTGCAAAAAGGAAGGTTTTGGGAGGCGGCACTATTGGATTTTACAACTTACAACTCTATCCCCAATGTTACGGAAGGTAAAAATAACGTATTGCATTATTATAAGGGAAAGGATGCCAGTGGAAAATTTACAGACTTACAAGAGTGCAGGTTACCCACAGGTTCTTATGAAATTGATCATATAAATGAATTTTTGCAAACTAAAATGGGAAAAGACAATATAACATTAAAAGGTAATAATAATACGATGAAAGCTGAAATTACTTCCAAATATTATATAGATTTCACTCAACCAAACTCAATTGGTGATTTATTAGGATTTTCCAACGATGAGCCTGTTTTAGAACCAGATGTAACACATTCCGGTAAGAAAACAGTAACAATATTAAAAGTCAATAGTATAGACATAACTTGTAACATTATACAAGGTGCTTACAGGGATGGGGCTAACACCCACATCATACATACTTTTTACCCAAGTGTACCACCTGGATTTAAAATTGTTGAAAAGCCACAAAACCTGGTATATCTACCGTTGAACACCACTTTCATTTCAGACATCGTGTTGAGCGTATTGGATCAAGACGGTAACTTGGTAGACTTCAGAGAAGAGCCTATTACGATTAGATTACATTTAAAATCGACACTTTAATACAAAACTATGGGTTTAACATTTAAAAGCGAACAACCTACGGGAAACCGCATTAGTAGCTCTTCAGCTGTGGAGGAGTTAACACGCGAGAACATTCGTTTCTTAGAGAGAATTGGATTAAAATTAACCGAGTATGGATATACTGGATATAGCGCAGGGTCCAACATTCGACGAAACCCTATGGGAAAAAGAATATCACACCCACAACCCTTACACTTCATCGAAATTAAACAATAACGATGAAATTCGTATTCCCATACAAAATCAAGACATTTACACACTACCATGTGAAAGTTACTTGTATATTGAAGGACAAGTTACTAAAAAGGACGGTACTACTGTTGGTACAACAGTTCCATTTATAAATAATCCTATGGCTTTCCTATTTGATGAAATTAGATATGAAATATCAGGTGTAACAGTTGATTCCACTAAAAAAGTAGGTATTACGACAACTTTAAAAGGATTAACATCTATAACACCCAATGAAACCAATTTACTTAAACCTGCCGGATGGGTATTACCTACGATTGACACGATCACTCCAGATCCAAATGGATATTTTGATTTTCATATTCCATTACGTTTGCTGCTTGGTTTTGCTGAAGATTATAGGAAAATAATATTAAACGTTAAACAAGAATTAGTTTTGTTGAGATCTTCTAACGATAAAGACATTATTAAAGCTGCAGATGCTACTACAGATGCGACTTTAGAATGGAAATTAAAATTAGACAAAATTGTATGGAGAGTTCCACATGTTAAATTGGCTGACGAGCATAGAATGCTACTTTTAAGAAAATTAAAAGCCGATCGTGATATTGTTATTCCATTTAGAAGTTGGGAATTTCATGAGCATCCCAGTTTACCTACTACGGATCGACACACTTGGACTGTTAAAACATCGAATTATGTAGAACGAGCCAGGTATATTATATTTGGTTTACAAACAGGTAGAAGAGACGCCATTACTAAACATGCAGGACAATTTGATCATTGTGACTTGAAAAATATTAAAGTTTATTTAAATTCACAATTCTTTCCATACGACAATTTAAATGTGTCATTCACTAAGAAGAAATACAGTATATTGTACGATATGTACGCGAGATTCCAAAGTTCATATTACGGTAAAACAAATACACCTTTATTACCACCTGACAAATATTTCGATGCCTACCCAATAGTTGTAATCGATTGTTCTAAACAAAATGAATCAGTAAAGTCTTCAAGTGTGGATATAAAAATAGAAATGGAATTCAACGATGCTATACCGGCTAATACAACTGCATACTGTTTAATTCTACATGATAAAATCGTAACATACACACCTTTAACCGGAATTGTTAAAAATGTATTGTAAGAACCGGTTTTGTTTCATTCCGCGAGTATAAAAGCAGAGCGTACAGACCGCTCCTCATCAGTTTGTTGCCTACTGTTGTATGGGTAGCATCGTATTCAATATGGCTTCTCCTAGTGGTACACCTGAAAATGTGGTAGATATTGAGAAGGAGATATCTGAGTTTTTAGATCCTCAAGGTCACCAGGAAGGAGGTGAACAAAACGTTTGCGGACAACTTCACGCCAGTAATAATGTTGAAGAAAAAGGTAAAAGAAGAAAGACTATACAAAAGAGAAAAAGGGATATTGAAGATAATATTTCTCCAAACATATTGAGTGAGGTATTTTTGCGAATATTTTACCCAATCTCTTCCAGTTTGGATAAAAGTGTTTTAATCGGTGTTATGAAATCTACAGATTATTCCCCTACTGTAATTTTAACTCATGGACCCAAAATGATTTTGTTTACGGACAGTGCTTGGGAATCGTTTATGAAACATTTGCATCTGCTAGAATGCTATTTAAGTAGTAACATGTTTGGAAGAAAGACAAGGGTAGGACTTTTGGATTCAAATGTGGAAATTGATATCATTAAACAACGTGGTGATCATCAGCTACGGTTTAGAGACACAACAAGACATGATAACAAAATTCAACTTAATCGAGAGGAGTTTTTCATTTTAACTTGTGCTACTGAACCTATAACAAGATACTTGAGACAACTGGTGTTTTCAAGTTCGATTATTAAAGATTATCTGGAAGACACATTGGACAAACAACCGGACGCACCTATATTATACGGACCTGTGGATACTTCTATATTTAATAGAGTTCCTCATGAAGTACAGATGTGGAGACAATTGGAAAAGTACGCTCAACTACATAAGAAATCAGTAAAACAGGAAGAAGAGGAAGATGGAGGAGAAGAATCAAGTGTTAGTGATGAAAATGAAAATAAGGAAAATATAAAGATGGAAACTTAAATGACAATGGTTAGTTTTTAAAACAATAACCAACATTTTGTGGGGTTAGGCCTATTGGGGACGGTGCCCACGTTAAATATACACCAACGCGCCAACAACTGTACGGCCTGGTATAAAAGTAGTACCTACCGTGGTGTGGAAATCAGTTGACCTCCTGACTTCGTAATGAGCAGACGTGTGACCTTCAAAATGGACAAGGGAGAAGAACAACAAGTAAAGTCCAAGCCTGGTATTATTGAGTTTCAAGCGTTTCGTGGTAATGATGATAGATTCATTATAAAAGAACTTGTGTTTTTGGACATGAATACAAGTGTTCCTTATTCGTTCTTATTTAAACCACCATGTTCTTATTCGTCTTTAACTAGTAAAGCCGCTACTACCAACAGATGGATTTCAAAACACTTCCACCATATCGATTGGTATGATGGTTTTACAAGTTACACGGACTTGTATCACATTATGCATCACTTTTCAGACAAGTTTACCAATATTTACACAAAGGGGCTGGAAAAGAAAAGATGGATCGAAGGATTTACTCATGTTCCGGTTAATGATGTGGAATTGGATAAGAATTATCAATACATGCTGGAAACCATATGTATTTGTACAAAAAGCCCAGAACATGATAAAGATAGACATTGCGCTTTGAAAAATGCCTATAAACTCGCCTCTTACCTTCAAAGTGGGGAATTGGGGAGTGGTGGGGGTAACGGAGAGTATATAAGTGGGGAGCAGACAGGGACCTGGCATGAGTATTACTCGAGATTCCGAGACGACAACATCTCCGAGCAAGAAGACGATCTGTAACCTGACCATGGCATCTCACCAGTTCCTTCAGACTTTGGTCGAGCAGTTCAATGCTCACTCCAAGTCAACAATATTACCTGTAAAGAAGTGCTCGGAACTAAAAGACGAGAAGCACTACATAATCCATGCTATGAAGAAGATGGAGACTACAGTTGGGGAGGCCATCTGCTGCAGTCTCAGCGAGGCACCGTTTACTCCGGGGGATGAACCAAAGTTCCAGGTGTACCTGCCCAAGAGATTCGTCCATCTTCTACAAAACGAGGATCTTCGCTCTATTCAACCCGGGTGTCTATACCTGGTGTCCCACGGCTGCACGGGTAGCAATTCTACAGAGTTGACCATCCACATCGCTGACAAGCAGCAGTGTTAGATTTAAGTTTTAATGTTGTACATATGTTGTTGTTGTAATGTTTTATAAATAAACGAATCATAAAAGAAAAAAAAAATAAAAAAAAAACAAAAAATGCAACATATCAATATGTGACAGACTTCACGTATTGATATGTTGCATTTTTTTTTTAAACTTCGCGGGTGACCTTGACCTTTGACCTTTGCATTTCACAATTACCCCCACTACTGTAATTACCCCCACTACCGCACTAGGATTCAAACCTGCTTGGATGCGAAAAACGGTCAGTCTGTTGCCAACTAGCAAACGATGAGCACCTTGTACGAGCTTTGCTTACAACGAGTTATAACTGACGCATCTTTATTCCAGACGGCTTTACGAGATAATATCCCTATAACAGTAAAGCTGGATATCGAGGAGTACAAGAAAGATAATAGAGGGTATTCGGGATACTCCTGGTATAGGTTCCAAGACGGGGAAAAGTTTTGTAGGCCTTGTGGCAATGCTGCCGTCAGAGACCTTCGACGGTTCGTACAGGAAGGTGGTAGAAAACAGTTTGGATTTCTAGCACCAATGTTTAGATTT
Source organism: Neoaliturus tenellus (assembly GCA_030545055.2). Taxonomy (NCBI): domain Eukaryota; kingdom Metazoa; phylum Arthropoda; class Insecta; order Hemiptera; family Cicadellidae; genus Neoaliturus; species Neoaliturus tenellus. The sequence goes on along the minus strand of CM061532.1, from coordinate 14,402,809 downwards.
GAAAAATACAAGGACACCTGTGCTATTTGTTCCATCCCTTTGTATCAATGGAAAAAGTTTAGAAGTGTTTAATTGCATCTTCCATACCCCCACCACCATCACCCCCACCACTTTTCCATGTACCTCCAAACGCTGTGCCTCGGCTTCATTTCTACTCCAGCAGCCAACCTAGCAACATCAGGATGTCTCTCAACGTCAGTTGCGCAAGTTACGAGGAGGTGAGCATCAAGACTCAGCAGGAGCTAAACGACTTATACAAGGAGTTGCAGCTGATGGTGGCACGAGGCTACCGTATAAATGTGCAAGTTTACGCTTGCAATATACGGAACACCCGGCAGTCAAAGGAAGAGCCTGGACACTCCTCGACGGCTTCCTCACCAGCGTCCATGAAGACCGAGCCAGACAACTTGGACTACTTCAGCTGACTAGCAGTTGTATTTCTTGTCCTAACCATTGTTGAATATGTATATTTTTTCATTATATTAAAGAAGTAAAAGAGCAAAAACACCTATCTTGTTACTGACATATAAGCTCAGTAACAAGATAGGTTTTTTTAAAACACAATTTGGATGACCTTGAAACTTCCCCCTCCACTGCTTTGTTACCCCCACCACTTGACTATTGGTGTACATGGCACATCACAATTGGAAACCTCATTCCATCTTCAACAGCCACACCGACAACATCAACAATGGCAAACCTACCAACAGATGAAAGATGTCCTCACGCATGTTGTGACTTCGTCCACGAGTTGGAGAAGAGGATGCAGGAGAGGGCGATAAGAAGAAAACAGATCCACTCAGAAAATATCATGATAGTCAACGGCTATCTTTTATTGTTCGGCCTTATTATGGTTGTACTTTTCATACTGTACGGCATAGTCACATGTGTCGGCAAGGTTGCAGAAGAAAACGCTCGCCACCATCAATTGGAAAGTTTCAATGTTACTTTGTAAGTTTTCCTTTTTTTAAAACTCCGTTTGGATGACCTTGAAAATTCCCCCACTACTCCACCACACCCCCCACCACTTCACCATGTTCCTGCATGAGCATCACATCAACCGTCATTCCTTGTCCGACAAGCAACCATGGCAGACAACAACACCATCAGCCAAGCTGACTCCACTACTGATGTCGGTACAAGTACGGGTTGGACACTGTCGATCGATAGTGTACACTATTTGGAGTCAATTTGCGAACGTATGAAGGAAATTCTGCGGGACAACCCTGGGATCATAATACAAATGAATTTAAATTATGATTGGTCCCAAGTTAGAATGCAAGGGGACGACAACAACGGTCAACAATCTCCACAATATTCGCCCATGTCCCCGATCTATCCTTACGGCGAGTCTGACGTCGATGAAGATGAGGCTGATGAAGATGCAGGGGACAACGAGGCTGAAGAGGAGTAAGCTTCATTCCTTTTTTTTAAAACCTAAATTGGATGACCTTGAGAATTCCCCCTCCACTATTTCCTTTTTTTTAAAACCCAAATTAAATAACCTTGAAAATACCCCCTCCACGTACTTTTGGTTTACCCCCTCTACTTTTCAATACTGTTACCACAGTCTGTAGCTCACATCATTCCTTGCTTAGCTATCATGGCGGACAGCACTCTTTCTCGAGTTGACTCCACTACGGATGAAGAATGGCCATTTTCCTGGAATGTTCATCTGCAAGACTCGGCAGAAGTGGATATGTTGCATGAGAAATTGGTGTATGTATTAAACGAAAACCCCAACATTGAATGTAGAATGACTATGGATTTCGATGCGACAGGGGTCCACACTCAACCTTCCACTTCCAGCCAGCCTGAACCTCAGCTACAGCCAAAGAACTTTACACATCTTTACACTCCAATACGGCCGGAGGATGTGGTTATCAGCGAGGCAGACTCTACTACAAGTTATATTGAACCAACGAATTGGAAGCTTGTTGTTGACACCTTACACAAGGTCGACTTAGTATGTGACAAATTAAAGGAATTGATGATGCAAGATCCTGGTCTTCGTTTTAAAATTGATTTGTTTTTCATCTGGGGAGCACCTGCACGGGGCTCTTCGTCTGACAGCTCTCTAAGTACAACGGATGAGGAGGAGGAGGAGGACGACTAGTTATCTTTTTTAAAACTCCGTTTGGATGGCCTTGACCTTTCCCCCTCCACTGAGTTTATTTAAGGTGCACTCTCAATGACTGCAGCATCATTTCATCGCGCACCTTCACCACAGCAACATGGAGAGTCGACTCAACTACTGTTGCGAACAGAAATGTTTTTCATGACCAAATGACATTGATGTTGCGGATGGCCTGGCGTGTAGAAAATGTGAAGCTTTTGGTCAATGCATGTGTAAGTGCAAGTCTTGGAAGAAGCCGAAACCGGAGTTAAAGACATTCCATGTGTACCAGATGAGAGGGCATAAGTACACTTGTTGCCCTGAACGTTGCATTGAATTCACACTAAAACAGCTAACTGGCTGCAAATTGTGCAACAATCATTTTGCAGGTTTTTGCAAACATTATTTAGGAGCCTGTCAGTACAGATCAACTTGGCATACAGAAGCACTTACTATCAATGAAATCGCTATAGATACACAAGAGTAGTCTTTCTACTCTTTTCTTTTTTTAAAACTCCATTTGGATGACCTTGACCTTTCCCCCTCCACTCGCCTTAGTTTATATAAACCCCATTCCCACTGACCACAGCATCACTTCATCGTGCTCCCTCGTCAAAGCAACATCAACTATGGAAAGTAAGCGCATCTCATGTTGCGAGCATAGGTGTTTGGAGATACAAGGCGTCACATATTGTGCAAAGAAGCGTTGGGAGGAAGAGACGGGGACAACCTATTGCTGTGAGGATAAGTGTTTCCTCTTACCAAAGTGGCAAGTGGATGGGCTGGCCTGCCGGCAATGTGAATGCTTCGGATGTTGCAGGTGTAGATGCAAGAACCAACAGCTGCCACCACCGGTACTACAAACTTTCAAAATCTACAAATCCAAATACTTTTATACTTGTTGTCCGCAGCGGTGTATTAAATTTCACTTCTCCAATCTTACCAATTGTCGGAAGTGCTACGGACAACCTGATGGGTGGTGCACCTGTTTTCTGGACTCCTGCCGCTACAGATCGGATTGGTTTACAGATCCGTTGGAAATTGACGAAGTCGCCCAGGAAGCACAAGAGTAGTCTTTCTACTCTTCAACTTTTTTAAAACTCCATTTGGATGACCTTGAGATTTCCCCCTCCACTTCCCCATATACCTGGCATACACAGAGCCTGACAGTCAGTCACTCGATGGCTGTCGTGGGGTGCGCATCGGTGTCGGCGCTCCGTTGTTAAGTGTTCAAGGTCACAGTAACATGAAATTGCGGGCGTTGTACTGGTTCATGGTCACCTGAGGGATAACCGATTGCCCATTTAGGCAGAGTCATGTCAGAAACTCGAGTTTAACTTGGCACTTTTGCCGTTTCTCGTCGAAAATTCGCTCCAAGTGGTCAAGGTCACGGGGACTCTGACTGAAACTCGGAGCGTAGTGCGAGAAACGGCAAAAGTGCTAAAAAATTTTAAGTTTCTGCGTGACCTTGACCTTAGTGGCGTCGGTGACGTCGTTTTGATGACGTAAGGGGTGATGACGTCATCAGCACGTCATTTCTGTGACGTCATGGGTGTGACGTCATCGAAATGACGTCATTAGTGATGACGTCATCGATTGCGTCATCGATGACGTCATCGATGACGTCATCGGTGAGGTCATTGACCTCGATGACGTCATCCCTCAGGTGACCTTGAACTGGGCCAGCGGCCGCAATTTTACACTACTTTCTTGCTTTAAAGTTTCCTTCATTTGACCCACTGTTGCACCATCTGATGGTGCCGAACCATCTTTAACATTCGCTAAACAATTACCTAGACAATCAATAACTCCTACATCACGTGTAATACAATGATCTTTTATATATTTTAAATTTACAGCATCATTTTCATTTTTCGGATAACCTATATCGTTAATAACAAATTTATAAAAAGAAAAACCATCTTTTGTCTTTTCAGGTATTAATGAATGTAAATAGCGTCTATTTACGCTGTCTTTTGCATCTTTAGGGTCATCTACGTTGGATATACGTTTATTTTCAGCAGTATACGTTTTTCCATTGAATTTTAACGTATTTTTTAATTCTGATGATAAATAACCTTTGTTTATTGCATCAGCGTTTTGATTTGGCTTACCAACATTGACAATTCTATGATTACCTGCGTCATATGTGTTTTTCTGTAGTCTTAATGTTGGTGATATCTTTTCTTTTAATACTTTTAAATTTATTGCATCGTTTTCATCTGTGGGATCTTTTATGTTTTTTAACCTTTTATTAGTTATATCATAATCCCCATCAGGTGTTTGTGGTAAACCAGCACCTCTTTTTAAATTATTTGCGTAATATAACCCATCCGAGGAGTAACGTCCGAACTTGTCGACACTCATGGTGCAACTGAATAGTAATCTAGGGAGTAACGCATTTTTATGAGATTACCCCACGGTTTCGGAGTTCATCCACTAAAGCCACCCATTCGTTTTCCAATCCAGTATGACCCGCTTCTTTAGCTTCATGTATTAGTTTCATTCTATCCACCAATTTATTGATATTATTGTAATAAATCACATTTGTGTTATATAGTTTCTTCATTAAACCTGTACCTGTAACAGATTTGTTTCTTTTTCTTGGTTCTGGAGCACTTATATCCAAAGTGGATGACACAAACCTTCGTTTTACAGGTTTTCTTGGCATTATCGGCATTGGTTGTCTTCTCGTTGTTGGTATTAACTTGGATACAAATTCTCTATATTTAAAGACCTAGATCTAAAAACTGGTTGGTCAGCTAAATACTTCCTCCTGTATGCATTGGTGTGTTCCAAAATCTGTTTATATGCTTCCATGTCTTCTTTTTTAACTAACAATTCTAAAGGCTTTTTTTCAAATAATAATTCAAATAATCCTCTTGTGCCCTTATATCTTTGATTACCAACAATAATATTATCATCTTCATCAATGTTTACCGGGCTATTACCAACCATTAAACCTTCTTCTGTTAATCTTACTCCATAACTATGGTAGTTTTTATTAGGATTTATTCCAGCTAACATTTTTATCATGTATTTCCTTCCTAAAGGTCCTTTGTTATGAATATTTTCACCCAACAAGCTTATGTTTGACGGACCTTCCCTTGCTTCTTCTTCTTTTTCCTCTTCACTAGCAGTTGATACATCTTCATGTCCTCTTTTAGCTTTTACTTCATATAATTCTCTTATACCACTATAGTCTGGTGATTCTAGCTCTCTTTCGGGTTCTCCACCGGTAAAACCACTATATGTAGAGGATTCCAGGTCTTCATCACTAAAATCTTCTGATTTTACATTTTCTCTTTCAAACTTTGTAATAGGTGCAATTGCATCTCCTTCCAAAACAGGTTTAGCAAATTTTTTGTTTAATTGTTTCAAGGGTTCAGTAATAGGTTTAAAAGTAGATTCAAGAAATTTCTCCCTTTCGCTAATACCTAATTTTAATGCTCTGTTTTTATCTCGAATAGAATCACTAAGTGATTTTATTTCCTTTATTAACTTTTCTTGGTTAACCATGTTTGTAGCAAGACGTGTTGTACAACAATGAATGTTTTACATCATGATCAGTGTATTAGTATAAATTTATCAAATCCTATCCTGTATCGACCATTGTTTAGCGGTTGTTCCTTCATAATTATTAAAAACCCGTACTTTTCAGCCCAAGCCTTTCCACACAACTCTTTAAATCGTTCAAATGGCATATCCGCACTTACATGGTCATAATATATGTGTTTTAGGTTGGTTTCATCCTGTTTAAATACAATTAACATGTTTGCATTGTCTCTAATGAGCTGTTTTGGTATTTTGCTGTAAGTTTGACCAATATAATGCTATCTATGTTGTTATGTCGACCCATGGCGAAGTAATTTCTTATTGTATTTTGATTTTCACAAGATACATCGTCAAATATGAATACTGAGAATGGTTTAGCCTCTTGCGGTTGCATGACACTCTCGCTCGCGTTGAATTTAAAATATTTAACTTCAGGCACATTATTGAGTATTTGTTCCAATAACTGATATTTTGGTTGTTGTAGTGACTTTGAAAATACATATAAATTATTAAAACGTAATCCTTTAGGATTTGTAATCAAATTGAATACTACATTTGTTTTTCCACAATTGGAAGGACCGGTAACCAGACAACGCACCGTGTTTGGTAACAAAACACCGTGTTTCCCAGTATTGAATTGAGAACCATCCACTGTGAGTTCATCTATATTGTTAATAGTAAAATTGTCTTTTTGCGGTATTATCTCCATCCTTTGTAATGGTTCAACCCAAAATGATGCTCTATCATTATATTAGATCCTTTTTAGGTATCCAAGAATCTTCCGTCTTATTAAATCCTAACCATCGTACTTTAACCTTATCCTTTTTTCGTTGCAACACCTTTTCGACTAAATATACATCACCTACTGTTGATTTTAACATTTCATGTCCATAAAACCCTCCTTCCAGCAATTGTCCTTTATTATCTTTTAAAATGTAAGTTTCTGGTATTGTAGGTTGCACCTTAAATACAGTAAATACCTCATTTGTCCAGTTTGGAAGATATCTTTTACTGAATACACCTTTGTATTTGCTTATTCTCACTTTATCACCAACATTAAACCTTTTAGGCTTTAGTTTTTCAACTCTTGGTTTAGTATTCATTTTTATACGTTTTAATACAAGTTTTTCATTTTTATTAGTCACCTGGCTTGGTTTCATACCGATAGTTCTATGAAACTTGTTATTGTAATCGCTTATAAGTTTTGGTAACATATCAATCCATACGTGCGATCCTCTGTTAGAAAACATCTTATACATCGCACCTTTTAAAGTTCTGTTGAATCTTTCAATTATTGATGCTTTTACCTCTGAATTGGTTGAGTAATGGTTAATGTTGTGTTTTTTCATTAAATTTGCAAATTCCTTATTAAAATATTCTTTTCCATCATCAGTTTGTAAATGTTTTATAGTATGTTTGTCTCTTTGTATAGCTGTTTCCATTGCTTTTGTAACACTTTTGCCACTTTTATCTTTTAGTGGTAAAGCATCTGCCATTTTTGAAAAACAATTAATAATAGTCAATATGTATTTAAATCCTCTATTTTGTTTATATAAGGAATCATTCCGATTAAATCCGCTTGATATAAATCATTTATTCCTTTTATCACTGTATTTCTTCGCGGAAACTTTCTTCTTGCAGGTTTATGAAGCTCGTTGACAATTTCTTGCTTCAAGTTCTTCATATTGCAGGTTTGAATGTTTCATGTATCACATGTATAATCACAATGAATGTTGTCTTAAATATTCACATCATTTATATAGGTCAAGGTCATCCAAACTTGTGTAAAAAATGGGGAACACGGCGTTTGACTTGCCGTGTTCCGCATTTTTTTTTTACGGAAGGAGAAAGGAATAAGGTCGAAGTTGTAGAAGGACGAAGAATAGGTTATTAGTCGATAGGGTTTAGAGAGTAGTGGCCAAAAGGAAGAGTGTGAATTTTATCCGGCATAATATGCCTTTTATCATCTCGAGCTGATAGTGCTCTTTTAACTTCAGTGACACTGTAGACCTCATGTTTAAAGCTTCTGATAGTGTTGAACGTTGCAGACATTGTAGAATCTTCAAACAAACAGGTCTTGTAATGGTCAAATGTCACATGTTTCTTCAAGTATGATGTTTTGACTCCTTTAGCTTTCTTCACTGTCGGTATGTCATTTTCCTTATACATCTTGAAGGAATATAGTTTGGACATTAGCGCAACTATTTCCTCCAAAGGCATTCCATTTGCTTCATCTTTAAATTTTCCGATTACTTTTTTTATTCTTTTCATTGTAATTCGGATGGTTTTTCGGATAGTCAGAGAAGTCAAAATCGTCTTTGTATGGGAAACTCCTTAGGTCTTCATACATGTCCAAAGTCTTTATCCAGTAGATAAACGCGTCGGTATCCATGTATGCAACTCCAATGTTGTTTCTTCCGTAGTGTTTAACCATTTTGTTGTAATGGAAATCATACATCAGAGTTTTACTTATATCCAAAATCGACATTCCAATGTATAACGGACGATCCATCACTATTGTTGTTTTCTTCATACTGACGGCAACTAGATCTTCGTTTATAATCATGGATGTTCCAAAATTTGGTTTTTGCACTAATTTTTCTAATTTCTTAGGATCACTTACTAATTTTACAATCTTGTGTTTTCTTTTGTTTTCTAAGGTCTTCCCGAAGATGGCGTTGTTCATCAATTTGTAAAAGTCCTTTTCAAATGCTGATGTTGCTGCTGCTCTTCTTGTAGTGTTGGAATCAATATATGGTTTCAACCAACAAGACTGGGTGAATTCAATTGCTCTATGAATTCTCACTACACGTAGACCCAATTTAAGAGCTTGTTGAACTACCCAGTAGTGAGTCACATACCGATCTTTATTCTCCAACGTCATCATCAATTTTGGCCATCTTCCTGTCGGTGAAACTTCAGTCTTGGCTAGGAGAGGCAAGTCGTAGTGATGGTCATGAAGGTGCTCCGGATATTCGAAATCACAGTCCAAAATATAGCCTTTTGGACCATTCTTTGGAATCTGTGAGATATCACCGATGGTGGCCGGGTCGATCCATTTGAAGTCAGCGTAGGGAAGCGGATTTGACATTGCCCAACCATAAAGGTTGTTTGCGTCAAAGTACCCAAGGTAGACCGATGGTTGTCTCTCGTCGAAGCCTGGGATGTACTTGTTGTTAGCTTTGACATGACGTGTTACAGCTTGTGTCAAACCGCCCCGTACACCAGATTCTATCATGAGCACCATATCAATATCTGTTAGAAGCTCCAATCGACAGTTGGTTGACTTTAGCATAGCTTGCCATGCTAATCCTGGAGATGTGTACGAGTGTAGAGGGTCCAGTCCATAGGCGGAGAAGCAGGTGTTTCGAAATTCTTCCATCACATCGCACAGCAGAGTTACGTCCAATTTTATGTAAAAGTCGGAATATTCCCCTAAGGTTTGAATGTTTAGTTGGTTCCAAACATTACAAGCATGATTGTAGTCTTCAACGGTGATTGCACTTTCATTTAACTTGCTATTGAAGGCTTCAATTGGTGGCAGACTGGTTTCTTCAAATTTTTCTGCAGAAGTTATGTAATCATAGGGGAACACTCCTTTACGCATTACTAAGTCCAATTTATCTTCAGGTACAATTTTGCTGGTTTCTTTTAGATCTTCTCTTCTTAGGTTCTCAGACAATTTGCTCAGACTAGATGACATAAATCTATAAGATTCTACGAAGCGAAGTTTAATTTTACCTACTGTTTTTGAGAAACTGATGTACTTCTCCAATGTTTCAGCTAATACTTCGATTTTTCCATCATCTCGTCCTAACTCTGGGATAATGAAGTGGGAGTCATAGCCGCTAAGATTGTGTAACACGACTGGGATAAAGTTTGGCAGTTTGTAATTTATATTGCATGAATTACAAGCAGCTCCTCTGTATAACCCTGTCAGGTGATCGTGATCTCTTACTTTTTGATTTTCTTCACTGAAGCTCTTCTTGCATAAATAACATCTTGTTGCCAAATTGTATTCTTCTTGTTGATTTTGGTTCAAAGGTTCCATAGGTAAAACATTACCGAATAAGCGTTGCACCTTTTCAGCAATGTCATACAACTGGTCTACAAAATACTTAGCGGCTTCTTCCCCACGGTAGAGTATTGGAGTGGATGTTAAGCCATACTCTTGCAACTGTTCTTCAGGCAAAGTGGATTTCACCAATAAGCAAAAACTGTTAGGTTGATGCAATTGATATTTGGTTCTTCTAGTCACCTCACCATCTGGAAGCTCCTGTGGTACTAACGTGGATTCGAAATCAGCGTAGATAACTAGTGGAATCCTGTATTGGTGAACTGTCTTCTTAAACTGGACACATGCTCTAGATGGTGGTGGCAGGCTAATCTTCACTTCATAGTTGTTATTACAAAGCCGCTGGTGTTCCAACAACCATTCCAATCCTCCACGTCTTAATTCCTTGCATGTAAAACAAAAGCATCTCTTGCATATTGTTATCTTACGATTTTGTTTTGATACTTGTCGTACAACCAAAGATTCAAAGTTTTTAATATAAACATAATGTGAAATCTCACCTTTGGTTATCAATAATAAATCGGTATGGTTTTTTTGCTCTACTTTTACTACTCGTAGTGGATACACATTGTTTGAATCATCTAAGCCGAACACGTTAACAGAAACACCTGGATTTTGTTTCTCAAATTTAGTAATTTGATCAAGACTCACAGGATACGACATTCCTCGAAAGTTATAGCGGTGTTGAACAGCTTCGTATGCTATGCTAGGTCTAATAGCATTATGTCCCACGTATTTTGCTAACATTGCATACCGGAAACATTCATTGTCCTCATTTTTCACATTGATACATGATTTGGTATCTCGGATTGCCTTTGGTAGAGGGATAAAGCTGCTACCTCTCATACCATATCCATGCTTGTGAACCCTCACATCCATACCTTCAATCGATGATAGCGTCCAGCCAGATCCTCTTCCTTCGTGTTCTTGGAGTTTCATTAGCAGTTCATTCAAACATTCTTCTAGAATTTCGTTAATATCAGATGTGGTTGTAAGGGTTCGGTTTTTAGCAATGAATGCTCTCGGTGAGTTTTCACCATCGGTATTAGTAAACATAGCCTCCAACACCAATCCAAATTTAATAAAGTTCAATCTTGCCAATTCTTCCGTCAATGTTTTTACAACTAGATTTTTAGCTTGGGTTATAAAGTTTTCCAATTCTAATTGCACATTATTAACTTTGAAATGAGTTACAACTGGTCCTGGCAAGGCTGTGGTGCGCAGTTGTCTTATATCTTCCACTTCTTCTGTATCCTCTTCTTCCATATCCTCTTCTTGGGTACGCAGTTGTTTTACATCTTCCACTTTTTCTTCAATTTCCTCTTCAATAAATCCTCCAGCTGTAGATGGTCCAGCTCCGGCAAATTGAATAACACTTAGTCTTCTTCTTTGCATTAACTGTAAATAGCTAGCCCAGTCCTCCTTCTGCTTCTGAGGTTTTTCAAAAAACCGATCAATCGCATCCAAGTCTTCTTCACTTACTACAATCTCTTCTTTTCTATCCTCTTCACGATGCAATTCTCGGTGTAACTGTAGATAGTTATCACAGTCGTCCATCTGCTTCTGGTAGTTTTCCAATAACCGATCAATCGCATCCAAGTCTTCTTCACTTATAACAATCTCTTCTTTTCTGTCCTCTTCATGATGCAATTCTCGGTGTAAAACAAAGATATCTTCGTCTTGGAAAAACTCACCACAAATATCGCAAAGAGCCATTTTTTACAGTTTGGCTTTGAGTGTGCACTCGGTGAATGTCCACGCAATAATGAGCAGCGCGCTCAACCGGGTCCCTTTATACCCGAGGTTGAAGGGTGGGGGAAGGTGACGTCATATACATCCGGTTTATCAATCATGTAGTAGATTTGGCTTTTAAACACCCATTTTCAATACATTCTTCAACAGGCTTGATAAACCAATGATGTTTGCTCTAAATCCGCTACTTTGTACAAGTTTTTTCAAAGATGTCTGTTTGAGCAAGTTTATGTGGGTCAAGGTCATTAGGGGGGGGGGGGGGGCTCGCACTTTTTGTCGGGGGGGGGGGGGGGTTAATTAAAGAAATAAACCCTTATAGGCGTTCTTATGTTGCCATCGCTATAGTCTCCGAAAAGATACAACTATGGGGAACTCCAGACTTGTGTGTTTGTAATACCTACCAGTTAAAATCCAAAGAGAAACTTATAATATTTGGTTCAAGGTCACGCGAAACTTTTAAAAAAATAAGCCCCACACCCCCCTATGGGGGTAGCCTCCGAAGAGACCCAACTATGACAACAGGCAACATCCAATGTCGTCTAACCTTCACCACGCAAGACTTAAGCATTTACTGCATTGCTAACAAATAACTGTTCCAAACAACTGCTTCCTCTCATACCATATCCATGCTTGTGAACCCTCACATCCATACCTTCAATTGATGATAGCGTCCAGCCGGATCCTCTTCCTTCATGTTCTTGAAGTTTCACTAGCAGTTCAACCAAACAATCTTCTAAAATTTCGTTGATATCAGATGTGGTTGTAAGGGTTCGGTTTTTAGCAATGAATGCTCTCGGTGAATTTTCACCATCGGTATTAGTAAACATAGCCTCCAACACCAATCCAAATTTAATAAAGTTCAATCTTGCCAATTCTTCCGTCAATGTTTTTACAACTAGTTTTTTAGCTTGAGTTATAAAATTTTCCAATTCTAATTGCACATTATTAATTTTGAAATGAATTACAACTGGTCCTGGCAAGGCTGTAGTGCGCAGTTGTCTTATATCTTCCATATCCTCTTCTTGGGTACGCAGTTGTCTTACATTTTCCACTTCTTCCGTATCTTCTTCTTCCATTTTCTCTTCTTGAATAAATCCTCCAATTGTAGATGGTCCAGCTCCGGCAAATTGAATAACACTTGGTCTTCTTCTTTGCATTAACTGTAAATAGCTAGCCCAGTCCTTCTGCTTATGGGGTTTTTCCAAAAACCGATCAATCGCATCCAAGTCTTCTTCACTTACTACAATCTCTTCTTTTCTGTCCTCTTCACGATGCAATTCTCGGTGTAACTGTAGATAGCTAATACAGTCGTCCATCTGCTTCTGGCAGTTTTCCAATAACCGATCAAACGCATCCAAGTCTTCTTCACTTACAACAATCTCTTCTTTTCTGTTCTCTTCATGATGCAATTCTCGGTGTAAAACAAAGATATCTTCATCTTGGAAAAACTCACCACAAATATCGCAAAGAGCCATTTTTTTACAGTTTGGCTTTGAGTGTGCACTCGGTGAATGTCCACGCAATAATGAGCAGCGCGCTCAACCGGGTCCCTTTATACCCGAGGTTGAAGGGTGGGGGAAGGTGACGTCATATACATCCAGTTTATCAATCATGTAGCAGATTTGGCTTTTAAACACCCATTTTCAATTTATTCTTCAACAGGTTTGATAAACCAATAATCTTTGGTCTAAATCCACTACTTTGTACAAATTTTTTGTTTGGGCACTTCTCGTCCGGAGCAAACAACTTTTTGGTCAAGGTCAAAATTTTTTCTCAAAAAAAGTTCCGGGGGAGGGGGTGGGGGGGGGGGTTATTACTGTATTTAGGTCAAGGTCACGAAAAAACTTTAAAAAATTAAGCCCCACCTGGGGCACTTGGGTTGTCATCGCTGTAGCCTCCGAAGAGACCCAACTATGACAACAGGCAACATCCAATGTCGTCTAACCTTCACCACGCAAGACTTAAGCATTTACTGCATTGCTAACAAATAACTTTTCCAATAGCTAACAAAAGGTCATTTACATAATTTTGAAAGAGGTTGAGGACAGCCCTAGTGGCTTATGTCCCCGGTCCGAGTGCAGAGGCCATCGGCTCATTACCCCCGTATAAGCGTACAAACGGACCAACTCCAATTTCTCAGCCGCATTGAAGCATGCATGAGTGGAGCCTAACAATTATAAAAAGTGGTTTTACACGGGGGGCCTACTCCCGTTCCCTATCTTTAATATTTAATATTTAAGTTCAGCAATGCAGTAAATTTATATAAGTTCTTACTAGGTCAAGGCCATACGAACATTAAAAAATTTCGGCCCCCGTACATCCATGGCGAACCACGAATGTTCGGGGGCCTTGGGGACAAAAAAAACACAAATAGCTAACAAAGTTTCATTTACATAATTTTGAGTTTCCAGAAGGGAAACTAACTGAGGACACCCTAGTGGCTTACGTCCTCGGTCCGAGTGCAGAGGCCATCGGCTCATTACCCCCATATAGGCGTACAAACGGACCAACTCCTATTTCTCAGCCGCATTGAAGCATGCATGAGAGGAGCCTAACAATTATACAAATGTAACTTTACACGGGGGCCTACTCCCGTTCCCTGTCTTTACGATTTACTTTGAGCATTGCAAAAGCTCAAGGGGGAAATGCTACAACAAGCGTATACACTTTAGAAAAATATAACACACTTACAACACACAATTGAGCTCAACGTAGTCAATGCTGGAACAAGCACATACACATTAAACACATATGACAAACAAGACACAAAGGATAAAAGACACACACAGGAGACATAGGGTACAAGTAAAACACTCTAATATAGAACAATTCGCAATACCCAAACGCAAGCGCAATATCTTACAACTAATACAAGTCTTAAAGTTATAGTAGACTTCGCTAAACACTGAAGGCGCCATTCAATGTTTAGTGATGTCTATGGCGGTCCGTCCCGATCGTTCACGTTCAACGCGCGGGAGCGGACTGCGAGCCGGCTCTGGCTGGGCCCCCTTATATCCCCACCGGGGCTGCCACGCCCAGGATATCAGGGGTGGGGGAGGGGGTGGGGGTGGGGGTGGGGGTGGGGGTGGGGGTGGGGGTGGGGGTGGGGGGGGGTCACTTCTCGTCCGGAGCAAAAAACTTTTTGGTCAAGGTCAAAAATTTTCCCGAAAAAAAAAGTTCGGGGGGGGGGTCACTTCTCGTCCGGAGCAAAAAACTTTTTGGTCAAGGTCAAAAATTTTCCCGAAAAAAAAATTCGGGGGGGGGGGGCTCGCACTTTTTGTCGGGGGGAGGGGGGGGGCGCAGGTTAGTTAAGTGGGTCAAGGTCACCCACAACACTTGTACTCTAAGTGTTGGCTATACCCCCACCACAACTGGGTCCCTAGGCTGCACAACACCGCTTCGCCAGTATGTCTCCGGCTTCCATGCGGTGCGTCTCGCTGTTCTCTAGCTCTCTATATGTAAGTAATTTTACAAGTTCTGAATGTAGGTCACTACACTTTAACTCTGGGACGATATCGACTTGTAGTATTTCAGTGTTTTGACTCAAGGTCATCACACTTTAACTCTAGCACATCGGTTATCGTACCAGAGGTGCTTAATAACCTAACTTGTAATGTTTAGGGTGGCGTTTGCACGCCACGTGGTATCGCCATGAGTGTCCAGTCCAAGTTTTAATTTAAATTAATTTTACTGTAATCTTTTCCATTTCCACTTCGTTTTGCCAAAGTATAAGGTGTCGCTTAATAAAGTGGTATTTCTCTAAAGTTATAGGGGATTGCAGGGATACAATTAGTTTGTTTAGGAGACTCTTCATCTTGGAGTTTAACACAATTTCCACTTTGACTTTGCTTCCTCGGCTCTCACAGCCTAAGCTGTACAGAAATGTTTCTTCTAGTGCCAACTCGGGCCAAGAGAACAGTGTGTTGGCTGTAGGACAGCTCATGGTGAAGTGATGCGATACTCCAGCGTACCACCTCACCTTCCCTAACCACTGTAACCTTCCCCCACTCCTGCTGTTTCCCCCCACCTCTTTTCCCTTGACTCATGCGCTACAAACAGTCTCTCAGTATTGTGCAGACTTTTGTGAGGAGAAGCCATGTCGCGGGACGCTTTAGGTAAGAAACTTAGCCGTGTTAAGGCTTTATTAGTTGCTCACTGTCCACCACTTAAAGTTAAGAGGGTTTCGACTTTAGCTAAGTGGCGCAAACTGTTGCGCGGCCACCCTAGGTTTTATACAAAACAGACTAATGTCAGTTTTACTGATGAAGATTTGTTTAGAATATTGGAAGAAATGACTTTTCCTTGCAAAGTTCAGTTAGTTACTCCCATTCCTGACAATCTAGAGTCTTAGTCTCTTGAGTCAATATACCTAGAGTGCGCAGGGCCGGACAGTCAGTCGCTCGGTGTCTGTCGTAGGGTGCGCATCGCGGTTACAGTAATGATGAAACGCAGGAGTTGTATCGGTTCAAGGTCACTCGAGCGGTGTCACATGACGGTTTAGGCAGAGTCACGTTGCAAACTTTGAGTTTCTTCGGCACTTTTGCTGTTTCTCGTCTAATTTCGCTCCAAGTCGTCAAGGTCATTGAAACCTGACTGAAACTCGGAGCGTAGTGCGAGAAACAGCAAAAGTGCCTAAAAATTTTAGGTTTCAGCGTGACCTTGACCTTTGTGACATCGATGACGTCATCTTGGTGACGTAAGGGATGATGACGTCATCGCCACGTCATTTCTGCAACGTCATGGGTGTGACGTCACAGAATGACGTAATTGGTGATGACGTCATCGATTGCGTCATCGATGACGTCATCGGTGGGGTCATTGACCTCGATGACGTCATCGCTCAGGTGACCTTGAACTGAGCCAGCTCCCGCGTTTCTCCACTACTGATGCAATTAAAATTAATCATAAATCACCTAATCTTTTACATACAGATAAAGGATTAGAATTTATCAATAAAGATTTTAATGAAATATTAAATAAATATGATATTAAATTGTATCATACAGAAAATGAAGAAAAATCAAGTATAATAGAAAGGTACAATAGAACACAAAATGAAAAATGAAAATACAATTTGAAATTAATAAAAATTATAGATGGATAAATATTTTACCAAAAATTGTTAAAGAATATAATAATTCATATCATTCAACAATTAAAATGAAACCAATTGAAGTAAATAAAAATAATGAAAAGGATTTATTAGATACTGTTTTTAAATATAAACCACCAAAAATAATAACCAAATCAAAATTTAAAATAAATGATAGAGTTAGAATTGGAAATAAAAAATCAACATTTTCTAATAAATATAAAAATAATTGGTCTAGAGAAATATTTATAATTTCTAAAATTAATAATACAAATCCAGTTACTTATAGTATAAAAGATCCCCTCAGGGGCAGTGGGCTTTCCACTGTACGGGTGTTTCTTGGCGACCCCGGGGTACCTGAGCCAAGCTGTGAGACTCTCCTCACAGTTCTTCCCGAGCTAGGGCCTTTCTTCTCATCTTTCAGGTCTTAGCTCACCGTCTTTATTCTTTCCTGAGCTAACCTTGCTCACCTTCTTGTTTTCAACCCCGAATCAAGGGTGTCTTTCCACCTTCTTTTCGACCGGCGCACCCTGGGGGGTCCTGGGAGTGTCCCTGTTGTGTTGCAGGGACTGATGTGTGCCTCGCACTGCCGATGGTCTCCTCCAGTGTGTCGTCAGAAGCCAGCCGCTTCGGACCTTAGGCAGGGAGTGCGGCATGGATGCAGGGATCGGACTCTGCATTGCCACGGTGCGACCCCCAGCACGTCCGGCACCTTGTGTGTATCGGTGCTGGGCAAACGGAGGTTCGGGCCCCAGAGTCCTGGGGTAGGGGTGTCTTATCTCCTACGGGGGGTAGACCTCCGAGGGTGCACCCGCTCCCGGCCGATGAACGGGCCACCCCTTGCCGCACGATGCGCTGGTTACAAACCAAAATGATTTCTGGCAAACAAAACAACACACCGACAATGACAACAGCAACAGTAGTGGACCGGATTGGTCAAGAGCAAGCGGCTGATCCATTTGGGAAAAGCAAGAAGATCATGAGATCTCCTCCCAATACGCCAGTCACAAGGGAGACTGTCCCAGCTGAGGCAGTCAAAAACAAGTCGCCGTCTGCACCTTTTAGGAAGGAGGACCTGATGGACACGGCAGGGCCATCTGCAGTTGATGGGGGCGCTACAGTCGATCTCCCTACGTTCAAGGGATTTCCACCCTTGAACAGTCCCGAAAGGCCTTTTGTGGACATTGATCTCCTGCGAAGCAGCATTGACGGCGCAGAGAGTGACGTTGACGCTCGGCTGAAGAACATGAGCGAGACACTGAGAGCCATGGAGGAGACTTTCAGTGTCCAAAAAAACATCAACAAGACGGTGACAGGTGGGGTCTTTTCGCTGCAGGAGGACCTAAGCTACATCCTATCGTGCCGGGGGATTGCAGCTAAGGCGAGAGCACAGGAGAGGGTGGCTGCAAACAGGATCCTGTCCGTTCTTTCCCCCTCCAGAAAGAGTGTTAAATCCAGAAAGAGGCGATGCAGGTTTTCAAGTGGGTCGGAGTCTAGCCCCCCGCTGTCAAATCCTACCCCTTGTCGTTAATTCCCCCATCAGAAGGAGCTTCCAGTGCCTCAAAATGATCAGGTGCCACCAGACAATAGTCCCGGTCCACCAGCACCGAAGTCAGACAATAGCACTGAGACTCCCTTAAGAAGACCGAGTCGAAGAAGGAGAAACGAAGGCGGAAGAGGGAGGCAAAGCGGAAGCTACTCCTCGAGACTTCCCCAAGGAAGCGTCCCCCGAAGCAGCCGGAGACCACCAAACCGGTTGCAGGGAAGAGGGTCCCTCAGAGTAAGCCTGATGCTGTGCTCATCAAGCCAGCTCAAGGCCGTTCCTTCAGCGAGGTTCTGGCTGGCATTCGAAAGTACGTAAAACCAGAATCTGCTGGCGCCGTCATCCGTTCGGTGAGGAGGACAAGATCAGGTTGCGATGTGCTGGTTGAGCTTGGGAGCAAAACTAGGGACAAGGCCGCCTTCGAGAATGCAATCAGGGCAGCAGTGGGGGACACGGCGACTGTGAGACAGCTGGAACATCGGGTAGCTGTTGAAATACGAGATCTGGATGGTTACACGACTGTTGAGGAGGTGACTGAAGCGATTAGCTCTGCCATCGGAAGCCTCTCAGAGAGCGCCAAAGTGTCCCTGACAGCCGAAAACAGCAGAGGGCTGAAAATGGCGATCATTGACCTCGGTTCAAGGGGTGCCGCCGAGTTGTTAAAGGCCGGCAGGCTTAGGGTAGGCTGGGTGATTGGGCGGGTTCGACTCCGGCCATCAATCATCCGATGTTTCAGGTGTTTCGGGTATGGGCATCAGCAGGCGACCTGCAAAGGACCCGATCGCAGGGGTGCGGGTCTCTGCATAAAGTGTGGGGAGCACGGACATATCAAATCTGCCTGCACATCCAAGGCTAAGTGCTTCCTTTGTGCGGAAAAGAACTATACTCCTCTGGAGCACATACCTGGAACCCGAGCCTGCCGAGTCTTCCGAGAGGCTCTAGACGATTCCCAAAAGCGTAAAAAATAAGAGATGAAGATATTGCAGGGGAACCTTCACAGGAGTGTTCTGGCTGACCACCTCCTGTCACAGTACGTCGGAGAGTTGGGTGTGGATCTGCTCATGATATCTGAGCAGCACCATGATCGAGACAGTCCGGGATGGTTTAGTGACTCCCTGCGAACAGCTGCTATCTGGATACCGGATCTCCGGAAATTCCAGATCTTGGGTCACGGCGCATGCGAAGGCTTCGTGTGGGTGAGGTGCAAAAAGCTCACAATCGTGAGCTGCTACCTCACTCCGAACGATCGGATCGCGGCGTTCCAAGCCAAGCTAGATGCCCTTGAAGACTTCCTGGCAGAAACCGGTGGCCACTTCATTGTCGCCGGCGACTTCAATGCCAGGGCATTTGAATGGGGCATGCCGGAGACTGACACCAGAGGAGGGAAGTTATTGGAGCTCGCGGCCAGAACCGGACTTGTTGTCGTAAATGAGGGCACCACTTCAACGTTTAGAAGACCTGGATACAGGGAAACCATTCCCGACATTACTTTCGTGTCAGAGAACCTCTTGCCTTCAATCTCGGGCTGGAGGGTCTTGGAGGAATACACGGGCAGCGACCATCAGTACATTACCTTCACGTGGTCGTGCGCACACCGCAACCACGCACAGACCTGTCATCCTCGACCAGTGCGGTGGAATGTCGCAAGACTCAACTCCACGGCACTGTCGGCGTTGATTGAGGACCAGAAGGATGATGTGTTGCTACTCGAGGGTCAGGCCGAGTTGGTGGCTGAGGCCACGATGCGCCTCATTAGCCGAGCCTGCGACGCTGCAATGCCCAGGAAGCGTGCTCCCCGTCCGGGAAGAAAATCTAAGTACTGGTGGACTAATGAGATTGCGGCACTCCGTAGATCTTGCCTTCGCTGTAGAAGACG
Source organism: Neoaliturus tenellus (assembly GCA_030545055.2). NCBI lineage: Eukaryota > Metazoa > Arthropoda > Insecta > Hemiptera > Cicadellidae > Neoaliturus > Neoaliturus tenellus. The sequence continues at coordinate 14,382,800 of CM061532.1, read as the reverse complement.
CCTGGTTCAAGACAGGAGAGGTGGCCCCGACGCTGCGGCCGCCGCAGCTCTGGAATATCGGGAAGCCAGGAACGCTCTAAAGAGAGCAATAAGACGAAGCAAACTAGAAAAGTGGGAAGAACTCAGAATGGACGTAAATCGCGATCCATGGGGCCTCGGATACAAGCTTGTCATGCGAAAGCTTGGAGCCCGGACCGCCCACCCTGAGTTGGACCCTGAATCAATGGAAAGAATCGTGAACGCTCTCTTTCCTGCTCACCCGATCAGAGATGAGGAGGCCTACGCGGAGAACTTCTGTGTTGTCCCCCTGTTTACTGCAGAAGAGCTAAACGAAGCCGCCAGCTCGATGAGGAGTGGCAGTGCTCCTGGCCCAGACGGAGTCCCAACAGAGGTGCTGAAGGTTGTTGCCCGCAATTGCCCCTCAATCCTCCTCAACATGTATAATCGGTGTCTGCGTGAGGGCATTTTCTGTCGACGATGGAAACTCCAGCGTTTGACACTGATTAGTAAGGGCAAGGGCGTCCCGGGTACACCCTCGGCTTACCGTCCTCTGTGCATGTTGGACACGGCTGGAAAACTCCTTGAGCGGCTGCTGAAGCCACGTCTCGCGGCAGCAGTAGCAGATGCCGGTGGTCTTTCGGTGAGACAACATGGCTTCACCAAAGGCCGTTCTACCATCGGGGCTATCCAGGAGGTCGTGGAAGCTGCGAGAAACGCTCAGCGTGGAAATCATCATTCCCGCTGCCTTACGCTGCTCGTCACCCTTGACGTGAGGAATGCGTTTAACTCCTCGAGCTGGAGTGTTATGCTTCGTGCTCTTGAACATGTGTTCCACATTCCTGACTACCTTCTTCGGATTCTCCGGAGTTACCTCAGGGATAGGGAACTGATTTTTCAGACGTCGGAGGGCCCCCGTCGGAAGGTTATCACGCCCGGTGCTGCTCAGGGTTCCATCCTTGGGCCGGATCTGTGGAACATCTCCTACGATGGGATACTGAGACTGGCCCTTCCAGGAGACTCCTTCCTCGTGGGCTACGCAGACGACATTGCAGCAGTCATTGTTGCTCGGGATGTCCAGCGTGCCCAGTGGAAGTTAAATCAACTAATGAGACTTGTTTCCGTTTGGATGGAGGACCATGGTTTAAGCCTCGCAACCGAGAAGACCGAAATAGTCATGATGACGGGGCGCCAAATCCCGACTATGATTGACTTTTGTGTCGGTGCGGATATAATCCGCTCAAAGCCTGCTGTGAAGTACTTGGGGGTGAGGCTTGATACCAAGCTCACTTTCAAGGAACAGATCCGGCTCGCTACAGAGAGAGCGGCGAAGGCGACTACGGCCCTCAGTCGATTGATGGCAAATGTAGGCGGTCCGACATCTGACAAGCGTAAGCTCCTTCTATCTGTCACGAGCTCTATACTCCTTTATGGATGCGAGGTATGGGCAGATGCGCTGAAGAAGGAGTGCTATCGGAAACAAATGGGGTCCGTCCAGAGAAGGGCGGCTCTAAGGATAGCGTCGGCTTATCGGACTGTCTCCGAGCCGGCAGCGTTGGTGGTCGCGGGTGTCGTTCCTATTGACCTTCTGGCTCAGGAACGGAAGCAGATATACCATACCAAATCCGCACTCGGTGTCCGGGAGGCGACACGGATGGCCAGGGAGGCCACCATGACACTTTGGCAAGATAGGTGGAATCGGGAGGTGAGAGGCGCCTGGACGCGTCGAATTATTCCGGAACTGTCCAGGTGGGTCGAGCGCGGGTTTGGCGAGGTCAATTTCCTCACCACGCAGCTCCTGACTGGGCACGGATTATTCCGCGCCTACCTCCATAAGATGGGTAAAGTCGACAGCGCAGCTTGCCAATATGGGGACTCTCCCAGTGACGACGCCCACCACACGTTCTTCGTATGTGAACGTTGGGCAGCCCAAAGAAGAGCACTTGAGATGGAGGTAGGGCCCCTCTCGCCTGAGAATTTAATCCCTTCCATGACGACGTCTCTCGAGAACTGGCGGCGTGTGTCTGCATTCGCCGAGTACGTTCTCAAGAGAAAGAAAGCAGATGAAGATCTCGAACATCTTTGATCTTTCCTCAGGAGTAAGAGAATAAGCAGAAGTCGTAGCCCATGGGCTTCATATACGAGGCTCCACCCTGATGTAATGCCTAAATAGGTTCTTCCAAGGTGGGCATCAGCCTGAGGCGAGGGGTTTTTAGTGGGTGCGAGTCCCACACACCAGGGAGCGTGCGGTTCTTCCTCCCTGATGGTGCATTAAAGCATTTCCCCTCGGAAAAAAAGTATAAAAGATCAAAATAATGAAGATATTATTGGAAGTTTTTATGAATATGAATTGAAAAAAAAAACCAATTTGTAAATTTTATTTTATATAAATGGAAAAGATATGTTTAAGGTGTAAATTATATAAAGATATATCTAAATTTTATGAAGACAAAAATACTAAAGATGGGTTATATTATTATTGTAAAGAATGTAAGGATGTGTATTATAAAAAATTATATGATAGTATTAAAGTTATTGAATTAAATGAAAAACAATGTCATAAATGTAAAGAAATTAAAGATATTTCAAATTTTAATAATTATCATTATAGTAAAGATAGAAAAAATACAATTTGTATACAATGTATTAGAGAAATGTTTTTAAAACCACAATTTTGTGAATGTGGAAGAAATATTAAATGGACTAATAATTATTTAAGACATTTAGAAACTAAAATTCATGACAAAAGTATAACAAAACTAGAAAATTTAAAAATATGATAAAAATAATAATTTTACTTGTTTTAAAAAAGTTTAAATTTTATTGAAAAAATACTATAGAAAACTTAAATTGACTTATGAAAAGTCAACTATTGATTTTTATTGAAAAAATACTCTAGAAAGTTTAAATTAACTTGTGAAAAGTTGACTATTGATTTTTATTGAAAAAATACTCTAGAAAATTTAAATTAACTTGTGAAAAGTTGACTATTGATTTTATTGAAAAAATACTCTAGAAAATTTAAATTAACTTGTGAAAAGTTGACTATTGATTGAAAAAATACAATTTAAACTATAAATTACCTAGAAAAAAGTGGAAAAACTTCTCATATTTTTAAGAGTTTTATTTCTAAGTAAAAATTATTTCTAATAAATGGAACGAACAAATAAAAATATTAATTGTCCTTATTGTAATAAAAATATATTATATAAAAATTATGATAGACATTATAACTCAACTAATCATTTATTAAATAAACAAAAATATGATAATAAAATTTTTGAATTAAAACATTGGTGTAAAAATAATAATATATATAATTATAAAAATAAAACTTTAGATGAATTAAAAAATATTAAAGAAATATTTGATCTTACAAATTATTCATTATTTAATATAGTAAAATTAAATGAAATTGCAAAAAAAATTATCTGTCAGAAATTATGAAAAATTATCTAGAGTTGAACTAATTAAAAGATTAAACAAAATTAAAGAAAATCCAAATAATTTAGAATATAGATCATTTAAATATATTCAAAATTGAAGAGCTCTTTTCCAAAAGGGCTTAAGTCAATTTTGGGCGAAATTGAGTTAAATATTGGTTTTAATAGATTTTGATGGCCTCCATCTTTTGAAAAAACGTTTATTCCAAAAAGTGCTAAGTAGTGGGGAATGGGGGCTTTTGGGCCAGTTCAAGGTCACCCAAGCGATGACGTCATCGATGACGTCATCGAGGTCAATGACCTCATCGATGACGTCATCGATTGCATCATCGATGACGTCATCACCAATGACGTCACATCCATGACGTCACACCCATGACATCACAGAAATGACGTGCCGATGACGTCATCACCCCTTACGTCACCAAGATGACGTCACCGATGTCACAAAAGGTCAAGGTCATGCTGAAACCTAAAATTTTTCGGCACTTTTGCTGTTTCTCGCACTACGCTCCGAGTTTCAGTCACAGTTACCATGACCTTGACGACTTGGAGCGAATTTGCGATGAGAAACAGCAAAAGTGCCGAGGAAATTTGAAGTTTGCAACGTTACTCTGTCTAAACCGTCATGTGACACCGCTCGGGTGACCTTGAACTGGCCCAGAAGCCCCCATTCGACCATTACTACAACTGCGATGTGCACCCTACGACAGACACCGAGCGACTGACTGTCCGGCTCTGTGCACTCTAGGTATATGGGAAGTGGTGGGGGAAATTGTGATGACCTTGGGAAACTTGAAAATGTCAAGCCGGGTAGCACCGTTTCGGTGCTACCTTAAAGTTACATGCTAAAGTGTGATGACCTTGAGTAAAAACATAGAAATACTACAAGTTGATACCGTCCCAGAGTTAAAGTGTGGTGACATTGAGTCAAAACACTGAAATACTATAAGTTGAAATCATCCCAGAGTTAAAGTGTGGTGACCTTGAGTCAAAACACAGAAATACTACAAGTCGATCCCGCCCCAGAGTTAAAGTGTGACGATCTTGAGTTAAAACACTGAAATGCTATAAGTCGAAATCATCCCAGAATTAAAGTGTGATGACCTTGAATAAAAACATAGAAATACTACAAGTTGATACCGTCCCAGAGTTAAAGTGTGGTGACATTGAGTCAAAACACTGAAATACTATAAGTTGAAATCATCCCAGAGTTAAAGTGTGGTGACCTTGAGTCAAAACACAGAAATACTACAAGTCGATCCCGCCCCAGAGTTAAAGTGTGACGATCTTGAGTTAAAACACTGAAATGCTATAAGTCGAAATCATCCCAGAATTAAAGTGTGATGACCTTGAGTCAAAACACAGAAATAGTACAAGTCGATATCGTCCCAGAGTTAAAGTGTAGTGACCTACATTCAGAACTTGTAAAATGACTTACATATAGAGAGCTAGAGAACAGCGAGACGCACCGCATGGAAGCCGGAGACATACTGGCGAAGCGGTGTTGTGCAGCCTAGGGACCCAGTTGTGGTGGGGGTATAGCCAACACTTAGAGTACAAGTGTTGTGGGTGACCTTGACCCACTTAACTTACCTGACCCCCCCCCCCCCCGACAAAAAGTGCGAGCCCCCCCCCCCCGACAAAAAGTGCGAGCCCCCCCCCCCACAAAAAGTGCGAGCCCCCCCCCCACAAAAAGTGCGAGCCCCCCCCCCCGACAAAAAGTGCGAGCCCCCCCCCCCCACCCCACCCCCACCCCCACCCCCACCCCCACCCCCTCCCCCACCCCTGATATCCTGGGCGTGGCAGCCCCGGTGGGGATATAAGGGGGCCCAGCCAGAGCAGGCTCGCAGTCCGCTCCCGCGCGTTGAACGTGAACGATCGGGACGGACCGCCATAGGCATCACTAAACATTGAATGGCGCCTTCAGTGTTTAGCGAAGTCTACTCTAACTTTAAGACTTGTATTAGTTGTAAGATATTGCGCTTGCGTTTGGGTATTGCGAATTGTTCTATATTAGAGTGTTTTACTTGTACCCTATGTCTCCTGTGTGTGTGTGTGTCTTTTATCCTTTGTGTCTTGTTTGTCATATGTGTTTAATGTGTATGTGCTTGTTCCAGCATTGACTACGTTGAGCTCAATTGTGTGTTGTAACTGTGTTATATTTTTCTAAAGTGTATACGCTTGTTGTAGCATTTCCCCCTTGAGCTTTTGCAATGCTCAAAGTAAATCGTAAAGACAGGGAACGGGAGTAGGCCCCCCGTGTAAAGTTACTTTTGTATAATTGTTAGGCTCCTCTCATGCATGCTTCAATGCGGCTGAGAACTCTCATGCATGCTTCAATGCGGCTGAGAAGTAGGAGTTGGTCCGTTTGTACGCCTATATGGGGGTAATGAGCCGATGGCCTCTGCACTCGGACCGAGGACGTAAGCCACTAGGGTGTCCTCAGTTAGTTTCCCTTCCGGAAACTCAAAATTATGTAAATGAAACTTTGTTAGCTATTTGTGTTTTTTTGTCCCCAAGGCCCCCGAACATTCGTGGTTCGCCATGGATGTACGGGGGCCGAAATTTTTTAATGTTCGTATGGCCTTGACCTAGTAAGAACTTATATAAATTTACTGCATTGCTGAACTTAAATATTAAATATTAAAGATAGGGAACGGGAGTAGGCCCCCGTGTAAAACCACTTTTTATAATTAATTGTTAGGCTCCACTCATGCATGCTTCAATGCGGCTGAGAAATTGGAGTTGGTCCGTTTGTACGCTTATACGGGGGTAATGAGCCGATGGCCTCTGCACTCGGACCGGGGACATAAGCCACTAGGGCTGTCCTCAACCTCTTTCAAAATTATGTAAATGACCTTTTGTTAGCTATTGGAAAAGTTATTTGTTAGCAATGCAGTAAATGCTTAAGTCTTGCGTGGTGAAGGTTAGACGACATTGGATGTTGCCTGTTGTCATAGTTGGGTCTCTTCGGAGGCTACAGCGATGACAACCCAAGTGCCCCAGGTGGGGCTTAATTTTTTAAAGTTTTTTCGTGACCTTGACCTAAATACAGTAATAACCCCCCCCCACCCCCTCCCCCGGAACTTTTTTTGAGAAAAAATTTTGACCTTGACCAAAAAGTTGTTTGCTCCGGACGAGAAGTGCCCAAACAAAAAATTTGTACAAAGTAGTGGATTTAGACCAAAGATTATTGGTTTATCAAACCTGTTGAAGAATAAATTGAAAATGGGTGTTTAAAAGCCAAATCTGCTACATGATTGATAAACTGGATGTATATGACGTCACCTTCCCCCACCCTTCAACCTCGGGTATAAAGGGACCCGGTTGAGCGCGCTGCTCATTATTGCGTGGACATTCACCGAGTGCACACTCAAAGCCAAACTGTAAAAAAATGGCTCTTTGCGATATTTGTGGTGAGTTTTTCCAAGATGAAGATATCTTTGTTTTACACCGAGAATTGCATCATGAAGAGAACAGAAAAGAAGAGATTGTTGTAAGTGAAGAAGACTTGGATGCGTTTGATCGGTTATTGGAAAACTGCCAGAAGCAGATGGACGACTGTATTAGCTATCTACAGTTACACCGAGAATTGCATCGTGAAGAGGACAGAAAAGAAGAGATTGTAGTAAGTGAAGAAGACTTGGATGCGATTGATCGGTTTTTGGAAAAACCCCATAAGCAGAAGGACTGGGCTAGCTATTTACAGTTAATGCAAAGAAGAAGACCAAGTGTTATTCAATTTGCCGGAGCTGGACCATCTACAATTGGAGGATTTATTCAAGAAGAGAAAATGGAAGAAGAAGATACGGAAGAAGTGGAAAATGTAAGACAACTGCGTACCCAAGAAGAGGATATGGAAGATATAAGATAACTGCGCACTACAGCCTTGCCAGGACCAGTTGTAATTCATTTCAAAATTAATAATGTGCAATTAGAATTGGAAAATTTTATAACTCAAGCTAAAAAACTAGTTGTAAAAACATTGACGGAAGAATTGGCAAGATTGAACTTTATTAAATTTGGATTGGTGTTGGAGGCTATGTTTACTAATACCGATGGTGAAAATTCACCGAGAGCATTCATTGCTAAAAACCGAACCCTTACAACCACATCTGATATCAACGAAATTTTAGAAGATTGTTTGGTTGAACTGCTAGTGAAACTTCAAGAACATGAAGGAAGAGGATCCGGCTGGACGCTATCATCAATTGAAGGTATGGATGTGAGGGTTCACAAGCATGGATATGGTATGAGAGGAAGCAGCTTTATCCCTCTACCAAAGGTGATCCGAGATACAAGATCATGTATCAATGTGAAAAATGAGGATAATGAATGTTTCCGGTATGCAATGTTAGCAAAATATGTGGAAGACCATTCCTGTAGACCTAGCATAGCATACGAAGCTGTTCAACACCGCTATAACTTCCAAGGTATGTCGTATCCTGTTAGTCTTAATGATGTTGCTAAATTTGAAAGAAAAAACCCAGGAGTTTCAGTTAATGTGTTTGGTTTAGACGAATCAAATAACGTATACCCGTTACGAGTTACAAAGACTGAACGTCAAAATCATACAGATTTGCTGCTATTGACCAAAGGTGAAATATCACATTATGTTTACATCAAGAACTTTGAAACTTTGGTTGGACGACAAGTGACTAAAAAGAAAATTAGAGTAACAGTGTGTAAGAGATGCTTTTGTTTCACAAATAAAGACTTGAGACGTGGAGGATCGGAGTGGTTGTCGGAACACCAGCGGCTTTGTAATGACAACTATGAAGTGAAGATTAGTCTGCCACCACCATCTAGAGCATTTGTCCAGTTCAATAAAACAGTTCACCAATACCGGATTCCACTAGTTATCTACGCTGACTTTGAATCCACGTTAGTGCCGCAGGAACTTTCGGATGGTGAAGTAACTAGAAGAACCAAATATCAATTGCATCAACCTAACAGTTTTTGCTTATTGGTGAAATCTACTTTACCTGAAGAACAATTGCAAGACTACGGCTTAACATCCACTCCGATACTCTACCGTGGGGAAGGAGCTGCTAAGTATTTTGTAGACCAGTTGTATAACATTGCTGAAAAGGCGGAACGCTTATACGGTAATGTTTTACCCATGAAACCTTTGAACCAAAATCAACAAGAAGAATACATTTCGGCAACAAGATGTTATCTATGCAAGAAGAGCTTCAGTGAAGAAAATCAAAAAGTAAGAGATCATGATCACCTCACAGGGTTATACAGAGGACCTGCTTGTAATTCATGCAATATAAATTACAAACTGCCTCAATTTATTCCTGTCGTGTTACACAATCTTAGCGGCTATGACTCCCACTTCATTATCCCAGAGTTAGGACGAGATGATGGAAAAATCGAAGTATTAGCTGAAACATTGGAGAAGTACATCAGTTTTTCAAAAACAGTTGGTAAAATTAAACTTCGCTTCGTAGACTCTTATAGATTTATGTCATCTAGTTTGAGCAAATTGTCTGAGAACCTAAGAAGAGAAGATCTAAAAGAAACCAGCAAAATTGTACCTGAAGATAAATTGGACTTAGTATTACGAAAAGGAGTTTTCCCCTATGATTATATAACTTCCACAGAAAAGTTTGAAGAAACCAGTCTACCACCGATTGAAGCCTTCAATAGCAAATTAAATGAAAGTGAAATCTCCGTTGAAGACTACAATCATGCGTGTAATGTTTGGAACCAACTAAACATTCAAACTTTAGGGGAATATTCTGATTTTTATATAAAATTGGATGTAACTCTGCTGTGCGATGTGATGGAAGAATTTCGGAACACCTGTTTCTCAGCATACGGATTGGATCCTTTACACTCGTATACATCCCCTGGATTAGCATGGCAAGCTATGCTCAAGTCAACTAACTGCCGATTGGAGCTTCTCACAGACATCGATATGGTCCTCATGATCGAATCAGGTGTACGAGGTGGTTTGACTCAAGCTGTGACAAGACATGTTAAGGCCAACAACAAGTATATCCCCAACTTCGACGAGCAACAACCATCACTCTACCTTGGATATTTTGATGCGAACAACCTCTATGGTTGGGCGATGTCAAATCCACTTCCCTACGCAGACTTCAAGTGGATTGACCCGACCACCATTGGTGACATATCACGGATTCCAAAAGATGGCCAAACAGGCTATATTTTGGACTGTGATTTTGAATATCCAGAACACCTTCACGACCATCATTACGACCTGCCTCTCCTAGCCAAGACTGAAGTTTCACCGACAGGAAGATGGCCCAAGCTGATGATGACCTTGGAGAATAAGAGTCGATATGTGGCACACTACTGGGTAGTTCAACAAGCACTTGAATTGGGCCTACGTATAGTGAAAATTCACAGAGCAATTGAATTCACCCAGTCTTGTTGGTTGAAACCATATATCGATTCCAACACTACAAGAAGAGCTGCAGCGACAACAGCATTTGAAAAGGACTTCTACAAATTAATGAACAACGCCATCTTTGGGAAGACCTTGGAGAACAAGAGAAAACACAAAATTGTAAAATTAGTAAGTGATCCTAGGAAATTGGAAAAATTAGTGCAAAAACCAAATTTCGGAACATCAATGATTATAAACGAAAATCTAGTTGCTGTCAGTATGAATAAAACAACAATAGTGATGGATCGTCCGTTATACATTGGAATGTCGATTTTGGATATAAGTAAAACTCTGATGTATGATTTCCATTACAACAAAATGGTTAAACACTATGGAAGAGACAACATTGGAGTTGCATACATGGATACGCGTTTATCTACTGGATAAAGACTTTGGACATGTATGAAGATCTAAAGAGTTTCCCATACAAAGACGACTTTGACTTCTCTGACTATCCGAAGAACCATCCGAATTACAATGAAAAGAATAAAAAAGTAATTGGAAAATTTAAAGATGAAGCAAATGGAATACCTTTGGAGGAAATAGTTGCGCTGATGTCCAAATTATATTCCTTCAAGATGTATATGGAAAACGACATACCGAAAGTGAAGAAAGCTAAAGGAGTCAAAACATCGTACTTGAAGAAACGTGTGACATTTGACCATTACAAGACCTGCTTGTTTGAAGATTCTACAATGTCTGCAACGTTCAACACTATCAGAAGCTTTAAACATGAGGTCTACAGTGTCACTGAAGTTAAAAGAGCACTATCAGCTCAAGATGATAAAAGGCATATTATGCCGGATAAGATTCATACTCTTCCTTTCGGCCACTACTCTCTAAACCCTATCAACTAGTAACCTATTCTTCGTCCTTCTACAACTTCGACCTTATTCCTTTCTCCTTCCGTAAAAAAAATGGGGAACACGGCAAGTCCAACGCCGTGTTCCCCATTTTTTTACACAAGTTTGGATGACCTTGACCTATATAAATGATGTGAATATTTAAGACAACATTCATTGTGATTATACATGTGATACATGAAACATTCAAACCTGCAATATGAAGAACTCGAAGCAAGAAATTGCCAACGAGCTTCATAAACCTGCAAGAAGAAAGTTTCCACGAAGAAATACAGTGATAAAAGGAATAAATGATTTATATCAAGCAGATTTAATCGAAATGATTCCTTATAGTAAACAAAATAGAGGATTTAAATACATATTGACTATTATTAATTGTTTTTCAAAAATGGCAGATGCTTTACCACTAAAAGATAAAAGTGGCAAAAGTGTTACAAAAGCAATGGAAACAGCTATACAAAGAGACAAACATACTATAAAACATTTACAAACTGATGATGGAAAAGAATATTTTAATAAGGAATTTGCAAATTTAATGAAAAAACACAACATTAACCATTACTCAACCAATTCAGAGGTAAAAGCATCAATAATTGAAAGATTCAACAGAACTTTAAAAGGTGCGATGTATAAGATGTTTTCTAACAGAGGATCGCACGTATGGATTGATATGTTACCAAAACTTATAAGCGATTACAATAACAAGTTTCATAGAACTATCGGTATGAAACCAAGCCAGGTGACTAATAAAAATGAAAAACTTGTATTAAAACGTATAAAAATGAATACTAAACCAAGAGTTGAAAAACTAAAGCCTAAAAGGTTTAATGTTGGTGATAAAGTGCGAATAAGCAAATACAAAGGTGTATTCAGTAAAAGATATCTTCCAAACTGGACAAATGAGGTATTTACTGTATTTAAGGTGCAACCTACAATACCAGAAACTTACATTTTAAAAGATAATAAAGGACAATTGCTGGAAGGAGGGTTTTATGGACATGAAATGTTAAAATCAACAGTAGGTGATGTATATTTAGTTGAAAAGGTGTTGCAACGAAAAAAGGATAAGGTTAAAGTACGATGGTTAGGATTTAATAAGACGGAAGATTCTTGGATACCTAAAAAGGATATAATATAATGATAGAGCATCATTTTGGGTTGAACCATTACAAAGGATGGAGATAATACCGCAAAAAGACAATTTTACTATTAATAATATAGATGAACTCACAGTGGATGGTTCTCAATTCAATACTGGAAAACACGGTGTTTTGTTACCAAACACGGTGCGTTGTCTGGTTACCGGTCCTTCCAATTGTGGAAAAACAAATGTAGTATTCAATTTGATTACAAATCCTAAAGGATTACGTTTTAATAATTTATATGTATTTTCAAAGTCACTACAACAACCAAAATATCAGTTATTGGAACAAATACTCAATAATGTGCCTGAAGTTAAATATTTTAAATTCAACGCGAGCGAGAGTGTCATGCAACCGCAAGAGGCTAAACCATTCTCAGTATTCATATTTGACGATGTATCTTGTGAAAATCAAAATACAATAAGAAATTACTTCGCCATGGGTCGACATAACAACATAGATAGCATTTATATTGGTCAAACTTACAGCAAAATACCGAAACAGCTCATTAGAGACAATGCAAACATGTTAATTGTATTTAAACAGGATGAAACCAACCTAAAACACATATATTATGACCATGTAAGTGCGGATATGCCATTTGAACGATTTAAAGAGTTGTGAGGAAAGGCTTGGGCTGAAAAGTATGGGTTTTTAACAATTATGAAGGAACAACCGCTAAACAATGGTCGATACAGGATAGGATTTGATAAATTTATACTAATACACTGATCATGATGTAAAACATTCATTGTTGTACAACACGTCTTGCTACAAACATGGTTAACCAAGAAAAGTTAATAAAGGAAATAAAATCACTTAGTGATTCTATTCGAGATAAAAACAGAGCATTAAAATTAGGTATTAGCGAAAGGGAGAAATTTCTTGAATCTACTTTTAAACCTATTACTGAACCCTTGAAACAATTAAACAAAAAATTTGCTAAACCCGTTTTGGAAGGAGATGCAATTGCACCTATTACAAAGTTTGAAAGAGAAAATGTAAAATCAGAAGATTTTAGTGATGAAGACCTGGAATCCTCTACATATAGTGGTTTTACCGGTGGAGAACCTGAAAGAGAGCTAGAATCACCAGACTATAGTGGTATAAGAGAATTATATGAAGTAAAAGCTAAAAGAGGACATGAAGATGTATCAACTGCTAGTGAAGAGGAAAAAGAAGAAGAAGCAAGGGAAGGTCCGTCAAACATAAGCTTGTTGGGTGAAAACATTCATAACAAAGGACCTTTAGGAAGGAAATACATGGTAAAAATGTTACTCGGAACAATTCCTAATAAGAATTACCATAGTTATGGAGCGAGATTAACAGAAGATGGTTTAATGATAGGTAATAGCCCGTTAAACGTTGACGAACATGATAATATTGTCATTGGTGATCAAAGGTATAAGGGCACAAAAGGATTATTTGAATTATTATTTGAAAATAAGCCTTCAGTATCGTTAGTGAAAGAAAAAGACATGGAAGCATATAAAAATATTTTGGAACAGACAAATGCATATAGGAGAAAGTATTTACCTGACCAGCCTCCTTTTAGATCTAAGTCTTTAAAATATAAAGAATTTGTATCCAAGTTAATACCAACTAGAAGACAAACAATGCCGTTAACACAAAGAAAACCTGTAAAACGAAGATTTATGGCATCCACTTTGGATGTAAGTGCTCAGGAACGAAGAAAAAGAAGTAAGTCCGTTACGGGTACAGGTTTAATGAAGAAACTATATAACACAAATGTGATTTATTACAATAATATCAATAAATTGGTGGATAGAATGAAACTAATACATGAAGCTAAAGAAGCGGGTCATACTGGATTGGAAAACGAATGGGTGGCTTTAGTGGATGAACTCCGAAACCGTGGGGTAATCTCATAAAAATGCGTTACTCCCTAGAATACTATTCAGTTGCACTATGAGTGTTGACAAGTTCGGACGTTACTCCTCGGATGGGTTATATTATGCCAATAGTTTAAAAAGAAGTGCTGGTTTACCACAAACACCTGATGGAGATTATGATATAACTAATAAAAGGTTAAAAAACATAAAAGATCCCACAGATGAAAACGATGCAATAAATTTAAAAGTATTAAAAGAAAATATATCACCAACATTAAGACTACAGAAAAACACATATGACGCAGGTAATCATAGAATTGTCAATGTTGGTAAGCCAAATCAAAACGCTGATGCAATAAACAAAGGTTATTTATCATCAGAATTAAAAAATACGTTAAAATTCAATGGAAAAACGTATACTGCTGAAAATAAACGTATATCCAACGTAGATGATCCTAAAGATGCAAAAGACAGCGTAAATAGACGCTATTTACATTCATTAATACCTGAAAAGACAAAAGATGGTTTTTCTTTTTATAAATTTGTTATTAACGATATAGGTTATCCGAAAAATGAAAATGATGCTGTAAATTTAAAATATATAAAAGATCATTGTATTACACGTGATGTAGGAGTTATTGATTGTCTAGGTAATTGTTTAGCGAATGTTAAAGATGGTTCGGCACCATCAGATGGTGCAACAGTGGGTCAAATGATGGAAACCTTAAAACAAGAAACAACCTCTTTTGTAAAACAAGATCAAGTAGTATCAAAGCAAGGGGATGAATTTGTTCAAGGTAATGAAAAATTTAATTTATTAACATACAAAAATAATGCTTGGGATTGCATGGGTAAAGGGTTATCAAATATGAGATTGGGCTATACTGCTCAAGATGCAGCTGCTTTATCACAAACCGTACATCTAGATCCAGATCATTCTTTTAGATTTTTTACATGTAAAAATAAAGTAATAAAAGACTTGCATAATGGAAGAGATCCAAATGATGCTGCAACTGTAGGACAAACATTACAATATGACAGCGCAAATAAAGAGTTTATTTATAATAAGCAAAGATTTAAATTAATGGATGTAAATGATTATCAAAATATATTAATTGCAGATCCAAATTCATTTAGCGGATTTAGAAAATTGTCTGGTGAACAATTTATTCATAAAAATCATGTGTTTCGAAATGAATCAGACGGAGCATTAGTTAGTGGAAATTTTAAATATTTTAAATGTCCCGGGAGCGATGAAAATGTAACTGATAAAGACTAAGAATTTGTATAAAAAACTGATACGGGTTAGAAATCGAGACTAATATTATAAAAATGGGTTACACTCTAGAATGTTATTCAGTTGCACCATGAGTGTTGACAAGTTCGGACGATATTCCTCGGATGGATTATATTACTTTAATACTTTAAAAAGAGGTGCTGGCTTACCACAAACACCTGATGGAGATTATGATATTAGTAATAAACGGTTAAAAAACATTAATGATCCCACAGATGAAAATGATGCAATAAATTTAAAAGTATTAAAAAAAGAGATATTACCAACACTGAAACTAGACAAAAACACATATAACGCGGGTAATCATAGAATTTCCAACGTTGGTAAGCCAAATCAAAACGCTGATGCAATAAACAGAGGTTATTTATCATCGGAATTGAAAAATACGTTAAAATTCGATGGAAAAACGTATAATGCTGAAAATCGACGTATATCTAACGTAGCAGACCCTGTAGATGAAAAAGACAGCATAAATAGACGCTATTTACATTCTATAATACCTGAAAAGACAAAAGATGGGTTTTCTTTTTATAAATTTGTTATTAACGATATAGGTTATCCAAAGAATGAAAATGATGCTGTAAATTTAAAATACATCAAAGATCATTGTATTACACGTGATGTAGGAATTATTGATTGCTTTGGTAATTGTTTAGCGAATGTAAAAGATGGTTCTGCACCATCAGATGGTGCAACGGTGGGGCAAATAAAGGAAACTATAAAACAAGAAACATCTGGTTTTGTGAAACAAGACCAAGTAGTAACACGACAAGGAGATGTATTTGTACAGGGAAATAAAAAGTTTACTTTACTTGAAGAAAACAATAGTGTTTGGGATGGTAAAGGAAAGTCATTGACAAATTTAGGTATTGGTGAAAAGCCTGGTGATGCTGTTACTTATGAACAGATAATACAATTAGAGCCAACTGGAAAACAATGGTGGAATTGTGATAACAAACGATTAACAAATGTTGCAGACCCTGATTATGCTGATAACGCTGTAACTGTTAATTTTCTTGTTAAAGTAATAGGTAATTTATTATTTGATATGCATAATTATATTGCAGCCGGACAACATAAACCTATTGATGAAAAAATGAGAAGTGCATGGATTAAACAAGAAATTCTTTATAAATACTTTTTTAATCATAATACACAAAAGTTTAGATCAACAGATTGGGGTACTTTTGATATTTAATTAAATAACACCATAAATTACATCATTTATGTGCAACCTGTCATAGAGGTAACACATAGGTTACGCTTTTCGAATATAAAAGACAATCATGGCGTTTCATTACACCAGTCCATATCGAGACACTATACGGAAAGGAGGCGGTATCACGTCCACAGCGGTTTCTCTGTTAAGTAAAGCTTTAAATCGTATTCCAGTAGGATCTGTCGTAAATAGAGCAATAGACGCTTTACCATACGAATTTCACATACCGGGAGGTTATCAGTATTGCGGACCAGGAACTAAATTGAAAAAACGACTGGAAAGAGGCGATCCAGGCATAAATAAGTTAGATCAGGCTTGTAAAGAACACGATATCGCATATTCCACGTTTACCGATTCAAAGAATAGGTCAATAGCTGATAAAAAGCTAGCGAATATAGCTTGGCAACGAGTAAAGTCTAGTGACGCTAGTATTGCAGAAAAAGCAGCAGCTTTAGCGGTAACAGCAGGTATGAAGGCTAAAACAGCGGTAGGAGGTGGAAAAAGGAGGGGTAGGAATAAAAAAGGATCAACCATGAAGAAACATGGTGGTAATATTAGACTAAAAAGACGTTCTCCGAGGAAAAATAACAAAAAACCGATAATATGGTCAATGGTAAAAAATGGGGCTGGTCTATACCTAAGACCGTATCGTGCATATTAAATAAAAGAAATCAATTGGTTATACCACATAAAGCGTTGACTAATGTTGAATTATTTAAATATATTTCCTGTTTAAAAATACCATTTTTCCGCGGAGTATTTATGAAAGACAATTTACCAAAGAAAATATGGAAAAATGAGACTGGAATCGTAAATTTGGATAATACTGAAGGGTCCGGCACCCATTGGGTGTGTTATAAGAAACTAAATAGTAATGTATATTATTTTGATAGTTTTGGAAATTTGCCACCACCTAAAGAACTTGAACATTACTTTAAATCTGCTAAAAACATATATTACAACTATAAAAGAGAACAACCTGATAATACTTCAATATGCGGCCATTTATGTTTGGAATTCCTAGCTAAAAGTATCAGTCACTATTGAGATGTCTTCCTATACGGTATCATTAACAGGAAAATCGTCCACTTTACGAAGTATCCTTTTTCCAGCGTTACGCTTGCAAAAAGGAAGATTTTGGGAGGCAGCACTGTTGGATTTTACAACTTACAACTCTATTCCCAATGTTACGGAAGGTAAAAATAACTTATTGCATTATTATAAAGGAAAAGATGCCAGTGGGAAGTTTACAGACTTGGAAGTTTGCACTCTACCCACAGGTTCTTATGAAATTGATCATATTAATGAATTTTTGCAAAATAAAATGGGAAAAGACAATATAACGCTAAAAGGTAATAACAATACAATGAAAGCTGAGCTTACTTCAAAATATTATATAGATTTCAGTAAGTCAGACTCAATTGGTGATTTATTAGGATTTCCCAAAGATGGAGCAATTTTAGAACCAAATAAAACACATTCTGGTAAACAAACTGTAACAATATTAAAAGTCAATAGTATAGACATAACTTGTAACATTATACAAGGAGCTTACAGAGATGGAGCAAATACTCATATAATACATACTTTTTACCCCAGTGTGCCACCTGGATTTAAAATTGTTGAAAAACCACAAAACCTGGTATATCTACCGTTGAACACCACTTTCATTTCAGACATCGTGTTGAACGTATTGGATCAAGACGGTAACTTGATAGATTTCCGAGAAGAGCCTATTACGGTTAGATTACATTTAAAATCGACACTTTAATACAAAATCATGGGTTTAATATTTAAAAGCGAACAACCTACGGGAAACCGCATTAGTAGCTCTTCAGCTGTGGAGGAGTTAACACGCGAGAACATTCGTTTCTTAAAGAGAATTGGATTACAATTAACCGATTATGGATATACTGGATATAGCGCAGGGTCCAACATTCGACGAAACCTTATGGGAAAAAGAATATCACACCCACAACCCTTACACTTCATCAAAATTAAACAATAACGATGAAATTCGTATTCCCATACAAAATCAAGACATTTACACACTACCATGTGAAAGTTACTTGTATATTGAAGGAAAAGTTACTAAAAAGGACGGTACTACTACTGGTACAACAGTTCCATTTATAAATAATCCCATGGCTTTCCTGTTTGATGAAATTAGATATGAAATATCAGGTGTAACAGTTGATTCTACTAAAAAAGTAGGTATTGCAACAACTTTAAAGGGATTAACATCTATATCACCTAATGAAACCAATTTAATACAACCTGCAGGATGGGTTTTACCTGCAAAAGACACAATCACTCCAGATACAAATGGAAATTTTGATTTTCATATTCCGTTACGTTTGTTGCTTGGTTTTGCTGAAGATTATAGGAAAATAATATTAAACGTTAAACAAGAATTAGTTTTGTTGAGATCTTCAAACGATAAAGATATTATTAAAGCTCCAGACGGTACAACAGATGCAACTTTAGAATGGAAATTAACATTAGACAAAATTGTATGGAGAGTTCCACATGTAAAATTAGCTGACGAGCATAGAATGCTACTATTAAGAAAGTTAAAGGCTGATCGTGATATTGTAATTCCTTTTAGAAGTTGGGAATTTCATGAACATCCCAGCTTGCCAACTACGGATCGACACACTTGGACAGTTAAAACATCTAATTATGTGGAACGAGCCAGGTATATTATATTTGGTTTACAAACAGGCAGAAGAGACACCATCACCAAACATGCAGGCCAATTTGATCATTGCAACTTGAAAAATATTAAAGTTTATTTAAATTCACAATTTTTTCCATACGATAATTTAAATGTGTCATTCGCTAATAAAAAGTACAGCATATTGTACGATATGTATGCAAGATTCCAAAGTTCATATTATGGTAAAACGAATGCACCTTTACTATCACCAGAAAAATACTTAGATGGTTACCCTATAGTTGTAATCGATTGTTCTAAACAAAATGAATCGGTAAAATCATCAAGTGTAGATATAAAAATAGAAATGGAATTCAACGCGCCTATATCAGCTAATACAACTGCATACTGTTTAATTCTACATGATAAAATCGTAACATACACACCTTTAACTGGAATTGTTAAAAATGTATTGTAAAAGACCGGTTTTCCTACATTCCAATGCATTCCGCGAGTATAAAAGCAGAGCGTTCAGCTCGCTCCTCATCAGTTTGTTGCCTGTTGTTGTATGGGTAGCATCTTATTCAATATGGCTTCTCCTAGTGGTACACAAGAAAATGTAGTAGATATTGAGAAGGAGATATCCGACTTTTTAGATCTTCAAGGTCAACCGGAGGGAGATGAACACAACGCTTGCGGACAATTCCACGCCAGTAATAATATTGAGGAAAAAGGTAAAAGAAGAAAGAACGCACACAAGAGGAAAAGGGATATTGAAGATAATATTTCTCCTAACATATTAAGTGAGGTATTCTTGCGAATATTTTACCCAATCTCTTCCAGTTTGGACAAAAGTGTTTTAATCGGTGTTATGAAATCTACAGATTATTCCCCTACTGTAATTTTAACTCATGGACCCAAAATGATTTTGTTTACGGACACTGCTTGGGAATCGTTTATGAAACACTTGCATCTGCTAGAATGCTATTTAAGTAGTAACATGTTTGGAAGAAAGACAAGAGTAGGTCTTTTGGATTCAAATGTGGAAATCGATATTGTTAAACATCGTGGTGATCATCAGTTGCGGTTTAGAGACACAACAAGACATGATAACAAGATTCAACTTAATCGAGAAGAGTTTTTTATTCTAACCTGTGCAACTGAACCAATAACAAGATACTTGAGACAACTAGTGTTTTCAAGTTCGATTATTAAAGATTATCTGGAAGACACTTTGGACAAACAACCGGACGCACCTATATTGTACGGACCTGTAGATACTTCTATATTCAATAGGGTTCCTCATGAAGTACAAATGTGGAGACAATTGGAAAAGTACGCTCAACTACATAAGAAATCAGTAAAACGTGAAAAAGAGGAAGAAGAAGGAGGAGAAGAATCAAGTGTTAGTGATGAAAATGAAAACAAGGAAAATGTAAAGATGGAAACCTAAATGACAATTAACTACACAGCAATGGTTAATTTTTAAAACAATGTCAAACACTTTGTGGGGTTAGGCCTACCGGGGACGGTGCCCACGTTAAATATACACCAACGCGCCAACAACTGTACGGCCGGGTATAAAAGTCGTACCTACCGTGGTGTGGAAATCAGTTGACCTTTGGACTTCGTCATGAGCAGACGAGTGATCTTCGCAATGGACAAGGAAGAAGAACAAGTAAAGTCCAAACCTGGTATAATTGAGTTCCAAGCGTTTCGGGGTAATGATGATAGATTTATCATAAAAGAACTTGTGTTTTTCGACATCAATACAAGTGTTCCTTATTCGTTTTTATTTAAACCACCATGTTCTTATTCATCTTTAACCAGTAAAGCCGCTACTACCAACAGATGGATTTCAAAACACTTCCATCATATCGATTGGTATGATGGTTTTACAAGTTACACGGACTTGTATCACATTATGCATCACTTTTCAGACAAGTTTACCAATATTTACACAAAGGGGCTGGAAAAGAAAAGATGGATCGAAGGATTTACTCATGTTCCGGTTAATGATGTGGATTTGGATAAAAACTACAAGTATACGATGGAAAATGTTTGTATTTGTACTAAAAGTCCAGAACATGAAAAAGATAGACATTGCGCTTTAAAAAACGCCTATAAACTCGCATCTTACCTTCAAAGTGGGGAAATGGGGAGTGGTGGGGGTAACGGGGGTTATATAAGTGAGGAGCAGACCGGGACCTGGCATGAGTATTACTCGAGATTCCGAGACGACAACATCTCCCAGCAAGAAGACGAAGAAGACGATCTATAACTTGACCATGGCATCTCACCAGTTCCTGCAAACTTTGGTTGAGCAGTTCAATGCTCACTCCAAATCTACCATACTACCCGTCAAGAAGTGTTCCGAACTTAAAGACGAGAAGCACTACATTATCCACGCCATGAAGAAGATGGAGACTACAGTTGGAGAGGCCATCTGCTGCAGTCTTAGCGAGGCACCATTCACTCCGGGGGATGAGCCCAAGTTCCAAGTCTACCTGCCGAAACGGTTCGTCCATCTCCTCCAGAACGAGGATCTGCGCTCCATCCAACCCGGCTGTCTCTACCTGGTTTCCCACGGTTGCACGGGTAGCAATTCCACCGAGTTGACCATCCACATCGCCGACAAGCAGCAGTGTTAGATTTAAGTTTTACTGTTGTACATATGTTATTGTAATGTTTTATAAATAAATAAACCATAAAAGACAAAAAAGAATACAAAAAGACGAAAAATGCAACATATCAATATGTGAAGTTTGTCACATATTGATATGTCGCATTTTTTTTAAAACTTCGCGGGTGACCTTGACCTTTGACCTTTGCATTTCACAGTTACCCCCACCACCACGCTACAAGTCAAACCTGCTTGAATGCAAAACACCCCCACCACTTTTTCATATACCTCCAAGTGCTGTGCCTCGTCTTCATTTCAACTCCAGCAGCCAACCGAACAACATCAGTATGTCTCTGAACGTAAGCTGTGCCAGCTATGAGGAGGTGACGATCAAAACGCAACAGGAGCTGAACGACTTGTACAAGGAGTTGCAGCTGATGGTGGCAAGAGGCTACCGTATAAACGTGCAAGTCTACGCTTGCAATATATGGAATCTTCGGCAGCCGAAGGAAGAGCCTGGACATTCCTCTTCAACGACAGCTTCCTCACCGGCGTCGATGAAGACCGAACCAGACAACTTGGATTACTTCAGCTGACTAGCGGTTGTCTTCCTTGTCCTTACAATTGTAGAATATGTTTATTTCTTTATTATATTAAAGAAGTAAAAAGAGCAAAGCCACCTATCTTGTTACTGACATATATGCTCAGTAACAAGATAGGGTTTTTTTTTTAAAACACAATTTGAATGACCTTGAAACTTCCCCCTCCACTGATTCGCTACCCCCACCACTTCACTGTTGATATACATGAGACAACATAATTAGATACCTCATTCCTTCTTCAACGGCCAAACCTACAACATCAACAATGGCTAACCTACCAACAGATGAAAGACGTCCTCACGCATGCTGTGACTTCGTACACGAGTTAGAGAAGAGGATGCAAGAGAGGGCGATAAGAAGAAAGCAGATCCACTCAGAAAATATCATGATAGTAAACGGCTATCTTTTGTTGTTCGGCCTTATCATGGTTGTACTGTTCATACTGTACGGCATAGTTACATGCGTCGGCAAGGTTGCAGAAGAAAACGCTCGCCACCATCAGTTGGAAGATTTCAATGTTACTTTCTAGGTTTTCCTTTTTTAAAACTCCATTTGGATGACCTTGAACTTTCCCCCTCCACTCCTTCCTTTTTTAAAACCCAATTTAAATGATCTTGAAATTTCCCCCTCTACTTTTCAATAATGTTACAACTGACTGCAGCTCACCTCATTCCTTGCTTGGCTGCCATGGCGGAAGGAACTCTTTCTCAAGTTGACTCCACTACGGACGAAGCATTTCCCTTGCGATGGACTGTTCATTTACAGGATGCGACAGAAGTGGAAGTCTTGTATCAAAAATTACTCAATGTATTCAACGGGAACCCTGGACCTCTTGAATGTAGAATGGGTTTGAATTTTGATGCAACCAGGGTCGGCACAGAACCTTCAACTTCAAGCCAGCCTCAGCAACGAGATTTTACACATTTATACACTCCAATATCACCGGAAGGTGTAACTGTCTGCGAGGCTGACTCAACTACACGTTATGTTCAGCCGAAGCCTTGGGTGTTGATTATTAACAATGTGTACAAAGTGGAATTGGTATGTAATAGATTAAAGGAGTTGATGGTACAAGATCCAGGCCTGCGCTTTCAAATAGATATACATTTCATCTGGAGAGCACCTGCACGGGGCTCTTCGTCTGACAGCTCTCCAAGTACGACGGACGAGGAGGACGACTAGTCATCTTTTTTAAAACTCCGTTTGAATGACCTTGACCTTTCCCCCTCCACTGAGTTTATTTAAGGTGCACTCTCACTGACTACAGCATCATTTCATCGCGCACCTTCACCGCAGCAACATGGAGAGTCAACTCAACTACTGTTGCGAACAGAAATGTTTTTCATGGCCGAATGGCATTGATGTGGTGGATGGCCTGGCTTGTAGAACATGTGAAGCTTTTAGTCAGTGCATGTGTAAGTGCAAGTCTTGGAAGAAGCCGAAACCGAAGTTGAAGACATTCCATGTGTACCAAATGAGAGGGCATAAGTACACTTGTTGCCCTGAACGTTGCATTGAATTCAAACTAAAACAGCTAACTGGCTGCAAATTGTGCAACAATCATTTTGCAGGTTTTTGCAAACATTATTTAGGAGCGTGTCAATACAGATCAACTTGGCATACAGAAGCACTCACTATCAATGAAATCGCTATAGACTCACAAGAGTAGTCTTTCTACTCTTTGACTTTTTTAAAACTCCGTTTGAATGACCTTGAAATTTCCCCCACCACTTCCCCATATATCTAGAGTACGCAGGGCCCGGAGGTCAGTCGCTCGGCGGCTGTCGTAGTGTGCACATCCGTGTTGTGCAGTCTGCTGTGCAGTTTTGATTTTAACCAGTTCAAGGTCACCACACTTACACTCTGGCAAAAACGTCAAGCTGTTAAAGACAATCCTAAGTCCCAGGTTCACAGTCAACCTCAAGGTCATCACACTTTAACATGTAAATTTAAGGTAGCACCAAAACGGTGCTACCTAGCTTCACATTTTCAAGTTTCCCGAGGTCATCACAGTTCCCCCACCACTTCCCATATACCTAGAGTGCGCGGGGCTGGACAGTCAGTCGCTCGGTGTCTGTCGTAGGGTGCACATCGCAGTTGTAGTAATGGTCGAATGGGGGCTTCTGGGCCAGTTCAAGGTCACCCGAGCGGTGTCACATGACGGTTTAGACAGAGTAACGTTGCAAACTTCAAATTTCCTCGGCACTTTTGCTGTTTCTCATCGCAAATTCGCTCCAAGTCGTCAAGGTCATGGTAACTGTGACTGAAACTCGGAGCGTAGTGCGAGAAACAGCAAAAGTGCCGAAAAATTTTAGGTTTCAGCATGACCTTGACCTTTTGTGACATCGATGACGTCATCTTGGTGACGTAAGGGGTGATGACGTCATCGGCACGTCATTTCTGTGATGTCATGGGTGTGACGTCATGGATGTGACGTCATTGGTGATGACGTCATCGATGATGCAATCGATGACGTCATCGATGAGGTCATTGACCTCGATGACGTCATCGATGACGTCATCGCTCGGGTGACCTTGAACTGGCCCAAAAGCCCCCATTCCCCACTACTGTGCTAAGTTCCATTTATTATTAAATTAGAAAGTTTGAGTTTTTTTTTCAAAACGCTCTAAGTCAGGTATATTCTTTCCAAAGCGCTCTAAGTCAGCAGCCTGCGCATGCGCAGACCATGTCCACGGCGGCTGTCACTATTCAAAGTCCACCCGTTCAATCAGTTCAGTGCTCTCGCTCTCAGCTTTGATATGTTAACGCTCGTGAATTTAAGTAATTAGTGTGAATTAATAGTAATTTAATGTGTGTATACAAGATGCTCGTGTTTTATTTTACATCCAAACCAACTTTTACATGATAGTTTGAATTCAATTGTAAACTTTTTTTCCAAAAAGTGCTAAGTCACTGACTTAGCGCTTTTTGGAAAAAATTCAAAGTTTTTGTTATTTATTTTTAAAAAGGTGTCCATGGTAACTATGAGTTATTTATACAACAAAATACCTTAAGCACAAGTATGTAACTTCAAGTATTACGAATACAATATTACAATAAATATGGCCACAAAATAAAAAAATCGTTTCCTGAAAAATTTACTTTTTTGACTTAGCTCCTTTTGGAAAAGAGCTCTTCAATTTAGCAATTAAAAATAGTATTAAAATTGTTAATAAAACTAGGAGAGAATTGATTGGATTGTTAAATGATTATTTTAAAAATAAACCAATTCCAAAAGAAAATATAATAAATATTCAAGAAGTTTCATCATTAAAAGGATATTTTCAAGATTATATTTTAACAAATTCAAATGATGATTTAGATATTAATGATTATTTAGAAACTCAAAGAAATGAAATAAAAAAATTGATAGAAAAACAAAAATTCAAAAATATTAAAGGACAGATGGCTTTAGAATGTGAATATGAAAGAAAATTAATAAATGGTGAAATTCAAAATAGTAATATGTATTTTTGCATAAAAAGTTCAGATATTTTAAATATAGATGATTTTATTGATGATCAATTTAAGAAATTAATAGTTAGAGAACAACTAAATCAACCATCAAAAGGCTCTGGTTGGTCATTAAAAAGATGTGTTGAATTAAATCTAAAATTATCTAAAAATAATTCATTAAATGCTGGATCATATATAGAATTACCAAATGAAATTAAGAATAAAAAATGTTGTGTAAATTTTAAAAATAAAGATGAATATTGTTTTATTTATGCAATTAGATGTGCTATTGATAAACCAAACGAACATGCTGAAAGAGTTAAACAATATCAAAAATATATAAATGATGATATTTTTAAAGGTTTTGATTATCCAATAACATTGAAAGATATTAAATTATTTGAAAAAAGATCATTTGATTCTAAATATAACTATCCATCAATGTCAATAAATATTTATAGAATTGATGAAGATGAAAAAATAGTGCCATTACAAATATCTGAATATTATAATGTAAAATTAGAAATTGATTTATTATATTATAAAATTGGTAATAATTGTCATTATATATTAATAACAGATTTAAATAAATTGGTATATTCTCAATTATCAAAACATAAAACCAAAAAATATATTTGTAGAAGATGTTTGACTCATTTCTACAAAAATAAAGACTTGAATAATCATTTAGAAATATGTAAATATTAGAACCTTGTAGACCTATAATGCCATTTCCTGGTCAAAAAGTAAGTTTTAAAAACTATTACAAAAAGTTTGAACATCCATATGTAATTTATATGGATTTTGAAAGTATATTAGAAAAGATTGATAATTGTAAAAATAATACAAATTGCTCATATACAAATAAAATTAAAAAACATATACCATATGGATTTACAATCTATTTAGTATCTAGAGTAACTAATAAAATGTATAAACCTATTTGTTATAGAGCAAAAAATGAAGAAGAATTAATAAATGTACCAAATAAATTATTTGAATATTTAGATGAAATTTCAAAATATATAGCTAAAAAATATAATTCAAAAAATAAAAAGCCTATGAATTTAACTAATGAAGAAGAAATTAATTATAAAAAAACTAATATTTGTCATATTTGTGAAAATAGTGGTTTTGATGATGATAAAAGAATAAAAGTAAGAGATTATTGCCATTTAACAGGAAAATTTAGGGGTGCTGCACATTTAAATTGTAATTTAAATCTAAAATTCCCTCAAAGTATTCCTATATTCTGTCATAATAGTTCAAATTATGATACACATTTGTTTATAAAAGAATTAGCTAAAAAATATGGTAAAATTGATTTGTTAGCTAACACAGATGAAAAATATATAAACTATTCAGTAAATTCTGGTTATGGTTATGAATTTGAAGGTGATAAACCTAGAAAATTTATAAAATTCTCATTTGTAGATACATTTAGATTTATGGCTTCATCAATTGAAAAATTAGCTAAAAATCTTAAAGAATTTAAGCATATAAATAAATTTATAAAAGAAAATGATATAATTGAATTTGATAATGAATTTTTAAAAATATTAACTTCTAAAGGTATATTTCCATATGAATTTATTGATAATGTTGAAAAATTAAACTATGATAAAATATTAGAAAAAGATCAATTTTATAGTTGTTTAACTAATGAAAATATAAGTGATGATGATTATAAACATTATATAAAAGTTTGGAATAAACTAAAAGTAAAAAAATTAGGTAATTATTCAGATTTATATAATATTCAAGATGTTCTTTTATTAGCTGATATATTTGAAAATTTTAGATCTGTTTGTTTGAAAAATTATCAATTAGATCCAGCACATTATCTAACATCACCATCATTAGCTTGGGATTCTATGTTAAAATTAACAAAAATTAAACTAGAATTAATAAGTGATTATAATATGTATTTAATGATTGAAAAGGGTATTAGAGGTGGTATTTCACAATGTATAACTAGATATTGTAAAGCAAACAATAAATATACAAAAAATTATGATAAAACAAAACCTGAAAATTATATGTTATATATAGATGCAAATAATCTATATGGATGGGCTTTAAGTCAAAAATTAGCTTATAAAGATATAACATGGATGAATCCTAATACATATACATTAAATGAATGGGAAGAAACATTATTAGAATTAGATGAAAATGCTGAATATGGATATATATTAGATGTTGATTTAGAATATCCTATTGAATTACATGATGACCATAAAGATTTACCATTAGCACCTGAACATTATAATAATAAGCTTTGCACAACATTATTTGATAAAAAAGATTATGTTATTCATTCGAGAAACTTAAAATATTATCTACAAAAAGGATTAAAATTAAAGAAAGTTAATAGAGTTATAGCATTTGATCAAGATGATTATATGAAAAAATATATTGAATTAAATACTAAATTAAGATCCAAATCAACATCAGATTTTGAAAAAGACTTTTTTAAATTGACGAATAATAGTGTTTTTGGAAAAACTATGGAAAATGTTAGAAATAGATGTGATATTAAATTAGGTGATGAAAAGTTTTCATTAAAACAAGCAAAAAAACCTAATTTTAAAACCTTTAGTATATTTGATAAAGACTGTATTGCTTCACATATGATAAAAGAAAAGGTTAAGTTTGATAAACCAATCTATATAGGATTTTCAGTACTTGATTTATCAAAATTACATATGTATCAATTTTATTATGAAAAATTAAAGAAGTTTGATCCAAATATAAGGTTATTATATATGGACACAGATAGTTATTTTATAGAATTTAAAAAGGATCCATATAAAATTATTAAAGAAAATATTAATGAATTTGATACAAGTGATTATAAGAAAGAACATGAATGCTATAGTGAAAAGAATAAAAAATAATTGGTAAATTTAAAGATGAGTTAAATGGTGAAATATTAGAAGAATATTGTGGTTTAAGATCAAAATTATATAGTTATGAATTTAATAATAAAAATCCTGTAAAATGTAAAGGAATTAAGAAAAGTGTTGTTGATAAAACATTACATATGGATGATTTTAAGAAATGTTTGTTTGATGATCAAGAACAATATAGGGAAATGACTTGTATTAGAAGTTTTAAACATGAACTATATACAATTACAATAAATAAATTAGCTTTAAGTAATAAAGATGACAAAAGATTTATTTGTGAAAATAAAATTGATAAAATTGAAAATAGAATATACTAGCAGTTACCTGGCGCGCGTTGCTGCGCTTAAATTAAGTTGTTTACATAAGTG
This sequence comes from Neoaliturus tenellus, assembly GCA_030545055.2. NCBI lineage: Eukaryota > Metazoa > Arthropoda > Insecta > Hemiptera > Cicadellidae > Neoaliturus > Neoaliturus tenellus. Next base: position 14,353,945 of record CM061532.1, on the reverse strand, counting down.
AAGCAATTTTAATAAAACAAAAAAATTTAAGTAAATATTTAAGTTTTTCTTTAAATATAACAAAAAAGTCAATGGAATAGAAAGCAAGTATATTGATATTATTGTAAGGCCAAAGGATAAACAGGCATTTTGCAGCCTGGGTTTTGATTAAAACACGTTGTGTGCGGCCAGGCCCGATCGGGCCCGGCACTCGGCGCTAGTAGGATGTGGCCGGGCCCGTTCGGGCACGCTCGGCATAGCCTTTCGTATATCTTCTTTTCTCTCCCGCAACTAGTTGTACACTTTTGTTGCAAAGTGCCGCGTGGAGGGAAAGGACCTATTGTTCTCGTGTTGTGTCAGTTTCCATTTTCCGCCATTTTTTCGGAGTAGTGACAGTCCTTGTGTATCGCAATATTGTGTTGAGTGTGTGAATTATGGTTTCTAATAATGGATGATGCTCCTGGGACTTATAACGATAGTTTATCAGATGAAACAGACACTGTTGATAGTTGTAATGATATTTCTAAATTGGGTGAGGAGTACGCCGAGTCAGAGGGTAGCAACAATGACTTATGTGTACATGTATATATTTAGGTTGCGTACATGTATATACACTCACATATACATGTATAAATAATTTATATACGTAATACATGTAATTTATTAGTTTTATATAGATTATAAGTGGTGTGGTTTGGACGCCAATACGATTTCTTGAATGCCCGATTCCGCCTGATGCGGCCGGGCCCGATCGGGCACGAGAATGGCGGCCTAATTTTTTGTACTTTTTTAGATAAAAATGATTTTTTTTCATTTCATTTTCTGTTCATTTAACTGTAAAATAAGATAAATATCGTAAAAACTAATTTCAGCATCTGTGTAACCATACCGTCAAACCTCAGAAGCAGCAAACGTGTTAAGCCTGGGTTCTGGGTTTTGATTAAACCCATCAAAAAGAAAAATATATAAAACTTTAAAAATATCAAGTGTAACCAACAGTTACACTTACATAAAGATGATAAATTAATTTACATAAAAATTATAGATGTCACAAATTATGACACCCTAAAAATTGATGTACAAACATGTTTTTAGATGCCCTAAAACAGGGCGTCAATAAAATAGATATTAAAACAATATTTATTAATGAATCTGGTTTATATTTATTAATTTTAAAATCAAAAAAGGTAGATAAACAATAAGGATAGATGATGATAAATTAAAATTTATAGATATTTTTAGAGGGGACAACTTGTCCCCCCTATCATATAATGAAAAACATACAAAACTTATTAAAATTAGGTAGGACCCAAAATGGGTCCCATATAAATTATAATATTTATTTTAAAAATTTTTAAAGTAGGTAACCTTATAGAATAAAAACTTAAGGGTAACAAAACGTTACCCTTCTTAAACATTCAAAAATATTCATAAATATAATAAATTATATACAAATTTGAGACCCGTCTTAAAGACGGGTCTTCCTTATAATGATAATAAAGTAAAATTTATAAATATTTTTAGGTTAGATATTCAATACATTATTAAATATATTTAAATTTATTAAAGAAAATATATTAAAATATAAAAAAATAGGGGTAGCAATATGCTATTTTAAGAAAATATTAAAAAATATACATAAATTATAGTATAAATTCAATATCATATGGTTATAAATTATTAATATAATTTTGATCATTTTCTTTAAAACTTTCTTTAACATAATTTTTTATTATATTTATAAATGGTTCTATTATAAAATTAAACTTATAATGATATACAAAATAATCTTTATATTTAAAAAGATATATTAAAAATTTATTTGATATTTTAGTTTTAAATAAATATAATTTTATATCAAAATCATTATTTATTAATTCTTTCGGAATAATTAAAATTTCCATTTATTAATAATTATTTTTATATCCCCAAGGTAATGTATCAATTTTATTTTCACAAATAAATCTTTTGTCATCTTTATTACTTAAAGCTAATTTATTTATTGTAATTGTATATAGTTCATGTTTAAAACTTCTAATACAAGTCATTTCCCTATATTGTTCTTGATCATCAAACAAACATTTCTTAAAATCATCCATATGTAATGTTTTATCAACAACACTTTTCTTAATTCCTTTACATTTTACAGGATTTTTATTATTAAATTCATAACTATATAATTTTGATCTTAAACCACAATATTCTTCTAATATTTCACCATTTAACTCATCTTTAAATTTACCAATTATTTTTTATTCTTTTCACTATAGCATTCATGTTCTTTCTTATAATCACTTGTATCAAATTCATTAATATTTTCTTTAATAATTTTATATGGATCCTTTTTAAATTCTATAAAATAACTATCTGTGTCCATATATAATAACCTTATATTTGGATCAAACTTCTTTAATTTTTCATAATAAAATTGATACATATGTAATTTTGATAAATCAAGTACTGAAAATCCTATATAGATTGGTTTATCAAACTTAACCTTTTCTTTTATCATATGTGAAGCAATACAGTCTTTATCAAATATACTAAAGGTTTTAAAATTAGGTTTTTTTGCTTGTTTTAATGAAAACTTTTCATCACCTAATTTAATATCACATCTATTTCTAACATTTTCCATAGTTTTTCCAAAAACACTATTATTCGTCAATTTAAAAAAGTCTTTTTCAAAATCTGATGTTGATTTGGATCTTAATTTAGTATTTAATTCAATATATTTTTTCATATAATCATCTTGATCAAATGCTATAACTCTATTAACTTTCTTTAATTTTAATCCTTTTTGTAGATAATATTTTAAGTTTCTCGAATGAATAACATAATCTTTTTTATCAAATAATGTTGTGCAAAGCTTATTATTATAATGTTCAGGTGCTAATGGTAAATCTTTATGGTCATCATGTAATTCAATAGGATATTCTAAATCAACATCTAATATATATCCATATTCAGCATTTTCATCTAATTCTAATAATGTTTCTTCCCATTCATTTAATGTATATGTATTAGGATTCATCCATGTTATATCTTTATAAGCTAATTTTTGACTTAAAGCCCATCCATATAGATTATTTGCATCTATATATAACATATAATTTTCAGGTTTTGTTTTATCATAATTTTTTGTATATTTATTGTTTGCTTTACAATATCTAGTTATACATTGTGAAATACCACCTCTAATACCCTTTTCAATCATTAAATACATATTATAATCACTTATTAATTCTAGTTTAATTTTTGTTAATTTTAACATAGAATCCCAAGCTAATGATGGTGATGTTAGATAATGTGCTGGATCTAATTGATAATTTTTCAAACAAACAGATCTAAAATTTTCAAATATATCAGCTAATAAAAGAACATCTTGAATATTATATAAATCTGAATAATTACCTAATTTTTTTACTTTTAGTTTATTCCAAACTTTTATATAATGTTTATAATCATCATCACTTATATTTTCATTAGTTAAACAACTATAAAATTGATCTTTTTCTAATATTTTATCATAGTTTAATTTTTCAACATTATCAATAAATTCATATGGAAATATACCTTTAGAAGTTAATATTTTTAAAAATTCATTATCAAATTCAATTATATCATTTTCTTTTATAAATTTATTTATATGCTTAAATTCTTTAAGATTTTTAGCTAATTTTTCAATTGATGAAGCCATAAATCTAAATGTATCTACAAATGAGAATTTTATAAATTTTCTAGGTTTATCACCTTCAAATTCATAACCATAACCAGAATTTACTGAATAGTTTATATATTTTTCATCTGTGTTAGCTAACAAATCAATTTTACCATATTTTTTAGCTAATTCTTTTATAAACAAATGTGTATCATAATTTGAACTATTATGACAGAATATAGGAATACTTTGAGGGAATTTTAGATTTAAATTACAATTTAAATGTGCAGCACCCCTAAATTTTCCTGTTAAATGGCAATAATCTCTTACTTTTATTCTTTTATCATCATCAAAACCACTATTTTCACAAATATGACAAATATTAGTTTTTTTATAATTAATTTCTTCTTCATTAGTTAAATTCATAGGCTTTTTATTTTTTGAATTATATTTTTTAGCTATATATTTTGAAATTTCATCTAAATATTCAAATAATTTATTTGGTACATTTATTAATTCTTCTTCATTTTTTGCTCTATAACAAATAGGTTTATACATTTTATTAGTTACTCTAGATACTAAATAGATTGTAAATCCATATGGTATATGTTTTTTAATTTTATTTGTATATGAGCAATTTGTATTATTTTTACAATTATCAATCTTTTCTAATATACTTTCAAAATCCATATAAATTACATATGGATGTTCAAACTTTTTGTAATAGTTTTTAAAACTTACTTTTTGACCAGGAAATGGCATTATAGGTCTACAAGGTTCTAATATTTACATATTTCTAAATGATTATTCAAGTCTTTATTTTTGTAGAAATGAGTCAAACATCTTCTACAAATATATTTTTTGGTTTTATGTTTTGATAATTGAGAATATACCAATTTATTTAAATCTGTTATTAATATATAATGACAATTATTACCAATTTTATAATATAATAAATCAATTTCTAATTTTACATTATAATATTCAGATATTTGTAATGGCACTATTTTTTCATCTTCATCAATTCTATAAATATTTATTGACATTGATGGATAGTTATATTTAGAATCAAATGATCTTTTTTCAAATAATTTAATATCTTTCAATGTTATTGGATAATCAAAACCTTTAAAAATATCATCATTTATATATTTTTGATATTGTTTAACTCTTTCAGCATGTTCGTTTGGTTTATCAATAGCACATCTAATTGCATAAATAAAACAATATTCATCTTTATTTTTAAAATTTACACAACATTTTTTATTCTTAATTTCATTTGGTAATTCTATATATGATCCAGCATTTAATGAATTATTTTTAGATAATTTTAGATTTAATTCAACACATCTTTTTAATGACCAACCAGAGCCTTTTGATGGTTGATTTAGTTGTTCTCTAACTATTAATTTCTTAAATTGATCATCAATAAAATCATCTATATTTAAAATATCTGAACTTTTTATGCAAAAATACATATTACTATTTTGAATTTCACCATTTATTAATTTTCTTTCATATTCACATTCTAAAGCCATCTGTCCTTTAATATTTTTGAATTTTTGTTTTTCTATCAATTTTTTTATTTCATTTCTTTGAGTTTCTAAATAATCATTAATATAAAATTATTGGTCCATTAGCACAAAAATATTTACCAAGAACAAAAGATGATAAATTTGGTTTATATTGGAATAAACATAAAAAATCATTTATGATTGGTGATAAAATAACTGTAATTGATAATGATGATTTAATAATTGATGATAAAAAATATAATGGAACACATGGATTATGGAGATTGTTAACTTATGAAAAGAAACCAGATAATAATTTATATACACAAGATGATTTAAATAATTATTCAAAGATTTTATGGGAAACTAATTCAATTTATAAAAATAATGATCCAAATAGTAAGAAACCAAAATCTAGTAAAGGTGATAAATATATTAATTTAATTAAACATATTTGGGAATTAAAAGTTGAAATTGAAGGTTCAGGAATCAGAAAATATACAGAAAATAAAATTGAATATAGATTTATAGATGATTTAAATAAATTAGATAATATTATTAATTATATATATGCACAAGAAAAAGCTGGTAATAATAATTTTTTAAATGAAAAGAGAGCAATTAAAGACTTTATATCAAATAAATTAGATGAATTAATTGAAAAACCTGAAGGAATTAAGTATTTAAAAAGGATTTTGGCAAATATTTCATCACCATTATTAAAAGATGGATCAGGTATTTTAAATGATGTTATAAATAATTTACCTTTTGAATTACATGTACCTGGTTATCAATATCTAGGGCCTGGAACTAAATTAAATAAAAGAGTAAAAAGAGGTGACCCTGGAATAAATGATTTAGATAAAGCTGCTAAAGAACATGATTTATTTTATAGAGATCATAAAGATACAAAATCTAGAAATGAAATAGCTGATAAAATTTTACAAGATAAAGCATGGGATATAGTAACATCAAATGATCATGGAATTGGTGAAAGATAAATTGCATTACCAACATCAGGTGCTATGTGGATGAAAAGAAAATTTGGTATGGGTTTAGAAGTAGGATTAAAATTTTAATAAAAAATTTTCATTAATTATGTTAATCTATATTATAAAAAACTATAAATTTTTTTCTTAATAAATGGAAAAAATAAATATAAACTTGACAGATAATCAAAAATCAAAAATAAAATTAGCATTTAAAAATAAAAGATCAGTTATAATTCAATTTAATATTGATCAATTTAATGAAAATGGAAAAGATATTATATTATTATCTAAAAGACAAATTAATAAACTAAATAAACATAAAAAATTAAATAAAGGATTAAGATTTGAATTTTCATATAATCAATTAAAAGAAATAAAAAATGGTGGATTACTAAAAGAAATTTTAGATTTTGCTGATAATATACCTATAGTTAAAAATTATACACCAAATGTTAGAAAGGGAGCAAAAGTAGTAAAAGAATCTATAATTCCTAAATTTAGAAATTTTGTTGATTGGTTAGATCATGAATTAAAAAATGTAGAAGGTTCTGGTTTAGATAAAAAAACATTAAAATATATGAAACAAAATTATAAAAAAATTTTGAACCACTAACATTAGGTGAATTAGAAAAATTGTGTAAAAATATAAAATATTTTAGAGGTGTATTTATGAGAGATATATTACCTAATAAAGTTAATAAATTTGAATGTGGAATTATAAATTTAGATTCATTTGATGGAAATGGAACTCATTGGGTTTGTTATTATAAAAAAGATAAAATTAAATATTATTTTGATTCATATGGAAATATAGTTAATAAACCACCAATAGAATTAGTTAAATATCTAGGAAAAGATAATATATTTTATAATGATAATCAAATTCAAAATTATAATGATCCACCAATTTGTGGTCATTTATGTATTTTTATATTAAATGAATTAAATAATAATAAAAAATTTGATAATATAATAAATAAATTAATCCTTAATAAATATGAATTCACAAAATATATTTGATCTGTTTGGAAGACAGAAAAACCATCCAATTAATATTAAAGAAGATTATATAAATTCTAAATTAAATATATTTTTTAATAATTTTAGTAAAAGTTTTAAAAGTCATGTAAAAAAGACTGAAAATCTAGTAATTGCTATTGGTTTATCAAAAAATTATATAAGTATTAATGGTAAAAGAATTGTTAATGTTAAACCAAGTATAAATAAATATGATGTTGTAATAAAATCAGAATTAGATGAAGTTTTAGATTCAATTATTAAAATTGGTAATGATCATTCAGAAACTAAAAAGGATTTAAATAAAATTACAGACTTTTTAATTAATATTGGAAAATATGTTGAAAATTTAGAAGAAAAATTAGAAAAAGAACTAAAATTTCTATTTGATGGAGTCAATGAATCCATAAAAGAATTAAATGCTGAAATAATACTAATTAAAGATGATATAAATTACAATAATTATTTTATATAAATGGAGTTGATTTATTGTCTTAAATGTAAACAAAAAACTAATTCTAAAGATATTCAGATAATAAAATTGAAAAAATATAAATGTAATTAAATCAAAATGTTGTATTTGTAATTCAAAGAAAAGTTGTTTTACAAAATTTTCTCCCTAATAAATGGCTCTATACAGTTCATTTGATTTATTCATTATCAGAAACCAAAATCAATTAAGCAAAGATGATTGGGATGATATTTCTGAAAAATATGAATTGAGTATTAATATGATGAGATTGTTTCAAAATAAATTAAATTGGCAAAAAATTGCTCAATATCAAAATTTAACTATAGATTTTATTACTGAATTCATAAATTATCAATTAAAAGATTATATTGATTTGATTTGTAAATATCAAGATTTAACTGAATATTTCATTCATGATTATGCATTTACCTTAAATTGGGAATTAATTTTAGAACATCAAAAAATATCAGCAAAATTTATACTTGATCATGCTACTGAAATTGAATATTTTAAAAGTAAAAATGAAATTGATACATAAAAATTATAAAATTTGACATCATAAAATTATAAAAATTTTACTTGTTTTAAAAAAGCTTTTGATTTAAAAAATTTATCCTTAATAAATGGCTGATTACAAAAAATATGTAAATGATATTGAAAGAGCTGAATACAAAAATTTCTATCCATTATCTAAATTACATTTAAATGAACCTAATAAAAAAACTGAATTTAATATAGATTTTGGAGATGGATTTTGTACTTCTAAATTTCAATTTTATATATCTGGTAAATTGACTAAATCTGATGGAAATGCATATGATAATGGTGCTAATATAAAATTAATTGATAATTTTGTTCCATTTTTATTTTCAAAAATTGAAGTTAGAAAACATAATAAATTGATTGATGAAATTGAATATCCTGGTCTATTAAGTACAATTAAAGGTACTATAACTTATTCAAAATCAGAAATAAATCAAATAAATAATGGTTTTTAATCAAATTTTAAAAATAAATTTGAAGCAATTGGTAATTTATCTCATTTTGGATTAGGATTTTTTGAAAATGTAAATATTCCAATATACAAAGGAGGTTTTAATATAACATTTATTAGATCAGAAGATAATGATGCAATTTTTAGATGGAAAACTAAAAAGGCTGATGGATCTTATGATAATGCTACATTACCAACTGAAGGTAAAATAACAATTGATGAATTTTTTTATTAGAGTTCCTATAATTGAATACAAAACAACAAGTAAAATTCAATTAATTAATGAACTAAGCAAATTTGAAAAAGTAAATTTTCATTTTAATCATTGGCAATGCATTGAACAAAAAAAATTACAGGAAAGAATTTAAGTTTTGATATAACAAATATCAATAGAAATATTTATAATCCAAAATTTATTATAATTGGATTTCAAAAATCAAGAACAAATGATCAGTTATTTGATACTTCTAAATTTGATAGTATGTATGTAAAAAATATAAGAGTAAAACTAAATGGTCATTATTACCCTAATGAATTGGAAAATTTTGATATAAACAATGAAAAATTTAGAATTATGTATGAAATGTATCAAGATTACAAAAAAGTTTATTATATTAGTAGTAAAATGTATTATAGTCCAACAGAATTTCTAGAAAATAGACCAATTTATGTAATTGATACTACAAAAAATCCAACAAATATTTCAAGTTCAAAAAATGATATTATTATTAATGCAGATTTTGATTATGATATAGTAGCTACTAGTAAAACAAATTGTTATATTATTATTGTATCTGAAAAATTACTTGAATATAATATAATCAAAAATGATATTACTGAAATAAAATAGTTATAGAATAATCATTTTAAGATTTAATTTAAAAATAAAAACATTTGAAGCGTGCATAGCATACACACTGAACTTAGTTTTTGTTATATTTATCCATTTTGAACATTGATTTTGTTTACATCTTTAAACAACTTTCATTTATCATATACATTTGAAGCGTGCATACCATGCACACTGAACTTAGTTTTTGTTATATTTATCCATTTTGAACATTGATTTTGTTTACATTTTTCAACAACTTTAATTTATCATAAATCAGTAATATTCAAAGCGTGCATACCATGCACACTTAACTTAGTTTTTGTTATATTTATCCATTTTGAGTATTGATTTTGTTCATTGGAAATTTCATAAAACTCTATTAATTTTGGATACTATTTTAGTCAAATTTTACTTGTTTTTTAAAAAATTTTATTTTGTAGAAAATTTTAGGCATATTTGTTGAAAATTTAATTAAATATGCATATTTTTTATGACAATTTGACAAAAGCTGAAAATTGGACAAAAAGTGGCAAAAATATTGCATAATTGTATTAAAAAACTGTGAAATTTGTTTGATTTTTGATTGTCTCCAAAAGTGTCCTAGGAACCCCATAGTACTATCTACTTATATATATATATATATATATATATATATATATATATATATATATATATATATATATATATATATATATATATATATATATATATATATATATATAGATGGCAAGTAAGCGCAGCGAACAACCTAAATCTGGCAACGAGTGTGTGCAGCGAATGAGCTGACCCAAAAGGTAAGTGAGCAAAGCAAACAAACTAAATCGACGGTGAGTGAGCGCAGCGAACGAGCTAAACCCTGACGGCGAATGGGTGTAGCGAATGAGCTGACCCAAAAGGCGAGTAGGTGTAGCGAACGAGCTCACTTGAATTACCTATAAAACATTTGCTATTATTGATTAAAAAAAAAAAAAAAAAAAAAAAATAGTCGCTCCGCTCAATATTGCAAGCAGACAACTGCATTGGTATACCTAGTAAATTATAAGATTCATAACTTTGGAAGTATCTCATAAATGCTAGGAAAAAAACTTTAAATATGATTAGGAATATTTTACTATTCTCTAGAATCACCAACGACAGAGTTCAGCTTCTGCGTGCGGCTGACATCAGTTTGAGCCTATAAACTTAATTGCTGTTTCACAACCGTAAAAAGGTGCTCGGCGCTAATTACATTCTGAAAATTCGCCAATGCTACTTTCAATTGTAATAATTGTAGTTTATATAACTTAAAGACAGGAAAGTTTTAAAACTTTGGTTTCTGTAATCTTCAAAATCTAGTACCACTTTACTGATACCGGGTAGTTTTTACAAGGAAATATCATATACAGATAAGTAAATCCAGTTTAAATTATGGTATTGTTCTTTTGGGCGCTGCTTCCCAAAATGCGCTGTTACGCGTGTTTAGACTTAAAAAAGAGCAATTAGAATAATGGCTGGAGTAAACCGACGAACGTCATGTCGTGAATTTTTTAAATCGCTACAAATACTAACTTTAGCATTCTTATTTATTTACGAAATTATCATTTTTTATAAATTTAATCGATAATTTGCTTTAATCAATTCTTGACAGGGAGTGTGACTAAAAAGGATTTTTCTGTGATTCTTGAGGTGGCAGTAGTTGGGGAACGAGAAATGTCGTCGCCCCAGACAAGCGAGCCTCTCCTGGGTTATGTGATCTCGATTATCTTAGTAAGACACCTGAGGTCATCGACGTCTTAAATAAGGTTTTCGTTTAGATAAAACTGAATCAAATCAATATTGAATCAAAACATTGGCCAACCAAACAAGCGGTAACTGAATAAGGTGGTTCATGACTTTTCTAAGGAAGAGAATACCAGGCTTCTTAAACTAGGCCACTTCCGAATGGGATTCCTCAGCCACGCGGTGCTTTTGAGGACCATGGTCCTTAGGTGCTTCAAGTGCTTAGACGCTAAAAATATGTTGAGGCAGGACACGGTTATAAAACTTGTGTCAAACAGGCCCACTGCTTCCTCTGCAGTGGACTTAAGTCGGAGGGTGTAGTCGACCAGGTCGTTGGATCCGGAGCTTGGCACACGTCTTTAGGCTCGCCTTAAAAAACCAATACAAGTCCAGGGGCAACCACATAAAGGAAGACTAAAAAATAAGACTATGAAATAATGGTGTCCTCTTAGAACCGCAAGGGCCCAAACCCGGTGATCTAAAAAAAAACGGGCTCCCCCCGAAGTAATGTGATAAACGGTTCCGGAAAACTTAGGAAAGGTGTATATTTTGGGCGAATTGCTTCAGACGAAATCAAACAATAATGCCCGCAAAGAGGCTTTCACCTCCTTCTTAAAACAAAATTCTGACACTTTGTAATTAAAATTAGGTAAAACTTGAATTCTAATTATTAAATTCAAATAATAATAAATCAAATGACCTGCATTAAATACTTTGTAAAAAGTCAAATACAAATTCTCGTCCAGTAAAACAAGAAACTACAAATAAATAAACATAATCATATATAATTATATGACATTACTCATGAATTTAGAAATCAATCTTGGTAAAAAATTGATATATTTCGGGCTCCCTTCTGAGTTCATCTTCAGTCTCTAACCTAATTTTCATTCTAATAGATTCTAACCTAATTCTAACCTAATAAAAGAAGAAAAAACCTAAAGTAAGGAAATAATCACATATGAAGATGAAACTAAGCAAAATGGGAGTACTTCGGAAGTTCGGAAGATGGATAGGTTCGGAATACTACAGAGCAAGTTTCAGAAAACGTATACAAGTTTTTTATAGCAGTAAAAGGTTATAAATTAAACCATCTAAGACTTTGAAAAATACGTAAATTTATTTTCACATTAGCAAGTCCTATATTTTCACCCATACTGAGCTAGGTCACTCTGTACGTATGATTTAATATAAAAAATTAAGTTAACATACTTAACTCATTTTTTAAATGTCTCCCAATTTGACATTCCTGAATTTCAACTTTGTGATTTCCAATTTCATCACTATACAGTATTACCAAAACTTATATAATTTCTTCTTCATTGCGTCTAACCTTTAAGGATCAGGTCCCCTCTATCAGACACAATATCACATATATCTTTAATAACCAGGTCGCTCTTTATCAATGGCAGGTGTTTGATTTTCCAGTACTCCTTGTAGACCACTTTCTGCTTTTGCTTTCCGGCCCACTCTTTGCACACCTGGCAGCTCCTCAGGTTCACTGTGCCATCCCCGGGTCCATATACGTTTTTACGAAACCCCGTGTTGATTTTGTCTCCAGAGTAAATAATTTTCTCTAGTGTATTGACGCCGTTGCCGCAAAGACAATATGTGACCACTCCTGGAGGACTGTTTTCTTTGTAAGGTTCAACGTCTTTGTACATCATCGATAGAGTCTCCCAGTCCTCCACTCCTGGAATGTCTTTGAAAAACTCATCAATATTGTTGAGGGAATACCTCTTGCTCTTTGTCACCACAAGGTCAACGTCTCCCCAGTACTTCTTCCTCGGGCACTGATATGCCATCGAAGGTGTAGTCAACAACACCTCACGTAATATTTCCTTAGATATAAACGGAAATCCCAGATTATCCCCTTCACAGAACATTGTAATCGGGAGCATACATCCTCCAAAATTGCCTCCCAGGGGGACGTAGGCCTTGATGTATTTATCCTTCCATTGTTGCGACTGTTGTTGGAGGAAATTCAAAGTCAACGTGGCTCCCATGCTGTAAGCGATCACAACACACGGTTTTTTACCGTTAACATTATAAGTTTCTTCTATTAGTGCCTTCAGTTTTGTGAAAAACTCTTGACTTTCGTTCGGACCTTTTCGGAAGTCGTAGACCGCTGCCCTGATGCTGACGTCTCGTTTGAGACCTACTCTTTCCAAACCGTCACACATTTTTTTGAATAGTTGGTATACCGATAATATATAAGACAGCGGAGGATTATTTAAAAACTTAAACAGTTTTGTGTCCGAGTGGAGCCACTCCACACCGTTGCACCGTCCGAACTCTGAAGTTTGGATCCTAACCCCAGGTACATCGTGCGTTTTATGAGTTTTTTTGTCGTACACCAATTTCATATTTGCAGCCCAGCATTCTCCATAAAGTTTACTTAATTGGACCACCAATGAGAAGGTAGTTGGGAAGTCCAGCCATATAGTGTATTTAGATTCTTGATTAAAACAAAACGGATTGACCACAGACTGTTTTTTGTGAATTTCTGCTACTAACTGACTATTTCCAAAGCCCCCGACAATAACAACAGGGTTGGCCCCAAAGACACCTGAAGTAAAGCACTTGAAAAATAAAACAGTCGTACATAGCAATGACAACATACTAAAATACATCGTCAGGAGGAATAATTTACGGATGAATTTCACGGGTGCTATTTGTATCTTGGCCTTATCTAATGAAGGTACAAACCATGTTCTAGTAATGAAAATCAATTATATTTTTCTTAAAAACACACAAAACAATGATAAGTTTAAAGGCAAAATGTTACTGGCACCTATCTAACCATAACAACTAAACACAATGATACATGGCACTAAATGAGCGTTACAAATTACCATAACAATATTTTTTCGTGGCATTTACATGTGTGACAATTTTACATTTTCACTGTATATTTTATATACAGTATGTGATTAATAAAATAATGTTTACAACATTGCCTGGTAAAGTTATGATTTGACCTAGGCAAAATTACTTCACAAGAGATTGAAGGGGTAATGGACTCAACAAAATAAATGTTGATGTATAATATATCCAAAATCCATCAAAATTATACCTGGTAAAGTGTAAAAAATCAATTTCAAATGGTGTCGAAATTTTAAATTCTGTGATTTTTATAGTCGAACATCGGTTCTTTGGATATTTTATAAAGCAACATTTGTTGTGTGCAATACCCCTTCAATCGTTTGTGAAGCAATTTTTAATGGTATACTTTTTTGCGTGCGCAAAGTAAAATGAATACGGCAATCACGTGTTTTGCGACGCGTATCGAGTGCGTAAACAACTGCTTTCTCGGACAAACGTAGGAAAAGAAATATTATTGACTGAGAATTTAAGAATTGTATTTTAGAAATTTACAAAAAAATTATTTTTAAAATATATTAAGAAAAAATATTTAAATTGGCACAAATACAAAAATTTTTCTTCCAAGATATAAAACAACAAATCTGTGTTAAAATAGATTAATAACTTTAATAACTACACACGGGTCAGACTGTTATTTAAACTGCATTTAATGCAATGCAACTCAGCAAATCTACATTGCGTAAAAAACAATGTAAAATTTCACTTGTTCAACCAAGTAATATAGAAAATAAAAGTAAATTGTCATGAAAGATTAGAACGGGAATTTATATAATTTAGTTAATTTAGTAAATTTAGTTCAGTTATAGAAGAAGTTATTAATACTTTATTATTAGATTACAAATAAAGAACACTAAAAACCGAATGCTGGGGTTTAGTTAGAGCATAACTTTTGTTAACATATTAATAAGAATAAATTGACATCACCGACAATGTACCCCTTTCACAATGTGGTATGTCCGAATGTGTAGGCTAATAAGCTTTCCATCATAGATTTATAACTGGGTTGTGACGTAGTTAGAAGAGCGACAGACTTTATATCAAAAGGTCGTGGGATCACCCGCAGTTCACCATAACATTTGTTAAGAAAATTTCGACTTGCTCTTAATAATTTTCTAGGTTTAAAAGTTTCTCTTCAGTATATTCAAATAAAAGGGTCAAATGATAAAAGGAGCAATCATTATAAACACTAATCGCCATGTTTATATATTCATTGAATGTTGTTAAAAATACTTTTATTGAACAGGGAATATACAATTGAAATACTTGTTCGTTAGGTGAACAAACTGATTTATAATATTACAATGTGTGTAGTCAATAGAGGTAAATGTGTTAAACAAAGTTTTGGTTGAGACGATGGCGTTGTGGTTAGCGCGCTGAGACCTTGGCATAGATGTCGTGGGTTCGAATCCGCGTTCTACCAGTGACTTTTATCAGTACCATTGACCTGTGTACTGTAGTGGCTCACACCTTACTTTGTCTAATACGATCCACCCACAGATCAATAGTCTATGTGGAATTGGCAAAGTAATGTCCTGGAATTATTATCAAGGGAATCGGATATCCTTAGTTCGATAATCCAATAAGCAAAACCACTAGATTGAAACTTAATTAATCAGCATAGTTCTACAATTTCAAGTCAGTTGAAGGGTTTCCTTAGCGAAACTTGAAATGTCTTTCAAATTCTAAAAAGAAAACTTATATTTTGTCTTAGACATCCCACCAACCTTGACAGGTTAGTTTGTCAAAATTTTTTAATATATTAATTTAAATAAATTTGTAAACTACAAACTGGTTCCTAGGGAGTTTATGCGATGTTTAACCTTTTTGATTAAAGGGCCTTGAAGACCCTTTACCATGGATAATTTAGTATTGAGTTAAATGTACTCAATGTCACCTGTCAATATTGATGTATTGATGTTTCTAATTACTGCGGTAGCGAACGTGCTAAATTTCATTTAAGATATTTTTCATAGAGAACAAACGCATGTGAGTTGTAATGTTGTCAGATTAATTTAGTTTAGTTTTAAATTATGGTTTTTCAGTCTGACAGGGGCTCAGTTAATTTAAATCTTCCTTTGCAAGTCAAAAAGTGTATGTAAAACAATATTTTTTTATTCTACTGATGGATTCTTGTAAAACTGAGTAAAATATCAATTAATTTTAAGTGTTATTGCTATCTAGATATTAAATAAATGCTAGAGGCTATTAAAAACATTTACAAATAACAATTTTACTTATTCTCTCACTGTTAAAACAAGGCTTCCCCAGCCTCAATCACTGCCCGGTAGAGCTCAGAACCGCATGCGGCTGACATGAAGTGAGCCGATTAAATTAATTACTGTTTCATAAGTGTAACTAGCCGTCAGTGGTCACTTGTATATTCACTAGTGTACTCGTTGCTCGAAATCGAGCAATTTCTATACTATAACAACTTTCATTTACTATCAGAACGAATTTTTAATTTTCCATATCAGTAGTATATGTTTATAGGTTCGAGAGGAAATCACCCGTGACGTCAAAATGACGTAGAAGTCGCGTGCCTGCATTCTTTCCCCTCTTATCAGCAATTGACCCCAATTGACCTCAAATTAAAAACCAATTAGATAAGTGATATCAACATTCTTGACCTAGGGTTATCTGTTATCGGGGGGTTTTCCGACCTTGAGGTCAATTAGATAAGTGATATAAACATTCTTGACCTAGGGTTATCTGTTATCGGAGGGGTTTTCCGACCTTGAGGTCACACGTTTGTTTACATCGCTTATCGTAGGGGTTACCCCCGAGGTCGATGATATCAATACTATTGTTTACACTTTTTATTACCATGTGGTTTTGTTTTGATTGCTGTTTATTTATTTTTCAAACAGAGTGTGCTAGTAGTCTTGCTCGACTGTCAAGCCATCTATCGGAAACAAAAGTTAACAATAATATTTAATTATTTTGAAGTTTACCGAGCAAAAAGTTTCAGTAAAAAGAGATCAACTTTGAACAATGCCTTTTCCCTACATTGACTTATGAAGCTAATACTTTGGCACTGTACAAAGTTGATCTCTGACAAAATCCGCGAGAAATTGACCGTTGAAATGATTTAGCGTTTATTGTCATGTTGCTGTCACGTGGTTTTAAGCTGTTTTAACAACGATTTGTGCTTTTTACAATTTATTTACCATTATTCTACCGTAGGGTGAGGATCTATTCCGTTGTAAAATAAAGTCATTATGGAGAACGAGAGGTTGTTCACAGTATGTAATAATTTTAGGGTTCTCGTGAGAGAATTCAACAAAGACACGTATATAGCTTTTGAAGTGAATGGTCAAACAATAGTGATCAACGCTGATGCTTGGGAGAAACTCAAACCTTTGCTTCATACTATAGATGAGGAATTTGTTTCGAGATTTGATTCTAATAAAGAAAAACTATTTCCGATTAGTGATGATTTCAAAGTGTTAGTCAATGAAGATGGTGAGGATATTTTTGTTAATATAAAACTGAATGATCAGGTTATGCAATTTAAAACTGAAAAATGGATCAAGTTTAAAGACATTTTCACAAAAATTAATGAAGAATTTGATAAGCGGAATTCAAACAAACGTCATCATGCGAGGAAAAGTACGCTTATTTAAGATTTTGCTAGCATATGCAAATATACCTGATTCTACACTATTAGGTCACGTGTTTCGTCAAATAGTTTATAAAAGACCGGGATACACTGAGGGTTTATTAGTATAAACGAACAATAACTAATACATTGTTTATCTGTTCACACAATGGAATTTCAAAGAGAAATTATTATAATGCATGATTTGAAAGTAAAATTTGAAAATGTTAGATTAAATACTAAAATTTTACTGACTGAAGATTTGCCCACTTGTAGTAAAAGTGTTTCAATGGATGTAGATAGATGGACCGAATTTATGAAAGCAATCAGTGATATAGATCAAGAGTTTAATAAAAGGGTGAACTACCAGTATCCTGCAGATATTAAGATGGGTTTTATAAGTGAATTTGTTATAACACATAATATGAAAGTTATGTTTAAAAATAATTGCTCAAGTACCATATTTTTTATTATTGGAGAGTCGCCAGATGGAAGAGAAAGTGTTGCAATGGATATAGAGAGGTGGACTGAATTTAAAAAGGTTATCAGTAATATAGATAAAGAATTTTACAAACGTTTCAATTATCAATATCCAAACTTGTAGATAGATCATTAAGCTTAGTCTTTAAAATGTCACGACCACGAGATCATCAACAGCGAGAACAGGGTGAAAGACAGCAAGCATCTGGATCAAGAAATAACCTCTACTTAGATTTTTCACGACCCCATGAAGAGTATTATAATCGACAAAGGGGAGAGAGACGACCGGTTCAGAATGGATTTGTTTCTTCAACCTCTTACACTCCAGGTGATGTCAAATGGTATAAAGCTCAGACCGTTTATTCTTCATCATCTTACAGCAGTGGGCCGACTCAAGATTCTAAGGTCACGTGTAGTCGTGAAGACATGGATAAACATTTTGTGAGAGAACTATTGAATGACTAATATTTGAATAAATTTTTTTATTTGAAAATCAAAAGTGTTTTATTGAAGTTATCCTTGTTGATTCAGGTTTTTTTATCTAAATATTTAAACTTTGAACAGAGCTATAAATAAAAATTATGTAATATATTTCAGTAATAAAATGACTTGAAGCAATTCTAGCCAGTTTTGATCTTGACACAGCCGAGTGCTGTTCACGGAGATGGAGTTTATAATCGATATTCAAGGTTTTAAAAGTGTTACCAATGAATTTATTGTGAAAGAGCTTGCTCTTATTTCTACCAATTCTCAAGTGTATGAACTTCATCTTTTTCAACCCCCTTGTGATTTTAATGTGTTGCCTTACAATGTTCAGAAACAGGTATTATGGCTGGAAAAGTTTCATCACGGTATTTTTTGGAGTACAGGCTTTAAGGAATATAATAAATTAAAAGACATTTTTCTTAATCTCAAAATACAGGGCAATGTATATGTGAAAGGAAAGGAGAAAGCAAAATGTATAGCTAGTTTGTTATCAGACTTAAATGTAAACATCATCGATCTTGAAGAGCTAGGATGTCCAAGACTAAGTGATTTAAAATCAAAGTTTTACAACATGCACTTACTGAAACCATGCAATTTTCTTCACAATCCACAGAATTGTGCTCATATTAATGTTCAAGTTTTATTGCAATGGTTTAAATTAGAAAAACTGTTTGAACAACGCTTTGAGCTTATAAATACAGCTATAAAAGAATGTTATAAGAAGGGTTATACATATATGAGCACAGATCTCATCAAGTATTTACCTAAGGAATTTATCCTGAATCATTATGAGAATATTGATCAAATTTATGAAAAACTTCCTGAAAATCTTAAAAAAGATGACTCAATATTATTGAATATGAGATGTGTTGAACATTACAAAGATTCAGATGGATCTATCCCTAAAAGGAAACATTGCCCGCCTTGTATAATAGAATTATGTAACAAAGTTCAAAGTTTAAAGTGTAATGATAATGAAATGACGTGCTAAGAATTACACATCGTTGAACAACATTCATTAGATTTGATTGATCACCAATGGACTCTTCATCAGCATCATCATCATCATCATCATCGACATGGTTGTTATCTGACTATGATTCAAGTTGTTCCAGTTTCTTTACAGTCACCAGAGAAGACCTTGTGAACTCCGGATTTTATAGAACAAAGTGTTTTGAAGAAGTTATATGTTGTGGGTGTGGTTGGAAATCAAGTATCGCAAGACTATCTTTAAAACATTTAAATTTTATTCATAAAGTTGCGAATCCTGACTGTAAAATGAATGAATACATTGACGGTGATTATAATAATTATTGTAAATACAAGTCATCCGTAAATGAAACTGAAAAAATGATGAAAGAAACTTTTTTGTCATGGCCAAAAGGATTCCCGAACATTAATGAAATGGTTAAAAGTGGATTCTACTATACTGGTGTTGAAGATGCAACAGCATGTATAAGCTGTGGAATCATCCTGGATCACTGGGATCCTGAAGATAGACCAGATGAAGAACATAAAAAAGCTTCACCATATTGTAAACTTTTGAAATAACTAAAATTGATGTATCAATAAAGTTTACTTATATAAAACTTAACTAAATAGTTATCATTTCCTTTTAGACTTTAAGATGACAACATATAAGAGCATAAGAGCAGGTATAGCAAATGAGTTACATAAACAAGCACGGAAAAATTTCCCCACAAGATTTGTTGAATTAAAAGGAATTCATGATTTGTATCAGGCTGATTTAGTAGATATGTCACGTTTTTCAAGACAAAATAATGGTTATAAATATATATTGACAATAATTAACTGTTTTACTAAATTTGGAATTGCAGTACCGTTGAAAACTAAAAGTGGACATGAAATTGCAAAGTCACTTGAACCTTTATTACAAAAACATCCCATGAAACATTTCCAAACGGATCAAGGTACTGAATTCTTTAATTCTAATGTAATATCAATGTTAAAGAAATACAATATAAATCATTATCACACTTTTTCTGAGAAAAAAGCATCAATTGTTGAAAGGTTTAATCGTACACTTAAAAGTAAAATGTGGAGAATATTTAGTGAACAGGGAAGTTATCGTTGGTTAAATTTACTTGAAAAGTTAGTTTTCACGTATAACAACACTGTTCATCGTACAATAGGTGTCAAACCAATTGATGTTACTAAACATAATGAAAGAAATATATTGTTAAAAATTAATAAAGATAGAAAAATATACAAGTTTAACAGAAAGTTTAAAGTAGGTGATCGTGTAAGGATAAGTCGAAAGCAGGCAGATTTTTCTAAGGGTTACTGGCCTAGATGGAGTAATGAAATATTTACAGTAATAAAAGTACAGCTTACTAATCCGGTCACTTATATTTTGAAAGACGATAGAGGAGAAATTATTAAAGGTGGATTCTATGAGCAAGAATTAAGTAAAACTCGTTTCAGTGATACATACTTGATTGAAAAGGTTATTAGAAGAAGAGGAGACAGAGCATTAGTTCGTTGGCTAGGATTTGATAAATCACATGATAGTTGGATTGATATTAAAGACCTAGTACAATGAGGTTTATCAAACAAAAAACTACGTTACCTATAGTTAATTTAGATATATTAGGCAAGAGGTGTAAGAAACAAAAAAGACGACATGGAAAGTTATTTCCCGATAATATGAGATGCATAGTCTGTGGCCCCTCAAATTGTGGGAAAACTAATTTGGTATTGAATCTAATATTTTCTCCACAAGGTTTACACTTTGAAAATATATATATATTTTCAAAATCATTATATCAACCTAAATATGTTCTACTGAATTGTGTTTTGAATAAAATTCCAGAAATAGGATACTATTCATATTCTGAAAATGATGAAGTTCCACACCCAAATGAAATAAATCATAATTCAATAATGATATTTGATGACGTTGCTTGTGGAAAACAAGAACATATAAAAAACTATTTTTCAATGGGGAGACATAAGAATATTGATACTTTTTACATTTGTCAAACATACAGTTTTATTCCTAAACAATTGGTGAGGGATAACACGAATTTTATTATAGCTTTTAAGCAAGATGAAAGAAATTTAAATCACATATACAATGATCATGTGATTCCGGATATGAGCTTCACTCAGTTCAAACATATATGTTCTGAAGTTTGGAATAAAGGCAATAACAAATTTATTGTCATAGATAAAACCCGTGAACTTAACAAAGGTCGATATCGATCGGGTTTTGATATGTTTGTTAAGCTATAATGTTATGATGGAGGGGAGGTGTAATAAAGTTTGTTTATTTCTATATGGATATTTAGTATAATTTCACACT
The DNA here is from genome assembly GCA_030545055.2 of Neoaliturus tenellus. NCBI lineage: Eukaryota > Metazoa > Arthropoda > Insecta > Hemiptera > Cicadellidae > Neoaliturus > Neoaliturus tenellus. The sequence continues at coordinate 14,331,954 of CM061532.1, read as the reverse complement.
TGAAACTGTCAAGATGACTGAACAAGTTAACGAACCTCCATTTTCTGAGATGACAAAAGAAGATATTATAAAAGAAATCACAGAACTGAGAAAGAATATTAAACAGAAACATCGATCACTAAAACGGGATATATTAGAAAATGAAGAAATGTGGGAAAATAAACTTAAGCCTATCTCTGGACCATTAAAGCTTTTGGTTGAGGAACAAAGAACAACAGATCCAGAGCTAGAAGCATCGGATGAAACTCAACCATTACAACAAGTAGGAAAAAAACTGAAAAGAAAAATTATCAGTATTGATGAAACATTACCTGCTAAAAGGTATATTCCAAACCCATTGCAAGGTGTTAAGAGAAAGCAAAAAAATAACCAACCGCTACAACCCGATTTTGAAAGCGATTATGAGTATGGTGAAGAGAGTGAAAATCAACCCACTCCTAAAAGGATAGCAAGTCATCATTCCAATATGGAAACGTCTGAAATGGAAAACATTGAAGATGACATGATTGTGGAGCCAATATCAGTTCATACTCCACAAAGAGAGGAAGTTTATGAAACTCATATAAGTGGAGAAGAATTAATAAAAACTCCGCAAGGGAAAAAGCAGGCAAGAGAATTTGTTGAAAAAAACTTCAAAGGAAAAATTGCAAGAGATTATTTTCTTAAACTTATACAGGGTGGTAAAAATATAGATTTTAACTATGGAGTCCGGGTTGAAGGGGATTCATGGATGATTGGTAATAAAGCAATAGAAATTGACGATAATGATTTAATTATTGATGGAACCCGATATAACGGAACACCCGGGTTATATGAGTTAATATTTATGAACATACCAAACGATTATATTTATTCTAAGGAAGATTTAGATGTTTATCTACAGATTTTGCTGACAACCAATGCTCACAGAGTAAATTATTCAAGTATGGGAAGAATAAAATCAAATAGAGGGATGAAATACAAGAATATAATTTCACATTTGGTAAATAGAAATATTAATCCTGAATTTCAAACCCAGCAAGATATGATGACTTATCCCGATATATTAAGTAGAGCTACTAGTGGAAGTGGGATATTGCTTTCAAACGCTCAGCCTAAATATATATATTATGATGATCCAAATGAAATTGTAGATAGATTACGAGTTTTACTAGCATCTCAGCAAGCAGGGAATGCTGCACATACAGATGAAATAAATTCCATAATGGAAGAACTCAATGAAATGAAACCTGTTTTAGCTAAACAGATAAGTAATGTAAAAACTGAATAAATATATATTTTGATGGTATAAAGTTTTGATCATTCTTTTAGTTACCTTTGTTTAGATCATACGTGCATTATGAGTGTTGATAAATTTGGACGTCATTTAAATATTGCTCAGTGTTTAAGAGGACCTAAAGGCGAGGGTTTTGAACATACACCAGATGGCAATTATGATATTGAAAAAAAGAAACTGTGTAATGTTGCAAATGCAACTGACTCATTTGACTGTGTTAATTTACAAACGTTACAAACATCTGTTAGTAATTGTTTGACTACAGTTGATAAAAAGATTGAAGATAAAACAAGTGACATAAAACATTTGTTAAAACAGTCATTAATAAAAAATGAAAAAAATGAGTTTAATGCAAACAGTGCAACTATAGCAAATTTATCTAAACCAAAACATCTATATGATGCTGTAAACTTTATATATTTTATTGAGTCTGTCGCTGAATTAACGTATGCAATTTATAATCAATTGCATAAAAAAAGAAAGAAAAAATCTAAAAAAGAATGGATAGACTTTATAATTGACAATAGAAAAAGGCTTGATTGGAACGATATCTTTTCAGTTAGGGATGAACCGGGGAATAAAGAGCATAATAAACCAGTTGTTGAAGCTCAAAATAAAATTAATACTGAGAAATGAATTCACATAGAGTCAGTAGTGTTCGAGGTCGCGGGCTGTTAGGATCAATCAAAAACGCTGTTGGAAATGTTATTAATCGTGCTATAGACATTTTACCTGTAGAACTACATATACCGGGGTATCAATATTGTGGACCTGGCACTAATTTAAAGAAAAGACTAGCTCGTGGTGATCCCGGAATCAATAAACTGGATGCCGCATGTAAGGAACATGATATAGCATATTCAAAATTTGAAGACACAAAAAATAGATCATTTGCCGACAAGATTTTAGCTGAGAGGGCTTGGGAACGATTCAAGGCGTCAGATTCGAGTTTAGCTGAAAAATCTGCAGCGTGGACGATTACAAACATCATGAAAGCTAAATCTAAGTTTGGTGGAGGGAAAAGACAACAAACCAAAAAGAAAAAACAAACAAGAAAAAAGAAAACTCAAAGTTTGAAGAGAGCAAAATGTAATTGTAAAAAGAATACACAAAAAGGCAAAGGTTTATATTTAAAACCCTATTCTGGTTCTGGTAGTAAAAAAAAATGTATTCATCGGAAGTAATTCAGAAACTTCCTGAAAAACCATTAAGTAATTTTGATATTCTTAAGTGTGCTAATCAGTTAAAATTACCTTACTTTAGAGGTGTTTTTATGAGAGATGCTTTGCCAATAAAGATAAATGAGAATGAATCTGCTATTATCAATTTAGACAGTATAAAAGGCGATGGTACGCACTGGGTGTGTTATTTTAAGGAAGGCTTTGATGTAGAATACTTTGATAGTTTTGGAAATTTAAAACCACCAATTGAGCTGCAAAAATATTTTAATAGTGGTGATCATAAGGTTTTAATTCGATACAATTATTTTCCTAAACAAAAAAATAATACCGTCAATTGTGGACACTTGTGTTTAGATTTCTTAGCAATTAGAAGATGATTTGTATTACAGGAAATAAATCGCATTTAAAATGCACATTATTTCCTCCACTGGATTTATCATCATCAGAAGAATGGGAAATGGGATTTCTCGATTTAATGACATACAACTCTATTCCAAATGTGGAACAAAATATTAACAATATGTTATACATTGGAAATGACATAAAAATATCTTTACCTACAGGATCTTATGAAATATCAGATATTAATAAATATATAACTAAAGAACTTAAAGAGAATTATCCTACTGTAACATTTGAACTGATAGCAAACAACAACACATTAAAAAGTGAAATACTCTGTTCTGAAAAGATTGACTTTGCACAGCAATCAAATATTGGACCATTACTTGGATTTAAAGATAAAAATATACTTGAAGCTAATAAATGGCATATATCTCCAAACCAGGTATCCATTAATAAAGTTGATGTCATACGAATCACATGTAATATTATTAGAGGATCTTATAGAGATGGAATTGAAGGACATGTGTTGCATGAGTTTTACCCTTTAGTTGGACCTGGATTCAAAATTGTTGAAATACCAAAATCCATAATTTATCTTCCCATATTTAAGCAAACTAGTCTTTCAGAATTCACTATTAGATTGGAAGATCAAGAGGGGAATCTAGTAAACTTTCGTGGTGAAAATATTAATTTAAGAGTTTATATAAGAGAAAAAATACGGTGTTAAAAATGGGTTTAGTTTTCAATACTCATTTGTCAAAAATAAGTTCTTCGAGGAGAGTTCAAGCATATAAGACATCAAAGTCTGGAACTCAAGACAGTACTAACAAAGCATTCAAACCGTTAACATTAAGAAATCTTATATTTTTGAAATCATTAGGATTATTTGATAAATAAAATGGCTCGAATTTTAGATATAACTGATAATGTAACATATGATGATTCTATAAGTGAACTAGAATATCACAGTCACACACCATATTCATCAAATTCGTTAAAAAATAGTGATGAAATTAGAATACCAGTTCATCAACAAGATGTTTATACTTTACCGAGCAAGAGTTTTTTATTAATTGAAGGTAAAATAGTTAAGGCAGCTGATAATCAAAATGATACTACAACGGAATTAGTTAATAATGCCATGGCATTTTTGTTTGATGAAATAAGATATGAACTGTGCGGAACCGAAATAGACCGAGTTAAAAATGTGGGAATTACAACTACAATGAAGAATATACTCACGGCTCGTCCAGGTGATGTAAACTGGATGGAAAATGCTGGATGGAAAATCACCACTGCATCTGTACTCGATGAAAAAACACAGTTTTCTTTCTGTGTACCACTAAAGTTACTCATTGGATTCGCTGAAGATTACAGCCATATTTTACTAAATGTTAAACAAGAACTAGTTCTGTTACGTTCTTCTACTGATAAAAATGCTATTTTCCAATCAGCAGCATCCTTGCATGATATTAAAATTGTTTTAGATAAGGTTGTTTGGAAAATACCCTATGTACGGGTTGAAGATAACATAAAACTCTCTTTATTAAAAATTACTGATAGAGACCAACCATTATCTTTACCATTCAGGAAATGGCAGCTTTATGAATACCCATCACTCCCAGCTGGTAAACAACATTCTTGGACTGTAAAGGCCAGCTCAATGATGGAAAAACCACGTTATATTGTTGTAGGATTCCAAACTGATAGAAAAGACAAATCAAACAAAAATGCTTCACATTTTGATTTTTGTAATCTTGAAAATATTAAATTGTATTTAAATTCTAAATACTATCCGTATGATAATGTAAATGGCAATAAATCTCTTATTTATGATTTTTATTCAAAATTTCAATCTTCATACTACAGTGGAGTAGATGATCAACCATGTCTTGATAAAGAGACATATCTTGCTAAAACCCCATTATATGTAATTGATTGTTCAAAACAATGTGAAACAATAAAAACTGGATCTCTAGACATACGTATTGATATTGAAACATCAGCGGATATACCTGCTAATACATCAGCTTACTGTCTCATTATTCATGATGCTCTTATACAGTATTTACCATTATCTGGTATTGTGAAAAAAATTATGTGATTATAATAAAATGTGTATAAAATTTTATGTTTTTTCTTTTTTCCCCTTAACTAAAATGGACTCAGGAAAAAATTAAAACTCAAGTATTTTATTGAACAATAACATTTATTTACATATTTACATATACAATTGTATAAGAATGATAATTATTAACATTTCAATTTATTGAGAAAAAATGACAAAGCACAGTACTGAGAATTAATTTAAAGCATTAGACTATAGGCTAGTACAATTGTATAAAAATTATGATTAACATTTTAATTTAAAGTGAGAAAAAAAAAAAAAACAAAGCACAGTAATGAGAATTAATTTAAAGTATTTTCAAGTTTAAAATGACCATAGGCCAGTGTGTGAATCCCATCATCACAAATGTAACGTTTGTTGTCATCACAACTCAGTGCTAATTTATTGACAGAAATTGTTTGTACATTGTGCTTTCTTGATCTAAACAGTCTCATATTTTTTCTCATTTTAATATTTTCAAACAAACAAGTCTTGTAATCATTAAATGTAATATGATTTTTTACTACAGGTTTTGTTACTCCTTTAGCTTTACGTAAACTTAGTTTTTGGATTTTCTCTAAAAATTCATCATTCATAGTTTTAAATGTATATAGTTTAGGTCTAAGACCAATAAACTCAACTACAACAATACCCAAACATTCATCTTTAAATTTCCCTAGTGTTTTTTTGTTTTTCAAAGAGAAACATTTATGATCTATCGGATAATCACTCAAATCCAGATGAATCCCCAGTTTTGGGTCCTGAAAATCCTTATACAGGTCATTAGTATGTATTAAATAAAAAAAAGAGTCAGTATCAATATATAGAATTGATACCTTATCGCCATAGTACTGTTTTATAACATTATAGTGAAAATTATACATGTGGTATTTACTAAGCTCAAGACATGTGAAGCCAACATAGATTGGTTTATTAAACAAAACTTTCTCCCTTGAACATTCAACTGCACTCAACGATTTGTTATATATTATTCTGTTCTTAAAATTAGGTTTTGATATCATCTTGTACAGTTTTTTTTCTGAACTGACTAGTTCTAAATTAGTTCTGTTTCTAACATTTTCAATGGATTTCCCAAACATTGAATTATTTAGTAACTTATAGAAATCTTTTTCAAAATTATTTTTAGCAAGTTTTCTTTTTTCAGTGTTAAAATCAATATAAGGTTTTAACCATGGACTCTGGTTAAAACTCATTACTCTATGTATTTTTTTCAATACAAGTCCATTTTCAAGAGCCTGTTTTAAATTAACATAATGACAAACATATCTAGTTTTGTCATGCAATGTAGTTAACAATTTCTTAACTTTAGAACCCTTGGGAAAATCAGAGTTTGGAAGAAATGGGAGATCATTGTGAGAATCGTGAAGATAGCTAGGATAGAAAACATCACATTCAACTATAAACCCGGTGGGAGAGTCATTAGGTACCGAGCATACATCAAACAATTCTATCTGTTTTTTATTCAACCATTTAAACCCATCTTTCGGCATATAACCAGACATAGCCCAACCATATAAATTATTCGCATCTATGTAAGTTATGTAGGAAATGTCATTGTTTTCATCATAATTCTCAACATGAGGATTATTAGCTTTAGCATATCTTTTTATACACGATGTGATTCCTCCTCTGATACCTCGTTCTATAAACATGTATTTATCATAGGACGTTAGTAACTCAAGTTCTACTTTTGTGAATTTTAACATTGCATCCCAAGTCAATGAAGGAAGAGTAAAATAATGACAAGGATCCAGCTGGTAATTATCTAAACACAGATCACGGAAACTTTCAAAGACATCTGCAAGAATCAATACATCAGTTCTTAAATATAGTTTTGAATAGTCATCCAATGTGTTACATCCAAAATGTTCCCATACTGTACAGGCATGTTCATAATCAATATCACTTATATTTTCTTCAGTCATACTATTATAAAAATATTCCTTAGGTGGTAAAGTCGTGTCTAACAATTTTTCCCATGAGTCTGTATACTCGTACGGATAAACCCCTTTCCTTGTTACCAACGGGATATCGGATTCATCAAAAAACAAACGAGTTTGCTTAAACTTTTCTTTTGGCATATTATTTGCTAACTCTGATAAACTTGCACTTAAATATCTAAAACTATCAAGGAACCTGAGTTTTAATCCCCCAGAAGTTTTCTTTGAAAACGATACATACTTTTCATTTGAATTAGGAATTAAATCGATATCACGTTGGTCACATCCCAATTGTTTAACAATAAAATGATTATCATATTTTGACCCTCCATGTAAATAAACTGGAAGAAACTTCTGATTTTGTCTTTTTAAATTACAAGAGTTACATAAAACAGACCTAAACTTTCCACTTAGATGACAATGGTCTCTGACAGGTGAATTGATTAAAGTAAACTCTGAATTACATAATTCACAATGGGTAGCATTGTTAAATCTAGATTGTTCTTCATCAGTTAGAGGACACATGGATATGTTAACATTTACTAGATCTCCAATAAGATTTGCTAAAGAAATCAGATACTCCATGAATTTTGAAGCTGCATCCCTACCGCTATAAACAATTGGTTCATTAGGTAAACTTCTTACTATGTTTTCAGGGAGCTGACTTTCGTCATACACAACATAGTAGCAAAAACTCATTGGAACATGAATTTCATTTACAGTAGTGTATTTTGAATCTTTCTGGTTTACTTTCTCAAGTAAACACTCAAAATCGCTATAAACAACTATTGGCACTTTTAAACTGTGATGAAAGTTATTAAATTTTAATACTGGAGGTGTATCATCATCATTTTTATTTGGCATGACTATCCTAGCTGGTTTATTAAATTTACAGTCTTTTTTATGATCTTCTAGTTTTAACAAACGGTTAGAACCCTGGTAGTGCTTAAAACACTTTTTACAAAATACTGCTTTCTTACCAAACTTTGACACTTGTGATCGAACCAATCGTGAAAAATTCTTAATGTAACAATAATGTTTAATTCCGTTGCTACTTGTTAATAAAAGTAGATCAAAATGGTTATGTTCCTCACTATCACTAACTCTAATTGGAAATACCTTATTTTCTTTATCTAACCCATATACATTTACTGAAACCCCTGGATTTAACCTTTCAAAAGTATTGATTTGTTTCACAGGTGTTGGAAAATTGATATCATTGAAATTATACTTATTTCTTAATGACAAATAGTTTTTATCAATTGAACAACTGTTCACATGTTTAGCAAGGATAGACCACTGAAAACAAAAATTATCATTATAATTTTTAGGATTAATTATACACATTTTCTTGACCAATGCCTTTGGGAGTGGAATATAAGAACTTCCTGATAAAGGTCGATATCTGGAAAATCGAATCATTAGTCCATCAATTGCATAGAGGGTCCATCCACTTCCTTTACCTTCATATTCACTATTTTCCCTACACAATTTTTCAAACATATCACCTAAGATATTGCTGATGTTTGATGATTGGTACACTGCTTGATTTGAAGTCTTGAAAGTTCTGATGCGTGCCTCGTCACTTAGTGGCTTTATGTAAATAGATTCTGTGATAATATTAAATTTTAACGCTCCATAATCTGCTAATAAATTTTGAATTAAATTAATAATATTTAATTTATGAGTTGTTAGCAAAAAACAAAGATCTTTAATGTTTTCATCACCATTTCTTAAGTAAAATGTTTTAAGATTTCCATGGAATGCATTGTTTATCTCGACAAATCTACCACATACATCACCACACTCTAAAGAAAATCTTGAACGTGCTCTTCTAATGTCGTAGACGTCTTCAGCTACATCAATTTCCATTTTGAAAGCAAATAATTCTACTGAATAGACTAGTAATAGCAATAATCCTGCTCTGTTCATAATTTAGTAAACTATATGGACTATTAACGAGAATATCTTGCTCTCTTCATTATTTATTCCTGAAATACATTTAATTGTAATTTTAGTAAATTCCAAAAGTGTAGAAAATGTATTTAGTTAAAATTACTAGTGTTACTTGCTTTAAACACCTCCACCTCCATCCCTGGAACTGATTTAATTTTTTCCCCTACATTCAGCATTATTTGGCTAATTTGCTTATACAGATCATCTTTTTCCTCAGTTAAGAATAATGATTTTTTGCTAACCTGAGTCCAGTAGGCCTTAGATGATTTGCATTTTTTTAAGTCTTTAACGTCGGTGATCTCTATCTTAATCATGAACCGGCCACGTTCACCAGGAGTAATCATTTTCTTAGTTGTCTTATGTTTTTTTGTTTGAAAAATTTGTTTAATAAGAGGTGAATGTTTAGTTTTAGTTTCAAATAAGTTATCAATTTTATCATCCATATCAGACTCTGAATCACTTGATGATGAAGATGATGAAGAGGAAGAGGAAGAACTAGAAGAGGAAGATGAAGAAAATTTTTCTTCGCATTTTTGTTTTTTCCCTACAGTTTTTTGAGATCTTTTTCGTTTTAAGGCTTTTGCTTGTGTAGGGTCATCTAACTTTTCATTTTGGTTTCTAAGATAACGACCTACAATACTCATAATTTTGTTAACACAGTCTACAGGAAATGATCGGTCCTTCCAAATTTTCTTTTTAAAAACAAATGCACTAATTGCCATGATTTCATTAAAAGTCATTTCATTTTTGTGAACCATCGGTAGTTTATCTTGTGAATCGATTTTTTCATAAATTTTTGCCGAAAAAGACTGAAACACCTGGTTTAAAGCCACAAACAAATTAAACAAATGACTGTCCGAAACAACATCAGGATCCATCTTTAGCTTTGATAGAGTCATGTCCCACTTTTCCAAGGAACATAGTCCTAGCAACACCAAGTTTTCAAATATCTGAATGAATCTCACCATTGAACTTACATTCATTGAAGTTGATTCATTTGACCTTTCACTCATTCCATCATCATTCAAATCAGTATGAGGAGGTAAATCTTCACGAGAACTTGGTCCTGCTTGACTGGAATCCATTTTTGATATCAGTTTTCCAACACCTGTGAATAACACATTGACTTAGTTATAACTTAATTAATTTACACCTGTAGATCCAAAACCAGACTCCCCCCTTGCAGTTTTAGGAATTTCCCGAATTTCAAAAAGCTCTGGGATTACAATTTTTTCGCATATTAACTGGGCTATCCTATCCCCCTGCCAAACATAAAAGTCTTCGTCTCTATGGTTAAATAATATTACTCCAACATTTCCTGTGAAGTCTCTGTCAACCACACCCGCACCCACGTCAATACCATTCACCAAAGCCAGTCCCGATCTTGGCGCTATTCTCCCATAGCAACCATCAGGCAGAAAGACGGCCAAATCTGTTTTTATTAATGCTTGACCCCTTGCCGGAACAATAAGATCATAGGCCGAATGCAAATCCACCCCAGCTGCAAGAGGCGAACCTCTTGAAGGAAGAATAGCGTTAGACGATAATCTTTTGAAGCACAGTTTAGATTCCATCGTAACTACCTGGAATACATAGTGGTATTTTAAGTTTCTTAAAAATATTATTTTTAGTTATATTTTGTCTAATTACTAACCTGAAACAAATTTATTCAGACTCAATTGTTTGTATTTTTTGGTATTCTGTACTTTATAACAATATTTTCGCAGATTGGATTTATAAAACAGAGTTAATTTAGTCTGCTTTAAATTATTTAATTTTCTTTCCTTGCTTAATATATATTTTGACATTTATAATCCCTGAAAAAAATAAAATAATTTCATTAAAGTTTAAAGTGACAATATTAAAAATCACCTTTATTTAGGATGATTTAAACTTACAATTTATTTAACTGAAATAAAATATTATTATTGGTATTTTAGTTATATTAAGTTAATTTTTTATATTAATTGACGCTAATTTTTAAAAGTTCCCCAACATTACTATAATTTTTCCTAAGTCTTGTAACTAAACAAATACTAATTTATGTCTTTAAATTAGAAAGAAACTTCCTATATCCGTTACTACTAGCAAGTTTTAAATAAAAGAGAGACCTTTAGTTAACACCGCAAGGTTTCCAGCCTCCCTTCTAGCCTAAGTCTTAAATTTAAAGAGAGGCCTTTAGTTAACACCGCAAGGTTTCCAGCCTCCCTACTATCCTAAGTCTTAAATTTAAAGAGAAGCCTTTAGTTAACACCGCAAGGTTTCCAGCCTCCCTTACTAGCCTAAGTTTTTACTTACCCAGTAGTGTAGTAGAGAAGACACCAAGCTGTTGATCCCAGAAAACAACTTGGTTGAACTAAAACTCGGACCAGTATATATACCCAGAAAATCACGTTGCTCTTTGACGCAAATGAGTGATAATCTTAATTTTTACAACTAAAGTCCGATTCACTGTCAGCACTTTAAACTTAAAAAATTTTCCACCCAAATCAATGAAAATAATTTGTTCAAGTATTCAGAGATCAGAAATTGGTAGGAACCATAAATATCAAACATTTAATGATTTGTAAAAATAAAAAAATAAAAGAAAAAAAAATAGTTAATAAAGAAAATTGTTCTAAAGTATTAGGAGAGGAGAAATCGATAGGAAAATATAAGTGGACTTAATAATGCAAAATTAAATGCACGTGGTGACAAAAGGTGAAAACAAAACATTTTACTCGCAAATTAAAGAAAATTATTAGTTTAAGGTATTAGGAGAGGAGAAATAGTTAGAAACATATGAGTGCACTCAAACATGCAAGATTAAATCCATGTGGGGATAAAGGATGCAAAGAAAACATTTTACACTAAAAACAAAGAAAATTATTAGCTTAAATATTCAGAGGTCAGAAATTGGTAGGAGCCATGTAGTTCAATAATTTATTAACTTGTAAAAAATAATAATAATAAACTATCAAAAATGCCAAATTTTAAAGAGAATCTGTTTAAAGTATCAGGAGAGGAGAATACGCTAGGAAAAATATAAGTGATCTACAACAAGCAAGATTAAAACCACATGGTGATAAAGAGTGTAAACAATAGTATTGATATCATCGACCTCGGGGGTAACCCCTACGATAAGCGATGTAAACAAACGTGTGACCTCAAGGTCGGAAAACCCCTCCGATAACAGATAACCCTAGGTCAAGAATGTTTATATCACTTATCTAATTGACCTCAAGGTCGGAAAACCCCCCGATAACAGATAACCCTAGGTCAAGAATGTTGATATCACTTATCTAATTGGTTTTTAATTTGAGGTCAATTGGGGTCAATTGCTGATAAGAGGGGAAAGAATGCAGGCACGCGACTTCTACGTCATTTTGACGTCACGGGTGATTTCCTCTCGAACCTATAAACATATACTACTCATATCAACTCATTGTAAACAATGCTTGTAGGCCTACATACACTTTGTCATCTTTACCAAGGTAACCTTAATTGTCCGCGTACTAAAGTAGCTTTATACTTACAGTGGCTTAAGAGTCATCCTCACCCTTGTGCCAGTAGCCCTTTGTTGCGCAGTCGGCAATGTTAACCGTATGGCTTTTAATCCGAAACATCCTATTTTATTCCCATGTTTCGGGCGCCGTTTTTCAACCAATTTTCTTTAAACTTGGTAATTAATTAGTTGAATAGGCCACTCATACCTCGAAATTTTGAAAATTGAACAAATATTACTAAGGAAAATCGAGTTACTTTGAGACGTCACAGGGAGTAGGCCAACTATATGTTAAATTATCAACATTTCGATGTAAGAGGGGCCTAATATTCAACTAATCACTTACCAAGTTAAAGGAAAATCGGTTAAAAAACGGCATCCAAAACATCGGAATAAAATACCATGTTTTGCATTAAAAGCCGTATGGTTAACATTGCCGACTCCGCAACAATGCGCTACTGGCCCAAGGGTGAAGATGACTTTTAAACGGGCTGAAGTTCCTAGTCAGCTTTCTTTACCAATTATTAAAATAATAAGAATCAGACCTTACCTGAATGTCCATGCTTTGTCCAATAATTTCATGTAGGTCTACCAAGCACCCATGTCACAATTATACCTCTTTCATTAGAGTTCATTACCGTTTACACTATGGCTTGTAAAACTGTTCAATTGTCTTGATTGGCCAATCATATATAATAAATCAATTATAAGTTGAAAAATAGCAGTGCTTCTAGCGGAGTATCTTGTCACTAGTTTTCTTGACCCCAAATCTATATATATAATTCTGTAAGCTGAATTTCTTGAGCAAAATTGTGAGCGTTGTACAAATCGCAGAAAGATGGGAGGGTTCTCAAATTAAAGGTCTCCGTCCCATACATGAGGGAAAACTATCGGCGTGTCCATAGTGTTAACAGGAAATGAGAAATCACACAAAACGTCCTCCATAAGAATAGCATGGGGATTCGAAAAACGTCTGCTTTTTGTACATTAAAACATGTGTTAGGTTTAATTTTCAAACGAGACACAGATGATAACATTAAATAAAGATGATAACATAATTCACACCAAGAGAAGCAATCTATATATATGTATAATTATGTAAGTGAAATTTCTTAAGCAATATGTGAGCGTTATACAAATCGCAGAAAGATGGGAGGGGTCTTAAATTGAAGGTCTCGGTCCTATACACAAGGGAAAATTATCGGCGTGACCATAATTTTAACAAGAAATGAGAAATCACGTAAAACGTCCTCCATAACAATAGCATGGGGATTCGAAAAAGTCTACTTTAAGTTCATTAAACATATTTTATGTTTTGATTTTAAATTGAAAGGTAGATAATATTGAGCGAAGAACTATTAATAACCAAATGACAAAAATATACCTATAGTGGTAATACTATAATAAGGCGTTTTGTGGCTTTGAGCGACTGAAAATTCTACTTAGAGCGTTACCAACCTTATAAACCAGTGTACCAGCCAACGAAGTGTTGGTATTCTGTTAGCTGAATTTTCCCAGAGCCCTTTTCGTCATTTCATAGATTGCAGAATTATAGGGGTGTTATAGATATGTTTGTCCTACATACTAAGGGGAAATGTAGCAGGTCAAAAACATTGCAACAAAATAACAAAAATATATAAGAAAAATTATTTTCTGAAATATTTTATTTAAAGATTCTCGATGAACAGTGATAAAAAAGTCTGCTTTGTTTACACAAAATCAAGATTTTAAATAGGAGGAACGGGACGAATATTGACAGAAAAGTGAAGATGATCTATTTTGAGGCGCTGTGTTTAAATTTGGTGTAAAAAAAATAAATAAAAAAATCTGACAGGTGCTGAGAAAATCCATTCAATTTTAGGACAAACAATACAATGAAAGGGGTATGATACAAAGTATTGAAAGCTTATTGACTCTTAAGTGGGTGCTGTACATCAATCATGCTGTACATCAATCCGCTTTTCTATGTTATATCAAAAAGCCGTCATAACTCATAGGAATTATGATTTCTTTCAAAAGTTATATTTCATAGATTAAAATTAATTTAACAACGAACAAAATTAAGCATTTAAAAACGTGTGGTCTTTTAGTACAGGATTGTAAAGAGTGCCTTGGGGGTGAATGGTCTGTTCAAACAGTATCGTTACAATATTATTTAAATTACAATAAAATTTTCCGGAAACTTTCGTATTAGAGAAATGGTAATCAGCTATAGTTCATGCTATTAAAATTTTATAAATAGGGGCTTTTGCCCCTATGACCCACTAGTTTAATATAGTAACGCAAAGCTATAATTAATTAGAAGATGGACTTCACTCGTTCGTAACTTCTGGTTATAGTTTTAAAATCAGACAAAAACACACGTTGTGATGTTAATAAAAACATCGCAAATATATCCTTTGTCTACACGCTCTTCTTCTGAAGGACGGTTTACGTTATTTATCATTGCCTCGTAGTATATTGGTCATGCCATTATTTTTATCGAGTCCCCTTGGCCAAAACCTTTAATTTGAGACCACTAAGATAATTGTACACTTTACTTCGAAATTTTGCTCTAAATATTTTCCAAATGTATACGTAATTAGTAATGCAGTTCGTTAACCATGAATACTCCGTGATTTAATATAACCTCTTTCATGAAAACAGGTGAATATGTTTCACTGATGAGCAGTTTTACGCTTTATAGCTGTTAACTTTAAAACTAATCAATGTCCTTACCAATGTTAATCAAATGGGAAAGTTACGAACTTTAAGGGCACGTAGGGACCTTCCCTTTAAAAGGATATTTACCTATTTACTTTAGGATCAACTTCTCGCTGAGCTCTATACAATGACACAAAAATCATCAAAATCTGTTTAAAACTGTGGGAGGAGTTCCTTGTACAAAAGCCATGTCGCGTATTAAATATGTATACATAACAGTATTAAACATACTTAACAGACAGAAAACCCTTATAAATTAGATTGAAAATAAAATTTATTAAGGATATGATCTGACTTGTGATAATAAAAACCAAAGGTTGGGTGTTATATGTAATTTTAAAAGCAAGGTTTGTTAATTTTAATGTCTAAAATTAGTAGGTAGAGAAATTAGAGTAATTAGAGTTATTTGAGTAATTAGTAATTAGAAGTAAAGAAGTTCTTAATATACATTCACAATTATTTTTAAACACAATAAATTAAAATTATATTCCAAATGACCTTTACTGTCTTAAAACATGATTACAATTACCCAATGACCCATCGCAAAATTAATATATTGTTTTAATTTGTCTAGACTAAACTAGGTTAACGTTAAAAAAGGCGTTTTGAAATTAGTTTTATAGTATTGGAATATTGGAATAATAATATTAAGAAATATTTTTAAAAAGTAATGTTTTTACAGTTATCTAATTTTGTACTATTTTAAATCTTATCATTCGTTGCGAGAGAAATCGGTTCAATATAAACTGATTGCTTCACATTTAAAAGTTTGAGAAAGGTAAGGATCTCTTCAATTTCCTGGTAAGTTCACGGCTTTAACGCCCTCCCCTTTGAAACTTTTAATAAAAACACAATACGAATTCTTAAATTTCTAAAGCGATTATCAACTTTTGGTTTAAAAGGAAATTATATTCACAGTTTAAAGTACTTATAGTTACTTAATAAAAACATCAGGAAACATTAAACTATGAATTCGTTTTGACGATTTATAGTGCTTGAAATCTACAGCGATTTGATTTAGAGTAATGTCCATGGCTTTAATTGGCTTAGGGATTGAAAAAAGTATCAAAAAAACAATCGAAACATGAAAAAAATATAATTGAAACGACTATAATTCAAAATGACTGCAAAATAACAATGCAATATATTCTATGTCTTTTGGTAAGTAAAACGAATCTAAAAATATTCCAGAAACCTTATTTTAAAAAACGTAAATTTTTAAAATCCTCAAAATCATGTATTATTTTTCCATTAAATCTGAACCTAAAGTCTGGCATTATTTGAATAACAACAGAATGGTTTTACTCCCTTCACTTTGAATCATTACGGAGTTAAAAATGGGACCCATGGAACACTCAGGAAATATAAAACGCATGTTAAATAAATAAATATTTATACAATTTAATATTTTATAGATACACTACGTATAATTATTGTTGTAAATAGAACAGTTTACATTTAGTTATTGCTTTAGTTACTATTAGTTTTTATTACAGTATTTGAAATTTAAGATCATTAGGCAACTACTCTACTCTTGTACGTACTGATAAGAGTATCAGAAGACGGGGGACAGTTCGACACAGATACTCCTAATCTGTATATTCAAGTTAAAACAATTATATTGAGTAATTCAGCTGTATGGGTAGTTTACCACTGCAGTTAAAATTGAATCTCTTAAACTTGTTATACTAGTGATTAAAAACGAATAAATAATAGTTTAAGATTGTATTTTTAACAAGTGATAGTGACATGGTTTTTTGTCAACAAAGATCAATCAACATGAACTTTCGCATGAATTCTAAATTAAGATCAAAGAATGGTAATAATAATGGCAGAATACTACTTTAGTATTCAGTATTCACTAAGGTTGGTAAAAACAAAGTAACGGTCCTTAAGTTTTACAGTGATATGAGTAATGAATTGAATAATGGTGAAAGTATTCTAAATAATATATACAATTTAAAAAAAAAATTACAATAGTCATCTGCTTTTAAGATCATGGATCGTATGAAAAATTTTTTACTGATCTTCGATAGTAATTCATAAAAAAACATTCTATGACAGATTCCAATCGAAATTCCATTTTCTCATTGTGTTTATGTAGGTGAAAGCAATATTTTAACATATATTGTTATAGTTTAATAACTGAAATTTGTAATAGAGAAAGAAGAAAAAAAGAATAATAATAAAAAATAATAATAAAAGAAACATCCAGTAAGGAGGAGCATGCGAGATAGATTAAACTCGAAATCTCTGCTTAAGCGTTGGTTGCTTTAGGGTCGCATTTCAGGTCAACACTTATAAATTATGCAGCCTAACTGGTCGGTCAGCCCTTAATCTCAAACTCTGTGGCCATGAATGTTATAGTGGGAGGGAGCAACGGGTATTTTGAGAGGATATGTGGTGGGGGGGGGGTGTTGAACTAAACCCTCATAAATCCTTTGGGTAGGGGTATATCAATAACAAACATAGGAAATACACAGTAATTTTGCGGTCTTACTTTACAATGTTTGTGACGTGTATCAATGTTGAATTTCATAAAACTCCGGTATAAATTATCGTTTATGGTGCGACTTAATGTTTCACGACCAAGGTGTTAGCCAAGGTTTGTAGAATGTCAGTTCCGAAGCCTGTGCATTCATGTTATGTAAATAAACATGTAAAAGATTTAAACTTGATGAAAATTTACATGCTAGGCTATAAAATGAGCTCTTTCAAAGCAAAGATATTAAATGTCATTTTCACTCAATGAAATTATAGAAAATGCCTTAAAGATAAAAAATTGTAAGACTAACAAATGGGTCAATATTGTTTAAATTATGACCTGGAGACCTGTTTTGCTCTACAACATTTAAGCGTTATAGTCCAATTAGAAATTTTATTAAGTTGGTTATACATTTCTTATTATGTATAGTAAGACAAATTTAATATGTGACACTAAGAAATAATCTTCCTATTATAATTCTTTCTTCCGAACAATGTTATTTGTCTTTCCAATCCTGGTTCGTTTTCACGTCTTTAAGTTCTCAGACTATTTTCACTTTGATAAGGAGACTTATTACAGATCGTGAGTGAGGACCTATTCAGGAAAATATACTCTCTGTCGATCTGACCCCGAGCTTTATTAATTGTTATGTGAAATATAGCCTGCATACATAAATACGGTGTCATAAAATTAAATGCAGAAGAATTTCTAAAACTTTGCTTTAAAAAATGTTACACTTTGATTCTTTGCTTTGAGAATAAAGCCATTTTACCTTTAAGCGATGCAATTGTCTATAACATCCGCCAAGACAATATGTTTGTTTTTCCTTTTAACATCAACCCTTCTCTTACGAATACCTGCTAATCTGACTTCTCTTTTTAGGGAAAACCACCCCAATCTGACGTACATAATCAGATGATGGATAATTTTCTCTTATACTTTCAGTTAGTGTATACCGGTATCTTTCTACACTTGAGGGCGTGTCACCTTTTTTTCAGGAAACGTAGTCATTCATTTTTAACGTAAATTCATTTTTTCACACCATCAATAACATCAATAATATAATCGTTCAAACTTTGTAATGTCTATCTTCACTACCATGTATAGAGTGAAAAGTCAGTTGCTCATGAAAGATACTACCTCCTATAGAGAGTGAAAAGACAGTTGGTCATGAAAGATACAATTCCTTAGCAGATCCCCCTTTCGTAATGTTTAAAATAAACCTTAAATACGATTTGCTTCATCGTACATAACTTTACAATAGTGTTGATAATTTTTTGAACTTAAAATAAAAAGTCACAACCCTTTGTTAAAACATGACGAAAGTTATTAAAATTGTACATTTTGCCAATATGATTTAAAGAGATGATTGAATGTCCTTGACGGACATTTCCTTGACGGTTATCTATTAGATGTCCAGTTTTCAGAATTGTACTCTGTTAAGTAGCATTTTCAATTTGAATACTGTGCTCATAAACTTGTGTTTACAAGTAATATTTTCTTGTGGCTCCTGGCGGTCTCGCCGCTTGACTTAAAACTGAAAGTTCCTTTTAAAAAATTGGTGTTAAGTGTACAAAATTATGTACCAAGTTTGCTAACTTTAGCTTTAATGCTTTGGAAACTATAAAAGTCACTTTGAACGTTATTAGTTTATGTTTTTATGCCGAGACAGTGCAAACAATGTCATTTTGAAAGCTATAAAAAATCGAAAAGGTAATTCACACCATTTGGCGGTGTGACGGCTGGAGCGAACATGATTACCAACCTTATCTTGCTGTTACTCTTTTGCAAATATAACAATGACAACGACAATCGCGTTTATGTGTAACAATGACTCAGCACTATCAGCAAGCACGTGTGCCGCTTATTGTTGAAAAAAAAAAAAAAAAAAAAAAAAAAAAAAAAAAAAAAACGGCTAGGAGGAAATTTAGAATTTAACTTTCTAATGGACATTAGATACTAATTATTGATTAAAAATAAGTCATTAAAAGTTATGAACTAACTTAAGTAAGTGGTTTAGTAAGTGGTTTATGAACTATCTGAGTGACAGAGAAATTACAGTTAAGATTAATAGTACATATAGCAAAGCTGAAAAGCTCATGTATGGCGTTCCACGGATTCCTAGGATACCAAGTACTACCAAGTACCAGGTGTTACTTGGTAGCAACTTTGTTCAATAGTTTGCCATTAAATCTTACCAAGGTTAAGAATTATAAAGTGTTAAAAATAAAACTCAAAGAATGGTATCTGTAAAGTCAGTTTTTATTATTGTAAGCATATATTGTTTTGTTGATTGGGAGTCTTTGTTCTAATGTTAGGGTACTGTTGGATAATTGTTTATTGCTTGTTACTGGGTTTTTGTTCATATTTATAAAAATTTACATATTTATGTATGTTATTGCTCAAAATATTTATTAAAGTAGTTTTAGGCTTTTTTTGTTGTTAAGTTTTGCTGTTAAGTTTATTTAATTTTTAAATTGTAAATGCTGTATTTAAGGAAGCACGACAAATAGTAATCTTCAAATTTTGATGTAAACTGACTGCAAGACATGATCTTTTAAAAATGTTTTTTTAATTTCAAGTAAAAGCTACAGACAAGCCTAAGTGAGGCTTTTGTAGCTATGTTTATATGAAATATTGCACTGTATATACTCTTGATGAATAAATAAATAAATAATAATAATAATAATAAGAAAGTACGATGTTAGATTTTTATTTTTAAGTTGTTTTGCTATTGTAAAGTATCAATCGACACATGTTAAATAATAACATTTTATGTGAGGTAGTGCAATATCCAAAGTTTGTATATTAATTTTCATATAGTTAGTTCAAAATGTCTTAATCTATTTTATAATTTTTTGTTGATATTAAAAGGAGGAAAATAAATAATTTTCAACGTTGTGATTACTAATGCAAAAATACGAAGGAACATTTACAGGTAAATAGTAACTATCCTATATATTAATATACGGTTCAAACGTTTAGTTCTTGGTAACTAAAGAACCGTTCCCTCGTTATAGGCCTAATTTAAAATTAAAGGGAATGATGTGTAGATTTGCGGAATTCCCCTCAAATGCCCGATCGTTCTCAGGTCTTTGAAATTTCGGACCAACGTAATTCTTATGAAAGAGAAAATTCAGCACTAAACGAAAAATTTTCAGCTTTTTAATAGCCAGCTGGAAGAAGTTTGTTATTGACTGACACATCATTTTTACATATCACGTTTTAATGTAGCGGAACACGGCCATTCAATTGTAGTAATTAATATCAAACTTACAAATATGTATTGTTTTGAACAAGTTAATAAATGATTAACAATTAATATAAAATTAGTTTGTAAAATTAATTCAGCTATACAAAATTTTTTAGAACTAAATACAAGCCTTATTTCAAAGTAATAATTCATTACTAAAAATACCTCTAATGAAGAACAGAATTCGCCTTAGGCGTGCGTAAGCTCGTTTGTGTCGATGTTACAGTATGTCTCCATGTTTTATGTTTCATTTTCTAAACTTTGTCAAAGTCTCCATGACGCCAGATACATTTTTAACTTGATTTCAACAAACTGACCATGACGTTCGTCATGACCTTCGTCAAAGCCTGATATTGAAGACGAGCAACTGGACATAAGCTGTAGCCATAGGTAACTTAAAACCGTTATAATTATTCTTTCAAGTTCAATGCAAAAACCAATATGAGTAAGAAGGGAATTTACTATAATCTAACATGAAATTACAATCAAACCAAAAAAAGTGAAGGAGGGTGGAAATTACTTTCAAGAAAACTTGTGAATGAGAAGTATATATGGATCGATGATAATTTGTTTAACGTGGAGCGCCAAGGGTTCTGTGTGGCCAAACGAGATGGCTTTGAAGTAGCAAAAAGTAAAACCCAACACTAGCGCTGCAGCGGACGGAATCGCAAACTCCCCAGGGACCCTACCCTCGACTCTCGTTGACCTGAGGCGAACCACTGTCTGGAACTGTACCTGCAGTTATTGCTCCTTCAAACTCTTTACCTAAGCGATTTTAGTTTTTATGTTTTTTCTTTTCATAAGAAGCATAATATGTTAAACGTATTAGCTGAAGCTAGTGGTTGAAATAGTTTACTAACTCGTTAGCATAATGAAGGAGCAAATGATAATAAAATGTCCACTGCGGAAGGTAATATCATATAACGATAACTATGAGTCAAAATTAAAAAATAATACTAACAGAAAATAGGAAAATAATTTAATTAACATAACATTTTTCGCTCTTAGAAAATTTCACTAATTAGGTACTTTATTAATAATGATGTATTTTTTGTTGCAGTCCACAACAAATTTTCAAGTCCAGGATATTTGAAAGCCGTTCATTAACACTTAGAGCAATCTCTGTTGTGTCAAACTAAGCTCATAAACAAATAATGGCTTCTAGGAACGAAAATACTTATGTGTCATTAGAAATAGTAATCTTTGACCTGCAAAACTAGTATCATTTCAACAATTTTTCCTTTTTTATAATATTCTAGATGAAGAATTTTCCAACTGACGATTCACACAAATACAAAGGAATCGCAAATGTTTCAATCAAGTCAATATGCATTGCCTCCCAAACTGACTGTGTAATTTTGTAAGTTTGTTATCGACATGCCCCGGCCAAAAGGATTTATGAGGGTTTCGTTTAATGCTGTTCCCCCTCATATCCTCTCCAAATCACCAACAACACCGCCTCCCTCCCCCTCTCACAACCTCCCCCCCCCCGACCACAACTCCCACTGTAACATTCATGGCAGCCGAGTTTGAGATTAAGGGCTGACCGACCAGTTAGGCTGCATAATTTATAAGTGTTAACCTGAAATGTGACCCTCAAGCAACCAACGCTTAAGCAGAGATTTCGTGTCTAATACATATCGCATGTTTCTGTTAAGTATAATTTCTATTTTACTAACTTTGTTTAGATTTTCTCTCATATACTTTAGGTTATTACTGCATCCAATCTTCACGATTGTCATACGTGGTGTTAGTGAAAATTCTATAAAAAGGCGTGGAAAATATAATGAATTAAAAATAAAAAATAAATACATTATAGTCTATTAAAATACTTAATCCTTGCCATTAGGCAGGGATTACAAAATTATTTGTATGTGAGCAGAATGAAAGTTATAAGACTCTTTTATCCTGAGTGAAATAAAATAAGGGAGTATTGAAAAAGTAAACGAAATATAGCTTATTCTATAGAATAATTTTATAAATTTGTGAAACGTGAAAACTGAAAAGTGAAACGTTATGCGATAATGAAATTTGACGGCTTTGTAATTAGATTAGATAACTACCTGTATGTCTAATGGAATTTCTCGTTTTAGTCATTTTTTGCTTCAGTTTGTCACGCGAGTCTAGAAGCTATCTCCCAAAAGATGTGGTCCCCGGTTTGTATAGGAGTTTTTATTATCGGGAGTATTCCATTAGGCGTTTTCGGACTTTACCCTGTAGTTGTATTGAGTGGTTTGGGTGGAAATCAGTTGGTGGCGAACATTCAAAAAAAGGAGTCTGTAGTAAATAAGTTTTGTGTCAACCAAGCTTCTACGTACACAATATGGTTGGACTTCCCAACCACATTCAGTCTAGTAAGCGTGTTCACAAATACATTTGGTAAATGCTGGTCAGCAAATTTTAAACTGAGATACGATAAAAAGACTCGCAGGACATCCGATGCTCCCGGTGTCACGATTCAGACGGCAGAGTTCGGCAAGTGTTATGGATTAGAGTGGCTTCACTCACCCACCAAACTGTTCAAGTTCCTCAATCACTTTCCACTGTCATTAATCCTAGATAATTACCAATTATTTAACCACATGTTCGACGTATTGGAAAAAAAAGGTTTGAAAAGGGATGTGAGCATTAAGGCGGCATTGTACGACTTCCGTAAGGGTCCACATGAAAGTCAAGGTTTTTACTCAAAACTGAAGACACTGATCGAAGAAACGTACGAAGCTAACGGCCAAAAACCGTGTGTTATCATTGGATACAGTATGGGTGCTCCTTTTGCGTTGCAGTTCTTCCACCAACAGCCGCAAGCTTGGAAGGATAAATACATCAAGGTGTTCGTCCCTCTAGGGGGGAACTTCGGAGGGTGTTTGTCACCTATTACGATGTACTGCGAGGGGAGTGATCTAGGTATCAAAATTATGGCTAAAGAACGTCTACGTGAGGTCCTCCTGACCACTACTAGCATGCCGTTTCAAGCGCCGACAGAGAAGTACTGGGGAAACACTCCTCTGGTTACCACCGCCAAAAAGAACTACACGGTAGGCAACATGAAAGAGTTATTCCAAGATCTGCCCGATGTGGAAGACTGGGAGTCTCTGTGGATGATGTACCAAGACACGGAACCTGCCAGGACTAACCTGGATCCTCCGAACGTCCCAGTGTGTTGTATATGCTCGAACGGCATCGACACCCCCGAGAGACTCGTCTACTCTGGAAACGGAATCCGCCAAGGCAAAAGAGTGTTCGTCAATGGCCCTGGAGACGGCACGGTGCCCATCAGGTGCTGCAGCATGTGCAAAGAGTGGGCCGGCAAACAGAAGCAGAAAGTGGAATACAAGGAGAACTGGAAAATCGGACATCTGCCAATGATCAAGAACGACGTAGTTATCAAACAAATATGTGATATCGTGTTAGGGCCATGAGCTTAATAGTTCTGTTGTAGTTGTTTTAGGAATAAATTAAAAATTTGGCAATAAAAATAATAGAAACAGTTTCGGCCAAAACGATCTCAATGGTTCGATGACCTTACAAAGTTAGAAAACGTATTTTCTTGATACTGTAACTTGGAAAATGTGTTGTAAACAAAAACAGCTTAAACTTGTTGAAAAATATATTCTTAAGCATTACTTTTATTTTCTACCAGTCTTCATCAATGAACTCAGCTATACGCCAAAAGACAATAAGGGAGACGTTTCTTCAAATTTATATATATATATATATATATTATATATATATATATATATATATATATATAAATATATATATATATATATAAGTAGATAGTACTATGGGGTTCCTAGGACACTTTTGGAGACAATCAAAAATCAAACAAATTTCACAGTTTTTTAATACAATTATGCAATATTTTTGCCATTTTTTGGCCAATTTGTAGTCTAACATTATTCTAATTTTTATGAAAAATATGCAAATTTCATGAAATTTTTTACAAATATGCCTAAATTTACATAAAATTGTCTTCAGAATAAAAATTTTTCTAAAACAAGTAAAATTTTGTCGAATACTGAATAATTATTCAAATTAAACTAGAATAGTTTCTTTATCATCAAATGTTTTAATGTTTGTAATAATTAAATGTAAATCTTTCTTATTCTATTCTTTAACTGTTTTAATGAATGAATATTTTAAGTTCTATTAAAAAAAAAAATTTCAAATTTTATATATTTTTTTTGAAATCTGAAATTATCATGGTCCCAGGTCAAAATATATACTAATTATAGTAATTATTGTGCAAATTTAATAAAATAAACCTATTTAGTTCATAAACTACGATTTCAGTTGTTAAATAATGAGTCTTGTAGAATATATTGGTTGAGAACATTCTCTTATCACTCTTATCTCTCTTATCTGACCGTTAAAATAATACTTCCTGTCACAAACTCCAATACTTTAAACTATTATAACTTTATTAATAATTAAGTTATCTTTAATCTGAAAATTGTATTGAATTTAATATTTTTTTCTCTTTGATATAATACCTCACAACTTAGGTTTTAAATGAGATATAAGTTTTTTTGTTGTTTCTTAAATTCATTAATAAGTTAATTGATTTATTTGTAAAAGTATTTGAAACAAATGTTTAATTGGTTGATTTATGATGGGCTATAATGTATTAATAGGATTAAAAATGATATTTATTTAGTATAGGCAATTGTTGCACTATCTAGTGGAATAGTCATGAACTACTAGCGCTTCAACTGATAAACCCATGCAGTCTTATCACTCAACGGAAGTCTGGTTAGCTCATTGCTAACGTTCAAGTCTCATATGCCTGAGGTTCCGAGTTCAAATCTCGAAACTTCGGGCATAATTTATTGAGGACATAGTTGAAGTCCAGTGGTTGGTGGAAGGTCTTTATCCGAGTGGCCATAGGATAATGACTGTGAAACAAGCCGTGTGACAAGATACTATGGTGGGTGCACCCTTTGCCTCATCCATTTCATCCTTCATAATCACCAATCCATTTCCATTAACCACCAATCTATTTCCATTAATCATTTCAATCAATCGCCTATCGTCCATCCCATTAATACAACATTACACTTACAACACCGCACACTAAAAAATTCAAATAATACACTCTCCTCCACCTAGCACAAAAAAATCTAAAAATCAAATAATTCAATAGAACCTGAAATGATGCCCCTGGGGACATAAAAACCTGGAATGTGGCAGTGATGGGTTCAAATTCAAAAATACAAAATATCATAAAAGCTAGGTGGTAGTGACGAGTAACTAAGGCGCCTATTCTGAAAACACGCACACTTACAACACTACACAAAATACACCATCATATCCATTCATTTTGTTTTATTTTTGTAAATTTAAAGCTTTTTTAAAACAAGTAAATTTTAATATCTGATTTTTAAGAATATAGATTAATTTATTTCAATTATATCATTTTTGATTATATTATATTCAAGTAATTTTTCAGATACAATAATAATATAACAATTTGTTTTACTAGTAGCTACTATATCATAATCAAAATCTGCATTAATAATAATATCATTTTTTGAACTTGAAATATTTGTTGGATTTTTTGTAGTATCAATTACATAAATTGGTCTATTTTCTAGAAATTCTGTTGGATTATAATACATTTTACTACTATTATAATAAACTTTTTTATAATCTTGATACATTTCATACATAATTCTAAACTTTTCATTGAATATGTCAAAGTTTTCCAATTCATCAGGGTAATAATGACCATTTAGTTTTACTCTTATATTTTTTATATACATACTATCAAATTTAGAAGTATCATATAACTGATCATTTGTTCTTGATTTTTGAAATCCAATTATAATAAATTTTGGATTATAAATATTTCTATAGATATTTGTTATATCCAAACTTAAATTCTTTCCTGTAATATTTTTTTGTTCAATGCATTGCCAATGATTAAAATGAAAATTTACTTTTTCAAATTTGCTTAGTTCATTAATTAATTGAATTTTACTTGTTGTTTTGTATTCAATTATAGGAACTCTAATAAAAAATTCATCAACTGTTATTTTACCTTCAGCTGGTAATGTTGCATTATCATAAGTTCCATCAGCCTTTTTAGTTTTCCATCTAAAAATTGCATCATTATCTTGTGATCTAATAAATGTTATATTAAAACCTCCTTTGTATATTGGAATATTTACATTTTCAAAAAATCCTAATCCAAAATGAGATAAATTACCAATTGCTTCAAATGCTTTACTAAAATTTGATTCAAAACCATTATTAATTTGATTTATTTCTGATTTTGAATAAGTTATAGTACCTTTAATTGTACTTAATAGACCAGGATATTCAATTTCATCAATCAATTTATTATGTTTTCTAACTTCAATTTTTGAAAATAAAAATGGAACAAAATTATCAATTAATTTTATATTAGCACCATCATCATATGCAGTTCCATCAGATTTAGTCAATTTACCAGATATATAAAATTGAAATTTAGAAGTACAAAATCCATCTCCAAAATCTATATTAAATTCAGTTTTTTTATTAGGTTCATTTAAATGTAATTTAGATAATGGATAGAAATTTTTGTATTCAGCTCTTTCAATATCATTTATATATTTTTTGTAATCAGCCATTTATTAAAGATAATTTTTTAAATCAAAAGCTTTTTTAAAACAAGTAAAATTTTCATAATTTAATTTTTATGATTTTATAATGTCAAATTTTATTTATGTATCAATTTCATTTTTACTTTTAAAATACTCAATTTCTGTAGCATGATCAAGTATAAATTTTGCTGATATTTTTTGATGTTCTAAAATTAATTCCCAATTTAATGTAAAAGCATAATCATGAATGAAATATTCAGTTAAATCTTGATATTTACAAATCAAATCAATATAATCTTTTAGTTGATAATTTATGAATTCAGTAATAAAATCTATAGTTAAATTTTGATGTTGAGCAATTTTTTGCCAATTTAATTTATTTTGAAACAATCTCATCATATTAATACTCAATTCATATTTTTCAGAAATATCATCCCAATCATCTTTGTTTAATTGATTTTGGTTTCTGATAATGAATAAATCAAATGAACTGTATAGAGCCATTTATTAGGGAGAAAATTTTGTAAAACAACTTTTCTTTGAATTACAAATACAACATTTTGATTTAATTATATTTATATTTTTTAATTTTATTATCTGAATATCTTTAGAATTAGTTTTTTGTTTACATTTAAGACAATAAATCAACTCCATTTATATAAAATAAATTATTGTAATTTATCTATATCTCCTTTAATTAGTATTATTTCTGCATTTAATTCTTTTATTGATTTATTGACTCCATCAAATAGAAATTTTAGTTCTTTTTCTAATTTTTCTTCTAAATTTTCAACATGTTTTCCAATATTAATTAAAAATTCTAAAATTTTATTTAAATCTTTTTTAGTTTCTGAATAATCACTACCAATTTCAATAATTGAATCTAAAACTTCATCTAATTCTGACATAACTATAACATCATATTTATTTATACTTGGTTTTACATTAACAATTCTTTTACCATTAATATTTATATAATTTTTTGATAAACCAATAGTATTTACTAAATTTTCAGTCTTTTTTACATGACTTTTAAAACTTTTACTAAAATTATTAAAAAATGTATTTAATTTGGAATTTATATAATCTTCTTTAATATTAATTGGATGTTTTTTCTGTCTTCCAAACAGATCAAATATATTTTGTGAATCCATATTTATTAAGGATTAATTTATTTATTATGTTATCAAATTTTTTATTTTTATTTAATTCATTTAATATAAAAATACATAAATGACCACAAATTGGTGGATCATTATAATTTTGAATTTGATTATCATTATAAAATATATTATCTTTTCCTAAATATTTAACTAATTCTATTGGTGGTTTATTAACTATATTTCCATATGAATCAAAATAATATTTAATTTTATCTTTTTTATAATAACAAACCCAATGAGTTCCATTTCCATCAAATGAATCTAAATTTATAATTCCACATTCAAATTTATTAACTTTATTAGGTAATATATCTCTCATAAATACACCTCTAAAATATTTTATATTTTTACACAATTTTTCTAATTCACCTAATGTTAGTGGTTCAAAATTTTTTTATAATTTTGTTTCATATATTTTAATGTTTTTTTATCTAAACCAGATCCTTCTACATTTTTAAATTCATGATCTAACCAATCAACAAAATTTCTAAATTTAGGAATTATAGATTCTTTTACTACTTTTGCTCCCTTTCTAACATTTGGTGTATAATTTTTAACTATAGGTATATTATCAGCAAAATCTAAAATTTCTTTTAGTAATCCACCATTTTTTATTTCTTTTAATTGATTATATGAAAATTCAAATCTTAATCCTTTATTTAATTTTTTATGTTTATTTAGTTTATTAATTTGTCTTTTAGATAATAATATAATATCTTTTCCATTTTCATTAAATTGATCAATATTAAATTGAATTATAACTGATCTTTTATTTTTAAATGCTAATTTTATTTTTGATTTTTGATTATCTGTCAAGTTTATATTTGTTTTTTCCATTTATTAAGAAAAAAATTTATAGTTTTTTTATAATATAGATTAACTTAATTAATGAAAAATTTTATTAAAATTTTAATCCTACTTCTAAACCCATACCAAATTTTCTTTTCATCCACATAGCACCTGATGTTGGTAATGCAACTAATCTTTCACCAATTCCATAATCATTTGATGTTACTATATCCCATGCTTTATCTTGTAAAATTTTATCAGCTATTTCATTTCTAGATTTTGTATCTTTATGATCTCTATAAAATAAATCATGTTCTTTAGCAGCTTTATCTAAATCATTTATTCCAGGATCACCTCTTTTTACTCTTTTATTTAATTTAGTTCCAGGCCCTAGATATTGATAACCAGGTACATGTAATTCAAAAGGTAAATTATTTATAACATCATTTAAAATACCTGATCCATCTTTTAATAATGATGATGAAATATTTGCCAAAATTCTTTTTAAATACTTAATTCCTTCAGGTTTTTCAATTAATTCATCTAATTTATTTGATATAAAGTCTTTAATTGCTTTCTTTTCATTTAAAAAGTTATTATTACCAGCTTTTTCTTGTGCATATATATAATTAATAATATTATCTAATTTATTTAAATCATCTATAAATCTATATTCAATTTTATTTTCTGTATATTGTCTGATTCCTGAACCTTCAATTTCCCCTTTTAATTCCCAAATATGTTTAATTAAATTAATATATTTATCACCTTTACTAGATTTTGGTTTTTTACTATTTGGATCATTATTTTTATAAATTGAATTAGTTTCCCATAAAATCTTTGAATAATTATTTAAATCATCTTGTGTATATAAATTATTATCTGGTTTCTTTTCATAAGTTAACAATCTCCATAATCCATGTGTTCCATTATATTTTTTATCATCAATTATTAAATCATCATTATCAATTACAGTTATTTTATCACCAATCATAAATGATTTTTTATGTTTATTCCAATATAAACCAAATTTATCATCTTTTGTTCTTGGTAAATATTTTTGTGCTAATGGACCAATAATTTTATCTAATGTTTGAGGTGAAATTAAGTTTGGGTCAATAAATGTCGATTCTTCTTGAATTATTGGCTGTCTGATTGGTCTAAATGGAGTACTTGAAGGTAAATTTAATTCTTCAGTTTCTGGTATTGATATATTAGCAAAATTATTAACAACAGGTACCAATTCCATTAGGTTTTTATTTTCATTTAAGACTTCACCAATTTTATTTTCAACTTTACCAATCGCTGATGTTATAGGTTCATATGCTTTTTGTTTAATTTTTTCATAATTATCTTCAATTTTAATTTGATTTTTAAATTCTTTTATTAATTTTTTCTCAATATCATCTAATTTTTTAGCTTCATTAACAGATATCTTATCCATTTATTACAAAGAAAAATTTAGGTTCAACACAAATCATGTTAACATAAACACAAATCATGTTAACACAAAAACAAATCATGTTAACACAAACACAAATCATATTAACACAAAACATAAATCATGTTAACACAAACACAAATCATGTTAACATAAACATAAATCATGTTAACACAAATACAAATCATGTTAAACACAATTTATTTTACTTTATTTCTGTAATTTTCATTAAATATATAAATACTAATGAAATAAATAATACTAATAAAATAAATATTCTATCAATTATTGACTCAAATATACAACAAGCCATTATCATTATTTAATATCAGAAAAATTTTTCATATATTTTCCATCATTTGATTTTTTCAATAAATTAATAGTTAAAAATCCATAGTCTTCTTTCCAACAATCATTACAAATAGTTTTAAATTTATCAAATTTCATATCTGATCCAACAAAATTATTATATATTTTTTTCATATAATATTCATTTTGTTTAAAAATGCATAACATATTTAAATTATTTCTAATTAATTGCATATCAACTTTTGAATAACATTGTGATAAATAAATACATGATATATTTTTATGTCTACCCATTATAAAATATTCTTTAATTTTATCTTGTTTTTCTAAAATACAATCATCAAAAACTACTAATGAATTTGGTTTACATTCATTTAGTGGAATCACATCATCACATCAAAATGAGAAATTTGTTTATTAATATTTGATTGTATATTTTTAAATCTTTTTTGTAATAATTTATAAGATGGTTGTTCTAATGATTTACTAAAAAT
This sequence comes from Neoaliturus tenellus, assembly GCA_030545055.2. Lineage (NCBI taxonomy): Eukaryota > Metazoa > Arthropoda > Insecta > Hemiptera > Cicadellidae > Neoaliturus > Neoaliturus tenellus. The sequence goes on along the minus strand of CM061532.1, from coordinate 14,300,420 downwards.
ATTTAAATTTGAATATGGAATTAATCTTTTGTAAATAAAATTTAATAATAATGTAGTTTTACCAGATCCACTTGTTCCTATAATTAATAATCTAATAGGTTGATCATTTTTATTATTTTTATCATATGATTCTAATTTTATATTATCTTTTTTTTTTAAATTTCTCCATTTAAATAAGATGAAATTATTTAAATAATTGGTCATTCATCCAAACTAGAATTAAGATTAGAACATCCAATACATTTAGATGGAAAATATAGTATTGGTTTAAGTGGATTTTATTCAGATAATTTTATATCAAATATACCAAATGATTATAAAAACTGTTATGGATATTCTATTAAAGATGAAGATGATAAAATTATAGATCAATATTTTGATATAAATAAAGGAAATTATACAATTGAAGAAATAAAAAATATTTTTATTAATAGTTTAATAGAATTTAAAAAGAAAATTAATAAATTTGATGAAAATGATTTTATACTGAAAAATGATGGACCATATATTATAATAAAATCTCCTGTTAAAATTATAGTTACAAGAATTATAATTGATTTATTAGGGTTAAATAATAAAATAATTGAACCAAATGTATTAACAAAAGGAATAAAACTACCAAAAATTAGACCTTTTGATGTTATTAAAATACATTGTAATTTAGTTGATCCTAGTTTTGAAAATCATAAAGATCATTCACATTTACATAAAGAATCAGAAATTATATATTCATTTTATCCAAATGTTGAATATGGATCAAAAATTAGTGAAAAACCAAATGAAATTGATTATATTCCTTTAAAAAATATAAATAAAATTCAAAATATTGTAATATCTATTCAAGATAGTGATGGAAATCTAATAAATAATGAAAATATTAAAGGTATTGTATATTTAAGATTAAAACAAAATTTGTAATATAAAATTTGTCTACATAAATAATAAAACAATTGATTTAATTACAATAATTTTATATTTAATAATAAATTAATTGTATTTAGTAAACAAAATAATCCTTGGTTTAAAGTAAAAGATATTTGTAATATTTTAAAATATAAAAATTCTAGAAAAGTTTTAATTGATAATGTAAAAGAAAAATATATAAAACTTAAAAAATATCAAGTGTAACCAACAGTTACACTTACATAATGATGATAAATTAATTTACATAAAAATTATAGGTGTCACAAATTAAGACACCCTAGAAATTGATGTACAAACATGTTTTCAGATGCCCTAAAACAGGGCGTCAATAAAATAGATAATAAAACAATATTTATTAATGAATCTGGTTTATATTCATTAATTTTAAAATCAAAAAAGGTAGATAAACAATAAGGATAAATATAGATGGTGATAAATTAAAATTCATAGATTTTTTAGAGGGGACAATTTGTCCCCCCTATCATATAATGAAAAACGTACAAAACTTATTAAAATTAGGTAGGACCCAAAATGGGTCCCACATAAATTATAATATTTATTTTAAAAAATTTTAAAGGAGGTAACCTTATTATACAATAAAAACTTAAGGGTAACAAAACGTTACCCTCCTTAAACATTCAAAAGATATTTATAAAGATAATAAATTATATACAAATTTGAGACCCGTCTTAAAGACGGGTCTTACTTATAATGATAATAAAGTAAAATTTATAGATATTTTTAGGGGAGGCGATCTGTCCCCCCTATCATATAATGAAAAACATACTATTTTTATTAAAAAAATTTTGTTTATATTTATTAATTTTAAAATTAAAAAAGAATCAAAAAATTTAAAAATAGATTAATAAATATTTTAAATGAAAGAATCAAAACAAATAATTAAACATAAAAATTTAATAATAAATTATTAAATATATTTAAATTTATTAAAGAAAATATTTAAAAATATACATAAATTATAGTATAAATTCAATATCATATGGTTATAAATTATTAATATAATTTTGATCATTTTCTTTAAAACTTTCTTTAACATAATTTTTTATTATATTTATAAATGGTTCTATTATAAAATTAAACTTAGAATGATATACAAAATAATTTTTATATTTAAAAAGATATATTAAAAATTTATTTGATATTTTAGTTTTAAATAAATATAATTTTATATCAAAATCATTATTTATTAATTCTTTTGGAACAATTAAAATTTCCATTTACTTATAATTTTTTTTTATACACCCAAGGTAATGTATCAATTTTATTTTCACAAATAAATCTTTTGTCATCTCTATTACTTAAAGCTAATTTATTTATTGTAATTGTATATAGTTCATGTTTAAAACTTCTAATACAAGTCATTTCTCTATATTGTTCTTGATCATCAAATAAACATTTCTTAAAATCATCCATATGTAATGTTTTATCAACAACACTTTTCTTAATTCCTTTACATTTTACAGGATTTTTATTATTAAATTCATAACTATATAATTTTGATCTTAAACCACAATATTCTTCTAATATTTCACCATTTAACTCATCTTTAAATTTACCAATTATTTTTTTATTCTTTTCACTATAGCATTCATGTTCTTTCTTATAATCACTTGTATCAAATTCATTAATATTTTCTTTAATAATTTTATATGGATCCTTTTTAAACTCTATAAAATAACTGTCTGTGTCCATATATAATAACCTTATATTTGGATCAAACTTCTTTAATTTTTCATAATAAAATTGATACATATGTAATTTTGATAAATCAAGTACTGAAAATCCTATATAGATTGGTTTATCAAACTTAACCTTTTCTTTTATCATATGTGAAGCAATACAGTCTTTATCAAATATACTAAATGTTTTAAAATTAGGTTTTTTTGCTTGTTTTAATGAAAACTTTTCGTCACCTAATTTAATATCACATCTATTTCTAACATTTTCCATAGTTTTTCCAAAAACACTATTATTCATCAATTTAAAAAAGTCTTTTTCAAAATCTGATGTTGATTTGGATCTAAATTTGGTATTTAATTCAATATATTTTTTCATATAATCATCTTGATCAAATGCTATAACTCTATTAACTTTCTTTAATTTTAATCCTTTTTGTAGATAATATTTTAAGTTTCTTGAATGAATAACATAATCTTTTTTATCAAATAATGTTGTGCAAAGTTTATTATTATAATGTTCAGGTGCTAATGGTAAATCTTTATGATCATCATGTAATTCAATAGGATATTCTAAATCAACATCTAATATATATCCATATTCAGCATTTTCATCTAATTCTAATATTGTTTCTTCCCATTCATTTAATGTATATGTATTAGGATTCATCCATATTATATCTTTATAAGGTAATTTTTGACTTAAAGCCCATCCATATAGATTATTTGCATCTATATATAACATATAATTTTCAGGTTTTGTTTTATCATAATTTTTTGTATATTTATTGTTAGCTTTACAATATCTAGTTATACATTGTGAAATACCACCTCTAATACCTTTTTCAATCATTAAATACATATTATAATCACTTATTAATTCTAGTTTAATTTTTGTTAATTTTAACATAGAATCCCAAGCTAATGATGGTGATGTTAGATAATGTGCTGGATCTAATTGATAATTTTTCAAACAAACAGATCTAAAATTTTCAAATATATCAGCTAATAATAATACATCCTGAATATTATACAAATCTGAATAATTACCTAATGTTTTTATTTTTAATTTATTCCAAACTTTTATATAATGTTTATAATCATCATCACTTATATTTTCATTAGTTAAACAACTATAAAATTGATCTTTTTCTAATATTTTATCATAGTTTAATTTTTCGACATTATCAATAAATTCATATGGAAATACACCTTTAGAAGTTAATATTTTTAAAGTTTCATTATCATATTCAATTTTATCATTTTCTTTTATAAATTTATTTATATGCTTAAATTCTTTAAGATTTTTAGCTAATTTTTCAATTGATGTAGCCATAAATCTAAATGTATCTACAAATGAGAATTTTATAAATTTTCTAGGTTTATCACCTTCAAATTCATAACCATAACCAGAATTTACTGAATAGTTTATATATTTTTCATCTGTATTAGCTAACAAATCAATTTTACCATATTTTTTAGCTAATTCTTTTATAAACAAATGTGTATCATAATTTGAACTATTATGACAGAATATAGGAATACTTTGAGGGAATTTTAGATTTAAATTACAATTTAAATGTGCAGCACCCCTAAATTTTCCTGTTAAATGGCAATGATCTCTTACTTTTATTCTTTTATCATCATCAAAACCACTATTTTCACAAATATGACAAATATTAGTTTTTTTATAATTAATTTCTTCTTCATTAGTTAAATTCATAGGCTTTTTATTTTTTGAATTATATTGTTTGGCTATATATTTTGAAATTTCATCTAAATATTCAAATAATTTATTTGGTACATTTATTAATTCTTCTTCATTTTTTGCTCTATAACAAATAGGTTTATACATTTTATTAGTTACTCTAGATACTAAATAGATTGTAAATCCATATGGTATATGTTTTTGAATTTTATTTGTATATGAGCAATTTGGATTATTTTTACAATTATCAATCTTTTCTAATATACTTTCAAAATCCATATAAATTACATATGGATGTTCAAACTTTTTGTAATAGTTTTTAAAACTTACTTTTTGACCAGGAAATGGCATTATAGGTCTACAAGGTTCTAATGATTTACATATTTCTAAATGATTATTCAAGTCTTTATTTTTGTAGAAATGAGTTAAACATCTTCTACAAATATATTTTTTTGTTTTATGTTTTGATAATTGAGAATATACCAATTTATTTAAATCTGTTATTAATATATAATGACAATTATTACCAATTTTATAATATAACAAATCAATTTCTAATTTTACATTATAATATTCAGATATTTGTAATGGCACTATTTTTTTATCTTCATCAATTCTATAAATATTTATTGACATTGATGGATAGTTATATTTAGAGTCAAACGATCTTTTTTCAAATAATTTAATATCTTTTAATGTTATTGGATAATCAAAACCTTTGAAAATATCATCATTTATATATTTTTGATATTGTTTAACTCTTTCAGCATGTTCATTTGGTTTATCAATAGCACATCTAATTGCATAAATAAAACAATATTCATCTTTATTTTTAAAATTTACACAACATTTTTTATTCTTAATTTCATTTGGTAATTCTATATATGATCCAGCATTTAATGAATTATTTTTAGATAATTTTAGATTTAATTCAACACATCTTTTTAATGACCAACCAGAGCCTTTTGATGGTTGATTTAGTTGTTCTCTAACTATTAATTTCTTAAATTGATCATCAATAAAATCATCTATATTTAAAATATCTGAACTTTTTATGCAAAAATACATATTACTATTTTGAATTTCACCATTTATTAATTTTCTTTCATATTCACATTCTAAAGCCATTTGTCCTTTAATATTTTTAAATTTTTGTTTTTCTATCAATTTTTTTATTTCATTTCTTTGAGTTTCTAAATAATCATTAATATCTAAATCATCATTTGAATTTGTTAAAATATAATCTTGAAAATATCCTTTTAATGATGAAGCTTCTTGAATATTTATTATATTTTCTTTTGGAATTGGTCTATTTTTAAAATAATCATTTAATAATCCAATTAATTCTCTTCTAGTTTTATTAACAATTTTAATACTATTTTTAATTGCTAAATTTTGAATATATTTTAATGATCTATATTCTAAATTATTTGGATTTTCTTTAATTTTGTTTAATCTTTTAATTAGTTCATCTCTAGATAAATTTTCATAATTTCTGACAGATAATTTTTTTGCAATTTCATTTAATTTTTCTTTATTAAATAATGAATAATTTGTAAGATCAAATGTTTCTTTAATATTTGTTAATTCATCTAAAGTTTTATTTTTATAATTATATATATTATTATTTTTACACCAATGTTTTAATTCAAATATTTTATTATCATATTTTTGTTTATTTAATAAATGTTTAGTTGAATTATAATGTCTATCATAATTTTTATATAATATATTTTTATTACAGTAAGGACAATTAATATTTTTATTTGTTCGTTCCATTTATTAGAAATAATTTTTACTTAGAAATAAAACTCTTAAAAATATAAGAAGTTTTTCCACTTTTTTCTAGGTAATTTATAGTTTAAATTGTATTTTTTCAATCAATAGTCAACTTTTCACAAGTTAATTTAAGTTTTCTAGAGTATTTTTTCAATAAAATCAATAGTCAACTTTTCACAAGTTAATTTAAATTTTCTAGAGTATTTTTTCAATAAAATTAATAGTTGTATTTTCATAAGTCAATTTAAGTTTTCTATAGTATTTTTTCAATAAAATTTAAACTTTTTTAAAACAAGTAAAATTATTATTTTTATCATATTTTTAAATTTTCTAGTTTTGTTATATTTTTGTCATGAATTTTAGTTTCTAAATGTCTTAAATAATTATTAGTCCATTTAATATTTCTTCCACATTCACAAAATTGTGGTTTTAAAAACATTTCTCTAATACATTGTATACAAATTGCATTTTTTCTATCTTTACTATAATGATAATTATTAAAATTTGAAATATCTTTAATTTCTTTACATTTATGACATTGTTTTTCATTTAATTCAATAACTTTAATATTATCATATAATTTTTTATAATACAAATCCTTACATTCTTTACAATAATAATATAACCCATCTTTAGTATTTTTATCTTTACAAAATTTTGATATATCTTTATATAATTTACACCTTAAACATTTCTTTTCCATTTATATAAAATAAAATTTACAAATTGGTTTTTTTCAAATTATATTCATAAAAATTTCCAATAATATCTTCATTATTTTGATCTTTTATACTATATGTAACTGGATTTGTATTATTAATTTTAGAAATTATAAATATTTCTCTAGACCAATTATTTTTATATTTATTAGAAAATGTTGATTTTTTATTTCCAATTCTAACTCTATCATTTATTTTAAATTTTGATTTGGTTATTATTTTTGGTGGTTTATGTTTAAAAACAGTATCTAATAAATCCTTTTCATTATTTTTATTTACTTCAATTGGTTTCATTTTAATTGTTGAATGATATGAGTTATTATATTCTTTAACAATTTTTGGTAAAATATTTATCCATCTATAATTTTTATTAATTTCAAATTGTATTTTCATTTTTTCATTTTGTGTTCTATTATACCTTTCTATTATACTTGATTTTTCTTCATTTTCTGTATGATACAATTTAATATCATATTTATTTAATATTTCTTTGAATTCTTTATTGATAAATTCTAATCCTTTATCTGTATGTAAAAGATTAGGTGATTTATGATTAATTTTAATTGCATCATTAATTATTTCTTCAAATGCTTTAGAAACTGTTTTTCCATCTTTTTTCTTTAATGGTTTTGACCAAACATATTTTGAGAAAGTATCTATCACATTTAACATATATTTATAACCATCATTTTCTTTTTCATAATTTTTCATTATAATTAAATCTGCTGCCCATAAATCATCAATACCTAATGTAATTATTTTTCTTTTTAGAAATTTCTTTCTGATTGGAGCATGAATTTCATTTGCTTCAATTATTTGTTCATTTTTAGTTAATTCTTTTTTAATTATAGGTTTAACTTCTTTTTTTAAAATTTTACTTTTATTTGTTTTACAAATTAAACATTTAGTAGCTATTCTATATAATCCATTTTTCATTTCAACAATTTGTGGATTAATATTTTTAGTTTTTTTCTTACACTTGTGACAATGAATTGGTTCATTCATTTATATATAAAAAATATTTTATACATAAATGAATTGATTCAATTCATTTATGTATAAAATATTTTTTTAATAAATGGATATGTGTTATAGATGTCATAATCAAACTAATTTTACTATTATTGGAAATTGTGTAGGATGTAATATATGTAAAAGAATTATTTATGAAAAAAAGATTAAGAGAAAAAGTAATAAGAATAAACATCTTAAACATATTTTAAGAGAATTTAACCATTTTCAACCATATAAAACACACCAATTAATTAATGAATTATATATTTTATGTATTTCCAATCATTTTGAAATAACACCTAAGAATATAAAATTATTTTTAAAACAAAGGAATTATACAAATTGGATATTTTACTATCAATTTTTAAACAAAATATACAATATTAATTTTGAATTGAATCATGAAGATAAAGAAAAAATTACACTAGTTTTTAATAAATATTTATGTTTTAAGAAAAGTAATATATCATATAAAAAATTATTACCAATGATTTTTAAATATTTAAATATGGATTTTTGTATAAAACCTAATTATGATGATAACTTTTTAACATATCTATCACAAATGAATTTGTAATATTTTTTCCCTATATAAATGGATCTGTTAGAAGAAATTAATAATATTGGAGAATTAAGATTTAAAGAATATAAACCATTAAAAAGTTTAAATTTAAATGAAAAATATAAAATTGAAAAATTTGAAAGAATTAAAGATAAATATGGATATACAATTATTGTTGAATTAGAAAAATGTAAAATACATTTACCAAAAAGATTTACTAATATAATTGATGATAAAACTATTAAAGAGTTAAATAAAAAAGATTTAAATTTAATTGTCACGGCTTTTAAGACTTTTTATGATAAAGAAACTTCTTTAGTTAAATTTGAATAATTATTTTAATATAATTGTATTGATAATAAATTTTAAATCATCTTGTAAAAAATTATAATTTTACTGGTTTTAAAAAACTTTTTATTCTGTAAACAATTTCATATAAATTTATGCATATTTATTAAAAAATGCATTAAATTTGCATATTTTTTATGACAATTTGACAAAAGCTGAAAATTGGCCAAAAAATGGCAAAAATATTGCATAATTGTATTAAAAAACTGTGAAATTTGTTTGATTTTTGATTGTCTCCAAAAGTGTCCTAGGAACCCCATAGTACTATCTACTTATATATATATATATATATATATATATATATATATATATAAAATAGATTGATTAATTTTATCTTACAAATGGAGTAATTAACTTTGATTTTCATTTTGGATTATACTTACAAATATGTATTTCTTTGAAATTTAGGTATAAACTAATAATGAATCCAGTGGGCTACTACGTTTAGATTTGTAAAGTTTTGCTTGTTTGAAGAACCCAAACAAATAGAAAGGGAACTTTACATTTACATCCTGCATAGAAACTATATGTAAGCAGCTAGAAGCACCCAATTTTAGGGTAACGGTGCACACTGATTTCTTTAAAGAGAGCGTTAAGACAACTTACTTAATAAAAACATGTTATTAATAAAAACTTTTCACAAAGGTCTTACAAAATTTTAACTGTATATTTTTACCCCAAGGAATAAGGCAAGCGGTTCATACATTTTATTATGGTAGTAATTTAACTCTAAATACCATATTTTTAGTACCACGGATTTACAAAACAATTTTTTATCTCTCAAAAATAGCAAAATAATAATTCTTAAATCAACATTGTTTGGAACATATTGATTTCTTTATGTTCATTCTTTACATAAACTAGTTTATAAAAAATAACTCTAAATCTTAGCCCTCAGTTTTAATTTACTATTAAAATGTTTTTTACTTTTGCAGTTTGAACTCGACAGTAATGAGATTTCGTCCCGCCATTCCCTTACTCTTAATAATGCTCCTATTAAACGAAATGTCATGACCTGAAGCTGTTTTTCTCTGAAAATTGACGGAAAACATCTAATTTTATGAGCGGTTAAAAGTAAAAACAACCGTTGCCGGTGGCTGTGTCTTGTTTAATATTAATAATAAAATCCAATGTTAATTACGTAAATGTGTAATGTATTTTAAATAAACACATTTCGTTTTTATATTACTATTATTACTTTTTAGAACACAAACATACGTTAACATTAGTTCTAATATCAGTTATTTTGAAGAACAAACCCATGAAATATTTGTGCTACAATTACACTAATGCTGATGAATATATAATGATAAACCAGATACACATCATAAATCATTTTTATTTATAGTTACCTTGAAACTGTGCCTAATTATCGACATTAAATCAATGCTTTATATTATATCTTAAATAATAAAATTTAAGTAGTTTTTATTTAACTTAAGCTGTTTTAATTTATGCATACCTGGTTGTGCACTAAAATTGCACTAACATTAAATACGTGAGCAAGATGATGTCACGGGTTTGCTTCCCGGAATGCCCATAGACTTTGACACTTGCAAAATCGCCTTCACACTTGCTAAAATGCTTCTAACGTTAGTACCTCAAAATAGAAGAAAAATAAGATATATCGGAAAGTGTTTAGAATTTAATAGAACTAAAAGAATATCAGTATAAAAAAGATTTTTCCTCAGACAAGATAAGATTATTTTTAAGAAGTACAAGAAGAGTATACGAATTGTATTTAAGTAGATAAAATAAATGGCATCTAATGATCAAGATATTGGATGGTCAAAATTAAACGTAAAAAGGCCTGAGAAATTATTAGGAAAGAATCCGGGTAAGTTGAAAAATTTTGTTAAGTGCAATTGCCTGCCAATATATTAAATGAATACTTTTGTTGGAGTCTCAAATGATATGCCAAACATTGTCAACAATCTGTCACAAATTTACATGTTTAAAAATTTAAAAAGCTAACTATCAACCGTGAGAGTGTCTTCAAATGGGTTTTATAAGACAAGGAAACTGTTCACTCCATATTATGTCATAGTATAAACTTAGTAATTCTCATAGTGAAAACATACTATGGACACTCCAATTTTCTTCTTAAACAGATTTTTTGTATAATTTTGTTAGCTTTCACAAACCCAATAAATTTTGTGTTAATCAAAGGTGTATTGTATTGTATTATGATTGTTTGAAAACTTAAAAGTAGCCCCCATTTATGTAAAAGGTGACAAGAACTCTCCACCAAATTATCGCCCTGTAGCTTTCGTGCTAGTTTTAGGCAAGGTGGAAGAATCATTCTTAATTCAACATTTGTATACCTATTTAAAAAAAATATAATTCTGTATTTTTTAGAACCTACATTCAACATCAATGGCTGTCGAGGAAATAGTAGATTACATTTTAAGAGAATAAAAAAAATTAGTTGTTAGTTCTTGTTTAAGGACTTACAAAAACTTTATAACTGGTAAATATTTCTGGAAATGAACCTTTAAAGCTACTAACTTATGTCAGGATTGAATCGCTGTAGGAGGATTATACAGGAAAAATAATTTATTACTGAATAAATTGATATTTTATTTGATATTTTGACTCTATGGATGTCTCAAAGCTCCAGTCTATGAGTGTTGTGATTAGTAGTCAAGATGACTGTAGTGGCACAGGCACAGGTGAGCTACATCCCATAATAGCAATGGTGTCAGTTTCTGCGACATCCGTAGATGTCGCCACAGAGTTTTTGTTGGTTAAAATAGTGTTAAAAAATCAACATTTAATCTTTGTTACATGCAAGTATTACCAACACTACAGGAAACAACAATCGTTCTCGTTTGCATTGGGGATTCTTTTGTCTCAACTATTACTAAAATAACGAAATTAAAAGCAGACAAGGTTTATGGTTTTACCTTGTTTGATAATTGTTAATTTGTTCATTACCTAATGGTTTGTTATTAACTAATAATCCAAATTTAAAATAGAGTAGTACCCGAGGCAAGACTGCTTCATACTCTTTTTCAATCAGCTGTCTAATGGTAAAAATTATAACGTAACTTGACTTCCGTTTTAGTTTTGACGCTTCATATCCGGAACACAAAAAATAGCTATTCAGCTGACCTTATGAAGAAGTTATGCTTTTTCCTCTACAGACCTTGATTGGCAGTCACTCACCGGTGCAGTAGCGCGGCTCGTCGCTCGCGTCGCCGCAGTCGTCCACGCCGTTGCAGTAGTTGTCCAGCCGCACGCACCGCCCGTTCCGACATCGGAACTCTGAGATCTGACAGCCGAGACCTAGCGACACAGCCAGAGTCGCCACCACCCACCGGTCCCACATCCTGCGGGGGAAAAACATGCGGTTAGACCCTTAACTGTTATGTAAAGTCAAACTTTACTCCTTGTAATTAGGGAGGCAAAGTAAGCTCGTAAGAACAATAGTATCGGGTTGACTGAGAGTTGCTCGTTGCTTTTAATTAACTCTTTATAGTATTATGGGAAACAGGCTATTAAGTTAACACAAAAAAACATTTCAAAGCTGTTACAAAACCAATGCTTAAAAGTAACGTTCTTGTATTTGCATTATTGCAATAGGAACATATTACAGTGAAAACTGGCAACGTTGCTTTTAAATCCGAATCGGAAGCGAAAAGCAGCTGATTATACGCTGGCAAAAAATAATGTTTGGAGTTTCCCCCAACTAATATGACAACTAATAATGATGATTATGATGACTTTCCTCCTTGCAATGACGGAGAAAAGTTTTACTTTGTTTCCCTAGGGAGACAAACGCCATTAAGAGTAACATTGGTAATTTGGCAACACAGTGCAGTGAAAACTGACAACGTTGCCGTTATATTCGAAGCGGAAGCTAAATGTTGCTGCCTTCACCTAAAGCTTGGGTTCCAACAGTTCCATTCAAGAAGATAACTTGCATTTTAGTCCCTTAATACAAAAATACCTGTTTAAATCCTAAACGGCTTTATGGCAGAATAAACTGTATTATCCCTTACGTCAGCAGTTCAACATTGATTGCAATATCATGGTGAAATTAATTCGGGACTACGATGCATTGTCAGAAACTTACGACCAGAAACCCTAACACAGAGCACTAACACTATCGTAACGCAAAGAATGAGAAGGAAAAATAAAATACTTTTGTTCAATACTGGGCCTACGGAAACCGTCACTCGAATTAATTGAACACCGGTCTCGATATACTTCATCCCTTTAGGAAGAAAAAAAACAAGACATCCTGGAGGAGTATGAGATATATAAAGCGCACTGAGAAAATTATTTGGATGATTGTTTCAAACGAAGTATTAACAAAAGAGACCAACCGTCATGTGTTCAAAGTCTAAAATGATATCTCGTTTGAGCTTAAAACGTATGGAGTCAGTTAGCAATCCTTGGGCCACGGCAATGTCAACCCCTAGCCATGAAACGCGAGTGAGACAGATCTCTATATCTTAATTATTGTGATTGTGTCGTGTCATTTGTGTGCTTTAGATTATGGCAAAGTAAATTTTGGCTATTTGTTTATGTCTAACAATAGCATCATAGTGACGAAAAAATTTAAACGTTATCTTACAATCAAAGTTTACCTGACAATGTACGTGATAATATAGACTTTTGTTGATCTTTCAAATGTTATTTTGAGTGTATCTCTTTAGTGTATCTTGGTCAGTGGCATTTTTAACGTTTTGACGAAAAAATTTAAACGTTATCTTACAATCAAAGTTTACCTGACAATGTACGTGATAATATAGACTTTTGTTGATCTTTCAAATGTTATTTTGAGTGTATCTCTTTAGTGTATCTTGGTCAGTGGCATTTTTTAACGTTTTGACAAACCCCAGTCTTGTTAGTATCTAACATCGACCAGTTGTTTGAAAGCATCATTAATTAATAGATAAATGACAAAAGGTAACTGGGTTCGGAATTAAATCTTTAAAAAGCTACCAACTTTTCTCAGGATCGAACCGACACCCTTTTGATTCAAAGCCGAGCACTGTAACAACTCAGCTACCCAGCCAGTTAATTGAAAATTAAGGTGAATTGGGTCCTTCATTTCAGAGTAGTAACCAGGCAATAATACATTTCCTTGAAGAATTCAATCCATAGATAAAACAGGTAGCTTCAATAAAAAAATATACCCTTATATGTTCTGCATAACTTGGAAAGAATCCATAGACCATAAGTTATAAAGCGCCCACATAAAGTTTTATGGGAGATAAAATTCATAATGAAAATGTCTAAGTTGATTATTAGTAACAATTTACACATCGCTGTATTAGCCTCTCAATACACAAGCAGGTTTTGAACCATTGTTGTCGCAGCAATTTAGGCTGTTTAATTAATGACTCACTTTTGTAATCAGGCTTAATTTGTGTCCAACATTAATTCTACACGCGGCACTCTCTGGAGAATGAATAATAGTTACAGCGGCCATAATTTAATCTCGAGTGAGTATATTAATATGAAAATAATTGTAGATCCACTTTCTGATTGACATTTAATAAATTACTTTAAAATAAACTTATTAAAATAAACCATTATTTGAACTTAGAAATGCTACTGGTTTTTAAGTACTTGGTAATAACAATGAAACGTAAGGGCAAAGTGCGTAATACAATGCAAGATCTAGTAAAGTGATAAGTCATTAAGATGATTAAGAAAGTTCATCAATTTTAATTGTCACAAAATGTGACATGCCGGTGGGATAGTGAGGAATTTTATAGTTCTCATAGTACATATTGCAGGTTACTTTCCGTGATTATGTTAAAAGACACCACTGACTAGATCAAAAACATTTTTAAATAAATCAACACTCCAGGAAAAATCTAATGTTTCTATTTATATAAATATTTAACTATAATTACCCAAGAATATTTTATGGTTTTAAAAGCGTTGCAATGTACATATGTAAAATAAACACCAACGATAGATATGAATGCAGTAGATTAGGAGATATCTGTTAGATTGGTACAAGACAGTGAGAGATAAAAGTAATTTATCCCAGCTTTCATAACTCAAGTGGTATCAAGACGAATCTTCTTAGTTTCTCTTGATATATTTGCTCTACCTTTAGTCCTAAGGACTTCTTAATGGGGTGCAATTATTTATACAATAATTGTATCAAAATCAAATTTTGTTCCTAAATATTGGGTCAATCGAGTTTTGTACTTAGTACAAAAGTACAAGAGTTTGTATTTGATGTGAATAAGTAATGCATTCTTTAATTTCGTTGTTATTTAGTTTATTTCATTAATCATTTATTATAACTATAGTCCGTTTTTTTTAAACCTGATCCTTCTCGAGAAAATTGGGGTGGGTGAGGGGTTTAACTGTAAACAAAAGATTTAAACTGTAAACAACACATTTAAACTCGTGACAAACGTGTGTCGAGTATAAGATTTCCTCAAATAACGTTTTAAATCAGTTATAATATCTTTCAGTAACTCATAGTCAGCTGTTATATTTTTAAGCCAACCCTACTCCTTGTAAAAAGTAACAGTTCTAAAGTAAACTGATTAAAAAACAACTGCTACCAATAATATTGTAAAACTGCTACACATTATGTTGTGATGTAAAAATATCAGCTGGTATGCAACAGGGAAATAAAACAAAAACAACAAAAAAACCAAAAGTCTTCAGCCAATTAATGAGATCCAAGTATAGACAAACCCCCTCCACCACAGGACTGCAGACAACATATGAACAAAAGAAGGGCTGTTTCATTCCTTTGATGTTGGAAAATGCCGATTTTGAGTCAGGCCGGTGACGTAATCAGTCTGTTGTCCATAAGAGTCCATAATGAGTCCAGCTCCGACCGTCGAGCCGATAAGTCGTTCTTATCTCTCCGTGTCCGAGTGCGTCGCTGTAGGCTACACTGCGTCGCGTGGCAAATACACGAGTTCCATCGTGTCGAATTATAATTCTAAACTGTTAAATTTAAATCTTAATTAGTTATGCCGACCTGTGGCGTCTGTAAAAGAAAGGATGGTGAAACTATCAATCAGCGATCTTGTAAGGACTGGAAGTGCAAGGAGTGTAGGCCTAAGCAATCAACAGCAAGCAGCGGATCATCATCAGGTACTACTGCAATTACGAAAGAATTCTTTTTGAAAGTTATGGAAAACTTTAAAAATGAAATCGCAAATGAGCTAAAGGCGGTAAAACACGAAACACTCGAGTTATCAACTTCGGTGCAGCATATGTCGGATACAATTGATGAGGTCAACAAGCAATTTGCTATTTTTAAAACGGAAATCTGCTCTTTGAAAAACGAAAATAAACAGTTACGTGCCCAAAACGATACTCTGAACTCACAAGTTGTTCAACTGAACGACAGAGTGCGCCAATTAGAACAGTACAGTCGTATCAATAATATAGAAATTAGTGGAATACCGAAGACAGCAGACGAAGATGTGAAGTCAATCGTCAAAGATGTGGGGGTGGTTCTAGGACTGGAGGTGGAGCCAAACAGCATCTCTGCGGCCCACAGGATTCCGTCGTTCAACAAAACCCGGGTGCCGTCGTTGGTTGTCCAATTTAATAATCGGCAATTGAAAGAAACCTTCGTCGCTAAGTACAAGGACATGAAAAGGCGCAATGTAGATTTCACAGCTGATAAACTCAAAAGCACCTTTCCTGCAGATAAAGTGTACATTAATGAGCACCTGTCTCCAGAAAATAAAGTTTTCCTCGCCAAACTAAAGAAGAGGTGTAAGGAAGTGGGTTACGACTTCGTGTGGTGCCGGGACGGGAAGTTCTTCGTGCGGAAATCTGCGGGACAGGCTGCGTTGAAAGTGACTACGTACGAGGAAATGGCTAGATTAAAGTAACTGATACCCGATAGATCGTAAGCAGCATGTATTTTATTTTATTAGTAACATTTATTTTTCTTTTATTATTATTATTATTATTAAGAAATATATGTAGTCTTCATGCAGTCAAAATCATACACACAATATGAATTCAAACTCAAATGAATATGCAACAAGCCTACCGGGTTTTTATAGTTCTGAGATAAATGGCCTATCTTTTAATTTTATTTATGCCAATATTAGATGTTTAAGGAAAAATTTCAATCTTTTCTTGACAGAATTAAACAGCATTAGAGATAACGTTCACTGCATTGTCCTTAGCGAAATATGGATAAATAATGATGAATTAAATTTGTATAAGATAGAAGGATATAATGTTTTTGCGTGTTGCAATGACACTTACCGAGCAGGGGGCGTTATTTGTTATTTAAGTGAAAAAGCAAATGCCATTCAAGTTAATATAAATATGAGCACTGCCGATATTTTGGTCTTAAATGTAAAACTTAGAAATATTTATTTTAATGTATTTAGTATTTATAGGCTGCATAATTTTTCAGAAGTTAACTTTATAAATGAACTAACAGATGTATTCAGTAATATAAAACAAAATACAATTTTTATAGGTGATGTGAACATTAATTTATTAAACTCAAAACATAATAATGTTCAAAACTACCTGAGCTTATTAAACAACTATGGTTTTGTCTCTATCATAAATAGCCCAACTAGGATTACTCAGACATCGAAAACATTAGTTGACCATATATTTGTTAGACATGGTAATATGAACCTATTTAAAGGTGCAATATTTGACATTGGTCTAACTGATCATTGTCTTTTGGGTTTAAGTATAAATTACAGTAAAAGATCTACCACCACAAATGAAATTAATAGTGCTCCTTTAGTGCAAAAAAATATATTAGACTTTGATTTAATTAAATCCAAGCTGCAAGAAACGAGGTGGCATGAATGTTTTTTGTCAGATGATGTAAATTACTGTTACAACTTTTTTATGATACTTTATCGTTTATAGTAAATAGTTCTAAGTTAAATGTTAAGTGCAGCAAACTTCAGAAGGCAAAATCTATTAGTCCTTGGATTAACTCAAACTTGCTAAATAGGCTGTCCAGGCGAAATAAATTGTACAGTATGTTTAAAAAAGGCCGTATGATTTAAATTTTTGTAATTATTTCAATCGTTATTGTATTAAGTTAAGGTCTGATATAGATGAAGCAAAAAATGTTTTTTTAGCAAATAAAATAAATCAATGTAACGGAGATTCATCCCAATATTGAAAGGTGATAAATAACATAATAGGTGCAAAGGAATGTAAAAGTGTGACTAGGGTAGAGTTGGATAACGGAACTGTGATTTCTGACCCAAACCAGGTAGCCGGGGAGGTAAACAATTACCTTATCTCGGTGCAAGGCCATGGCCAAGGTCGTTGCTCTCCTCCCCCGCCCCCGCCACGGCCTCTAATCTCCCGACCACATTCCTTTTTCATTGAGCCAACAACAATCGCTGAAGTGCATAGTACGATTAATTCATTAAAGAATAAAAAGTCCACTGGATTTGATCAGTTTACGGTTCAACTTGTAAAAAATGTATCCGAGTTAGTAGCGCCTGTTCTTTCTCATATAATTAATTTAAGTTTTTCAAGCCGTGTTTTTCCTGAAAAGTTAAAATTAAGTACAGTAGTTCCAATTTTTAAGAAATCCTCCTCTCAAAAGATAGATAATCTTAGACCAATTAGTCTGCTCTCAGTGTTTTCCAAAATTATAGAAAAAATTATGAAAGCCCGACTCACTAAATATTTAGATAAAATAAAGTTTTTTAACAACTATCAATTCGGATTCAGGGAAGGAAAATCTACAGAGGATGTATTAATTTCTGTCACAGAAAATATTTACAATAGTTTTAATAAAATACCCCCGTCGCAGCAGACCTGCGTACTCAGCGAATTTCCAATGGAATTTTGGCATAGTTTCTATTTCCCAATAAAATCCATGGGGATGAGAGTATGTAGGTTTGCCGCCAAATGGGTTTTGTTGGTAAATATAAGTTAAACCCAACCTATGAAATGTACATACCAAATTTTATCCGGTTATGGTGTTCTTTTTATTTCCCCCATAAACCCCATAGGGGTAAGTACGTAGGTTTGCCGCCATATGGGTTTTCTAAGCAAATATAAGTTAAACGCTTCCGAATGAATGTACTTACCAAATTTTATCAAGATATGTCAATAAATAAGCAAGATAGAAGGTTTTGTTAGTTTCCCATAAGAATAACATGGAAAACACAGTTTTTGGATTTTCTCGATAACCATTTAAGCTAGGTAAAAAATTCAAAATACTAGATTGTTTGTTTTTTTAAGCTCTTTTAAATGGTTTAAGTTAAAATTGTTGAATTTTATAAATAAAATTAAAAAAAAGCCAAAAACCCATTTTTTACCCTTTTGAAACCCCATAAAACTCCGTTCCCATGGTCCGATCATTCTGGTTCGCGAACTCAACCTAGCAGACGCTGGCTTACACCCCTGCACCAAATTTCATCAAAATCGGAGGTTCCGTTCAAAAGTTATCGTGTTCACGGACACATTCATATCGATATATATATATATACACTCGCCTACGGCTCGATGGGGGCTCCGCCCCCATGCCCCCTTAAAGGTTCCCCTAAATTTGTAGAATAATTAAAAGTCAAGTATGTAATAGGTTAGTTCCACGGAAGAGCTAGACATTAAAGATAGCAACAAAACGGTTTAATACACAAAATTCACAATCAATAGTAAAAAAGCCTTGAAAATCTCCTATGAATCCGTTTTAATACCCGTTCGTAAAAATTGAAAATGAAATTTTAAAATTACACCCCATTTTAAGGGTGAAGGGGATGAGATACTACAAAATCTCAAAGGGCCGAGTTTGTAGATTCGTCAATGAATCCGAAAGTCCTAAGTACTGGAATTCCGTCCCTCTAGTCACCTCAGGTTGATATGAATTCATTTAAGTCTCATTCTTTAAACAAAATACAGATCAAATCTATAAATTATGGCCTATTGGCGATAGTCCCTTAAATGTAAAATGTTTTATATAAAATTATCTTTATATTTAAAATATGTTTCTTACAATATACGGTGTCTTCGGTGTGTTACCACCCATTTGATAGTCGAAGTTAAAATAAGAACAATATCCAATAATGCAATTAGAAAATTCCATTCAAAACGAAATAAAGGAACGGTGTAACGTTGCAGACACCTGCACTTAAAAAATTAATACCATACGCAAGGGTTTTTGATGGAGGGGTTTTGGATCTAAAATTTTTTGTAAAAACACCAAATAGTAATAAAATATATTAAAATTAAGCAATATTTTAATGAAATAGAAATTCTCAAAGTACACCCTTTTGAGGGAGAAGGGGTGAGATACGACAAAATGTCCCATGACCAAAATTGTAGAGCGTCTAAAATAGAATGTAACACCGGCAAAAGTATGTAGTAAGAAAAAGAAATATTCATAGTATACACAAAATTTGAGGCATGTATGTGTCATAAAAGTAAACGATAAATATTGAAATAGAGCAATTTTGGTGAAAGAATTGCGATATGGTGAAAGTACGCCCCTCTTTACGGGTGAAGGAGGTGAGATACGGCAAAATTGCATAGGACCAAACTTAAATTGGTCAACTTAAACCTAAACTTAATTTAAATTGGTCAATGGCTGCCGCTATGGTAAGATCTAGTTAAGATCTAGCTTGAACTTAAGTTCAAGCATCCGTGTGAAATATTAGTAAATAAAAAATATTAAAATAGCGAGATTTTTGTGAAAAAATTGGCAATGTTGAAAGTACGTCCCTTTTTAAGGGTGAAGGGAGTGATGTACGGCAAAATTTCACAGGACTAAACTTGTAGAGTGTCTAATTCCTGACCATTAATTATCCCTCAGATTCGAGATAGGTCCTCTCGTTCAAAAGTTACAGCGTATTTAGAAAAAGCCTTACATGGTGTAGATTTTACCATACAAAACTTTATGGGGTTAAAATTTGAAAACTCAATGTTTTGCGATTTCCCCTTTGTATTGACCATACAACCTACGTGTGTACAAAATTTCAAGTTTCTAGCTCATCCGGACTAAAATTACGATTTCTCTATTGTTCCAGAACCGGTGTTTTCCCACTACTTATGTTCAAAAATCCGGAAAAAGTGAAAAATGTATTTTGTGAGTAAACGAGAGGAGATACGGCAAAATATGTAAGAATTAAAATTGTAGATATTAAAAAGATCTATCAAAACTGTTATCTAAAATTTTTGTAGGACCACCGGTTTAGTCACTAGAGCCCAAAAACCGAAACCGGGGTTTCATTAAAAACGCTCTGGAGGCTTAACGGTGTGAGATATGATAAAAAGTCAAAGGACCAAAATTGTAGATAATTACATTTCCTATCGTAGTATTGTTCTCAGATTTTAGATAGGACGAAGCGTTAGGCCGCTAGAGCGAAAAAATTAAAATTACAATTTCAGAAATCCGCCATTTTTGAATTTTTTTGGTAGGTTAAAATTTTTAATTTGCAAGTTTTTAAGATTTTACACTTAGCATTAGCCGTTCAGGCTAGACTTATGCCAAATTTCAAGTCTCTAGGTTTCATCGTTACGTCAGAAATTCGTATCCCATATAAGTGAGTCAGTCAGTCAGTCAGTCAGTTACACATAGGGCTGTATAGTTTATTAGACTCGCCTACGGCTCGATGGGGGCTCCGCCCCCATGCCCCCTTTATAGTTCTCTCTGATTAGTTAAAGTTTTAAACTTAATATCAAACACATAGCAAAGCTAAGCACTCGAAGATAGTCTAAGCAGCTAGAGATACGCCAATATGTTTCATGCTTGAATTTTTTGCTGGTGTCAAAATATGTCTCTTAAAAGACCCGCTTCTTACATGTTACCATCAGATTGGAAGTTAAAACTCAAGAAGAATCATCTATGGTGGGGGGTTTTAAAAATATTTTATAAAATCTCCTAATTCGTTCATAATTTATAAAGTCTCAAGGGTTACCAATCACAATTTAAATCGTTAAAATCGACCTTGAGAATTGGCTTCAGATTCGTCAAAATGTTAAGTCCAAAAATGTAGTTCATTTCAAGATACGTTTGATAAAAGACCAAGTTTATTCCCTATTACTAAAAGTTTTATTGTTCAAACTTAAATTAGAAAAACCGTCAGATCATAATAAGGGGCAATTAATCCAAAGGTAAAATTGAAATTGACATTTATAAAGTACTCCCCCTTTTTAAGTGCGAAGGGGGTGATAAGCTACAAAATCTTAAAGCTCCGGGCTTGTAGAGCATCTAAAAATAATATAACCCTGACAAAACATATATCATTTTATCAGTAAATTTACAGGGTCAAACAAAATCACAAAAAAACTATAAATGAAAAATGTTAATAATTTCGTATTTTCAAATTTTTTTACAATCTTAGACTGGAAGTGGCCAATAACTGCTTTTATAGTAAGACCTAGATATGGTCATAATGTATACTAAATTTGTGGCATGTATGTGCCATAATAGTAAATAAAAAATATTTAAATAGAGCAATTGTTGTGAAAGAATTTAGATATCGTGAAAGTACGCCTCTTGTTAAGGGTGAAGGGGGGATATACTCAAAAATCGCAAAGGACCAAACTTGTAGAGCGTCTGAAGTGGAATATAATACTGGCAAAACATACATAAATTTTTCTGTATATTTGGCAGAATACAGTAATTTACAAACACTTATAATGGAAAATGTTAATAATTACGTGATTTTTCATTTTTTTGGGAATTAACTATGATTTAAATTGACCAACTGCTGCTATCATAGTAAAAATAGTTGGGTCTATAATATGTACAAAGTTTCAGCCATATGTGTTTCATAATGGAAAATAAAATTTTTTAGATAAACACATTTTTATGAAAAAATGTAGAAATTGTGAAAGTACTTTTTTAGGGGGAGGGGGGTGAGGTACGCCAAAATATGGAATGACCAAACTTGTAGAGCGTCTATGATAGAATATATTAATGGCAAAACAATATATCAATATTTCAGTACATTTACCAGGTTAAAGTGAATAACAAACAATTTACATGAAAAACTGTTAAGAATTTTGTGTTTTTACAGCTTTTTTGGGATAAACCTCGACAGATATTGGCAAAAAGCTACTACTATAGAAAGAACCTGTTGAGTTCATAATAGAAATAGAAATTCATTCATATATGTTACATAATAGTAAATAAAAATAACAAAATAGCGCAATTTTTGCCTAAAGATTTCTTAATTTTGAAAGTACGCCCCCTTTTAAGGGTGAAGGGTGTGAGATACGCCAAAATGTCTAAGTACCAAACTTGTAGAGCGTCTATAATAGTATATATTAATTGCAAATTATATATCGAAATAGCAATATATTTACCAGGTTGAAGTGAATTACTAACACATTATGTGAAAAAATGTTAACAACGTTGGGTATTTACAATTTTTTTTACACTAAACTTAAATTGAAATTGGCAAATAGCTATTAATATAGGACGAACCTGTTGAGGTCACAATATAAATAGAAATTCATGCATTTATGTTACATAATAGTAGATAAAAAATATCAAAATAGCGCAATTTTTTCGAAAAATTTTAGAAATATTGAAAGTACGCCCCTTTTTAAGGGTGAAGGGGGTGAGATACGCCAAAATGTCGCAGGACCAAACTTGTAGAGCATCTATAATAGTATATAGTAATGGCAAAATATATATCGAAATAGCAATATATTTGCCAAGTTAAAGTGAATTACTAACACATTACATGAAAAAATGTAAATAATTTTGTGATTTTACCACTTTTTTGGACTAATCTTCGATTAAAATAGGCAAATAGCTACTAATATAGAAAGAACCTGTTGAGGTCATAATATTAACAGAAATTAATGCATGTGTGTTACATAATAGCTAATAAAGATATTAAAATAGCGTAATTTTTCCTAAAAGTTTTAAAAATTTTCAAAGTAAGCCCCTTTTTAAGGGTGAAGGGGGTGAGATACGGCAAAATTTCATAGGACCAATCTTGTAGAGCGTCTAATTCCCAACCAACGATTTTCCCTCAGATTCGAGGTAGGACCTCTCGTTCAAAAGTTATAGCGAAAATAGTAAAACCTCACATTTTCGGGTTATCGGTTTCCACACTTCGTTATTTTTTTGGGGGGGTTGAAATGGAAAATTGTAGGGTTTCAGACATTTCCCGGGGGTATCAGATGTTAAGCCACCCGCATGCCAAAAATCAAGTTTCCAGCTCACCCGGAAGTAGTCTAGAATTTGTATGGATGAGTCAGTCAGTGAGTCAGTTACACATGGGGCTGTATATATTATTGACTCGCCTACGGCTCGATGGGGGCTCCGCCCCCATGCCCCCTTTTGGGGGTTGCTCCGAATTCGTTAATTGTTCTAAGTCTTAAGAACTGAACAGGCTAATTGAGACCTCCATCCCATTTCTTTCTTTAGCTTCGCTGATAGGACCTCTCGTTCAAAAGTTACAGCGTATTTAGAAAAGCCTTACATGGTATAGATTTTACCATTAAAAAACATTTTTTGAGGGGGTTAAAACTTGAAAATTCAATGTTTGGGGATTTTCCCTATGTATTGACCATACAAACTACGTGTGTACCGAATTTCAAGTTTCTAGCTCATCCGGACTAAAATTACGATTTCTCAATTGTTCCAGAACCATCAATTTCCCACTACTTATGTTCTAAAATTCGGAAAAAGTGAAAAATGTATTTTGTGAGTAAACGAGAGGCGATACGGTGAAATATGTAGGGATAAAAATTTTAGATATTTCAAAGATATATAAAAATCGTTATGTGAAAATTTTTGTAGAATAAACCGTTTAGTCACTAGAGCCCGAAAACCGAAAATGGTGTTTCATTAAAAACGCTCTGGAGGCTTAACGGTGCGAGATGTGATAAAAAGTCACTGGACCAAAATTGTAGATAATTAAATTCCCTATCGTAGTATTGTTCTCGGATTTTAGATAGGACGAAGCGTTTAGCCGCTAGAGCCAAAAAACTAAAATTACAATTTCAGAAGTCCGCCATTTTGAATTTTTTTAGTAGGTTAAAACTACAAATTTGCAAGTTTAAGATTTTACACTTAGCATTGACCATTCAGGCTAGACGTATGCCAAATTTCAAGTCTCTAAGAGATACATTTGGCAGCTAAAGTTGAAATACTAAAATTACGATTTCTCTAGTGTCCCAGAACCGGTATTATCCCACTACTTATGTTCACAAAATCCGGAAAAAGTGAAAAATGAATTTTGTGAGTAAACGAGTAGAGATACGGCAAAATATATAAGGAGAAAAATTGTAGATATTAAAAAGACCTATCGAAATAAACCTTTGAAAAATTTTTACGACCATCGGTTTAGTCACTAGAGCTCGAAAACCGAAAACGGCATTTCATTAAAAACGCTCTGGAGGCTTAACGGTGCGAGATACGATAAAAAGTCACCGGACCGAAATTGTAGAAAATTAAATTCCCTATCGTAGTATTGTTCTCAGATTTTAGATAGGACGAAGCGTTTGGCCGCTAGAGCCAAAAAAGTAAAATTACAATTTCGGAAATCCGCCATTTTGAAATTTTTTTAGTAGGTTAAAACTAAAAATTTACAAGTTTAAGATTTTACACTTAGCATTGACTGTTCAGGCTAGACGTATGCCAAATTTCAAGTCTCTAGCTTTAATGGTTACGTCAGAAGTTCGTATCCCATATAAGTGAGTGAGTGAGTCAGTCAGTTACACATGGGGCTGTATATATTATAGACTCGCCTACGGCTCGATGGGGGCTCCGCCCCCATACCCCCTTTGGGTGTTGCCCCGAATTCGTTAATTGTTCTAAGTCTTAAGAACTAAACAGGCTAGTTGAGGCCTCCACCCCAACTCTATACTTATCTTCTCTGACTTAGTTTAATAGTTTAGGAAATCTAAAGCATTTAAGATATTATCTTGATATTTAAAGCTTAAATTGATACTTTTTTTATATTTTATATTTAATGCTCATGGTATGTGTGTGTAGCTAAATTTTAGGCATCTAATTTTCATAACAGTAAATAAAAAATAACTCAATTTTTTTGAAAGAATTTTGAAAATACACCCTTTTTTTGGTGAAGAGAGTGAAATGCTACAAAATCTTAAGGGCCGAGCTAATAGAGAATCTAAAAATAATAAAATGCTGACAAAAAGTACATCGGTATGGCAGTACCTTTACCGGGTTTAACAAAATCACCAAAAACTATACATAAAACAGGTTAATAATTTAGTATTTTCACAGTTTTTTTACTAACCTTGGATTGAAATCGGCCTTTGGCTGCTTCTATAGTAAGAACTAGATATATTCAGAGTGTACACAAAATTTGAGGCATGTATGTGTCATAAAAGTAAACGATAAATATTGAAATAGAGTAATTTTGGTGAAAGAATTTCGATATTGTGAAAGTACGCCCCTCTTTACAGGGGAAGGGGGTGAAATATGGCAAAATTGCTTAGGACCGAACTTGTAGAGCGTCTAAAATAGAATATAAAACTGGCAAAACAAATATCAATATTGCACTATATTTGGCAGAATAAAGTAATTTACAAACACTTAACACGAAAAAATTGTAAGAATTTTGTGTTTTTTTTCAATTTTTTTAGAATTAATTATAATTGAGATTGGTCAATGGCTACCACTGTGGTAAGAACTAGTTGAGACCATAATATGTACTAAAGTTCAAGCATCCGTTTGCCATGTTAGTAAATAAAAAATATTAAAATAACGAGATTTTTGTGAAAAAATTTGGAAATTTTGAAAGTATGCCCTTTTTAAGTAAAATTAGGATTTTTAGTTTGGAGATTTACGCAATTGGTGCGATGTTCGACAAAAAGTCACAGGACCAAAATCGTAGTTTATACAATTCAGTAAAATATATGAAAGGCCTAACCGTTTAGCCGCTAGAGCTGAAATATACTAAAATAACGATTTCTCTAGTTGGCCAAAAGCCACTACTTATTTATCACAAAACTGAGAAAAAGTGAAAAATGTATTTTGAGAGTAAACGGAAAGAGATACGGCAAAGTATGTCAGAATCAAAATTGTAGATATTAAAAAGACCTATACAAGTTGTCATTTAAACATTTTTGTAGGACAAACCATTTAGTCGCTAGGGCCCTAAATCTAAATATAAATCACAAAAATCAGTTTGGAGCGTTAACGGTACGATGTACGAAAAAAAGTCAAAGGACCAAAATTGTAGATCATCCAATTCCCTATCGTAATATGCTCTCAGATTTAAGATTAGACTAACCGTTAGGCCACTAGAGCTGAAATACTAAAATTACGATTTCTCTAGTGGACCAGAACCGGTATTTTCCCACTACTTACGTTCACAAAATCCGGAAAAAGAGCAAAATGTATTATTTAAGTAAACGAGAAGAGATACATTTGGCAGCTAAAGCTGAAATTCTAAAATTACGATTTCTCTAGTGTCCCAGAACCGGTATTTTCCCACTACTTATGTTCACAAAATCCGGAAAAAGTGAAAAATGACTTTTGTGAGTAAACGAGTAGAGATACGGCAAAATATATAAAGAGAAGATTTGTAGATATTAAAAAGATCTATCGAAATAAACTTAAAAAAAATTTTTACGACCATCGGTTTAGTCACTAGAGCCCGAAAACCGAAAACGGCATTTCATTAAAAACGCTCTGGAGGCTTAACGGTGCGAGATACGATAAAAAGTCAAAAGACCAAAATTGTAGAAAATTAAATTCCCTATCGTAGTATTGTTCTCAGATTTTAGATAGAACGAAGCGTTTGGCCGCTATAGCCAAAAAAGTAAAATTACAATTTCAGAAATCCGCCATTTTGAATTTTTTTTAGTAGGTTAAAACTAAAAATTTGCAATATTAAGATTTTATACTTAGCCTTGACCATTCAGGCTAGACGTATGCCAAATTTCAAGTCTCTAGCTTAAATAGATACGTCAGAAATTCGTATCCCATATAAGTGAGTGAGTCAGTGAGTCAGTTACACATGGGGCTGTATATATTATAGACTCGCCTACGGCTCGATGGGGGCTCCGCCCCCATGCCCCCTTAGGGGGTTGCCCTGAATTCGTTAATTTTTCTAAGTCTTAAGAACTGAACAGGCTAGTTGAGGCCTCCGCCCCAACTCTATACTTATCTTCTCTGACTTAGTTTAATAGTTCAGGAAATCTAAAGCATTTAAGATATTCTCTTGATATTTAAAGTTCAAATTGATACTTTTGTTTTATATTTTATATTTAATGCTCAGGGTATGTGTGTGTAGCTAAATTACATTCATCTAAGTGTCATAACAATAAATAAAAAAATATTAAAATAACTCAATTTTTGTGAAAGAATATTGAAAATACGCCCCTTTTTGGGGCGAAGAGTGTGAAATGCTACAAAATCTTAAGGCCCACCTTATAGAGATATCTAAAAAGAATATAATGCTGAAAAAAATATATCGGTATGGATATATCTTTACCGGGTTCAACAAAATCACCAAAAACTGTACATATAAAGGTTAATAATTTCTTTTTGGGGCGAAGAGAGTGAAATGCTACAAAATCTTAAGGCCCACCTTATAGAGATATCTAAAAAGAATATAATGCTGAAAAAAATATATCGGTATGGCCATATCTTTACCGGGTTCAACAAAATCACCAAAAACTGTACATATAAAGGTTAATAATTTAGTTTTTTTTTCAGTTTGTTTACTAATCTTGGATTGAAATCGGCAAATGGCTGCTACTATAGTAAGAAATAGTGTGTATAGTAGTGTATATTCATAGTATACACAAAATTTGAGGCATGCATGTGTCATAAAAGTAAACGATAAATATTGAAATAGAGCAATTTTGGTGAAAGAATTACGATATTGTGAAAGTACGCCCCTCTTTACGAATGAAGAAGGTGAGATACGGCAAAATTGCATAGGACCGAACTTGTAGAGCGGCAAAAATAGAATATAATACTAACAAAACAAATATCAATATTGAAGTATATTTGGCAGAATAAATTAATTTACAACACTTTATACGAAAAATTGTTAAGAATTTTGTGTTTTAAAAAGAATTTTAGACTTAATTATAATTGAAATTGGTCAATGGCTGCCGCTATGGTAAGATCTATTTGAGGTCATAATATGTACTAAAGTTCAAGCATCCGTGTGCAATATTAGTAAATAAAAATATTAAAATAGCGAGATTTTTGTGAAAAAATTTGGAAATTTTGAAAGTAAGCCCTTTTTTAAGGGTGAAGGGAGTGAGATACGGAAAAATTTCACAGGACTAAACTTGTAGAGCGTCTAATTCCTGACCACGAATTATCCCTCAGATTCGAGATAGAACCTCTCGTTCAAAAGTTACAGAGTATTTAGAAAATGCCTTACATGGTGTAGATTTTACCATACAAAATTTTAGGGGGTTAAAATTTGAAAACTCAATGTTTTGCGATTTCCCCTTTGTATTAACCATACAAACTACGTGTGTACCAAATTTCAAGTTTCTAGCTCATCCGGACCAAAAATTACGATTTCTCTATTGTTCCAGAACCGGCAACTCCCACTACTTATGTTCAAAAATCCGGAAAAGTGAAAAATGTATTTTGTGAGTAAACGAGAGGAGATACGGTGATATATGTAAAGATAAAATTTTTAGATATTTAAAAGATCTATCAAAATTGTTATGTAAAAGTTTTTGTAGAACAAACCGTTTAGCCACTAGAGCCCAAAAACCAAAAACGGGGTTTCATTAAAAACGCTCTGGAGGCTTAACGGTGCGAGATGTGATAAAAAGTCACAGGACCAAAGTTGTAGATAATCAAATTCCCTATCGTAGTATTGTTCTCAAATTTTAGATAGGACGAAGCGTTTGGCCGCTAGAGCCAAAAAACTAAAATTACAATTTCGGAAGTCCGCCATTTTGAATTTTTTTTAGTAGGTTAAAACTACAAATTTGCAAGTTTAAGATTTTATCCTTAGCATTGACCATTCAGGCTAGACGTATGCCAAATTTCAAGTCTCTAGCTTAAATAGTTATGTCAGAACTTCGTATCCCATATAAGTGAGTGAGTCAGTTACACATGGGGCTGTATATATTATGGATATACATATGTATCAATTTGAACGAACGGTGTTTTTGGCTTCTAGGGACCTCAAAACGAAAAAGTATTCCCTATATGGAAATTTGCTAAAATCCACAATATAATATATATAATTATGTAATCGCAGAGGTGTCCCTACATCGATACAAACGGTAATAGCTTATTTCTAAAGGAAATTCGCTAATATCTCGGTAACCAGTGGACGTAGAGCAATAATTAAACATACCAAATTGTTTGTTTTTTCGAGCTGAATCTCATGGTGTACACTAAAAGGTAATCAAATAAAAATATCTATGTGAAAAGTGGAAAAAACCCACTTTTGAGGGGTAAAATCCCCCACTTTCCCTACTGAAGTTGGGCCGATCTTACTGGTTAACGAACTCATCCAAGAGAATCTAACTTTACATGCCTGTACCAAATTTCATGATGATCAGACGATTTATGCACTAGTTATCGTGTTCACAAGCACTCAAAATTGAAAATTCTATTTCCCATATAAGCCCATGTTAAATTTTTTAGTAAATCGTTATTTGAGCAGTTTTAAATTTGTTACCGACAAATAATCACTACGTATCCAGAAAGTACACATAAAAAGCCACAAGATAATATATATAATTATGTAATCGCAGAGGTGTCCCTACATCGATACAAACGGCAGCTCCCATGAAAACGACGGTAATAGCTTATTTCTAAAGGAAATTCGCTAATATCTCGGTAACCAGTGGACGTAGAGCAATAATTAAACATACCAAATTGTTTGTTTTTTCGAGCTGAATCTAATGGTGTACACTAAAAGGTAATCAAATAAAAATATCTATGTGAAAAGTGGAAAAAACCCACTTTTGAGGGGTAAAATCCCCCACTTTCCCTACTGAAGTTGGGCCGATCTTACTGGTTAACGAACTCATCCAAGAGAATCTAACTTTACATGCCTGTACCAAATTTCATGATGATCAGACGATTTATGCACTAGTTATCGTGTTCACAAGCACTCAAAATTAAAAATTCTATTTCCCATATAAGCCCATGTTAAATTTTTTAGTAAATCGTTATTTGAGCAGTTTTAAATTTGTTACCGACAAATAATCACTACGTATCCAGAAAGTACACATAAAAAGCCACAAGATAATATATATAATTATGTAATCGCAGAGGTGTCCCTACATCGATACAAACGGCAGCTCCCATGAAAACGACGGTAATAGCTTATTTCTAAAGGAAATTCGCTAATATCTCGGTAACCAGTGGACGTAGAGCAATAATTAAACATACCAAATTGTTTGTTTTTTCGAGCTGAATCTAATGGTGTACACTAAAAGGTAATCAAATAAAAATATCTATGTGAAAAGTGGAAAAAACCCACTTTTGAGGGGTAAAATCCCCCACTTTCCCTACTGAAGTTGGGCCGATCTTACTGGTTAACGAACTCATCCAAGAGAATCTAACTTTACATGCCTGTACCAAATTTCATGATGATCAGACGATTTATGCACTAGTTATCGTGTTCACAAGCACTCAAAATTAAAAATTCTATTTCCCATATAAGCCCATGTTAAATTTTTTAGTAAATCGTTATTTGAGCAGTTTTAAATTTGTTACCGACAAATAATCACTACGTATCCAGAAAGTACACATAAAAAGCCACAAGATAATATATATAATTATGTAATCGCAGAGGTGTCCCTACATCGATACAAACGGCAGCTCCCATGAAAACGACGGTAATAGCTTATTTCTAAAGGAAATTCGCTAATAAGTAGTGTGAAATTGAGGATGCTGGCCCAGTTCAAGGTCACCTGAGGGATGACGTCATCGAGGTCAATGACCTCACCGATGACGTCATCGATGACGTCATCGATGACGCAATCGATGACGTCATCACTAATGACGTCATTTCGATGACGTCACACCCATGACGTCACAGAAATGACGTGCTGATGACGTCATCACCCCTTACGTCATCAAAACGACGTCACCGACGCCACTAAGGTCAAGGTCACGCAGAAACTTAAAATTTTTTAGCACTTTTGCCGTTTCTCGCACTACGCTCCGAGTTTCAGTCAGAGTCCCCGTGACCTTGACCACTTGGAGCGAATTTTCGACGAGAAACGGCAAAAGTGCCAAGTTAAACTCGAGTTTCTGACATGACTCTGCCTAAATGGGCAATAGGTAATCCCTCAGGTGACCTTGAACTAGCACAACACCCCCAATTTCATATTACTGTGACCTTGAAAACTTAACAACGGAGCGCCGACACCGATGCGCACCCCACGACAGCCACCGAGTGACTGACTGTCAGGCTCTGTGTACTCTAGGTATATCGGCTTGAGAGACTAAGACTCTAAACTGTCAGGAATGGGAGTAACTAACTGAATTTTGCAAGGAAAAGTCATTTCATCCAATATTTTAAACAAATCCTCATCAGTAAAACTGACATTAGTCCGTTTTGTATAAAACTTAGGGTGTCCGCGCAACAGTTTGCGCCACTTAGCTAAAGTCGAAACCCTCTTAACTTTGAGTGGTGGACAGTGAGCAACTAATAAAGCCTTAACACGGCTAAGTTTCTTACCTAAAGTGTCCCGCGACATGGCGTCTCCTCACAAAAGTCCACACAATACTGAGAGACTGCTTGTAGCGCACGAGTCAAGGGAAAAGAGGTGGGGGAAACAGCAGGAGTGGGGGAAGGTCACAGTGGTGGGGGAAGGTGAGGTTGTACGCTGGAGTATCGCATCACTTCACCATGAGCTGTCCTACAGTCAACACACTGTTCTCTTGGCCCGAGTTGGCACTAGAAGAAACATTTCTGTACAGCTTAGGCTGTGAGAGCCGAGGAAGCAAAGTCAAAGTGGAAATCGCGTTAAACTCCAAGATGAAGAGTCTCCTAAATAAACTAATTGTATCTCTGCAATCCCCTATAACTCTGGAGAAATACCACTTTATAAAGCGACACCTTATTCTTTGGCAAAACGAATTGGAAATGGAAAAGATTACAGTAAAATTAATTTAACTTAAAATTTGGACATGACACTCATGGCGATACCACGTGGCGTGCAAACGCCACCCTATACATTACAAGTTAGGTTATTGAGCACCTCTGGTACGATAACCGACGTGCTAGAGTTAAAGTGTTGTGACCTTGAGTAAAAACACAAAAATATTCAACCCATGTTGGTCCAGAGGTAAAGTGTAGTGACCTTGAGCCAAAAACTTGTAAAATACTTACATCAATAGAGACGAAGAACAGCGAAGCGCACTGCACGCAAGTTGGAGACAGACTGACGGAGCGTCGTTGTGCAGCCTAGGGATTCAATTGTAGTGGGGGTATTGCCAACACTTAGAGTATAAGTGTAGTGGGTGACCTCCAGGGTGACCTTGAACCAGCTCGAGAAGTGACCCGTACTCTAGGTATATGGGAAGTGGTGGGGGAAATCTCAAGGTCATTCAAATGGAGTTTAAAAAAAGTCAAAGAGTAGAGAGACTACTCTACTCTTCAGAGTCCTCGTGACCTTGAGGATTTGGAGCCAATTTCTACGAGAAATAGCAAAAGTGCAGTAGCACCGTTTTGGTGCTACCTTAAATGTAAATGTTAATTAGTCCCTTAAATGTTAAAGTGTGATGACCTTGAGCATAAGAGTTAAAGTTTTCTTGGGGAGACAATTCGATGTTGTCCCAGAGTTAAAGTGTTAAGACCTTGAGTCAAAACACAGAAATATTACAAGTCGATGTTGTCTCATAGTTAAAGTGTGGCGACCTTGAGTAAAACTCAGAAATATTTAGCCTATGTTGTTCCAAAGTTAAAGTGTGGTGACCTTGAGGAAAAAATTAGAAATATTTACCCCATGTTGGCCCAGAGTTAAAGTGTAATGACCTTGAGTCTGTCATGTGACACTGCTCGGGTGACCTTGAACTGGCCCGGCTGCCTTACTCTAACCATTACTGCAACCGCGATGTGCACCCTACGACAGACACCGAGCGACTGACTATTAGGCTCCGCGTAATCTAGGTATATGGGAAGTGGTAGGGGGAATTGCGATGACCTTGGGAAACTTGAAAATGTCACGCCAGGTAGCACCGTTTTGGTGCTACCTTAAATGTAGATGTTAAAGTGTAATGACCTTGAGTAAAAAAAACATAGAAATAATACAAGTCGATATTGTCCCAGAGTTAAAGTGTGGTGACCTTGAGTGAAAACATAGAAATATTACAAGTTGATGTCGTCCCAAAGGTAAAGTGTGGTGACCTTGAGCATAAGAACTAAAGTTTTCTTGGTATGACAAGTTTAAGTAGATTCAGAGTTAAAGTGTGGCGACCTTGAGTGAAAACATAACAACATTACAATTTGAAGTCGTCCCAGAGGTAAAGTATTATGACCTTGAGTGAAAACACAGAAAAACCACAAGTCGATGTCGTCCCAGAGTTAAAGTGTGGTGACCTTGAGGGAAAAGTTCTGAAATATTTTAGCCTATGTTGGTCCAGAGTTAAAGTGTAGTGACCTTGAGCATTTGTCTTGGTACGACAATTTGATGTTGCACCAGAGTTAAAGTGTTGGGACCTTGAGTGAAAACGTAGAAATATTACAAGTTGATGTCGTCCTAGAGGTAAAGTGTGATGACCTTGAGTCAAAACACAGAGAAACCACAAGTCGATGTCGTCCCAGAGTTAAAGTGTGGTGACCTTGAGGGAAAAATTCTGAAATATTTAGCCTATGTTGGTCCAGAGTTAAAGTGTAGTGACCTTGAGCCGAAAACTTGTAAAATACTTACATCAATAGAGACGGTAATCCCCGCTCTCACCCCTGCGCCCCCAGTGGCGCCCCCAACCCTGCACCCCTGGTAGCACCCCCACCCCTGCGCCACCGATGGCGCCCCTGGGTGTGGTTGCCCGGTGGAGATATAAGGCGGCCCCGCTCATAGCCGGCTCACAGCCCGTCCCCGTGCGTTGAGCTACCTAAAGGTTTGAGCAAACACTTAGAAATATTTACTCTTCGTACGATCAGAGTTAAAGTTTTCATCTCAACAGACGTACCCCCAGGTTTGAACCAACACTTAGAAAAATTTACTCATGGTACAACAGTTTTATGTTTTCGCCAAATAAGTGTAAGTGTGGTAAATTGAACTGGCTAAAATGTTATAATTTGCTAAGTTTGTATTGTTGTACATGATAAATCCTAAACTTTAACTTAAAACCGTACAGCAGAGTGCCGACACCAGTGTGCACCCCACGACAGTCGCAAAGCGACTGACCGTACGGCTCCAGGTGCCCTATGTATAAGGAAAGTGGTGGGGGGAATTTCGATGACCTTGGGGACTTTAACAATTGTGACTATACGTAAAATTTCGTCTTTCATTATATCAACCTAAGGTCTTGGTTTTTCGCGTTTCAGAGTGTATTAAAGCGATCTAGCTATTAATTGTAAAATTGATTTCTTAAAAGATAGTCATTTTTACGCTGGGTGTTGGTAAATTTGTTAGAGTCCAGATTGCACATACAAAACCAAACTTTTTTATTATTCAATATTTCAGTCTGGGATTTCGGATTTACATGTTTCAGCGTATATTAGAGTGTTTAAGCTTATCTTAAAAATTTGAAAAACTTTAACATTTTTTACTAAAATTTTCGATTTGACTGATAGAATATTTCTATGTCAGGAGTGACTATAGGTAAAATTTAAGTTTTCGTTATTTCAACCTAAGGTCTTGGCTTTTCGTGTTTCAGAGTGTATTAAAGCGATCTAGCTATTAATTGTAAAATTGATTTCTTAAAAGATAGTCATTTTTACGCTGGGTGTTGGTAAATTTGTTAGAGTCCTGATTGGCCATACAAAACCAAACTTTTTTATTATTCAATATTTCAGTCTGGGATTTCGGATTTACATGTTTCAGCGTATTTTAGAGTGTTTAAGCTTATCTTAAAAATTTGAAAAACTTTAACATTTAATACTAAAATTTGCGATTTGACTGATAGAATATTTCTATGTCAGGAGTGACTATAGGTAAAATTTAAGTTTTCGTTATTTCAACCTAAGGTCTTGGTTTTTCGCGTTTCAGAGTGTATTAAAGCGATCTAGCTATTAATTGTAAAATTGATTTCTTAAAAGATAGTCATTTTTACGCTGGGTGTTGGTAAATTTGTTAGAGTCCTGATTGCCCATACAAAACCAAACTTTTTTATTATTTAATATTTCAGTCTGGGATTTCGGATTTACATGTTTCAGCGTATTTTAGAGTAGTAGTGTGTTTTGGTCACTTTTAAAACCGGCCACGTGCCCACGGAGCCACGTGCCGCGGCAGCTGGCGCCAGCTGCCATGTCACATAGCTTCCGGTGGGGGTTAGAGGGTATATATGAGATGCTGTAGTTATATTTTATGCCATATAGGTTGGGGTGGAGATGGCGATAGTGTTGGCGTTAGGGTGAAGTGAATTTGCGCATAAAATTAAAATTAAAAGTTAGTTCAAAATTGAAATTCGTCGGTGTTAACGAAACTCTAACAGTTGGAGAAAAATTAAGAGTTAGTTCAAAATTGAAATTCAAACTTATAACTGAGATGCGGAAAATATGTCAAGGTCATCCAGAGTAAGTTTTAAAAAATTCTATCCAACTATCACCAGAAATAGTTTTAAGTTGAAGTAGTTGGTGATAGCGGGATAATTGATTCGTGCCATGGGAGAGGTGTTTATCGTTTGAAAGTTGGCGATCGAATGAGAAGCGCCGCCTAGGGAGAGGGCTTATAAAACGGCAACCTTCCCCCACCACCCCTTCCCCCACTCCTTTAGACCAATAACCGGTCGCCGACTCTATGTGGTGAAACTGAACTAGACATGGCGGCCGCCATGGATAATTCTAACCTCAAATCTTAGCTCAGCTGAAGAGAATAGAGGAGCATGAAGTAGGAATTGTGGTGACAGCGCTTATATGAGGAATAGTAGGGGTAAAATAAAAAAACTTGTTGAACACAGTCGATAGGTGTAACAAGTTCAAAGTTGTTGAATTGTAACATAGAATGCAAAATGTTGTAAATAACACTATCATCAACATTAACCTGCGAAGTCTTTGAAGAGTATAATGGGTTAAAACTGTACTTCTTCCTAACTCTATTTAAATTAGTTCTACACTTTGAAATTGAAGGTTTAGAAGTACTTCGTAATATGTGTTGTGTTCGCAAAAGCTTTAATTTTAAACATTGTGCAGTCATCATAACCGATGTGTTAAGTTCAGAGGTTAAAAGAAGACTGAGATATAAAATGAAGTGTAAAAGAAATTGAAACAGAAAGCCAGAGTAGTAATTTTATAGGTTAGAATTTACAAAGGCTATTCCATGGATAATTCTAACCTCAAACCTAGTAAGTGAAGTAGTCATAACATAAAACTAACGAGAGATGATGACCGAGCGGATGCGAGGCAATGAATGTTTGTAGCGCGATAAACTACCCACCTTTATAGAGGAAATAACTCCAGCCAGATGGCGGCAGATGGCAAGCAAATGACTGGTTGACCGACTTTCACCTGAGTAGTAAGAGAAGTAGGGTTCTGTGTCTATCCCTACTCCTTGGGGTCAATGACCGACCGGAAAGGTCAATGACCCCCCCCTCCCCCCCCTCCCCCCCCTCCCCCCCTCCCCTCCCCCCCCGAAAAAATGGAGCCCCCCCCCTTCCCCCACTCCTTCCCCCACTCCTCTGGGTCAATGGCCGGTCACCACCTTTCCCTATTCCTTCTAGGCCAATGACCGGTCACCACCGGTTGTTGACTCTATGTGGTGAAACCAGACTAAACATGGCAGCTGCCATGGATAATTCTAACCTCAAACCTGCTGCGCATGCAACGAGTTCTCCGGATCGGAATCAGTCTATGCTATGCGCATGCGCCTAGTCCTGTATTACTCACTTTAGCGCTATTGCACATGGATAATTCTAACCTCAAACCTTGGTTTTGTGTTGTTGCGCATGCGCCGCTCCCCACTCCTTTGCCTTCCTTTTACACTGCTGCGAACTGGACTGGATTGAACACTGTACTGGAGTGAAACAACTTCCCCCACTACTCGAGAATCCGAGGAGCAATACGAGCCTGATCTTAGCGTCAGTCGTCAACAAACTTTCATAGCGAAAGGTTGTTGGCGACTCAGCAAGAGGTTTCAAATATATAGTAGGCCTATATATATTTGAACTTCTTCTACTATGTTGCGTTTTTTAATGCAATGTGGTATGTGTGTGTGTGTGTGTGTTTAGTTTTAAGTTGTATTTAATTTAAGAAATAATTTGCGCATTGCGATGTTAGTTATAAGTTGGGTTTAGCATTAAGGTGTATTAATTTTAAGAGGTATTTAGCATTAAGGTGTATTAATTTTAAGAATAATGATGGTATTTGGTTGTGTTGAATTATTTGGTTTTTTAATAATGATGTGTTGTTAGTTTTAAGTGTTGGTATTACTAATTAATGTTGTTTTGCCTTACAGCTAGATGTTAGGGGGTAGATTAAATGTAAATTCAGAAGTTCCGTTGAACTTCACTTAGAAGGGGTGGGACATCCGCAAATTGCGGACTAGGTTTTTGCATTTTGTTTAGGAATATAATGGGTGGGATTAGCTTGGGTGGGTGTTAGAGTTGCGTGTCTGCATTAGCTGTTCCAGTTTCCCTTGGAATTCATGGTTACGGTAGACCCGGACCGGACCGTTACGGTAGACCCGGACGGTCCAAACAAAATTGCGTCGATGTCCCTTGCAGAACGTAACTAGTGGGTTGGGAGTGGGAACCGTTAGGCAAACAGGGTGGTGGGAACAGTATTACTGTTCCCATCACCTTGGATCATTATAAATCTTGAATGACCTTGACCCAATTTTGGAAGGGTCAATGACCCCCCCCTCCCCCCCCCTCCCCCCCCTCCCCCCTCCCCCCCCGAAAAAATGGAGTCGATCCCCCCCCTCCGCCTCCCCCACCCCCCCCCCCCGAAAAAATGGAGTCGATCCCCCCCCCCTTCTCCCACTCCTACCCCCACTCCTTCCCCCACTACTCCGGGTGAACGACCGGTCATGACCTGAAAAATTAAAATGGCTATAACTTGATAACGGATTGACGGATTTGGACAAGCGATACATCATTGAAAAGGTCTATGTAAGACAAACATTTTGGTAAAAGAAGAATGTGGTTATCTTATTTTAGTCAAAAGTTATGCGAATTATTTAAAATAAATACCTTCTCTTTCCCCTTTTCTCCCACCTCCCAGGTCAATAATCAGTCTCGGCCAGCTGCTACCCCTCTCATTTGCATATTGTTATAAAAGACGCACCGACTGCGGCTAACATTTCATTCTGATTCCAGACGTTACGCTGCGAACTTGGAGCCACAACCATGTCATCTCTGCCAACTACAACTTCTACTTCAACTTCTACTTCTACTTCAACTTCTACTACGGCTGTTACTGCACCTAAGAAAACTCTTCGTCTGAAAAATCCTCCTGACTGGTACAAGAAGCAACTTGGATCCCAACCTTCAACTTCTGGCACTATTCTTCCGCCTACCAAGACTTCTAAACTTCGAAGCATTTTTTCACCGCCTTCGCCTTCTACTTCGCTTTTAAACGACTCTACACCGCCATCAACCATCATGCCGCCTCCACAGAAGCCAGCTCCCCGTCCTAATACCCCTTCATTTGAAATTTTGCTTCATCGTCTTAGTACACCTGTCATTCCACTGTCACCATTGCCTCCTACCCCACCACTTACTATGCCTGAAGACCACACCTATCATAAAACTAAATCCACTAAGCCTACTCCCAAACCTGCTCCTAAGCCTGCTCCTTCAGAGCAATTTCAATTATTACAAGAAGAGCGTCGTAGGGCATTTAGCCGTCCCACTACTTGCCCTGAA
This sequence comes from Neoaliturus tenellus, assembly GCA_030545055.2. NCBI lineage: Eukaryota > Metazoa > Arthropoda > Insecta > Hemiptera > Cicadellidae > Neoaliturus > Neoaliturus tenellus. The sequence continues at coordinate 14,260,810 of CM061532.1, read as the reverse complement.
GTGCTCACCAGGGGAATTAAGAAAGGATCAGCTTGTGGGAGGAAATGTGTTAAAAACGAAAGTTTTTGCCGTGTACATGTCGTGAAACATCTTTCTGGACCACAACTGACAGAAACCCCCACCGTTGAAGACGATCCTGAAATAATATCCGTCAGAGGAGAGAGGCTTAAGAAAGGTTTGAAATATTTTTTTCTAAGTGTTGTTGACCACCAACACATTTTAGCAAAATGTAACGGCTTAAAATATAAAATTAGAGTTTGTGAGAATTTGTGTAAAGAGAAGAGATTTAACAATTTAGATTCTCAAGACTTTCTCCTCAGGGATAAAAAGGATCGTATTACAAGGTGGGGGCGTAAACAGTAAATTCACTTAGTTTTTTCCAAATTGTTGCTTAAAAAAATAATGGGGGAGAAACACAATGCGTTACAGCGTTGTGTTTCTCCCCCATTATTTTTTAACACTCTAAGTCTCGTGACCTACTAACCTACTTCCATCCAAGTAGTAAGAAAAGTACTTCCCCCCACTCCTTTGGGTCGATGACTGGTCACGGTCAGCTCCTACCCCTCATTTGCATACTATTATAAAAGCGGAGCGAGCGTTGGTCACCCCTTCATTTTTCTTCTACACGCCGCTCTTGTCGTTTCGTCTCTGCTGTTTACAATATTTCTTGCTTCAAAATGCCTCCTCATCTGAATGAAAATTTCAATTTTTCCGAAATTTCTGATGTTTTTGAAGAATCTGAAGACACTTTAAGTAATGACAGTGAAAGTGAAGATGATGAGGACGATGATGATTATACTGTTGAACTTAGTGAAGAACGTAAAGTCATAGCAATTGATCCACAATTTCCATTTGATACAATAGAAAAGTTTATGGCTGAAGCTAATAAATGGTTGGACTCAGGATGTTATGTACGAATTGACTCTTTTATATTGTATGGTGATAGTCATTCTTTCCTTGTCACACCAAATGACAGAGACCGCATGTTGCAGTGGGCACAATCTATGATGGAGTGCTATGAACAAGGTGTGGACACTGGCGGCTATTTTCTTGCACAACTAGTGTAATAACAAAATTACCCTTCCCCCACCCTACACCCTATCCCTTTCAAATCCTATAAAGAAGGGGGAAAGGAGTGGGGATTATAAAATGGTGGGGGAATGTGTATAAATGCAGGTTGTTTGAAGAGACTTTTATTATTGTGGCTTTAGCAGAAACAACATGGAGTTTAAATCTTCAGCAAAAATAAGGAACAACATAATAAAGAGAGAAATTCGCAAGAAAGAAAAGATTGAACTTATAAAATTACAACTTATAATTCCTTCCATTGAAATTGGATGTAGCAAAATGAAGACTTTGGTGAAAACTAACGAATATTTGCTAAAAACAATTGAAGAGTTGAAGAGCAAGAATGGACATTCTACATAGTAAAATTTGAACATTTTAATATAAATAAGTAAACCCAAAAAAGTAGATGTAGAATAGAGAGCGAGGAATAGATCACTTTGTGGTAATGGACTAACATGCCACTTAGTGCTCTATTCCTCGTTCTCGCGTTAAATTGGATTACCTTGACCTATTTGTTCGACTGTTAGAATTTGGTTAACACTGTTGAATTTCAGTTTTGAACTAACGTTTATTTTTGTTCAACTGTAAGAGTTTTTTTTAATACTGTCGAATTTTAGTTTTGAACTAACTTTTAATTTATGCGAATTTTTAGTTTAACTTTAGTTAATTTATGCACAAATTTAGTTTAACCAAGTGTCTGTGCTGTAGCCATTTTCACCTAAAAGTAACTACAATTAGTTGGGTGGGGGAAAGTTCGTTAAAGCTTGAATATAAAGAAGTATATACTAAAACTCCAATGGGAATAAAGAACACGAATGAACAATTAGTTTGTAGAAGGTTAATATTTTTGTTCAAAATGTTTGATTTCCTTGGATAGTGAAGAAGATGAAATAGTGGTGGGGGAACCGTTATAAAAGGAGGAACATGAGAGCCCATTTCATTTCTTGGTGAAATTTCGAAGAGTAAACATCTCAACATGTATTGTTGCGATAAATGTTCGGAATCGTTTCACGATGAAATTCTATTAGACTGTCATAAAGAACTAATTCACAACAACCCAGAAGAAAAACAAGAACAAGAACAACAAGAACAACAAGAACAAGAACAACAAGAACAACAAGAACAACAAGAACAACAAGAAGAACAAGAAGAACAAGAAGAACAAGAAGAACAAGAAGAACAAGATGAAATAACTGCAACATCTTCAACTACTTTACCGAATCTACAAGTATTTGCATTACCCGGTAAAGTAGTAATGCATCATAAGATTCAAAATGAAAACTTGAAGCTAGAAGAATTTATTAGAGAAGCAAAACCAATTGTAAGTAAAACTTTAAAAGAAGAATTGAAAAGATTGAACTTTCTTAAATTTGGTTTACTACTAGAAGCTATGTTTATAAATGTACAAGAAGAATTATCACCAAGAGGATTCATAACAAAAAACCGAACCATTATGGAAAGTTCAAACATTGATTCAATAGTAGAAAACTGTATAGAAGAAATATTAACAAAAATTCAGGAACACGAAGGAAGAGGATCCGGATGGAGTCTTACAAGTATTGAAGTATTAGATATAAGAGTTCATAAACATGGATATGGACTAATGGGATCTAGTTTCATTCCTTTGCCCAAAAGAATTAAGGATACAAGATCATGTATTAATGTGAAAAATCAAGATAATGAATGTTTTAGATATGCGATGACATCTAAGTTTGTACCAAATCATTTCGATAAACCTAACCAACACTATGAAAATCAAAGACATAGGTACAATTTTCAAGGAATTACTTACCCTGTATCACTGAAAGATATATCAAAATTTGAGAAGAAAAATCCTGGTACATCTATCAATGTTTTTGCATTAGATAGTTCAAACAAAGTGTATCCTTTACGTGTTGTAAAAGAAGAGCTACCAGATCATACGGATTTACTACTACTAACGCGAGGAGATGTGTCTCACTATGTGTACATTAAGAAATTCGACTCTCTTGTTAACAAGCAGCTTTCTAAAGCTCGACACAGAAAGATAATTTGCAAGAGATGTTTTAATTTTCAACGAGAAGGAAGACAAGGAAGAGAATGGTTACAAGAGCACAAAAGGCTATGTAACAATAATTATGAAGCAAAGATTAATTTACCTTCGGAAAACAGAGCATTTGTTACATTTCAAAAGGTTCATCATCAATACCGTATCCCTATAGTTGTATATGCGGACTTTGAATCAACACTAATTCCTATGGAAGATGAAAATTGTGAAGCTAGAAAAAGTGTCAAATATCAAATGCACAAACCAAATAGTTTTTGTTTAATGGTTAAATCAACATTATCAGAAGAACATTTAAACAGATATGGATTAACTTCAGAACCTCTAGTATATCGTGGTGAAAATGTAGAAAAAATATTTCTTGATCACTTATATTCAATAGCTGGAAATGCACAAAGATTATATACAAATATTGTACCAATGAAACCGATGGAGGAAGAAGAAGAAATTCAACATGAAAATGCAACTCGTTGTTTCTTATGCAAAAATGATTTTACTATTGAGAATTATAAAGTTAAAGATCACGATCACCTCACAGGTTATTACAGGGGTGCTGCTTGTAATAAATGCAACTTGAGCTATCGTTTACCACTATTTATTCCTGTGGTTCTGCATAACCTCAGTGGGTACGATGCTCATTTTATAATACCTGAACTAGGAAGAGACGACGGTAAAATCGATGTGTTAGCTGAAACTTCAGAGAAGTTCATAAGTTTTTCCAAAGAAGTTGGAAACATGAAACTAAGATTCTTGGACTCCTACAGATTTATACCGTCGAGTTTATCCAAACTTTCAGAAAATTTAAGGAAACAAGATTTCATCGAAACAAAGAAGATTGTAAATAACGACAAACTGGATTTGGTACTTCGGAAAGGTGTGTTTCCATATGATTACATAGACAGTTTAGAAAGATTTAATGAAACATCACTTCCGGCTAAAGAAGAATTCAAAAGTAAACTTTATGACATGGACATATCTCAAGAGGACTATGATCATGCATGTAAAGTATGGAACGATTTAGGATTTAGAACATTGGGAGAATATTCAGATTTTTATGTTAAATTGGATGTAACTTTACTATGTGATATAATGGAAGAATTTAGAAATACATGTTTTGCGGCATATGGATTGGACCCTCTTCATTCGTACACTTCACCTGGATTAGCATGGCAAGCTATGTTGAAAGAAACAAATTGTAAAATACAACTTCTTACTGATATAGATATGGTTATGATGTTAGAGTCAGGAGTTCGAGGGGGATTGACGCAAAGCGTTACACGACATTTCAAGGCGAACAACAAGTATCTGCCCGATTATGATGCATCAAAACCAACAACATTCCTAGGTTATTTCGATGCAAATAACTTATACGGATGGGCAATGTCGAATCCCCTTCCATATGATAATTTTAAATGGATAGATCCAGAATCGATTGGAAACATAATGGATATACCGAAGCATGGTGAAACTGGTTACATTTTTGATGTTAATTTTGAATATCCTGAACATCTTCATGATCAACATTATGATTTACCACTTCTTCCGAAGACTGAAATTTCCCCTACTGGAAGATGGCCAAAATTAATGATGACTTTAACCGACAAGTCTCGATATGTTGGACATTACTGGATGATACAACAAGCTTTAGACTTAGGATTGAGAATTACAAAAATTAATCGAGTACTACAATTTTCTCAATCTTGTTGGTTAAAACCTTACATCGACAACAACACAAGAAGAAGAGCCACCGCTACATCAAGTTTTCAAAAAGATTTTTTCAAATTAATGAATAACGCAATATTTGGCAAGACTTTGGAAAACAAAAGGAAACATAAGGATATCAAATTGGTAACTGATCCAGTAAAATTACAGAAATTGGTGCAACAACCAAACTTTGGTTCATCTATAATTATTAATGAAAATCTAGTTGTTATTTCCATGAACAAGAAGTCAGTTACAATGGATCGTCCTTTGTATCTTGGAATGTCAATCTTGGATATTTCAAAAACACATATGTACGAGTTTCATTATAAGAAGATGGTTAACTATTATGGAAGAGAGAACATTGGTATTGCATATATGGACACGGATGCACTAATTTACTGGATTAAAACAAATGACATGTATGAAGATCTACGCACCTTTATATATAAAGATGATTTCGACTTTTCCGATTATCCTAAGGATCATCCAAATTACGACTATGACAGAAATAAGAAAGTATTGGGAAAATTTAAAGATGAAACAAATGGTGTGCCGATGATGGAAATTGTAGCATTAATGTCCAAACTGTATTCATTTCAACTGTACATAAACGAGAGGAACGAACATCAAGTCACGAAGAAGGCCAAAGGAATAAAAACTTCTTTCCTGAAGAAGAACGTACAGTTTGAACATTATAAAAGATGTTTGTTTGAAAATGTTGAAACAACTGCAACGTTCAACACTATTAGAAGTTATAATCATCAACTATTTAGTGTCAAACAAACAAAGTGGGCATTAAGCTACAAAGATGACAAGCGCCATATTTTAGAAGATAAAATTAATACTTTACCATTCGGCCACTACTCTCTAAACCCTATTGACCAGTAAACCTATTCTTCGCCCTCTACCTTCTTCCTTTTTCCTTTCCGTAAAGAAGAGGGGACATGGCAAGCCCAATGCCATGTTCCCTCTTTTTTACACTAATATGAAATGGCCTTGACCTATATTCAAGCTATATAAATGAGAATAAACTATTCTATGGATCAGTATTTTTACATGCGGTGTACAAGCAACATCTGAAGATGGAAAGTGTGAAGGACAAGATTGTAAATGAACTACATAAACCAGCAAGAAGAAGATTTCCAAGAAGAAGTACAATCATTAAAGGGATGAATGATCTTTATCGAGCTGATCTCATTGAAATGATACCGCACAGTAAATTAAACAAAGGATTTAAATATATTTTAACAATTATAGACTGTTTTACTAAAATAGCTGACGCTTTACCATTGAAGGATAAGACTGGTAAAAGTGTTACAAAAGCTATGGAAACCACAATACAAAGAAATAAATTTAAAATTAAACATCTACAGACCGATGATGGAAAAGAATATTTTAATAAAGACTTTAGACATTATTCTACAAATTCTGAAGTTAAAGCTTCAATAATTGAAAGATTCAATAGAACATTGAAAGGTGCGATGTATAAACAATTTTCAAAACGAGGATCATATGTGTGGTATGACATATTACCACAACTTATAAAACAGTATAACAACAAATATCATCGTACCATTGGAATGAAACCTATCCAGGTAAACAGTACTAATGCGAAAATTGTATTACAACGCATTAAAAATAATACAACACCGAAATTAGAAAAATTGCAACCAAAGAAGTTCAAGGTCAACGATAAAGTTCGTATAAGCAAATACAAAGGTGTATTTAGTAAAAGATATCTACCAAATTGGACTAATGAAGTATTTACAATTTATAAAGTGCAACCAACTATACCTGAAACCTATTTATTAAAGGATAACAAGGGTGAATTACTTCAAGGTGGATTCTACGGACACGAATTGTTGAAATCAACAGTTGGTGATGTATATCTTGTCGAGAAGATTTTACAAAGAAAAAAGGATATGGTTAAAGTCCGGTGGTTAGGGTTTGATAAAAGTGAAGACTCTTGGATTCCTTCAAAAGACTTAGTATAGTTGTTTAATAGCTCATTGTGTGTTTAACCTTTATACAAGATGGAGATTGTACAACAAAAAGATCGATTTAATATCAATAACATTGATGAATTGACAGTTGACAATGATAAGTTAAATCATGGAAAACATGGTGAATTACTACCAAATACGATAAGATGTCTAATAACTGGTCCTTCAAATTGTGGAAAAACTAATGTTGTTTTTAACCTTATAACTAATCCTAAAGGATTGCGTTTTAACAATATATACATTTTTTCAAAATCATTGCAACAACCAAAATATCAATTATTGGATAAAGTACTTGCAAGTGTACCTGAAGTAAATTTTTACAAGTTTAATGCCAGTGAAACAATTATGCAACCAAATGAAGCAAAACCATTTTCTATTTTTATATTTGACGATGTTTCTTGTGAAAATCATGACACAATAAGGAATTATTTTGCTATGGGAAGACATCATAATATTGATAGCATTTACATTGGTCAAACATACAGTAAAATTCCAAAACAACTTATAAGAGACAATGCAAATATGTTGATCATCTTCAAGCAAGATGAAACAAATTTAAAGCATATATATAATGATCATGTAAATGCGGATATGCCATTTGAAAAATTTAAAGAGATGTGTGGCAAAGCATGGAATGAGAAATATAGCTTTCTCGTTATTATGAAGGAAGAAGATATTAAAAATGGTAGATATCGTATAGGGTTGGATAAATTTGTATTTATGCGTTGAACTACCGATGCTACATCTAGTTACACGTTGAACTTCACAGTGTAAACATGGTGAATCAAGAAAAACTATTAAAAGAAATAAAATCACTCAGTGATTCTATTAGGATGAAAAATCGTGCATTGAGGATGGGTTTAAGTGAAAGAGAAGAATTTCTAGAGACTACATTTAAACCTATTACGGAACCTTTAAAACAGATATCAGAAACTATTGGTAAACCTCGTTATGAAGGAGATGTTTTACTACCAGTTTCTAAACAAGAAGTACAAGCATTAAAAAAAGAAGAAGATGATGATTCATACACAAGTGCTAGTGAGCAAGAAGAAGCAAAAGAAGAAGAAGAACCAATTGTTGAAAAGGGAGAAGAACAGCCAATACCTGAAGCTGAACAATCTATTCCAAATTTAACTCAATTGAGTAGCGATATATTACAACATGGACCTCTTGGAAGAAAATATATAATGAAAATGCTACATGACATGAAATCAAACCCGAATTTGAGTAGATCACACATATACGGAGCAAGAATTGATGGGAATGAATTAAAGATTGGTGATTCAAAGCTTGAAATAACTCAAGACGATTACATCATTATTGGTGAGCATAGATATAAAGGAACAAAAGGATTATATGAATTAATTTTTAAAAATATACCACTAAGATATTCATCCAAAGATTTAAGTGTTTTTAAAGAGATTTTACAAAATACTAACGCTCATAAGAGAAACTACTTAAAGGATGCAATGATTAATCGTTCACGTGCAACAAAATATAACATTGTTATAAAAAAGTTGTTTCCTCCACGAAAATTGCCCACATTACGTACTGCTCCAGCGGTGAGACAACCACTGAAAAGAAAATCTTTATCACTTATGGATTTATCACTTCTTGAACAACATGGTAAAAAGAGTAAAGGAGATACTTCAACCTCTGGTAAAGGATTGATGAAAAATCTATACAATACAAATGTGATTTACTACAACGACATCAATAAATTGGTTGACCGAATGAGACTATTGCATGAAGCCATGGAAGCCGGTCATACGGGTTTGAATAATGAATGGGTGGCTCTAGTTGATGAACTTAGGAATCGTGGTATAGTTGTATAATTGTCCGCGGATATAAAAGAGTTGCAAGCGTAAGACGTATCAGTTCTAACATGAGCGTCGACAAGTTCGGACGGTACTCCGCGTTAGGAGTACAAGTTGGAGAAGACAGAAAAAGAAGTGGATTACCGCAAACACCTGAAGGTGACTATAGCATAAGTAATAAACGTTTAAAACTAGTTAAAGATCCAGAAGAAGATACTGATGGAGCAAATTTGAAGACAGTAAAAGAAGCTACTTCAACATCATTGAAATTACATAAGAATACTTACGATGTTAAATCACATAGAATAATTAATGTTGGTAAACCAACTGAAAGTTCTGATGCAATTACTAAAGAGTACTTATTATCTGAACTTTCAAATACTTTAAAATTGCAATGGGGTAATAACTTAAAAGATGGACAAACGTATGATGCTGGAAATTATAGAATAACCAACGTGGGAAATCCCAAAAATAATAAAGATTCAGTTAATAAAGAATATTTACATTCTATAATACCGGAAAAAACTGAACATGGATTTTCTTTTTATAAATTTATTATAAATGACATTGGATACCCAAAGGAAGACGGTGATGCTGTAAACCTAAAATACATCAAGGACAACTGTATTTTACAAGATGTTAATGGAATTGATTGTCATGGTAAAACATTGACAAATGTAAAGTTTGGTTCTCAACCAAAAGATGCTGTTACTATGGAACAATTATCTAAAGAATTAAAAAAGGAAACATCAAATTTTGTAAAACATGAAGATGCCGTGTTAAAGCGGGGAGATAAATTTATACATGGAAATAAAAAGTTTGATTTAATGCAAGGAAAAAATGATGAATGGGATGCAGGACATAAAACAATAACAAATGGAAGATTTGGTATAAAAGATTCAGATGTACCTCTTATGGTACAAACATTAATTGCAAGTGGTGGTAGATTAGGTACATACGATGGTCGTAATAGAAGAATAAAAAATATTTATCCTGGTTATGAAGAAGATGATTGTGTTACATTGAAACAAACAATAACTTGGGATAAACACTTTGGGACCAAATATGATGCAAAGATGAAGAAAATAATTAATATTTTACCAGGTGAAGATTCAAATGATGCTGCTACTATTGGACAAGTCATAACAACATCAAAAAGTGATTCAACCGCATATACTTGTAATGATAAACGTATTATGCAGTTACAAGATCCTCAACATCCGAAAGATGCTGTAACTTTAGATTGTTTAATAAGAATAGTGGGCAATTTACTTATTGATACCCACAATCATATAGCTAGTACAACGAGTCATGTGATGATTCAACCCGATGAACGAGAAGCTTGGATTAAAAATAGAATTATAAATCAGTATATAATTAATTTGAATAACTAAGTCTTTAAATATAAAAGATTTTGCACAAGTTATTCATTTGTGTAAAGTATCTCGTGGAGTAAACACGCCAGTTATATAAGACAACATAATGAAGACCGTATCGCTCAGTCATCGTCAAGACAGCGGCAAGAGAGGACGTGGTATAACATCAGCTGCATTATCCCTGCTTAGACGGATTCCAGTTGGTGCTGTTGTAAATCGAACAATAGACGCTTTACCATACGAATTACATCTGCCCGGAGGTTATCAATATTGTGGACCTGGAACTAAGTTGGCAAAGCGTTTAGCAAGAGGAGATCCTGGAATTAATAAATTAGATCAAGCTTGCAAGGAACACGATATAGCATATTCAAAGTATAAAGATTCAACAAATAGATCAATAGCAGATAAAATTCTAGCGGAAAAAGCTTGGCAAAGAGTAAAATCAAGTGACGCAAGTATTGCAGAAAAAGCATCGGCTTGGGCAGTAACTACAGCCATGAAGACGAAAGCAAAGTTAGGTGGTGGAAAACGTCGCAGAGGAAGACCTGCAAAGAAAGGCGCTCCCAAAAGAGGTGGAAACATTAAAAAAGGACGTCGTAGAACTCATAAGCCAAATGTAAAGAAGACTTCTGTTTGGCAAATGGTAAAAAACGGAGCAGGTTTATACCTAAGACCATACCGTGTGTACTAAATAAGAAGAGTCAATTGATAATTCCAAATAAAGCCTTAACAAATCATCAGTTAAATGATTATGTGAAATGTTTGAAAATACCATTCTTTCGAGGAGTTTTTATGAAAGATGCATTACCAACTAAAATATGGAAAAATGAAACTGGAATAGTAAATTTGGATTCCACCTATGGTCCAGGTACTCATTGGGTATGCTATAAAAAGCTTGGACAAACCGTTTACTACTTTGACAGTTTTGGCAATCTACCACCGCCAAAAGAACTTCAACATTATTTTCGAAACTCAAAAAACATTTTTTACAATTACAAAAAAGAACAACCTAACAATACTGAAATATGTGGGCATTTATGTTTGGAGTTTCTAGCGAAAAGTGTCAGTCAGCTTTAAGATGTCATCGTATACAGTGTCATTGAGTGGAAATTCATCCACATTGAAAAGTACGCTGTTCCCAGCATTGCGTCTATCCAAGGAACGATTATGGGAAGCGGCATTACTTGATTTGACTACCTACAACTCAATTCCCAATGTTACGGAAGGGAAGAATAATTTACTACATTATTATGAAACTAAGGATGCTACAGGAAAATACTCAGAATTGAAAATAATTACATTTCCTACTGGAGCTTATGAAATTGATGATATAAACCAATTATTACAGAAACAACTCGGAGAAGACAATATTACCGTTAAAGGAAACAATAATACTTTAAAAGCAGAAATAACTTCAAAATATTATATTGATGTCAGCTTGGAACAGTCGATTGGCAGTTTACTTGGATTTACAGATACAAAAAAGAAAATCTTAACTCCTGGAACTACTCATTCAGGTGATTCAACTGTAACAATATTGAAAGTAAATAGTATCGATGTCACGTGCAACATTATACACGGATCGTATAGAGATGGAGTTAATCAACATATTTTACATACATTTTATCCAACAGTGGCTCCCGGTTTTAAAATTGTTGAGAAGCCACAAAACTTGATATACCTACCGTTAAACACCAGTTTCATTTCAGACATCGTACTGAACATATTGGATCAAGACGGTCATAGTGTTGACTTTAGAGGAGAAACAATTACTATACGGATACACATCAGAGCAGCAACATAAAAGTCAACATGGGATTATCATTTAAACCGCAACGGAAGAGTCGGGAGCTCAGTAGCTCCTCAACATTGGAAGAGTTAACATCGGACAACATTCGTTTTCTACAGAAGATTGGATTGAAACTTAACAGCGATGGATATCCTGGATATATCTCAAGGACCAACGTTCGACGAAACACTATGGGAGAAGGAATATCACACGCACAACCCTTACACTTCATCAAAATTAAACAATAACGATGAAATAAGGATCCCCATTCAACAACAAGATATTTACACTTTACCGTGTGAAAGTTACTTGTACATCGAAGGACGGGTATTAAAATTGGATGGAAAACTGCTTCAACAGTTCCTTTTATAAATAACCCGATGGCATATCTTTTTGATGAAATAAGATATGAAATATCAGGGGTGACGGTTGATTCAACAAAAAAGGTTGGTTTAACAACGACATTGAAAGGATTAACATCATTAACACCGCATGAGAAGAATTCAATAGTCACCGCCGGATGGGTTGCCCCCGATAAAGACACTATAACACCAGCTTCCAACGGTCACTTTGATTTTCATGTACCTTTACGATTGCTTTTGGGATTCGCTGAAGATTACAAACGGGTAATAATAAATGTCAAACAAGAATTAGTATTACTCAGATCTTCAACTAATAAGGACTTGATACTTGCAGACCCTGCAACTACGGAAGATAAACTGGAATGGCAACTACAGTTGGATAAAGTTGTTTGGAGAGTACCTCATGTAAGATTGGCTGATGAACATAGAATCCTATTATTGAGAAAGTTGAAATCTGACCGTGATATTGTGATGCCATTCCGAAGTTGGGAATTTCATGAATACCCTACACTACCTCAGACAGAACGACAAACATGGACCGTCAAGACATCAACTTACTTGGAACGAGCAAGGTACATAATACTCGGTTTTCAAACTAAGCGAAAAGATGTTATCACTGCAAATGCTGGTCAATTTGATCACTGTAAAATAAAGAATTGTAAAGTTTTCCTAAACTCTCAATTCTTTCCCTATGACAATTTGAATGTCATGTTCAGCAAAAAACGTTTTTCTATTTTATACGATATGTATGCAAGATTTCAATCGTCATATTATGGAAAGACTAATACACCACTATTATCACCTGACCAGTATTATTCCAAGGCTCCAATAATTGTAATCGATTGTTCAAAACAAAATGAATCGGTAAAATCATCAAGTGTGGATATAAAAATTGAAATGGAATTTGAAGAACCAGTAGCGGATGGAACTTCGGCATACTGTCTAATTCTACATGATAAAATAGTTACTTACACACCGCTGACCGGAATTGTGAAGAATGTACTTTAAGAAGAATTGTATAACAACTGCAAATTTTTGAGGTTAGAATTATCTGCTTTAATTTTTGAGGTTAGAATTTCATTTGTGAAAGACAAGTTGAAAACAAACAATTATGTAATTGTATAAATTTCAAGGATTTTACGAAAAATATAAAAGCGAGAAAATAATTAGTAGAAACTTCATTCTATCTTCAACCGTCGTATGGGAAACATCATTCGCAAGATGAATTCTACTAACGGAGAAGAAAATACACCTCTAATGGATGATAATAGTTCAGATATAGAAAAACAAGTTGAACGAGAAATGGACGAGTTCCTAAAATTCAACAAACATAAGAAGAGAGAAGAAGAAAAAGCTGAAAAAGAAGTAAAAAGGAAGAAGGTTGAAGTTAACATTACAACCAATATTTTAACAGAAGTATTTCTTCGGATTATCTACCCAATTTCTTCATGCATGACAAAAAGTATATCAGTTGGAATTTTAAAATCAATGGATTATTCACCAATTGTTATTTTAAATCATGGAAACAAAATGGTTACTTTCAGTGAAACTACTTGGGAATCTCTCATGAAACATTTACATCTTTTGGAGTGCTATTTAAGTAACAACACATTTGGAAGAAGAACAAGATTAAGTTTATTGGAATCAAATATTGAAGTTGATATAGTAAAACATCGTGGAGGACAAATTGTTCGCTTCAGAGATTTAACTACACATAATGTTAAATTATATTTCACTAAAGAAGAATTTTACACTTTAAGTTGTACTACCGGTCCCGTCACCAGATATTTGAAACAACTAATATTTTCAAGTGCAATAATTAAAGACTATCTAATTGATACATTGGACAAAAAACCTTTTGTTCCAATTTTATACGGTCCCGTGGATACTTCAATCTTTAATAGAATACCTCAAGAAGTTGAAATGTGGAGACAATTAAACAACTATCACACCAATTTTAATATTGATGAAGTGGCACAAGAAGTGAAAGAAGAAGAACAATCCTGTCTGTTATAAACATCGGCTCATTCAATTTTTAAGTCAGTTGTTAGTAAGACTTCATCATGAATAAACGGGTTTCGTTTTCTAATGCGCCACATATAATGGAAGTTAAAAGAGGTATAATTGAATTTCAAGCTTTCCGAGGAAATGATGGTAATTTTATTATTAAAGAATTAGTAATCTTGGACATGAACACATCAGTAGTTTATCATTATTTGTTCAAACCTCCAGTACCATTTAATAGACTAACAACTAAAGCGAAAGTTACAAACAAATGGTTGAACAAACATTTTCACAACTTAAGATGGGATGAAGGTTTCATTAATTATAACATGATGCCGCACATTATGAATCATTATTGCAAAGAGTTTAAAATTATCTACACAAGGGGATTGGAAAAAGCAAATTGGATACAATCATTTACAAGCAACGAAGTGATTAATGCAATAATTGATAAAGATTTCCAATGCTACTTAAACGAACTTTGTATTTCATCAAAAAGTTTTAAACATCGAAGGTCGCAGTGCGCTTTAAAGAATGCCTACCGCTTGAACAATTTCCTTCAACAAAGGGGTGGGTGTAGTGTCAGTAGTGGGGGTAGTGTCGATTATAAAAGCGAGAGCGCTACCATGACGCAGCATGAGTATTACTCTAACCTCCGAAGAGACAACATCTCCGACGGACATTCTTATTAACAAGAAGATTAACAACAACATCAAGATGGCATCACATAACTTACTTCAAAGTTTAGTTGATCAGTTCAACGCTCATTCTAAATCATCAATTCTACCTACAAAGAAATGTTCTGAACTAAAAGAAGAAAAACACTACATCATTCATACGATTAAGAAAATGGAAACTTCAGTAGGTGATGCTATTAATTGCACATTGAGCGAGGCTCCATATACAGTTGGTGATGAACCAAAATTTCAGATCTTCCTACCAAGACGCTTTGTACAACTTCTTCAAAATGAAGATCTTCGTGTAGTTCAACCCGGCGCACTCTATTTGGTTTCGCACGGACCAAGTGGAAACAACTCAACTGAACTAACTATTCATGTAACACCTACTACTGATTAGTTTGTACATAACATTGTAACTATTTGTTTGTAATTGTTTTTCAATAAATATGATATAAAGAAAAAACAAAAAAATTAAAAGAAGCAACATATTGTGATGTCTTTGTACATTACAATATGTTGCTTTTTTTTAAAAATTCCACGGGATGACCTTGACCCACTTTTGTGTGATTATAAAAGCGAAAATCTACTTGTAAAATTCATCAGTCTACGACTACCTTTCGTACCGTACACATCTCGCTCACTCTATCGCTTAATATAAAAACTAAAAGATGTCTCTCAAAGTCAAATGTGCATCTTATGATACCAACACCATTACAACTTTTGAACAACTCGAAGATTTAACCAACGAAATGCGAGTTTTACTTACCGGTGGTTATCACTTAACTCTTGATGTTAGTGCTACTAATACAAGGATGTTCACTAAAACAAAATATTGCGATGATGAAATATTTATTTCTACACAACCTACAACTTCTTCATCGCCAACTGGTCAACATAACATCAAGTTCCAAAAGTATTACCAATGTTGAATAACTTTTGACAGACAAAACTACAACTAAAGAATCACATGATCAATGTGAGTTAATAAAAAGGATGTGATACTTGTATAAATAATCATTCGCTTCTCAGCTCTCACCACGACAAGACCTATTTAAGAAAATGTTGTACAGAATGATGATTTAACTTGATGGAAAAATCTATGGAAAAGACTACAACACCGTTGAACAAATGACCCAAGATTTAGATGTATTAACTAAAGAAGGATATCAAGCTAAATTAATTTTAAAATTTCCTGAAGTACATCCATTATCAACAGAAGAACTTGTTGCTATGGCTAAGGCGGAGAGAGAGAAAAAGTCTGAAGAAAACAAAGAGAAACAAACTTCCTAAATTTTAATAATCCTTACACTTGTAAGGTATAATTTTTTAAAACTCCATTTGGATGACCTTGAAATTACCCCCACCACTTTTCACAGTACATAAAACTCACTATTCAACACTATACACTCTTATTCTTTCACTGGACTCCGCAGCGTCAACATGGAAGAGCAAAAATACAAGTACAAACCTCGTTACTGTTGTGAACAACAGTGTACAGATTTAGGACCAATGATGGTGGATGGGTTAGCTTGTACTAAATGTGAATTCTTCGGATCTTGTTATTGCAAATGCAAAACAAAACAACTACCACCACCGGAATTGCGAACTTTCAAATTTTACAAATCAAGATATTTTCATACATGTTGTCCTCAAAGATGTTTCAAATTTCACCCTCTAGATCTTGCTCATTGTCAACGCACCAATTCTCATCAAGATGATTTTTGTACACATATGATAAAAAGATGTAAATACAGATCAGATTGGTATTCCGATCCTGTAGAACCATCAAATGTGTAATTTCAGTTTTACACTCTTTTTTAAAACTTCATTTGGATGACCTTGAGATTTCCCCCCCCCCCACCACTAGTTCTAATTTTTATATAATATTAAATCATTCCACTTCCAACACTCTAACTAACAACATGGAAAACAAATTTATCAAGTTTGAACATATAATAACTGACAGGGAAGAGATGGAAGAATTGTTTCAAAACTTACTTTCTATCATTGACGAATATCCTATAAGATGGTTCAGAATTGTAGTTCAATATTTAAATCCTGGTGAATTGTTTTCTTCATCGAGTGAAGAGGATGAAACAACTACTTCGGTTCAAATAATTGAATTAAAAGACGAAGAAGAAGAACTAAACATTTTATTCAATCATAAGCTCAAGGTTCCCCATATAAAAGCCCCCTCCCTAGACAGCCCCCCTCCCTAGACGCCTGCTCAAGGTCACCATTATATAAGCCCCCTCCCTATGCGCCGATCCTCATTCCATCACCGACTCTCCAACAATGAACAACTCTCCATTGGCCCGAATGAATTCTAGTTTTGAAATAAACTCTAAAGAAGAGTTACAAGACATTTTTAATATTTTACAAGAACTTGTAGATAATTTTACAACCATCAAAATGAATTTGGAAATAACATACGATTGTCCTATTTGTGATAAGGTTAAAAGTTTAGACGAAGACAGTTTACTAAATCTAACTCCTGCACCATCTGACACTACTGATGGTAATAATGAAGAGCAACGTCTTTCCCCCACCACTTCTTTGTAATTCATCCTTCCCCCCACCACTTCTTTATTTAACTAACATTTCTCCCTTTCACTTCTTATTCCGTCTTCGACTTCTGAACTATCAACATCACTAAAATTTCAAACACTAACACAATCATGATGGATATGATGGATGAAGTTCCCTTCGTAACTAAAATGGAAGAGGATAAATTGAAATTGGAAATTAAACGATTGGAAATGGAACGGGAAAACCAACTTGAAATGTTACATTTGTTCAAGCTTTTCAAATACATCATCTGGGGACTCTGCATTTACCTTCTCATCGTCGTCGGTGTTTGCATTTACAACTCTGTAATTCATCACAAAAGTTCAACTTGTTTAAACTCTGCTGTTGCACATTAATTGTATGTTCACTAATAAAATTCAAAAGTTACTTCAACCTATCCTACTATCACCAACTAGTTCAACTTAGAACTATTTCTGGTGGTAGTTGGGTAGGCTTTTTTAAAACTTACTCTGGATGACCTTGACATACTTTCCAGATCCTATTTATAAATTTGAATTTCAGTTTTAAACTAACTTTTAGTTTTGTTCAACTATTAAGAGTTTTGTTAACACCGTCAAATTTCAGTTTTCAACTAACTTTTAATTTATGTATACTTTTAGTTCAACCCTAGTTACTTTATTCGCAAATTCAGTTCAACCGACCGCCAACGCTATTGCCATCTCCACCCCAATATTTTAACATTTCTGCCCCCAACACCTGCCCGAACATCTGTTCGGTTTTAAAAATATAAAAGAAAGGTAAAGGAGTGGGGGTGGCTCATGCTCACCAATGCAAAACTAAGGTTTGAGGTTAGAATTATCCATGGCGGCCGCCATGTCTAGTTCAGTTTCACCACATAGAGTCGGCGACCGGTTATTGGTCTAAAGGAGTGGGGGAAGGGGTGGTGGGGGAAGGTTGCCGTTTTATAAGCCCTCTCCCTAGGCGGCGCTTCTCATTCGATCGCCAACTTTCAAACGATAAACACCTCTCCCATGGCACGAATCAATTATCCCGCTATCACCAACTACTTCAACTTAAAACTATTTCTGGGGATAGTTGGATAGAATTTTTTAAAACTTACTCTGGATGACCTTGACATATTTTCCGCATCTCAGTTATAAGTTTGAATTTCAATTTTGAACTAACTCTTAATTTTTCTTCAACTGTTAGAGTTTCGTTAACACCGACGAATTTCAATTTTGAACTAACTTTTAATTTTAATTTTATGCGCAAATTCACTTCACCCTAACGCCAACACTATCGCCATCTCCACCCCAACCTATATGGCATAAAATATAACTACAGCATCTCATTATATACCCTCTAACCCCCACCGGAAGCTATGTGACATGGCAGCTGGCGCCAGCTGCCGCGGCACGTGGCTCCGTGGGCACGTGGCCGGTTTTAAAAGTGACCAAAACACACTACTTAGAGTGTTTAAGCTTATCTTAAAAATTTGAAAAACTTTAACATTTTTTACTAAAATTTGCGAGTTGACTGATAGAATATTTCTGTCAGGAGTGACTATAGGTAAAATTTAAGTTTTCGTTTTTTCAACCTAAGGTCTTGGCTTTTCGCGTTTCAGAGTGTATTAAAGCGATCTAGCTATTAATTGTAAAATTGATTTCTTAAAAGATAGTCATTTTTACGCTGGGTGTTGGTAAATTTGTTAGAGTCCTGATTGCCCATACAAAACCAAACTTTTTTATTATTCAATATTTCAGTCTGGGATTTCGGATTTACATGTTTCAGCGTATTTTAGAGTGTTTAAGCTTATCTTAAAAATTTGAAAAACTTTAACATTTAATACTAAAATTTGCGATTTGACTGATAGAATATTTCTATGTCAGGAGTGACTATAGGTAAAATTTAAGTTTTCGTTATTTCAACCTAAGGTCTTGGTTTTTCGCGTTTCAGAGTGTATTAAAGCGATCTAGCTATTAATTGTAAAATTGATTTCTTACAAGATAGTCATTTTTACGCTGGGTGTTGGTAAATTTGTTAGTCCTGATTGCCCATACAAAACCAAACTTTTTTATTATTCAATATTTTAGTCTGGAATTTCGGATTTACATGTTTCAGCGTATTTTAGAGTGTTTAAGCTTATCTTAAAAATTTGAAAAACTTTAACATTTTTTACTAAAATTTGCGAGTTGACTGATAGAATATTTCTGTCAGGAGTGACTATAGGTAAAATTTAAGTTTTCGTCATTTCAACCTAAGGTCTTGGCTTTTCGCGTTTAAGAGTATATTAAAGCGATCTAGCTATTAATTAATTGTAAAATTGATTTCTTAAAAGATAGTCATTTTTACGCTGGGTGTTGGTAAATTTGTTAGAGTCCAGATTGCCCATACAAAACCAAACTTTTTTATTATTCAATATTTCAGTCTGGGATTTCGGATTTACATGTTTCAGCGTATTTTAGAGTGTTTAAGCTTATCTTAAAAATTTGAAAAACTTTAACATTTTTTACTAAAATTTGCGAATTGACTGATAGAATATTTCACTAAGTCACGAGTTTTTATTGTTGTACATGATAAATCCTAAACTTTAACTTAAAACCGTACAACAGAGTGCCGACACCAGTGTGCACCCCACGACAGTCGCAAAGCGACTGACCGTACGGCTCCAGGTGCCCTATGTATAAAGAAAGTGGTGGGGGGAATTGCGATGACCTTGGGGACTTTAACAATTGTGACTATACGTAAAATTTCGTCTTTCATTATATCAACCTAAGGTCTTGGCTTTTCGCGTTTCAGAGTGTATTAAAGCGATCTAGCTATTAATTGAAAAATTGATTTCTTAAAAGATAGTCATTTTTAGGCTGGGTGTTGGTAAATTTGTTAGAGTCCAGATTGCACATACAAAACCAAACTTTTTTATTATTCAATATTTCAGTCTGGGATTTCGGATTTACATGTTTCAGCGTATTTTAGAGTGTTTAAGCTTATCTTAAAAATTTGAAAAACTTTAACATTTAATACTAAAATTTGCGATTTGACTGATAGAATATTTCTATGTCAGGAGTGACTATAGGTAAAATTTAAGTTTTCGTTATTTCAACCTAAGGTCTTGGTTTTTCGCGTTTCAGAGAGTATTAAAGCGATCTAGCTATTAATTGTAAAATTGATTTCTTAAAAGATAGTCATTTTTACGCTGGGTGTTGGTAAATTTGTTAGTCCTGATTGCCCATACAAAACCAAACTTTTTTATTATTCAATATTTTAGTCTGGAATTTCGGATTTACATGTTTCAGCGTATTTTAGAGTGTTTAAGCTTATCTTAAAAATTTGAAAAACTTTAACATTTTTTACTAAAATTTGCGAGTTGACTGATAGAATATTTCTGTCAGGAGTGACTATAGGTAAAATTTAAGTTTTCGTCATTTCAACCTAAGGTCTTGGCTTTTCGCGTTTAAGAGTGTATTAAAGCGATCTAGCTATTAATTAATTGTAAAATTGATTTCTTAAAAGATAGTCATTTTTACGCTGGGTGTTGGTAAATTTGTTAGAGTCCAGATTGCCCATACAAAACCAAACTTTTTTATTATTCAATATTTCAGTCTGGGATTTCGGATTTACATGTTTCAGCGTATTTTAGAGTGTTTAAGCTTATCTTAAAAATTTGAAAAACTTTAACATTTTTTACTAAAATTTGCGAATTGACTGATAGAATATTTCACTAAGTCACGAGTTTTTATTGTTGTACATGATAAATCCTAAACTTTAACTTAAACCCGTACAACAGAGTGCCGACACCAGTGTGCACCCCACGACAGTCGCAAAGCGACTGACCGTACGGCTCCAGGTGCCCTATGTATAAAGAAAGTGGTGGGGGGAATTGCGATGACCTTGGGGACTTTAACAATTGTGACTATACGTAAAATTTCGTCTTTCATTATATCAACCTAAGGTCTTGGCTTTTCGCGTTTCAGAGTGTATTAAAGCGATCTAGCTATTAATTGAAAAATTGATTTCTTAAAAGATAGTCATTTTTACGCTGGGTGTTGGTAAATTTGTTAGAGTCCAGATTGCACATACAAAACCAAACTTTTTTATTATTCAATATTTCAGTCTGGGATTTCGGATTTACATGTTTCAGCGTATTTTAGAGTGTTTAAGCTTATCTTAAAAATTTGAAAAACTTTAACATTTAATACTAAAATTTGCGATTTGACTGATAGAATATTTCTATGTCAGGAGTGACTATAGGTAAAATTTAAGTTTTCGTTATTTCAACCTAAGGTCTTGGTTTTTCGCGTTTCAGAGTGTATTAAAGCGATCTAGCTATTAATTGTAAAATTGATTTCTTAAAAGATAGTCATTTTACGCTGGGTGTTGGTAAATTTGTTAGAGTCCTGATTGCCCATACAAAACCAAACTTTTTTATTATTCAATATTTCAGTCTGGAATTTCGGATTTACATGTTTCAGCGTATTTTAGAGTGTTTAAGCTTATCTTAAAAATTTGAAAAACTGTAACATTTTTTACTAAAATTTGCGAGTTGACTGATAGAATATTTCTGTCAGGAGTGACTATAGGTAAAATTTAAGTTTTCGTCATTTCAACCTAAGGTCTTGGCTTTTCGCGTTTAAGAGTGTATTAAAGCGATCTAGCTATTAATTAATTGTAAAATTGATTTCTTAAAAGATAGTCATTTTTACGCTGGGTGTTGGTAAATTTGTTAGAGTCCAGATTGCCCATACAAAACCAAACTTTTTTATTATTCAATATTTCAGTCTGGGATTTCGGATTTACATGTTTCAGCGTATTTTAGAGTGTTTAAGCTTATCTTAAAAATTTGAAAAACTTTAACATTTAATACTAAAATTTGCGATTTGACTGATAGAATATTTCTATGTCAGGAGTGACCATAGGTAAAATTTAAGTTTTCGTTATTTCAACCTAAGGTCTTGGTTTTTCGCGTTTCAGAGTGTATTAAAGCGATCTAGCTATTAATTTTAAAATTGATTTCTTAAAAGATAGTCATTTTTACGCTGGGTGTTAGTAAATTTGTTAGAGTCCTGATTGGCCATACAAAACCAAACTTTTTTATTATTCAATATTTCAGTCTGGGATTTCGGATTTACATGTTTCAGCGTATTTTAGAGTGTTTAAGCTTATATTAAAAATTTGAAAAACTTTAACATTTAATACTAAAATTTGCGATTTGACTGATAGAATATTTCTATGTCAGGAGTGACTATAGGTAAAATTTAAGTTTTCGTTATTTCAACCTAAGGTCTTGGCTTTTCGCGTTTCAGAGTGTATTAAAGCGATCTAGCTATTAATTGTAAATTGATTTCTTAAAAGATAGTCATTTTTACGCTGGGTGTTGGTA
Source organism: Neoaliturus tenellus (assembly GCA_030545055.2). Lineage (NCBI taxonomy): Eukaryota > Metazoa > Arthropoda > Insecta > Hemiptera > Cicadellidae > Neoaliturus > Neoaliturus tenellus. The sequence continues at coordinate 14,238,054 of CM061532.1, read as the reverse complement.
AATTTGTTAGAGTCCTGATTGCACATACAAAACCAAACTTTTTTATTATTCAATATTTCAGTCTGGGATTTCGGATTTACATGTTTCAGCGTATTTTAGAGTGTTTAAGCTTATCTTAAAAATTTGAAAAACTTTAACATTTTTTACTAAAATTTTCGATTTGACTGATAGAATATTTCTATGTCAGGAGTGACTATAGGTAAAATTTAAGTTTTCGTTATTTCAACCTAAGGTCTTGGCTTTTCGTGTTTCAGAGTGTATTAAAGCGATCTAGCTATTAATTGTAAAATTGATTTCTTAAAAGATAGTCATTTTTACGCTGGGTGTTGGTAAATTTGTTAGAGTCCTGATTGGCCATACAAAACCAAACTTTTTTATTATTCAATATTTCAGTCTGGGATTTCGGATTTACATGTTTCAGCGTATTTTAGAGTGTTTAAGCTTATCTTAAAAATTTGAAAAACTTTAACATTTTTTACTAAAATTTGCGATTTGACTGATAGAATATTTCTATGTCAGGAGTGACTATAGGTAAAATTTAAGTTTTCGTTATTTCAACCTAAGGTCTTGGCTTTTCGTGTTTCAGAGTGTATTAAAGCAATCTAGCTATTAATTGTAAAATTGATTTCTTAAAAGATAGTCATTTTTACGCTGGGTGTTGGTAAATTTGATAGAGTCCAGATTGCACATACAAAACCAAACTTTTTTATTATTCAATATTTCAGTCTGGGATTTCGGATTTACATGTTTCAGCGTATTTTAGAGTGTTTAAGCTTATCTTAAAAATTTGAAAAACTTTAACATTTAATACTAAAATTTGCGATTTGACTGATAGAATATTTCTATGTCAGGAGTGACTATAGGTAAAATTTAAGTTTTCGTTATTTCAACCTAAGGTCTTGGTTTTTCGCGTTTCAGAGTGTATTAAAGCGATCTAGCTATTAATTGTAAAATTGATTTCTTAAAAGATAGTCATTTTTACGCTGGGTGTTGGTAAATTTGTTAGAGTCCTGATTGCCCATACAAAACCAAACTTTTTTATTATTCAATATTTCAGTCTGGGATTTCGGATTTACATGTTTCAGCGTATTTTAGAGTGTTTAAGCTTATCTTAAAAATTTGAAAAACTTTAACATTTAATACTAAAATTTGCGAATTGACTGATAGAATATTTCTATGTCAGGAGTGACTATAGGTAAAATTTAAGTTTTCGTTATTTCAACCTAAGGTCTTGGTTTTTCGCGTTTCAGAGTGTATTAAAGCGATCTAGCTATTAATTGTAAAATTGATTTCTTAAAAGATAGTCATTTTTACGCTGGGTGTTGGTAAATTTGTTAGTCCTGATTGCCCATACAAAACCAAACTTTTTTATTATTCAATATTTTAGTCTGGAATTTCGGATTTACATGTTTCAGCGTATTTTAGAGTGTTTAAGCTTATCTTAAAAATTTGAAAACTTTAACATTTTTTACTAAAATTTGCGAGTTGACTGATAGAATATTTCTGTCAGGAGTGACTATAGGTAAAATTTAAGTTTTCGTCATTTCAACCTAAGGTCTTGGCTTTTCGCGTTTAAGAGTGTATTAAAGCGATCTAGCTATTAATTAATTGTAAAATTGATTTCTTAAAAGATAGTCATTTTTACGCTGGGTGTTGGTAAATTTGTTAGAGTCCAGATTGCCCATACAAAACCAAACTTTTTTATTATTCAATATTTCAGTCTGGGATTTCGGATTTACATGTTTCAGCGTATTTTAGAGTGTTTAAGCTTATCTTAAAAATTTGAAAAACTTTAACATTTTTTACTAAAATTTGCGAATTGACTGATAGAATATTTCACTAAGTCACGAGTTTTTATTGTTGTACATGATAAATCCTAAACTTTAACTTAAACCCGTACAACAGAGTGCCGACACCAGTGTGCACCCCACGACAGTCGCAAAGCGACTGACCGTACGGCTCCAGGTGCCCTATGTATAAAGAAAGTGGTGGGGGGAATTGCGATGACCTTGGGGACTTTAACAATTGTGACTATACGTAAAATTTCGTCTTTCATTATATCAACCTAAGGTCTTGGCTTTTCGCGTTTCAGAGTGTATTAAAGCGATCTAGCTATTAATTGAAAAATTGATTTCTTAAAAGATAGTCATTTTTACGCTGGGTGTTGGTAAATTTGTTAGAGTCCTGATTGCCCATACAAAACCAAACTTTTTTATTATTCAATATTTCAGTCTGGAATTTCGGATTTACATGTTTCAGCGTATTTTAGAGTGTTTAAGCTTATCTTAAAAATTTGAAAAACTTTAACATTTTTTACTAAAATTTGCGAGTTGACTGATAGAATATTTCTGTCAGGAGTGACTATAGGTAAAATTTAAGTTTTCGTCATTTCAACCTAAGGTCTTGGCTTTTCGCGTTTAAGAGTGTATTAAAGCGATCTAGCTATTAATTAATTGTAAAATTGATTTCTTAAAAGATAGTCATTTTTACGCTGGGTGTTGGTAAATTTGTTAGAGTCCAGATTGCCCATACAAAACCAAACTTTTTTATTATTCAATATTTCAGTCTGGGATTTCGGATTTACATGTTTCAGCGTATTTTAGAGTGTTTAAGCTTATCTTAAAAATTTGAAAAACTTTAACATTTAATACTAAAATTTGCGATTTGACTGATAGAATATTTCTATGTCAGGAGTGACCATAGGTAAAATTTAAGTTTTCGTTATTTCAACCTAAGGTCTTGGTTTTTCGCGTTTCAGAGTGTATTAAAGCGATCTAGCTATTAATTTTAAAATTGATTTCTTAAAAGATAGTCATTTTTACGCTGGGTGTTAGTAAATTTGTTAGAGTCCTGATTGGCCATACAAAACCAAACTTTTTTATTATTCAATATTTCAGTCTGGGATTTCGGATTTACATGTTTCAGCGTATTTTAGAGTGTTTAAGCTTATATTAAAAATTTGAAAAACTTTAACATTTAATACTAAAATTTGCGATTTGACTGATAGAATATTTCTATGTCAGGAGTGACTATAGGTAAAATTTAAGTTTTCGTTATTTCAACCTAAGGTCTTGGCTTTTCGCGTTTCAGAGTGTATTAAAGCGATCTAGCTATTAATTGTAAATTGATTTCTTAAAAGATAGTCATTTTTACGCTGGGTGTTGGTAAATTTGTTAGAGTCCTGATTGCACATACAAAACCAAACTTTTTTATTATTCAATATTTCAGTCTGGGATTTCGGATTTACATGTTTCAGCGTATTTTAGAGTGTTTAAGCTTATCTTAAAAATTTGAAAAACTTTAACATTTTTTACTAAAATTTTCGATTTGACTGATAGAATATTTCTATGTCAGGAGTGACTATAGGTAAAATTTAAGTTTTCGTTATTTCAACCTAAGGTCTTGGCTTTTCGTGTTTCAGAGTGTATTAAAGCAATCTAGCTATTAATTGTAAAATTGATTTCTTAAAAGATAGTCATTTTTACGCTGGGTGTTGGTAAATTTGTTAGAGTCCTGATTGGCCATACAAAACCAAACTTTTTTATTATTCAATATTTCAGTCTGGGATTTCGGATTTACATGTTTCAGCGTATTTTAGAGTGTTTAAGCTTATCTTAAAAATTTGAAAAATTTTAACATTTTTTACTAAAATTTGCGATTTGACTGATAGAATATTTCTATGTCAGGAGTGACTATAGGTAAAATTTAAGTTTTCGTTATTTCAACCTAAGGTCTTGGCTTTTCGTGTTTCAGAGTGTATTAAAGCAATCTAGCTATTAATTGTAAAATTGATTTCTTAAAAGATAGTCATTTTTACGCTGGGTGTTGGTAAATTTGATAGAGTCCAGATTGCACATACAAAACCAAACTTTTTTATTATTCAATATTTCAGTCTGGGATTTCGGATTTACATGTTTCAGCGTATTTTAGAGTGTTTAAGCTTATCTTAAAAATTTGAAAAACTTTAACATTTAATACTAAAATTTGCGATTTGACTGATAGAATATTTCTATGTCAGGAGTGACTATAGGTAAAATTTAAGTTTTCGTTATTTCAACCTAAGGTCTTGGTTTTTCGCGTTTCAGAGTGTATTAAAGCGATCTAGCTATTAATTGTAAAATTGATTTCTTAAAAGATAGTCATTTTTACGCTGGGTGTTGGTAAATTTGTTAGAGTCCTGATTGCCCATACAAAACCAAACTTTTTTATTATTCAATATTTCAGTCTGGGATTTCGGATTTACATGTTTCAGCGTATTTTAGAGTGTTTAAGCTTATCTTAAAAATTTGAAAAACTTTAACATTTAATACTAAAATTTGCGAATTGACTGATAGAATATTTCTATGTCAGGAGTGACTATAGGTAAAATTTAAGTTTTCGTTATTTCAACCTAAGGTCTTGGTTTTTCGCGTTTCAGAGTGTATTAAAGCGATCTAGCTATTAATTGTAAAATTGATTTCTTAAAAGATAGTCATTTTTACGCTGGGTGTTGGTAAATTTGTTAGAGTCCTGATTGCCCATACAAAACCAAACTTTTTTATTATTCAATATTTCAGTCTGGGATTTCGGATTTACATGTTTCAGCGTATTTTAGAGTGTTTAAGCTTATCTTAAAAATTTGAAAAACTTTAACATTTAATACTAAAATTTGCGATTTGACTGATAGAATATTTCTGTCAGGAGTGACTATAGGTAAAATTTAAGTTTTCGTTATTTCAACCTAAGGTCTTGGTTTTTCGCGTTTCAGAGTGTATTAAAGCGATCTGGCTATTAATTGTAAAATTGATTTCTTAAAAGATAGTCATTTTTACGCTGGGTGTTGGTAAATTTGTTAGAGTCCTGATTGCACATACAAAACCAAACTTTTTTATTATTCAATATTTCAGTCTGGGATTTCGGATTTACATGTTTCAGCGTATTTTAGAGTGTTTAAGCTTATCTTAAAAATTTGAAAATCTTTAACATTTTTTACTAAAATTTGCGAGTTGACTGATAGAATATTTCTGTCAGGAGTGACTATAGGTAAAATTTAAGTTTTCGTCATTTCAACCTAAGGTCTTGGCTTTTCGCGTTTAAGAGTGTATTAAAGCGATCTAGCTATTAATTAATTGTAAAATTGATTTCTTAAAAGATAGTCATTTTTACGCTGGGTGTTGGTAAATTTGTTAGAGTCCAGATTGCCCATACAAAACCAAACTTTTTTATTATTCAATATTTCAGTCTGGGATTTCGGATTTACATGTTTCAGCGTATTTTAGAGTGTTTAAGCTTATCTTAAAAATTTGAAAAACTTTAACATTTAATACTAAAATTTGCGATTTGACTGATAGAATATTTCTATGTCAGGAGTGACCATAGGTAAAATTTAAGTTTTCGTTATTTCAACCTAAGGTCTTGGTTTTTCGCGTTTCAGAGTGTATTAAAGCGATCTAGCTATTAATTTTAAAATTGATTTCTTAAAAGATAGTCATTTTTACGCTGGGTGTTAGTAAATTTGTTAGAGTCCTGATTGGCCATACAAAACCAAACTTTTTTATTATTCAATATTTCAGTCTGGGATTTCGGATTTACATGTTTCAGCGTATTTTAGAGTGTTTAAGCTTATATTAAAAATTTGAAAAACTTTAACATTTAATACTAAAATTTGCGATTTGACTGATAGAATATTTCTATGTCAGGAGTGACTATAGGTAAAATTTAAGTTTTCGTTATTTCAACCTAAGGTCTTGGCTTTTCGCGTTTCAGAGTGTATTAAAGCGATCTAGCTATTAATTGTAAATTGATTTCTTAAAAGATAGTCATTTTTACGCTGGGTGTTGGTAAATTTGTTAGAGTCCTGATTGCACATACAAAACCAAACTTTTTTATTATTCAATATTTCAGTCTGGGATTTCGGATTTACATGTTTCAGCGTATATTAGAGTGTTTAAGCTTATCTTAAAAATTTGAAAAACTTTAACATTTTTTACTAAAATTTTCGATTTGACTGATAGAATATTTCTATGTCAGGAGTGACTATAGGTAAAATTTAAGTTTTCGTTATTTCAACCTAAGGTCTTGGCTTTTCGTGTTTCAGAGTGTATTAAAGCGATCTAGCTATTAATTGTAAAATTGATTTCTTAAAAGATAGTCATTTTTACGCTGGGTGTTGGTAAATTTGTTAGAGTCCTGATTGGCCATACAAAACCAAACTTTTTTATTATTCAATATTTCAGTCTGGGATTTCGGATTTACATGTTTCAGCGTATTTTAGAGTGTTTAAGCTTATCTTAAAAATTTGAAAAACTTTAACATTTTTTACTAAAATTTGCGATTTGACTGATAGAATATTTCTATGTCAGGAGTGACTATAGGTAAAATTTAAGTTTTCGTTATTTCAACCTAAGGTCTTGGCTTTTCGTGTTTCAGAGTGTATTAAAGCGATCTAGCTATTAATTGTAAAATTGATTTCTTAAAAGATAGTCATTTTTACGCTGGGTGTTGGTAAATTTGTTAGAGTCCTGATTGGCCATACAAAACCAAACTTTTTTATTATTCAATATTTCAGTCTGGGATTTCGGATTTACATGTTTCAGCGTATTTTAGAGTGTTTAAGCTTATCTTAAAAATTTGAAAAACTTTAACATTTTTTACTAAAATTTGCGATTTGACTGATAGAATATTTCTATGTCAGGAGTGACTATAGGTAAAATTTAAGTTTTCGTTATTTCAACCTAAGGTCTTGGCTTTTCGTGTTTCAGAGTGTATTAAAGCAATCTAGCTATTAATTGTAAAATTGATTTCTTAAAAGATAGTCATTTTTACGCTGGGTGTTGGTAAATTTGATAGAGTCCAGATTGCACATACAAAACCAAACTTTTTTATTATTCAATATTTCAGTCTGGGATTTCGGATTTACATGTTTCAGCGTATTTTAGAGTGTTTAAGCTTATCTTAAAAATTTGAAAAACTTTAACATTTTTTACTAAAATTTGCGATTTGACTGATAGAATATTTCTATGTCAGGAGTGACTATAGGTAAAATTTAAGTTTTCGTTATTTCAACCTAAGGTCTTGGCTTTTCGTGTTTCAGAGTGTATTAAAGCAATCTAGCTATTAATTGTAAAATTGATTTCTTAAAAGATAGTCATTTTTACGCTGGGTGTTGGTAAATTTGATAGAGTCCAGATTGCACATACAAAACCAAACTTTTTTATTATTCAATATTTCAGTCTGGGATTTCGGATTTACATGTTTCAGCGTATTTTAGAGTGTTTAAGCTTATCTTAAAAATTTGAAAAACTTTAACATTTAATACTAAAATTTGCGAATTGACTGATAGAATATTTCTATGTCAGGAGTGACTATAGGTAAAATTTAAGTTTTCGTTATTTCAACCTAAGGTCTTGGTTTTTCGCGTTTCAGAGTGTATTAAAGCGATCTAGCTATTAATTGTAAAATTGATTTCTTAAAAGATAGTCATTTTTACGCTGGGTGTTGGTAAATTTGTTAGTCCTGATTGCCCATACAAAACCAAACTTTTTTATTATTCAATATTTTAGTCTGGAATTTCGGATTTACATGTTTCAGCGTATTTTAGAGTGTTTAAGCTTATCTTAAAAATTTGAAAAACTTTAACATTTTTTACTAAAATTTGCGAGTTGACTGATAGAATATTTCTGTCAGGAGTGACTATAGGTAAAATTTAAGTTTTCGTCATTTCAACCTAAGGTCTTGGCTTTTCGCGTTTCAGAGTGTATTAAAGCGATCTAGCTATTAATTAATTGTAAAATTGATTTCTTAAAAGATAGTCATTTTTACGCTGGGTGTTGGTAAATTTGTTAGAGTCCAGATTGCCCATACAAAACCAAACTTTTTTATTATTCAATATTTCAGTCTGGGATTTCGGATTTACATGTTTCAGCGTATTTTAGAGTGTTTAAGCTTATCTTAAAAATTTGAAAAACTTTAACATTTTTTACTAAAATTTGCGAATTGACTGATAGAATATTTCACTAAGTCACGAGTTTTTATTGTTGTACATGATAAATCCTAAACTTTAACTTAAACCCGTACAACAGAGTGCCGACACCAGTGTGCACCCCACGACAGTCGCAAAGCGACTGACCGTACGGCTCCAGGTGCCCTATGTATAAAGAAAGTGGTGGGGGAATTGCGATGACCTTGGGGACTTTAACAATTGTGACTATACGTAAAATTTCGTCTTTCATTATATCAACCTAAGGTCTTGGCTTTTCGCGTTTCAGAGTGTATTAAAGCGATCTAGCTATTAATTGTAAAATAGATTTCTTAAAAGATAGTCATTTTTACGCTGGGTGTTGGTAAATTTGTTAGAGTCCTGATTGCCCATACAAAACCAAACTTTTTTATTATTCAATATTTCAGTCTGGGATTTCGGATTTACATGTTTCAGCGTATTTTAGAGTGTTTAAGCTTATATTAAAAATTTGAAAAACTTTAACATTTAATACTAAAATTTGCGAATTGACTGATAGAATATTTCTATGTCAGGAGTGACTATAGGTAAAATTTAAGTTTTCGTTATTTCAACCTAAGGTCTTGGTTTTTCGCGTTTCAGAGTGTATTAAAGCGATCTAGCTATTAATTGTAAAATTGATTTCTTAAAAGATAGTCATTTTTACGCTGGGTGTTGGTAAATTTGTTAGTCCTGATTGCCCATACAAAACCAAACTTTTTTATTATTCAATATTTTAGTCTGGAATTTCGGATTTACATGTTTCAGCGTATTTTAGAGTGTTTAAGCTTATCTTAAAAATTTGAAAAACTTTAACATTTTTTACTAAAATTTGCGAGTTGACTGATAGAATATTTCTGTCAGGAGTGACTATAGGTAAAATTTAAGTTTTCGTCATTTCAACCTAAGGTCTTGGCTTTTCGCGTTTAAGAGTGTATTAAAGCGATCTAGCTATTAATTAATTGTAAAATTGATTTCTTAAAAGATAGTCATTTTTACGCTGGGTGTTGGTAAATTTGTTAGAGTCCAGATTGCCCATACAAAACCAAACTTTTTTATTATTCAATATTTCAGTCTGGGATTTCGGATTTACATGTTTCAGCGTATTTTAGAGTGTTTAAGCTTATCTTAAAAATTTGAAAAACTTTAACATTTTTTACTAAAATTTGCGAATTGACTGATAGAATATTTCACTAAGTCACGAGTTTTTATTGTTGTACATGATAAATCCTAAACTTTAACTTAAACCCGTACAACAGAGTGCCGACACCAGTGTGCACCCCACGACAGTCGCAAAGCGACTGACCGTACGGCTCCAGGTGCCCTATGTATAAAGAAAGTGGTGGGGGGAATTGCGATGACCTTGGGGACTTTAACAATTGTGACTATACGTAAAATTTCGTCTTTCATTATATCAACCTAAGGTCTTGGCTTTTCGCGTTTCAGAGTGTATTAAAGCGATCTAGCTATTAATTGAAAAATTGATTTCTTAAAAGATAGTCATTTTTACGCTGGGTGTTGGTAAATTTGTTAGAGTCCTGATTGCCCATACAAAACCAAACTTTTTTATTATTCAATATTTCAGTCTGGAATTTCGGATTTACATGTTTCAGCGTATTTTAGAGTGTTTAAGCTTATCTTAAAAATTTGAAAAACTTTAACATTTTTTACTAAAATTTGCGAGTTGACTGATAGAATATTTCTGTCAGGAGTGACTATAGGTAAAATTTAAGTTTTCGTCATTTCAACCTAAGGTCTTGGCTTTTCGCGTTTAAGAGTGTATTAAAGCGATCTAGCTATTAATTAATTGTAAAATTGATTTCTTAAAAGATAGTCATTTTTACGCTGGGTGTTGGTAAATTTGTTAGAGTCCAGATTGCCCATACAAAACCAAACTTTTTTATTATTCAATATTTCAGTCTGGGATTTCGGATTTACATGTTTCAGCGTATTTTAGAGTGTTTAAGCTTATCTTAAAAATTTGAAAAACTTTAACATTTAATACTAAAATTTGCGATTTGACTGATAGAATATTTCTATGTCAGGAGTGACTATAGGTAAAATTTAAGTTTTCGTTATTTCAACCTAAGGTCTTGGCTTTTCGCGTTTCAGAGTGTATTAAAGCGATCTAGCTATTAATTGTAAATTGATTTCTTAAAAGATAGTCATTTTTACGCTGGGTGTTGGTAAATTTGTTAGAGTCCTGATTGCACATACAAAACCAAACTTTTTTATTATTCAATATTTCAGTCTGGGATTTCGGATTTACATGTTTCAGCGTATTTTAGAGTGTTTAAGCTTATCTTAAAAATTTGAAAAACTTTAACATTTTTTACTAAAATTTTCGATTTGACTGATAGAATATTTCTATGTCAGGAGTGACTATAGGTAAAATTTAAGTTTTCGTTATTTCAACCTAAGGTCTTGGCTTTTCGTGTTTCAGAGTGTATTAAAGCAATCTAGCTATTAATTGTAAAATTGATTTCTTAAAAGATAGTCATTTTTACGCTGGGTGTTGGTAAATTTGTTAGAGTCCTGATTGGCCATACAAAACCAAACTTTTTTATTATTCAATATTTCAGTCTGGGATTTCGGATTTACATGTTTCAGCGTATTTTAGAGTGTTTAAGCTTATCTTAAAAATTTGAAAAATTTTAACATTTTTTACTAAAATTTGCGATTTGACTGATAGAATATTTCTATGTCAGGAGTGACTATAGGTAAAATTTAAGTTTTCGTTATTTCAACCTAAGGTCTTGGTTTTTCGCGTTTCAGAGTGTATTAAAGCGATCTAGCTATTAATTGTAAAATTGATTTCTTAAAAGATAGTCATTTTTACGCTGGGTGTTGGTAAATTTGTTAGAGTCCTGATTGCCCATACAAAACCAAACTTTTTTATTATTCAATATTTCAGTCTGGGATTTCGGATTTACATGTTTCAGCGTATTTTAGAGTGTTTAAGCTTATCTTAAAAATTTGAAAAACTTTAACATTTAATACTAAAATTTGCGAATTGACTGATAGAATATTTCTATGTCAGGAGTGACTATAGGTAAAATTTAAGTTTTCGTTATTTCAACCTAAGGTCTTGGTTTTTCGCGTTTCAGAGTGTATTAAAGCGATCTAGCTATTAATTGTAAAATTGATTTCTTAAAAGATAGTCATTATTACGCTGGGTGTTGGTAAATTTGTTAGTCCTGATTGCACATACAAAACCAAACTTTTTTATTATTCAATATTTCAGTCTGGGATTTCGGATTTACATGTTTCAGCGTATTTTAGAGTGTTTAAGCTTATCTTAAAAATTTGAAAAACTTTAACATTTTTTACTAAAATTTGCGATTTGACTGATAGAATATTTCTATGTCAGGAGTGACTATAGGTAAAATTTAAGTTTTCGTTATTTCAACCTAAGGTCTTGGTTTTTCGCGTTTCAGAGTGTATTAAAGCGATCTAGCTATTAATTTTAAAATTGATTTCTTAAAAGATAGTCATTTTTACGCTGCGTGTTGGTAAATTTGTTAGAGTCCTGATTGGCCATACAAAACCAAACTTTTTTATTATTCAATATTTCTGTCTGGGATTTCGGATTTACATGTTTCAGCGTATTTTAGAGTGTTTAAGCTTATCTTAAAAATTTGAAAAACTTTAACATTTTTTACTAAAATTTTCGATTTGACTGATAGAATATTTCTATGTCAGGAGTGACTATAGGTAAAATTTAAGTTTTCGTTATTTCAACCTAAGGTCTTGGCTTTTCGTGTTTCAGAGTGTATTAAAGCGATCTAGCTATTAATTGTAAAATTGATTTCTTAAAAGATAGTCATTTTTACGCTGGGTGTTGGTAAATTTGTTAGAGTCCTGATTGGCCATACAAAACCAAACTTTTTTATTATTCAATATTTCAGTCTGGGATTTCGGATTTACATGTTTCAGCGTATTTTAGAGTGTTTAAGCTTATCTTAAAAATTTGAAAAACTTTAACATTTTTTACTAAAATTTGCGATTTGACTGATAGAATATTTCTATGTCAGGAGTGACTATAGGTAAAATTTAAGTTTTCGTTATTTCAACCTAAGGTCTTGGCTTTTCGTGTTTCAGAGTGTATTAAAGCAATCTAGCTATTAATTGTAAAATTGATTTCTTAAAAGATAGTCATTTTTACGCTGGGTGTTGGTAAATTTGATAGAGTCCAGATTGCACATACAAAACCAAACTTTTTTATTATTCAATATTTCAGTCTGGGATTTCGGATTTACATGTTTCAGCGTATTTTAGAGTGTTTAAGCTTATCTTAAAAATTTGAAAAACTTTAACATTTAATACTAAAATTTGCGATTTGACTGATAGAATATTTCTGTCAGGAGTGACTATAGGTAAAATTTAAGTTTTCGTTATTTCAACCTAAGGTCTTGGTTTTTCGCGTTTCAGAGTGTATTAAAGCGATCTAGCTATTAATTGTAAAATTGATTTCTTAAAAGATAGTCATTTTTACGCTGGGTGTTGGTAAATTTGTTAGAGTCCTGATTGCACATACAAAACCAAACTTTTTTATTATTCAATATTTCAGTCTGGGATTTCGGATTTACATGTTTCAGCGTATTTTAGAGTGTTTAAGCTTATCTTAAAAATTTGAAAAACTTTAACATTTAATACTAAAATTTGCGATTTGACTGATAGAATATTTCTATGTCAGGAGTGACTATAGGTAAAATTTAAGTTTTCGTTATTTCAACCTAAGGTCTTGGTTTTTCGCGTTTCAGAGTGTATTAAAGCGATCTAGCTATTAATTGTAAAATTGATTTCTTAAAAGATAGTCATTTTTACGCTGCGTGTTGGTAAATTTGTTAGAGTCCTGATTGCCCATACAAAACCAAACTTTTTTATTATTCAATATTTCAGTCTGGGATTTCGGATTTACATGTTGCAGCGTATTTTAGAGTGTTTAAGCTTATCTTAAAAATTTGAAAAACTTTAACATTTAATACTAAAATTTGCGAATTGACTGATAGAATATTTCTATGTCAGGAGTGACCATAGGTAAAATTTAAGTTTTCGTTATTTCAACCTAAGGTCTTGGTTTTTCGCGTTTCAGAGTGTATTAAAGCGATCTAGCTATTAATTTTAAAATTGATTTCTTAAAAGATAGTCATTTTTACGCTGGGTGTTAGTAAATTTGTTAGAGTCCTGATTGGCCATACAAAACCAAACTTTTTTATTATTCAATATTTCAGTCTGGGATTTCGGATTTACATGTTTCAGCGTATTTTAGAGTGTTTAAGCTTATATTAAAAATTTGAAAAACTTTAACATTTAATACTAAAATTTGCGATTTGACTGATAGAATATTTCTATGTCAGGAGTGACTATAGGTAAAATTTAAGTTTTCGTTATTTCAACCTAAGGTCTTGGCTTTTCGCGTTTCAGATTGTATTAAAGCGATCTAGCTATTAATTGTAAATTGATTTCTTAAAAGATAGTCATTTTTACGCTGGGTGTTGGTAAATTTGTTAGAGTCCTGATTGCACATACAAAACCAAACTTTTTTATTATTCAATATTTCAGTCTGGGATTTCAAATTTACATGTTTCAGCGTATTTTAGAGTGTTTAAGCTTATCTTAAAAATTTGAAAAACTTTAACATTTTTTACTAAAATTTTCGATTTGACTGATAGAATATTTCTATGTCAGGAGTGACTATAGGTAAAATTTAAGTTTTCGTTATTTCAACCTAAGGTCTTGGCTTTTCGTGTTTCAGAGTGTATTAAAGCGATCTAGCTATTAATTGTAAAATTGATTTCTTAAAAGATAGTCATTTTTACGCTGGGTGTTAGTAAATTTGTTAGAGTCCTGATTGGCCATACAAAACCAAACATTTTTATTACTCAATATTTCAGTCTGGGATTTCGGATTTACATGTTTCAGCGTATTTTAGAGTGTTTAAGCTTATCTTAAAAATTTGAAAAACTTTAACATTTAATACTAAAATTTGCGATTTGACTGATAGAATATTTCTGTCAGGAGTGACTATAGGTAAAATTTAAGTTTTCGTTATTTCAACCTAAGGTCTTGGTTTTTCGCGTTTCAGAGTGTATTAAAGCGATCTAGCTATTAATTGTAAAATTGATTTCTTAAAAGATAGTCATTTTTACGCTGGGTGTTGGTAAATTTGTTAGAGTCCTGATTGCCCATACAAAACCAAACTTTTTTATTATTCAATATTTCAGTCTGGAATTTCGGATTTACATGTTTCAGCGTATTTTAGAGTGTTTAAGCTTATCTTAAAAATTTGAAAAACTTTAACATTTTTTACTAAAATATGCGAGTTGACTGATAGAATATTTCTGTCAGGAGTGACTATAGGTAAAATTTAAGTTTTCGTCATTTCAACCTAAGGTCTTGGCTTTTCGCGTTTCAGAGTGTATTAAAGCGATCTAGCTATTAATTGTAAAATTGATTTCTTAAAAGATAGTCATTTTTACGCTGGGTGTTGGTAAATTTGTTAGAGTCCAGATTGCCCATACAAAACCAAACTTTTTTATTATTCAATATTTCAGTCTGGGATTTCGGATTTACATGTTTCAGCGTATTTTAGAGTGTTTAAGCTTATCTTAAAAATTTGAAAAACTTTAACATTTAATACTAAAATTTGCGATTTGACTGATAGAATATTTCTATGTCAGGAGTGACTATAGGTAAAATTTAAGTTTTCGTTATTTCAACCTAAGGTCTTGGTTTTTCGCGTTTCAGAGTGTATTAAAGCGATCTAGCTATTAATTGTAAAATTGATTTCTTAAAAGATAGTCATTTTTACGCTGGGTGTTGGTAAATTTGTTAGAGTCCTGATTGCCCATACAAAACCAAACTTTTTTATTATTCAATATTTCAGTCTGGGATTTCGGATTTACATGTTTCAGCGTATTTTAAAGTGTTTAAGCTTATCTTAAAAATTTGAAAAACTTTAACATTTTATACTAAAATTTGCGAGTTGACTGATAGAATATTTCTATGTCAGGAGTGGATATAGGTAAAATTTAAGTTTTCGTTTTTTCAACCTAAGGTCTTGGCTTTTTGCATTTCAGAGTGTATTAAAGCGATCTAGCTATTAATTGTAAAATTGATTTCTTAAAAGACAGTCATTTTTACGCTGGGTGTTGGTAAATTTGTTAGAGTCCAGATTGCCCATACAAAACCAAACTTTTTTATTATTCAATATTTCAGTCTGGGATTTCGGATTTACATGTTTCAGCGTATTTTAAAGTGTTTAAGCTTATCTTAAAAATTTGAAAAACTTTAACATTTTATACTAAAATTTGCGAGTTGACTGACAGATTATTTCTAAGTCAGGAGTGACTATAGCTAAAATTTAAGTTTTCGTTATTTCAACCTAAGGTCTTGGCTTTTTGCCTTTTAGAGTGTATTAAAGCGATTTAACTATTAATTGAAAAATTGATTTTTTAAAAGATAGTCGATCATTGCGGGGTGTTGTAAAATTCGACAGTCTCGAGTGCCCATACAATACCAATTTTCTTATTATTCAATATTTCAGTCTGGGGTTTCGGATTTACATGTTTCAGCGTGTCTTAGAGTGTTTAAGACGATTTTAAAAATTTGTAAAACTTTTAACAATTTTCACTAAATTTTGCGAGTTTACTGATAGAATACTTATCTAAGTCCCGAGTGACTATAGGTATAATTTAATTTTTTGTTATTTCAACCTAAGGTCTTGGATTTTTACGTTTCAGAGTGTTTTAAAGCGATTTAACTATTATTTGTATAATTGATTTCTTGAAAGATAACCACTTTTATGCTAAGTTTCTTTTATAATAGTTCATATAGGTCTTAAGATTAGTGTTTAGTGTATTTTTAGCTTCAAACCTTCTTTTATTACATTAACTGGTCCACGTGGGTTATAAAAATATTAGATGTACACCTCTTAGCGTTACCCAGAAAATACCACGGGGAGGTGGATGTACGTCATTTTCCACACATTCACACACACACACACACACACACACACACACACACACACACACACACACACACACACACACACACACACACACACACACACACACACACACACACACACACACACACACACACACACACACACACACACACACACACACACACACACACACACACACACACACACACACACACATGGTTTACGGGTCTTTTAGTCAACCGCGCCAGTGACCTTCACTCACCCCAGACTTTTCAAAGGAGTAGCTAAAGTAATAGCTTTAACTTCTCAATCTAATAAGTTCCACATTCACACATACACTCATACAGTTTATTCATTAAGAACAATTTTTACAATATTTACAAAATTATGAGAGGTCAATATGTTATTTAATGAAGATTCATAATGCATGCCATAACTATGCATAACCTCTTTAGCTTTATTTAAGATATTTATACTGTTTGGCACAGGATATCTTGAAAAACTTGGTACAAAACCATCTTTCTTAGCTCTCTTTAGCGCTCTTTTATATCGTCTTCTTTCTGTACGAATGCACTTATACTCCATTACTCCATACTTTTCATAGTATGTGTCTTTTTCCAATACACAAAAGATATGTTTTAAATCCATATTATCAGGTATAACAGCAACTTTAGGTATTTGATTAATTAACGTTTCAATTAGTTTTTGATTATTTGCCAACACTTTATGTAAAGAGTGAGTCAACTCAAGGTTTTCTTTTTTAATTCTATATTCTCCATACTTGCGAATAGATGGGAGGATTTCTTCGAACACCCAATCTTGAAAGCGTTTAGCTAATCTCATCTTAGACGATAAAATTAAGGAATATAAACCTGGTTCATTGATGAATGTGGTACTTTTTTTAAAGTTAGAGGGTAGCACTGAACTAGTTCCATCTATATCCTTAAATAACTTTTTATATTTTTCTTTAACTAGATCATTTATTGCTTTCCGTGGTCTTTTGTATTCTAGAATCTCTGATATATCATTAGCCTTAAACCATGGATTGTTTTCACGATCAAATAAGACGGCTACAGGTTTATTATCAAACATGTAACACTGCAGTGCAGACATGCTAAAGTAATTTGTTATCTATTTAATTTAAATATTAATTGAATATTAAAATTATCATACACCTTTTAAATATCCGAAAAACCGGAGTTGTGAAAAAGATGTTCACTCGGCAAAAGTTCGCCAAATAATGAAAGACATGGTTAAACGAGCTGCTTTTATACCCAACGGAGAATAGAGAAAAACCTTCTGCGCATGCGCAGTAGAGGAATACTAAAGGACATACACAACTGTACATTACATTTAAAACTTTTCTTGTAAAAAAAAAAAAAAAACAAATATATATATCAGAATTATATACCAACACAATATGCTTTATGTTTTACTAACATATTTTAAAAACATATTATATATTAAAAAAAACACTATTAAATAGGACCTTAAAGGTAGCATCAAAACGATGCTACCCTTTCTGCCAAAAGAGGGTTACTTTATCACTTTTAAGGTTAAAACTAATGTTTGGTTAAGAATTTACACACGCACACACGCATATATATAGTTTGGTTTTGTATGGGCAATCTGGACTCTAACAAATTTACCAACACCCAGCGTAAAAATGACTATCTTTTAAGAAATCAATTTTACAATTAATAGCTAGATCGCTTTAATACACTCTGAAACACGAAAAGCCAAGACCTTAGGTTGAAATAACGAAAACTTAAATTTTACCTATAGTCACTCCTGACAGAAATATTCTATCAGTCAACTCGCAAATTTTAGTAAAAAATGTTAAAGTTTTTCGAATTTTTAAGATAAGCTTAAACACTCTAAAATACGCTGAAACATGTAAATCCGAAATCCCAGACTGAAATATTGAATAATAAAAAAGTTTGGTTTTGTATGGCCAATCAGGACTCTAACAAATTTACTAACACCCAGCGTAAAAATGACTATCTTTTAAGAAATCAATTTTAAAATTAATAGCTAGATCGCATTAATACACTCTGAAACGCGAAAAACCAAGACCTTAGGTTGAAATAACGAAAACTTAAATTTTACCTATGGTCACTCCTGACATAGAAATATTCTATCAGTTAATTCGCAAATTTTAGTATAAAAATGTTAAAGTTTTTAAAATTTTTAAGATAAGCTTAAACACTCTAAAATACGCTGAAACATGTAAATCCGAAATCCCAGACTGAAATATTGAATAATAAAAAAGTTTGGTTTTGTATGGGCAATCTGGACTCCAACAAATTTACCAACACCCAGCGTAAAAATGACTATCTTTTAAGAAATCAATTTTACAATTAATAGCTAGATCGCTTTAATACACTCTGAAACGCGAAAAACCAAGACCTTAGGTTGAAATAACGAAAACTTAAATTTTACCTATAGTCACTCCTGACATAGAAATATTCTATCAGTCAAATCGCAAATTTTAGTATTAAATGTTAAAGTTTTTCAAATTTTTAAGATAAGCTTAAACACTCTAAAATACGCTGAAACATGTAAATCCGAAATCCCAGACTGAAATATTGAATAATAAAAAAGTTTGGTTTTGTATGTGCAATCTGGACTCTAACAAATTTACCAACACCCAGCGTAAAAATGACTATCTTTTAAGAAATCAATTTTACAATTAATAGCTAGATCGCTTTAATACACTCTGAAACACGAAAAGCCAAGACCTTAGGTTGAAATAACGAAAACTTAAATTTTACCTATAGTCACTCCTGACATAGAAATATTCTATCAGTCAAATCGCAAATTTTAGTAAAAAATGTTAAAGTTTTTCAAATTTTTAAGATAAGCTTAAACACTCTAAAATACGCTGAAACATGTAAATCCGAAATCCCAGACTGAAATATTGAATAATAAAAAAGTTTGGTTTTGTATGTGCAATCAGGACTCTAACAAATTTACCAACACCCAGCGTAAAAATGACTATCTTTTAAGAAATCAATTTTACAATTAATAGCTAGATCGCTTTAGTACACTCTGAAACGCGAAAAACCAAGACCTTAATTTGAAATAACGAAAACTTAAATTTTACCTATAGTCACTCCTGACAGAAATATTCTATCAGTCAAATCGCAAATTTTAGTATTAAATGTTAAAGTTTTTCAAATTTTTAAGATAAGCTTAAACACTCTAAAATACGCTGAAACATGTAAATCCGAAATCCCAGACTGAAATATTGAATAATAAAAAAGTTTGGTTTTGTATGGGCAATCAGGACTAACAAATTTACCAACACCCAGCGTAAAAATGACTATCTTTTAAGAAATCAATTTTACAATTAATAGCTAGATCGCTTTAATACACTCTGAAACGCGAAAAACCAAGACCTTAGGTTGAAATAACGAAAACTTAAATTTTACCTATAGTCACTCCTGACATAGAAATATTCTATCAGTCAATTCGCAAATTTTAGTATTAAATGTTAAAGTTTTTCAAATTTTTAAGATAAGCTTAAACACTCTAAAATACGCTGAAACATGTAAATCCGAAATCCCAGACTGAAATATTGAATAATAAAAAAGTTTGGTTTTGTATGTGCAATCTGGACTCTAACAAATTTACCAACACCCAGCGTAAAAATGACTATCTTTTAAGAAATCAATTTTACAATTAATAGCTAGATCGCTTTAATACACTCTGAAACGCGAAAAACCAAGACCTTAGGTTGATATAATGAAAGACGAAATTTTACGTATAGTCACAATTGTTAAAGTCCCCAAGGTCATCGAAATTCCCCCCACCACTTTCCTTATACATAGGGCACCTGGAGCCGTACGGTCAGTCGCTTTGCGACTGTCGTGGGGTGCACACTGGTGTCGGCACTCTGCTGTACGGTTTTAAGTTAAAGTTTAGGATTTATCATGTACAACAATACAAACTTAGCAAATTATAACATTTTAGCCAGTTCAATTTACCACACTTACACTTATTTGGCGAAAACATAAAACTGTTGTACCATGAGTAAATTTTTCTAAGTGTTGGTTCAAACCTGGGGGTACGTCTGTTGAGATGAAAACTTTAACTCTGATCGTACGAAGAGTAAATATTTCTAAGTGTTTGCTCAAACCTTTAGGTAGCTCAACGCACGGGGACGGGCTGTGAGCCGGCTATGAGCGGGGCCGCCTTATATCTCCACCGGGCAACCACACCCAGGGGCGCCATCGGTGGCGCAGGGGTGGGGGTGCTACCAGGGGTGCAGGGTTGGGGGCGCCACTGGGGGCGCAGGGGTGAGAGCGGGGATTACCGTCTCTATTGATGTAAGTATTTTACAAGTTTTCGGCTCAAGGTCACTACACTTTAACTCTGGACCAACATAGGCTAAATATTTCAGAATTTTTCCCTCAAGGTCACCACACTTTAACTCTGGGACGACATCGACTTGTGGTTTCTCTGTGTTTTGACTCAAGGTCATCACACTTTACCTCTAGGACGACATCAACTTGTAATATTTCTACGTTTTCACTCAAGGTCCCAACACTTTAACTCTGGTGCAACATCAAATTGTCGTACCAAGACAAATGCTCAAGGTCACTACACTTTAACTCTGGACCAACATAGGCTAAAATATTTCAGAACTTTTCCCTCAAGGTCACCACACTTTAACTCTGGGACGACATCGACTTGTGGTTTTTCTGTGTTTTCACTCAAGGTCATAATACTTTACCTCTGGGACGACTTCAAATTGTAATGTTGTTATGTTTTCACTCAAGGTCGCCACACTTTAACTCTGAATCTACTTAAACTTGTCATACCAAGAAAACTTTAGTTCTTATGCTCAAGGTCACCACACTTTACCTTTGGGACGACATCAACTTGTAATATTTCTATGTTTTCACTCAAGGTCACCACACTTTAACTCTGGGACAATATCGACTTGTATTATTTCTATGTTTTTTTTTACTCAAGGTCATTACACTTTAACATCTACATTTAAGGTAGCACCAAAACGGTGCTACCTGGCGTGACATTTTCAAGTTTCCCAAGGTCATCGCAATTCCCCCTACCACTTCCCATATACCTAGATTACGCGGAGCCTAATAGTCAGTCGCTCGGTGTCTGTCGTAGGGTGCACATCGCGGTTGCAGTAATGGTTAGAGTAAGGCAGCCGGGCCAGTTCAAGGTCACCCGAGCAGTGTCACATGACAGACTCAAGGTCATTACACTTTAACTCTGGGCCAACATGGGGTAAATATTTCTAATTTTTTCCTCAAGGTCACCACACTTTAACTTTGGAACAACATAGGCTAAATATTTCTGAGTTTTACTCAAGGTCGCCACACTTTAACTATGAGACAACATCGACTTGTAATATTTCTGTGTTTTGACTCAAGGTCTTAACACTTTAACTCTGGGACAACATCGAATTGTCTCCCCAAGAAAACTTTAACTCTTATGCTCAAGGTCATCACACTTTAACATTTAAGGGACTAATTAACATTTACATTTAAGGTAGCACCAAAACGGTGCTACTGCACTTTTGCTATTTCTCGTAGAAATTGGCTCCAAATCCTCAAGGTCACGAGGACTCTGAAGAGTAGAGTAGTCTCTCTACTCTTTGACTTTTTTTAAACTCCATTTGAATGACCTTGAGATTTCCCCCACCACTTCCCATATACCTAGAGTACGGGTCACTTCTCGAGCTGGTTCAAGGTCACCCTGGAGGTCACCCACTACACTTATACTCTAAGTGTTGGCAATACCCCCACTACAATTGAATCCCTAGGCTGCACAACGACGCTCCGTCAGTCTGTCTCCAACTTGCGTGCAGTGCGCTTCGCTGTTCTTCGTCTCTATTGATGTAAGTATTTTACAAGTTTTTGGCTCAAGGTCACTACACTTTACCTCTGGACCAACATGGGTTGAATATTTTTGTGTTTTTACTCAAGGTCACAACACTTTAACTCTAGCACGTCGGTTATCGTACCAGAGGTGCTCAATAACCTAACTTGTAATGTATAGGGTGGCGTTTGCACGCCACGTGGTATCGCCATGAGTGTCATGTCCAAATTTTAAGTTAAATTAATTTTACTGTAATCTTTTCCATTTCCAATTCGTTTTGCCAAAGAATAAGGTGTCGCTTTATAAAGTGGTATTTCTCCAGAGTTATAGGGGATTGCAGAGATACAATTAGTTTATTTAGGAGACTCTTCATCTTGGAGTTTAACGCGATTTCCACTTTGACTTTGCTTCCTCGGCTCTCACAGCCTAAGCTGTACAGAAATGTTTCTTCTAGTGCCAACTCGGGCCAAGAGAACAGTGTGTTGACTGTAGGACAGCTCATGGTGAAGTGATGCGATACTCCAGCGTACAACCTCACCTTCCCCCACCACTGTGACCTTCCCCCACTCCTGCTGTTTCCCCCACCTATTTTCCCTTGACTCGTGCGCTACAAGCAGTCTCTCAGTATTGTGTGGACTTTTGTGAGGAGACGCCATGTCGCGGGACACTTTAGGTAAGAAACTTAGCCGTGTTAAGGCTTTATTAGTTGTTCACTGTCCACCACTCAAAGTTAAGAGGGTTTCGACTTTAGCTAAGTGGCGCAAACTGTTGCGCGGACACCCTAAGTTTTATACAAAACGGACTAATGTCAGTTTTACTGATGAGGATTTGTTTAAAATATTGGATGAAATGACTTTTCCTTGCAAAATTCAGTTAGTTACTCCCATTCCTGACAGTTTAGAGTCTTAGTCTCTCAAGCCGATATACCTAGAGTACACAGAGCCTGACAGTCAGTCACTCGGTGGCTGTCGTGGGGTGCGCATCGGTGTCGGCGCTCCGTTGTTAAGTTTTCAAGGTCACAGTAATATGAAATTGGGGGTGTTGTGCTAGTTCAAGGTCACCTGAGGGATTACCTATTGCCCATTTAGGCAGAGTCATGTCAGAAACTCGAGTTTAACTTGGCACTTTTGCCGTTTCTCGTCGAAAATTCGCTCCAAGTGGTCAAGGTCACGGGGACTCTGACTGAAACTCGGAGCGTAGTGCGAGAAACGGCAAAAGTGCTAAAAAATTTTAAGTTTCTGCGTGACCTTGACCTTAGTGGCGTCGGTGACGTCGTTTTGATGACGTAAGGGGTGATGACGTCATCAGCACGTCATTTCTGTGACGTCATGGGTGTGACGTCATCGAAATGACGTCATTAGTGATGACGTCATCGATTGCGTCATCGATGACGTCATCGATGACGTCATCGGTGAGGTCATTGACCTCGATGACGTCATCCCTCAGGTGACCTTGAACTGGGCCAGCATCCTCAATTTCACACTACTCTAATATCTCGGTAACCAGTGGACGTAGAGCAATAATTAAACATACCAAATTGTTTGTTTTTTCGAGCTGAATCTAATGGTGTACACTAAAAGGTAATCAAATAAAAATATCTATGTGAAAAGTGGAAAAAACCCACTTTTGAGGGGTAAAATCCCCCACTTTCCCTACTGAAGTTGGGCCGATCTTACTGGTTAACGAACTCATCCAAGAGAATCTAACTTTACATGCCTGTACCAAATTTCATGATGATCAGACGATTTATGCACTAGTTATCGTGTTCACAAGCACTCAAAATTAAAAATTCTATTTCCCATATAAGCCCATGTTAAATTTTTTAGTAAATCGTTATTTGAGCAGTTTTAAATTTGTTACCGACAAATAATCACTACGTATCCAGAAAGTACACATAAAAAGCCACAAGATAATATATATAATTATGTAATCGCAGAGGTGTCCCTACATCGATACAAACGGCAGCTCCCATGAAAACGACGGTAATAGCTTATTTCTAAAGGAAATTCGCTAAAAAACAAGACTACAGGTTTATTTATTGATTTCAAAAAAGCATTTGATTTGGTTGACCACGACATTTTAATTTCCAAATTAAACACAGCGGGCATAAGAGGAGTGGCTCTTGAATGGTTTTCCAGCTTTTTAAGGAATAGAATTCAAAGAACCAAAATTTTGAACAATTTGAGCTCTTCCTTGCCTGTCAGGACAAGTGTCCCACAGGGCTCTGTAATTTCTGTAACCCTCTTCCTAGTTTTTATAAACGACCTCCTTGAGCTTCCTTTCAATGGTCAAATCAGCGCTTTTGCTGATGACGTAGCGCTATTTTATTCAAATAGGGAGATTAATGCTTTATATGGTCAAATTGAAGATGATTTAAAATTATTAAATACCTGGTGTTTAGCCAATAAAATGATTGTAAATATAGATAAGACTAAGTATATTAATTTTAGTTTAACAAATAGTTTCAATTTTCAATTTAACTTGGCCTACCATAATTTGGACTGTAATTTAAATGTTTGTAACTGTAGCACTATAGAGAAAGTAAGCAGTTTTCGATATCTTGGAGTGATATTGGATGAAAATTTAAATTGGAGAAAGCATGTTTGTTTACATTCAAAGATTCGATCTTCTATAAGAACCTTTTACTTCTTAAAAAATATTTGTAATACTTTTTTACTAAAAACTCTTTATTTTGCTCTAGTTAGTTCAAGATTAGAATATGCTATATCTTGCTGGGGAGGAACATATAAATGTCACATTGAAAAATTAAGAACTACTCAAAATCATTTTTTGCGATTAATTACAAACAGCTGTAAAAGAGATAGCTCTTTTCCGTTATTTATTGAACTTAAAATACTTCCCATTCAACATTTATACATTTACAAAGTTCTCAGACTTTTTTTATTTAAGAAGTGGTAATACTGGAACACAAAATCTTTTACATAACACAAGGAGTAATCATCTGGGGCTATTTAGATTACCTAAAGTCAATAAATCATTATTCAGACACTCTTGTCAGTACAACGGACCTAAATACTTCAACCAGTTACCTCGGGATGTTAGAAACTGCTTAAATGTAAATTATTTTTCTTCTAAAGTAAAACAGTGGCTCTTTCAGAATCCGAATATTGATTTTTTAAACAATGTTTTAATTTAAAAGTACTTTTTTATTTCGATGGTATAAAATCGAAACTATTTTTTTGTATGTTATTAAATTGAAAGATTATATTTAACATTTTTATTATTTTTAAAACTATTTATGTTTTAAGTCTTTGTTTGGTTAAGTTTAAATCTATATATATAATTCCGTAAGCGAATCGGTCCCCACGAAATATCTCGAGTTAGAAGAAAGATAGGGTAACGTATGATGGCTCATTTTAAAGCTTGAGGGCCAAGGACGCAAGGAAAAATACCAGAATTATCAAAATTTACCTGGACTTCGCCCCATTGGACCTTGAAGTTCCAATGTTAATTTAATGGGAAGAAGATTTTTAGAGCTACACGTGTGTTTAAGCAGAAAGTGTTTTATCATAAACTCAGCTGATTATTTAGCAGATATTTTGAGTTAAGATAACCTCATAGTTTATAACTTTTTAAAATTGGAAATGCACTATAAAAAAGGAGGTCTTTACTCAGTGAATGACGTTTAGTTATTACATTACTGCTTCATATTGGCTATTAATAGATAGAGTTGAAGAGTTGAATCTTTTTGTTGAGTGTTTATTTATTTTCGAATGAATCATTATATGTAAACTACTAACATTTGATAATCTCCGTATAAGGAATATTTTGGTTTGGTTTTATCCGTTCTCTGCTTTTTCCTCTACGTAGGTCGTAGGGAATCAATAAACGCCCGTTAATCGATAAAGACGGGGAGTTTTTTTAGGTTAATGATGGTGTGCGAAAAGTAACAATATATCAATTAGTGTTCTACTTCACTGACGAACAGACAAAATAGACTACAATCAGTGTATGAGGGACGTCGGTGGCACGGAGTGTAAGGAGGTATGGGGGCACAGGGGAGACATGGGAGGAATGGGGGAAATGGTGGGGGGCACAGGAGGATGCGGAGGTACGGGGAGGGACGGCGGGGATGGCAGCAGGGAACCACGGGGAGTGCAGGGGAGTTCGAGGATGTGGGGGCACGAAGGGCACGAAGGGTGTCGGTGGCACTGGAGACAGGGGTACATGAGGGGCTCGGTGGAGGCATGGGCAAAATAGGGGCACAGGGAGAAACGGCGAGCATGAGGGTACAAAAGCATGAAGGGTGCGGAAGCAAAGGGGGCACTTTGGGGAGGCATGGGGATGCACTGGGGCACTTACGAAGAGGGTGATGAGGCACAAGGAGCATTAGGGGTGTCGGTGGCAGAAGGGGTAGATGGGTATGGGGGACACGGTTGCCACGGGGAGCAACGTTGGGCATGGGGGTACGGAAACATAGGGTGTCCGGAGGCACATGGCGGAGCGGGAGTTGGAAGGCACAATGGGCACTAGGGGCGTCGGTGGCACGAGGCACAGGGGGCAAACGGAAATGGGGACACTGGGGATGTGTATGGGACATAGAGAGCATGGGGACCACGGGGATGAACGGTGGGCAAGTGGGCACGGGAGTACCTGGGTGTGGGGGAATGGGGCACGAGGGTTGTCGGGGGGCACTGGGGCTAGGGGGGCATGGGGATATAGGTTGCATGAGGAGAAATGGACATAGGGCACGGGGGAATGAGTGCATGGTAATGGGGGCATTGGGAGGAATGAGGAACAAAGAAGGCACGGGGGCCACGGGGATGAACTGCGGGCATGTGGGCAAAAGAGAATGAAGGGCAGAGGGTGATGAGGGGGCAAGGGGGTACAGGGGCATGGGGGATACTCGGGCCCTGGGGCATAGGGGGTACAGGTAACACGGATCAGGAGAGGTGAACGGGAGCACGGGGAGTTATGGGGTCACGGTCAGTGTGGGAAATGGGGGAACATAGGTCCAGGTTGAAGGAGTGTATGTATTAATGGGCTTATGTTGTATTGACCTATTTTATTTATTTGAGTTTAAACTCATCATGAACATGTTTAAGGTTAAAACGATTTCAACCTTAATCAAATAAGGTAGTATAATACCTTTTACCATGTTTGGAAGCTTAATAGTGCAATTTTTTTCAACAAAATAAACTATTAGTAAATAAATAAACAACAGAATAAATTATTAGTAAATTACTGATTTGAAATTTCCAAAGAGTTTTGTAAAAATTAGGAAATATTTTATTAGGAAACCCAAACGTATACATTGACACTACAGTTTGAGAAAAATACAGTATCCCTAATACTGCAAGGTGATAAATTTTAACTTATTTTTGGAGACATCACCATTTTGATTTTTAGGGGCCTTTGCCCCTACACTCCGCTAGTTTATGTCAAATTGCAGACGCTACGGAGAGCGGCAAAAATGTGTTTTTTTTTCAGTGTAAGGACTGGACTCATAAACATTTTAATAATCTTTTATTTCGTTTATTTTTCACGTTGTCACAATAACTGGTGATGTGGCAACGAAATTCCTAGTTTTCTACTGTAAATGTATAAATGTATATATTGGTGGAATAAAGTCATTATTTCATTATTTATTTATTATTTCAAGAATAACATGTACCAGCTGATCAGGATGGTGACGTTTTGGGTACTAATTTTTACATCGTTTTGCCCGCTAATGAAACAGCCCTTGTCTATTACATTACAGCAGTTTTCCCCAGTCCTGCTCCACCATCTCTCCCTCGAAGGATCAGGTTTACAAAAAACAGACTATAACGTTGTTGTTTTCCTTACTTTTTTAAAACTTGACTTTCCTCTTAACTTGCGTATTAGAGTTAGGACTCTCAACTAACCTTAATTTATCGGGTTTTTGTTTAATTTTATAACTATCCAAGTGATCCATTTGAATGATCTTAATTATGTGATCTATCTTTACATCTAGTTTAAGAAAGCTATAGGAAATTAATTTTATTCTCTGAAATCATCTATTTAGTTGTTATAGTCAATTCATTTACCAATGCTTTAATAGATAATCAAGAAATGTAAATTTTGATGTAAATACTTATTAAATTTTAATTGAAATCTGAATATGTTGGGCAGCTTAGTGGTTATAGTGCTCGCCTTTGAATCCAAATTTTGCCGGTTGGATCCCAAGAAAAGTTAGAGAGTCCCCTGTCAATATTTTTCAAAATGCTACTGGCGCAGATATAACAAAAAATTAAAAATTGTATTTTTTTAAGAGGTTGGCGGACCTCTTTTTGCCTTACGTTGCCCCGTCCACATAGACTATTGATCTGTGCTTGGATCGTATTAGACAAAGTAAGGGGGTACGTCGCTACAGTACAAGGTGAAAGGTACTGATAAAAGCAATGGCAGAACGCGGATTCGAACCCACGGCATCGCTGCGATGGTCCCGAAGTCCGGCGCGCTAACTACTACGCCACCGACTCACCCAAAGCAAATTAAATAGCAATGTTCCATGTAGCAACCAAACAGTAGGTGAATGTGCATAATGATGTTTTATTGTACCTTATATTTTTTGTAGCTAAAACAATGACCATCGAAAATATAAATGATTACAGGGGTGGGATAAGGCCATACGCTATAAATGTTATCCCGAAGGGTGCTATATTGAGCCCGGAGCCATTACAATCCCTAGATTACCTTTACTAAACTTTCGAAAGCGAGTGGAAACCATAATGATAGGTCGTTCAGTAGCATTTGGAACTAATAAATAAAAACATTATACTACTAACCAAACTCCTGTCACAGTCGAATATAAAAATCCATTGAAGGAATTATGAAGCTATGTTTGTTTAAAAATATTTTTAGATCTGTATTATAAGAATTTTTGAATGTGATAGTTATGCATTAAAATATTTTTACATCTGTATTATAAGATTTATTTAATGTTATAGTTATGCATCAATTGATATTTGTGATTGATAGGTGTGTATTTTTGGACCTCCAAATAACAGAATTTCAAGAGAGAAAAGCATACCTTCCCATTAAACCGATACACAGTTATAAGCAAATTAGTCGATGTCCCCAATATGTAAGGAAGAGAAGAAGAAGTTTCTAACATTTTGATATTATCCTCATCAAAAGCATAATAATATTTAAGTCACAATTATTTCGAGATGAAAAGTGTGATATATTATCAGGAAATAATAACACCAAAACTTATTGATGCGGCCATATTTAATGGCAAGCAGAGAGGACGGAGTGAGGAGGATATCCGGCAATAACCCCAGTAAATCGATCTAGAGCCGATTAATTGAATTTTAATTAATCGAAAATTAAATTGAATTTTAATTTAATTTTAAATCGATTAATTGCATTTTAATTGCATTTTTCATTACACAAATACACTTAAAATGCCTTTCGTGAATTGCATTTGGCTAAATGAAATTAAAATGCAATTAAATGCAATAAAAATATATTGTTAATGCATTTTTGGAGCATTTAAAATTCAATTATCAAGCATTTTCCTAAATGTTCTAAAATCGTATTTAAAATACATTTTGCTAAATGCATTTATTGAAATGCAATTTAATTGTGATTAAAATGCAATAATAACACATTTTGAACGCATTTTAAAAATATTTTAAAATGCAATTATTTGGCATTTACTAAAATGTATCAAAATTACATTTTAAATTTATTTTGCGAAATGCATTTGTCTAAATGAAATTTAAATGTGATTAAAATGCAATAAAAATACATTTTAAACGCATTTTTAGAGCATTTTAAATGCCATTATTTAGCATTTTCTAAAATGTATTAGAATTACATTTTAAATGCATTTTGCGAAATGTATTTCACAAAATGCAATTTAAATGTGATTTAAATGCAAATAGAATACATTTTTAATGCAATTTTAGAGCATTTTAAATGCCTTCTTAGAGCATTTTAAATGCAATTATTTAGCATTTTCTAAAATGTATTAGAATTACATTTTAAATGCATTTTGCGAAATGTATTTCACAAAATGCAATTTAAATGCGATTTAAATGCAAATAGAATACATTTTTAATGCAATTTTAGAGAATTTTAAATGCATTTAATTAGCATTTTCAAAATGTATTAAAATTTCATTTAGAATGCATTTTGCGAAACGCATTTATACTTACAGACTCATTCTTATGTAAACGCTAATTTTTTTAAAAGCAATCAAAAAGCAAATTCAGTGTGCAGATTCCTTGGCTAAAAATAGGAACATTAAATATAATTATGCTTATCACCACACAAAGATTTGTTGTTCTTAACTCTTCAAATATTCATGAATTACCCTTGAAAACTAAATTTAGTTCTCAGTTTATTTTAAATTATAAGTTGAGATAAAAGTAACAACTTCGTATAGTATAAATTTAAAAAGTTATAAACTTAATGAGGGATGACACCCCTTCAGAAGGGTTGGGGTTGTCCCCTCATGGGTATTGCCACTCCTGGCAGTATCAGTGAGCAACTGTGGCAATACTTCAAGTGCTACCGTTGTTCATTGAGACTGCTAGGAAATGTAAATCTATGTCCATGGATTTCGCCCATGGATATCACCGTGGCTGCCACCACTAACTGGCATTACTTTAATATTTTAATGTTGAAGAGTCATTTAAATGCTATTAAAATGTGATTTGAATCTATAAAAAATATAATTAAAATGTCATTAAATTGCATTTGAAATAAAATTAAAATGCATCAAAATTGTGATTAAAATGCAATTCTAATCCATTTAAAATGCATTTAAAATGTGATTAAAATGTATTTTAAAATGCGATTAAAATGTATTTTAAAATGCGATTAAAATGTATTAAAATTGCATTTAATTGGGCCAAAATTGTATATTTCAAATGCAATTAATTGAATTTTAAAATATCATTAAAATATGATTAATTGCATTACAAAATACAATTTAAATGTAATTAATTGTATTTTTAGAAATGCAATTAATTGCATATTTTTTGATATGGGACTGGAGCTGTCACGTGACTTGTCATTGTTGTACAGTAATTAAGAGTCATCTTCACCCCTGGGTGAGTAGCCCATTGTTGCGCAGTCGGCAATGTTAACCATACGGCTTTTAATGCAAAACGTGGTATTTGATTCCCCTGTTTCGGACGCCGTTTTTCAACCGATTTTCTTTAAACTTGGCAAGTGTTTAGTTGAATAGTTATACTGGGCCCCTCATACCTCGAAATTTTGGAAATGTAACAAATATTACTAATAAAAATTAAGTTACTTTGCAACGTTACAGAGAGTAATATTTGTAAAATTTTCCAAATTTTCAAGTATGAGGGGCCTAATATAACTATAACTATAATATAATTCAACTAAACACTTACCAAGTTTAAAGAAAAACGGTTGAAAAACGGCGTCCGAAACAGGGGAATAAAATACCATGTTTTGCATTAAAAGCCGTATGTTTAACATTGCCGACTGCGCAACAATGGGCTAGTGGCACAGGGGTGAAGATGACTCATAGTTTGCCACTTAACTATTAGTGTAAGGTTACAATTTTTTTTCAAAGCGTATTATTTTATTTTTAAACTTCTTCAATTATGAAGCTTGGATG
Organism: Neoaliturus tenellus; assembly: GCA_030545055.2. Taxonomy (NCBI): domain Eukaryota; kingdom Metazoa; phylum Arthropoda; class Insecta; order Hemiptera; family Cicadellidae; genus Neoaliturus; species Neoaliturus tenellus. The sequence continues at coordinate 14,206,689 of CM061532.1, read as the reverse complement.
CTTGGTTTAAGACAAGAGCATATTTTATTTTATAGAGTAAATTAATATGGCGAAAAGCTTTTTTGTTGTCTATTTTGGCTTTTCAAAGAAAAATACACAAGGGCACTATTTCAGTGTTAAAACCTTTTGGAACGAAAATACAGTGGAGTGATTAGCTTATACAAACACCAATCAGACTACTTGGGTGATTTGATTACAATGGTAAATTGAGTTTGGAATTCACGGGGGCTCTGTTTGGATTTGTCGCTAAGCCGAGTAGTCCGATAGCAGTTAACAGCGATGTGTTGTGTACAACAGACAAATTTGCCTATCCTTGCTCCAAAAGTAACAGCTGCATCGAACGGAGAAGTAAAAAACCTACGATGTTGGAATCCATTTTTTTTAAATGCTAACTAAATAATAATACAGTTTTTTTGCAATGATGTCTAAAACATTGTTTAAACCATTTCTAGAGACTTTTAGGGGTTGGATGATTTTATTGGGTAGTTTTTATTTTCCAAATTATTACACAATAAATTTATTGAAAGTAAAAAATTGTGTTTTAAGATGAATTATTTTTATTTCACTAGGCCCTACTCTATTATATAAAATTTATATCATCATATCTATCACCTTAAAACGGGGTTTTGGTTTTAGCATATAACATATGTTTTTAAATTTGAACGCCTAAGGCCACGGCTACATGAGCGTTTTTTTCACGCTCAAACGCAAGTGAAAATACGCGAGAAATATGAGCTGCATTAAATGTAGTTAATGGGGTATGCCACACGCAGTGTGTTTTCCCGGCGTAGCTTTTATAATTATAATAGAACTAATACTTCAACTGGCGTGAAAAAAAGGCTCGTGTGGCCGTGCAGTTAGAATTGCCACAAACCATCATTACACCAAATACAGGGTGTCATAAAAAAGTTTTGGATTTTATGGAGGTAATTACTTAGACAAAAGCAAAGAAAAAAATACACCTTTGTCCTGCATACATATGTGTAAAAACTCTTCAATAACATGCTAGCCGCCATTTTGCAGTTTACACTTAATAATTTTTATTTCCGTAGCAGATCATTGTATTAAGCTCATATTTGGCATTGGCCTTTATAACATAAACTCGCCTACGGCTCGATGGGGGCTCCGCCCCCATGCCCCCTTAGGGGTTGCTCCGAATTCGCTAAGAGCCCAAACTTATTTTTATTACTTACTCATAGACATAACTAGTGAAGTTATAACTTTGAATACCATAGCTCAAAGTACACGATTTCATAAAACTTAGTGATGAAAATACCCTTTGGTCGCTGGAGATAAAGGTAAGAAAGCAATAATAAAAATTAATTCTTTCAAATGTCACAACTGTTTTCAAATTTTAAATGAAATTGTTAATTTAAATTAATTGAACAGACCTTAAACCGGAAAATTCATATAAAAAAAAAAAAAAAAAAAAAAAAAATAATAAATATCAATTGTTCTGGTATATGGATACATGGACAGCAAAGTGTCTAGTAACTCAATTTGCAGGCAGTTATAATATCTTGCTCTCAACAGTAGACGCTATGTAACATTTTTTAAGGACCAACAGTTTCTTCGTTAGAGCACAAGCCTAAAATATCATTTCACAACAATCTGACTGTAAAGCTAACGTCTCACACACATTCTATTTACATCGATAACTAACTCTAAAGGATGTGATCGCTAGTCATTGGCAGAAAAGTACAATTTAGACCAAAACCGCAAATTCCTCAAGTAAGTTGGGTATGTTAGCTGAGTTCGTTAGAAATTAAATTAGAAATTAAACTAAATCCCAAGTTAAAAACAAATTTTGGGAGCGCTATCGTGCAAATATGATACTGACTAACCGGCTGCCTCATACCAACCGTGCATCTCTTTTTAAATTGTAATTTTTTTTACAAAAACAAATAGCGCCCTTTTTACAAAAACAACTAGTGCATTTGTAGGTAAGCCGGTTATGCTCTATCGATTGACATTGATTTCAATATACAGGTTGGACCAGACGTAATTGCAAGGCAACTTTAAAATGTGATATTTAATCCTAATCATAAAAACTTAGAAGAATAAGGAGATTGAAATTATTTTTTCTTTTAAGAAAAATCGTTGGAAATTTCACATTGATTATTTCTGAACGTTTTACATAAAACAGAACTTTAAAATTTCCAAGAACCTGTACCATCATAAAACATCAATTATCACCTGATTAGTTTTACTAAACTTTTGAATACATTTTCATTAAGCTCCGTCATGTTCTATATTTTATAAGAAGAATTTATCAAGGACAAAACTGAACATTTATGTTAGAAACATATTTAAAAAAGTCTAAGAAATTTTTGTGCTGAGACATGTTTGCTCAACTAAAAATGTAAATAGTACATTTGGAAGTTTGTTGCATGTTATTCTAATGGAAAAAATCTAAATTTCAACCGCCAATGTTCTCTAAACCATTATAATTGCACAAACAAGATCAAATTGTAAAGTTGTCTTAAAATTAAGTGTAAAATTTAAAGGTGTAACTAAAACTGAACTGGGTTTTTTTTGTAGTTAGTGACTTCCGGTCTGGAAAGGTGATTTCAGGTACACTCTGTTCATTGCAATAATCTTAGTTGATAGACCGCTTTCCAGCAATGGCACAATAGGTGTATGTTGTGAGTTAGTTCTGTATTTCTTAAAGGGGATGTAAGGGTGGTCTGCGACTGGCGATTTTGTCACAACCAAGGTACTATTTATGTAACTTTAACTGTATTGTACATGTAATGAACAAATAAAAATTAAAATTTTAATGTAAAAATTGAATCGAGAGGCGAACACCATCAATATATACATTAAGATTTAGTTGAGAACAAACAGAGAAGTTAGTAAGATAAATTATGTTTAACCATTAATCTCCATTGTAAATCTACAATCACTATGAGACGAATGCAACTTAACGATTCGATACACCGGAGTGTACAAAAAGTAAGTTCAATTAAATAGGTATGAGAGAACTAAACCTGTTAAGTGATCTACGTTACCATGGCTGTACTACGTTACCACGGCTGTACTACATTACTCGTTAATCTACCTTACCGACACTTAACGAATTTCTGATACCCCAATGAGTTACACATTCGGGAATATATTATTTAGATGTTTATTTTTTGAATAAAAATAGGTGTGAATTTTCAAAATGGCGGCCATTTTAAATTTTTAAACTCAAATCTCTCAAAACCGGTAAATTGTATTAAAATTTAAAAGATACAAAAATTTAAGAAATTAAAATATTCAAACAATAATGTTCTGCAGAAAAACATTGATTTCGCACTATAATCAATCACAATTTAGATCATTTTCAAAGATGTTTTATCTTTACACACTTAGAGTTATAATGTTGAGATTATTTAATTTGTCAAAGTTTTTTATCACTTGTAAAATTTTGATTTAGTGTACCATTTTTGAGAAATTTGAATTAAACAATTTAAAATGGCCGCCAATTCGAAAATTCACATAGGTAAAAAAGTTTCTGAAAATGAACATTTGTGCGCAAAAGCCTATGCACCTAAAACAATGATCTGATACGGAAATAAAAATTATTTAGTGTAGAAAAGATTGGAGGATAGCGGCTAAACGAAGCCGAAACCAGAAACATTTTTACTACACATTTTTGATTTCTACACATTAGCTTGTCACGTTTTTTGTGACACCTTGTATAACATTAAAATAAAAAAAATAAAAACACTTTGATTTTATCAACAGGAGAGCTATAAATCACAGAGGTGGGTAAACCTCTCCTCAATCCCTTTTTCTGTACCGGACCAATAAGTCACCTCCCAACTTAAGAACCAAATAAGTACCCCCCCCCCCCCAGTAATATATATGAGGATTTCCGCCCCCACCCAAACACAGATAGCACCAACACCATTTAATCTAACTAGTGAACGTGTTGCTCGACATCGAGCAATTTATTTTGATACAGTACAAAAGTTGTGGATAGCACCCTTGTTTTAATTCAGATTTTCATAAAATTTTAGCGAAAACAACTACATACCAAGCCCTATCTAACGATACCAAAAAGTTGAAAATCGGTTGATTTAGTTCTAAAAAAAAACCCCTTAGCGTATTAAATAAGTATAGACAAAATAATTAGGCTGATTGCCTGAACGGAAACACAACAATCTTGTGGACTTTGTAATTGTTTTTTTTTTATCTGCTACATTTTGACATTTTGAGAGGTAGAAAGAAGCGATTCCAATAGTAATCAGGAAAGGTTTTTCCTTGATTTACACCGGTAAATTTTAATCTAAAATTTTTACCATGAGATGCCCCTACTTGTTTAGTTCTGTATACATTGGTTACTCATAGCGTATTTTTGGGAAAATGGTTTGAAATACGTTCGTATCCTGGCCCTAGTTTTAATGTCTTACATAAATTTTTATTTTCATTTCAAGTCATACGTAAGCCAAACGGTTCTATGTGAGAACAGTTTTAAGTCATTTAAAAAGCAACCTTATTATTCTGAGCCTCACAATAGTAAAAACTTTACACTACGCTGGGTAGACCAAATAAAGTTTTATCGCGTCCATCATATTGATATAACGACAGATTTGTTTTTTGGGTCCACTGCTCCGTTCCTTTTGATAAAATTACACCTTGGTTCGATGAATACGTTATCTAGCTTCCTTGTTGACGGTATTCCAATCTATTCCAAAAAATACTATTCCATTTTTTTTCAGATTAAAGTTATTGTTTTCAAAATTGTAATAATAAAGTTTACAGTACCTTTATTATTAGTGTTACTGGTAGTTCACTACACTAGTTGGATTGACAACGGTTAAGGTATTGTAACCTTCATTATTACAGTCTGAAGTGAATCCTGGATGCAAATAATTATGAATGATTCAAAATTGTACCTTGGCGAAATTTCTATAAAATAATGTTCTTACATGTGAGAGTTATAAACTCTCATACTCAAAGTGAGTTTTCAAACTATATTTGTTTCTTTAACTGTAGCTATGAATAACTCACTACATTCTATGTGGAAATTCGCTTCACTGTACCTCATCAATAATTGCCAGTCAATGTTTGGTATGTTGTTATAAACTCCAAAACAGAAATTTCTCACCGTTCAGTCATGTTATTACTACCAGGAATCAGTACTGCTAATATATAATTGAAATTATTTCATCATACAACTGCTTAATTTTGTTGAAAATGTGGATTTAGTATGATTTATATATAGAAATCATATGCTCATATTTGCTGTACAAAATTAACCAGTTCTATAAGTTATAATTATAAAAATACGTAATTGCAGGGATCAGTAGTGTGTACTTTTAAGACACCACTTATATACATATCGAAACTTATATCAAATATAACAGATATAAAATTCATTACATAGTAACCTTAATGTACGCATTAGTTTTAATTTGTTTTAAGACTTGTAAAGAGTGTCTGCTTGTACAAACTGCATAATTTACCATTATATGATAAAAATACCACTCCATCAAAAATCAAGGACACAGTCTTTTTAGTCTAAACAGTAGTTATTAGAGCAATAAATATAATGATCTAAGCTCAACATGTTTTGGGTGTTTCTACGCCAGTGGCATTTTTTTTAACGTTTTGACGGGGGTCCAAACCCCTTGTTACTATCTAACATCGACCAGTTGTTAGAATGCATCATTAATTAATAGCCCAATGACAATTGGCAACTAGGTCTGGAATCGAACCTTTAAAAAGCTACTAACTTTCCTCAGGGTCGAACCGGCAACCTTTGGATTCAAATGCGAGCACTAGTAGATATAAAAGGATGGTTCTGAAACACCCTCGTAGTTTTTTTTGACCGCTTTCAGCTTCAAATTGACCGGTTTTTGACCGGATTCTGGCCGGTTTTGGCCAAATATCAGCCCATTTCAGGGCATTTTTCGGGATTTCAGACAGTGATTTCAAGGAGCACTTTGAATATAATCCAGGGAACTACGAGATGCCCTCTTAAGTTAACCATAACTTTTAAATGAAAAGCGGCAGACTCAAACTGCAATCCCACCCGAAGCGATTAATCGCAGTTGCATTGATAACCTCAATCGAATGCACATCCGCTCGATCACATCAGACTTGATAAACACCGCGCCGCCAGCCACTAACAAGTCCGCTGGTCTAGGCGCTAACGTAACAGCGCACCACCCGACCGGCCCAGGTTCAAACCACGCCGCGGCCGGAGAATCTTTTTGAGAACGCCAAATCCACAACTAACGTATACATACGTTTTCTATATATATATATACATTTTATATAAATATTTTTATTCTATATAAATTTATAAATATTTATATAAATATTTTTATTGTATATAAATTTATAAATATTTATATAAATATTTTATTATATATAAATTTATAAATATTTATATAAATATTTTTCCTATAAATATTTATACAGGGTGGTTATAAAGTCCCTTCCCCCCTAGGATTTTTCTACAATTTATATTAAAAGTGATTTTCAATGACGGGATTCATTGAATAGGTACATACTCTAACTTTTGTAGTAATTTAAAATTTTGGGAGTTACCTGAGGTCCAAGATATAGGAGTCAACTTCGAAATTCCTTATGAGAAGCTAGTCATGCGACATGTCAAATAACACTGCCTTTTCCCCCTGAAAACAGTGGTGCAATCTAAATTCAAAAGGGTTACACCGTTTTCAAGATATCTGTAGGTCTAAGATGTAGGAGTCGACTTAAAATTTTTAACTAGAAGCTAGTCATACGACCTGTCAAATAACACTGCCTTTTCCCTCTGAAAACAGTGGTGCAATCTAAATTCAAAAGGGTTATACCGTTTTCAAGATATCTGTAGGTCTAAGATATAGGAGTCAACTTAAAAATTTTAACTAGAAGCTAGTCATGTGACATGTCAAATAACACTGCCTTTTCCCCCTGAAAACAGTGGTGCAATCTAAATTCAAAAGGGTTATACCGTTTTCAAGATATCTGTAGGTCTAAGATATAGGAGTCAACTTAAAAATTTTAACTAGAAGCTAGTCATGTGACATGTCAAATAACACTGCCTTTTCCCCCTGAAAACAGTGGTGCAATCTAAATTCAAAAGGGTTATACCGTTTTCAAGATATCTGTAGGTCTACGATGTAGGAGTCATGTCACTGTCGCATGACTAGCTTCTAGTTAAAATTTTTAAGTTGACTCCTATATCTTAGACCTACAGATATCTTGAAAACGGTATAACCCTTTTGAATTTAGATTGCACCACTGTTTTCATTGGGAAAAGGCAGTGTTATTTGACATGTCGCATGACTAGCTTCTAGTTAAAAATTTCAAGTCCGACTCCTACATCTTAGACCTACAGATATCTTGAAAACGGTGTAACCCTTTTGAATTTAGATTTCACCACTGTTTTCAGGGGGGAAAGGCAGTGTTATTTGACATGTCGCATGACTAGCTTCTCATAAGGAATTTTGAAGTTGACTCCTATATCTTGGACCTCAGGTAACTCCCAAAATTTTTAATCACTACAAAAGTTAGAGTATGTACCTATACAATGAATCCCGTCATTGAAAATCACTTTTAATATAAATTGTAGAAAAATCCTAGGGGGGAAGGGACTTTATAACCACCCTGTATATAAATATGCTAGGGTTAATAAAATGATTTAAATAGGTGCAATTATTATCAAATACATTTATGCCTTTATGAGCAGCGGCCACTCCACATCGCATTGCCATAGTGTCGCAACGCGGCAGTTGGCCACTGCTAGGGATTTAAATAGATTAAAATGATTTAAATAGGCGCAATTATTATCAAATACATTTATACCTTTATGAGCTGCGGCCCCGTGAAAATCGTATATCCGCTGGGGTAGCAAATTGCAACCCCCGTGCTTTTTCGGTGAATTTCATTTGTCCAGTTTATTAATATTATTAAAATAATAAATTTTGGTATGGATATATACACAATTATTATCAAATGCATTTATGCCTTTATAAGTTGCGGCCCCGTGAAAATCGTATTGTTTTGCATATCTGAGGGGGGGCTGTAAATCGCGGCCCCCCGGATGATGGATAGGTACAATTATTATCAAATGCATTTATGGCTTTCTAAGCTGTGGCCCCGTGAAAAACGTATTGTTTTGTACATCTGCATTTAAGCCTTTATAAGTTGCGTCCCCGTGAAAATCGTATTGTTTTGCATATCTGAGGGGGGGCTGTAAATCGCGGCCCCCCGGTCGATATTAAAATAATATATCTTTCCTATGGATGTATACAATTCTTATCACATTCATTTATGCCTTTTTAAGAAGTTTAGTTGGCTCAAATATTAAAAATGTCAACACTCTCAATGTTAAAATATTTTCATTTGACAGCTGATTAAAAGGCCGGCTGCTTGACCCGAGCTGATAACGTTAACCCAGCCTTGCGGCAATATGAAGTTTGTAATCAGCGGCTCCCAATATGAATGCCATTTGGTCCAGTGGTCAGCATTGTGTTTTTGCGTGCCATAGAGCCTGGTTCGAATCTCGATGTAGTTTGAGTAACTTTTTATTATAGTGTTGTAATCTCTTATTTTAAAATTAATTTTTTATATAATTGCTGCTTGTATTAGATTTATAAAAAATCAATAAATAAGAAATTACATGCTCATAAACTGATTCTTAACGTAGTAAAACAAAATGGAAAATATCATTGATGTAATACACAACAAATTTAAATTTAATAATAAAGAGGTTTTAATAATATTTGATGAAAACAACAATGCCTGGTTCAAAGCCAAGGATGTCGCCACCATCCTTGGATACGAAAGACAAAGAGATGCGATCAACAAACATGTTAGAGATAAATATAAAATCACATATGAAAATCTTATTATTCAAGGGGGCGGGGATTTGCAGCCCCCCTCAATTGAGCAAAAACATACTATTTATATAAATGAACTAGGTCTTTATTCCTTGATTTTAAGATCAAAACTACCTTCAGCTATATCTTTTCAGGATTGGGTGTACGAAGATGTACTTCCCAGGATTCGAAAATATGGGGAATACAAACTGAAAAGAAAAATTTTTGAGCTTGAGGAAACTATAAATCAAAAACAAAAAAGGATAGAACAATTGGAAGAACGTGTGGCTGTGATGCCAGAGAACGATGATTTAAAACACATATTTTGTGTTTTGATGACAAGCTTAGATGATGAAAAAAAGCGCTATAAATGCCTGAGGACGCAAAAAAGACGATTTAAGAGATCGCTGGAAGAAGCGATGATGGATAACAATGATATGTATATAGTAGTTTATGAACAAGAATACGTGGCGAACGGTATAAACATTTTAAATTGTGTAAAAGAAAAGATGAAAGAAAAAAATTTGTACTACGAATCCCACAATAATATCATAGATACAAAATATGATTTTATACAAATGGTGGAGGAAATTTTACATCAAGAATAGTATCTTTTATTTAATTATAAAAATAAATAGAAGATATGAATGATTGATGTGTAGCAACTTTGAAAAGCGTTTTTTATTTTTAAAAGAATTTTCATTCTTCTATATTTTTTTGTTAATTTTCAAATAGCATTTCTTTTACTTAGTGATGGATATAGTTTCTTATCATAAAGAGACATTTGAAAATAATTTGTTGCCCATCCCACTACGCTGTCTGATAGTGGGTTCTTCGGGCTGTGGTAAAACCAATTTGCTGCTCAACTTCATTTACAATAAGAATGGTATCATATTTAAAAACCTGTATGTTTTCAGCAAATCTATTGAACAACCGGCATATGTAGAGTTAAGAAAAACCTATGCGGATATCGAGAAAGAACATAAGAAGAGAATTGCATTTTTTTTCAATAACTGTGATGAGCTACCCACGCTGGATGAGTGCAAGAGTAACTCGCTTGTGGTGTTTGACGATTGTTTGATGGAAGACCAGAAGAGTATTAAAGATTATTTCATCAGGGGCAGGCATAAAAAAATATCATGTGTCTATCTAAGTCAAAGTTACGGAAAGGTAGACATGCAGGTTATACGTAATAATATTAATTTTCTATGTATCTTCAGACAGAATAAACACTATACCAAACGGATATATGATGATTTCGTTGGATCGGACATGTCTTTTGATAAATTTGAAAATATATGTAAAATATGTTGGAGCGAATCTCACGGATTTCTGGCTATAAATGTATTAAAGAAGGCTCACAGCGGAAAATATATGTGTAATATAAAAAATGTAATATTTCCATAAATCAGTATTTAGATAATTCCAACATTTATAAACATCAATATTATAATATAAAAACTATTAAAGAAAAGTGTATTGTTGTAAATATTTCAAATATATAATTCATTTTCAATATGTGTTTTATTCATATTATTCCTGATAACATATTTTTCTATTAAGGGTATTGTACTTTTCATTAGTGTAAAATTTATGTGACGACTAATATTAGTATTAATTAGGCCCCTTTGGTGAGAGACTTGCCGGGGTGTGTAGTGAAGGGTATGCTGGTGGTGGGAACATACGATGTCATACAGATTCAAGAGAACGGATTTATGACTTTTGGAATGGAAATCGTTTCAAAAGCATGGATTGGTGACTTCGGAATTTTTTAACTTTTTAAAATATTTTTATAAAACTAATAAATTAAAAATTAGCCCTGGGCCAGTAGCAGTGATTATCACATACATATAATAAAACACTTTGTTGGTAAATTATTTTTTATAAATTTATATTTATTTTCACTTTTAAAATATTTTTATAGGAAGGCTAGTAATAAAAAAAATAAAAACCCCCGCCGCCCCCGCCCAGTATTAGCAACACTAATGTGCTAGGGACCGCCCCCCGCGGATCTCTCTCTTTGGTCAGCTTCTACATGCACTAGGGACTGTAAAATGTGTCAGGTGTAGGTGCGCGGGCCGGTCGCGGCCGCGGAGAACTAGTCTCCCGGACCGCACAGCCCGGCCGCGCGCTAGGGTAAAATCCTTTTTACTCCCCCTTATCCCAACTATTCTATGGTGGTTGTCAGGCAGGGTCTACACGGCGTTCTCTTCCCCCATATATATTACAACCACCGTATATGAAAATGCAGGCTAGCTCCAAAGTTAGGCAGGCCACCCCCACACACACTCGCGGCGTCGCGTAGGAGCCCCCCAACCCCCATCTTATCTTAGCTACAACCGTAGGCAGGGCATCACACACTACACGCCTCCCAATTTTTGCACACCATAGGGACTCTCTACTGGTGGAACCGAGATCTGTGCCACCGGCCGACCAGTACTGCTCCAAGTGGGTGTTCACTGAACACTCCGGATGTCAGTCCCGAGCCACGGCACCTACTGGCCCACCGCCGGGTTCTCTGTCCAATTAAATTGACGTACTTTTTCATAGAACACACACACTGAAAACACTCGTAGGGTTGTGATTTTTGGCTTTCTGTAATAAGTTAAACTTCCACCCCTATATTCCCTAAAAATTATTAAAAATCTAAACAGCTTAGCTAGTACCGAAATTCAGGGACTAAAAAACTGCATCTCACCTCGTAAAAAAAAAACAGGAGGAACACTCAGGTATGGGAGTCGCTTCCCAAAAAAACAAATATACCAGCTTCGTGCTTCTCTGCTATACCCAACCGGGAATGTGGGTTTTAGGCTTATCGTGCTGCAGCCCCAGTATATAAGTTTTTCGCGCGACCGGCGTCAGCCTGCAACTGCCGGACGCCCGTAAGTGACCGACGGGGCCAGTATATAAGTTTTTGTCGCGAAAAACGAAGAAACCGGTGTTGAACATCGAAAACGGGCCAAAATGGATTTCGAGGGTCTGGGAAAAAAAAAATTTTTCAACTATTCTATGGTGGTTGTCAGGCAGGGTCTACACGGCGTTCTCTTCCCCCATATATATTACAACCACCCAACCAGTTATATATATATATATATATATTTATATATTTATATACTCCCCCCCTTCCTTGTTTATAAATACTTGTATTATTCAGCAGGATACAGGTGATAAATAATTTATTTAATCAAACAATCTTTTTATATTAAAAAAAGAAAAAAAAGAAAAAAAAAAACGTATTTAAATCATCATTTGTATATATTCTTTTTTAATATCATAAGTGAACATGGTCTGTGATACTACGACGACATAGGCTGTAGTGCCTTTATCAGCAATAGGGTTAGAAACTGCATTTGTAAAATCCAATTCGATCTGAATATCGTTTCTTTTTCTTTCCGCTGAAAACGGATGGAGATGGGTGTCTATCACCATTAATGGGTATTTGGTGACGAAATCGTTTATATTCAGATATACATCATCATTTTTAAACATAACTTGTCTTATTGAACAGTAGCTATCGTATAACAGCCGGTATTTTTTATCCGTGATATTCAGATTCTGCTGCTCTTGCGGGTACCGTTGTCCATTTATTTTAACATGAAAATTCTTTATATTCACGCTGTCAAACTGGCTGGGGTCTTTTGTCTGATCATTCTTACGACTTGTCTGTAAAGCGATTATCACGAAAACCGGATTTAGTATGTTCCGGTAAAGATTTGTTATGTCAAACGTGTAAGTTGACCCAAACACACCGAATTTCTCAATGCAATCCCAGCGGAAATATTCATATACTAATTCCCCCTTCTCACTCAATTTTTTAAGTCCATCAATGAGCACAGCTTTCTTAGCCGGATCATAATCTACAAGGGGTACTTTTAACACAAAACTAGTAATTTTAATTTTTCCTTCCGCGGCATTCACGGCACTTGTACCGGTTCCCTCAGTCCAGCGGTAGATGGCATCATCGTCTTCCGCGCGAGTAAATATTATTTCAAATCCCCCCTTATACATTGGATACTTCAGACTGTCAAAGAAGCCCAGTCCTAGGTGGGCCAGCGTTCCCAGCGCTTCAAACTTACCGCCTCCCTTTTCGTAAACAGATTTGAATCCGCTGCTGTAGTAAGTGTTTTCCTCCGATTTGCTATATGTGGTTAAACCTTTAATTGTGCTTGCAATACCGACTTTATCCACAGAATCTATAACTTGATTGTGTTTTTTCAATTCAATACTCTTGAACAGGTAGGCCGCGAAGTTGTCCACGAGCTTTATGGGGTCTGTACTAGTGTATTCGGCACTGTTTGTTTTTTTTACCACTTCGCCTTGGATGTGAAATAATATTCTATTATTATAAAATGAATCTCCATGATCCAGTTTGAATGTTGTAAAATTGTTTGGCGAATTAAAGTGTAAATCAGATACCGGCAGAACCGTCACATATTCGCATCTTGCTATTTTATCCGAAGCTTCTTCGTAATATTTCTCCATTCCTAATATAGGTTTTACGGTTTTCTGTTTAGAAATAAAAAAATATGAAATATTAATTAAAGAGCAAAAAAATAAAACATATATTTTAAATCATTATTAGTAAAATAGACTAATTGAACAGTTTTGTGTTTTTATACAAATTCAAACATCTCAACCCAAAATTAATATTTCGAAAAACTTTTTTATCAGAATAATTTATTCCATCCCCTTTGATATTTTTTAACACATTTAAACATCGTGCTACATAGTCGAGACCCCGTGGCTGAGAGATAAGTTTTTCCATTCTATCATGTATAAACTTTATGATGGCAATTTTTTCATTGTTAAAAGCATTATTGCCGGCCTCCTCTTCAGCTTGTATAAACTTTAATCTCTCAATCAGTTTATCATCATCATCGATGTACTTGTACTCGACGGGAGCGTGTGAATCTACCAGTAATCCACTGCCCGTCGACTGTTTACGTTCTTTCCATATCTCACTGATCAAATTCGTCCATTTCCAAGACTGACTGGACCTGGGGCGTTTCGACTTCGGATCATTGTTCTGATACATTGCGTCGGTTTTCATCAGTATGTCTTTGTAATTATCAAAGTCCTGAGCAGTGAAAGCACCCACACTTATGAGCTTCTCTCTCGTCGTAGCGCCCACAGCATCTATAGATGAGACGCCCCCGATTTCTGCTTTTGTTAACAAACTCCACAATCCTGGTGTGCCAGCATATCTGTCGCCAGTGCTGTCCAGTATGATATCATTATTTTCAATCGTAATGGTCCTAGATCCGACGGCTAGCTTGTTCGCGTTGAAATCATAGCGAATACCAAAAGTTCTATCTTTGCCGGAAGCGAGGTATTCCTTCGCAATATCACCGATATCTTGGCTTTCTGTAAATTCACGGATGGAACGGTTCATCCTGTCCTCCTCTGGCAATTCTATTTCCGACGGCATAGGTGGTGGAGGGGGAGGTTCAAACACCGGGTCTTCATCTTCACTGCTGCGAGGTAAAGGTATCGTTCGCATTTCCATCAATACTTTACGACCCGGTGTACTCGAGGCGCGGGGTCTAAAAATTCCGGGTAATGTGGGTTTTCGATGTATAATTTTAGATACAGACGGATGTTGCAACGGTGATGTTTCAGTTTCTGTTTTATTAAAAGTTTGCTCTTTGATCGCTTTGACAACTGGTTCCTGTTGTTTTTCGATTTCGCGTTTCTCTTTGACTTCACGAACCTTAAAAGTTTCAGATTCATCAATTAGTCTGTCCTGCAATTCGTCCAATTTCTTTGCCTCCCGCACGGTTAACGGTTTATATTCAGATAAAGGTATGAATGGAATCCGGGGTTTGTATTCAATGGGTATAGCCGGATGTTTGCGGAACAACGCCGTCCGTTCTGCAGTCTGTGCTTTTTGAATCAGCCTGTCCTCCGCAAGCCATTTATCTTGAAGTTTTTCAATATTTTTTGCCTCCCCCACGGTCATCTCATCTGGAAACATCTTATCAGCTAACTTGTGTTTTTTAACTAACGTTTTGATGATCTCTCCGTTGTTTTTTCTCTTCATCTCTAGTAAAGAAACTTGTTTTTTCATTTTGTAATTTTTTAGCAGGCAATCTAAATATAAAAATGATAAATATTGACACAGAAATTCTGAGTTAAATAAAAAAACGTTCAACAACGGTATTAATAAAAAAATAACGTTTATGTATCGATTTTGAAAAACGTTCAACAACGTTATTAATAAAAAATAACGTTTATGTGTCGATTTTTTAAAACGTTTGCAGACATATAACATTAAAAATAACGTTTATATTCAGAAATAAAATGTTAGTAAATAAGCAATAAAAAAATTAATATCAACTTATTTAACAACAAACAAACAGTTTTATATTTATTCTAGTAAAATGTTGCTTTTCAAATATAATTTAGCTTCAATATCCCGTGGTATCTTATAGTGTCCCCACGGGAGACTGGTAATTCCATCTTCTAAGATATACCGCTTATCATCACTCACAGACAATACTTTTTTATACATCTCGATGCTGTACAACTCGTGACCATGGCTTCTTATGGTGTTTATAGATTTGTATAGTTCTTTCTGTTCAAACAAGCATGCCTTGTAATCCTCGAAGGAGACTTCATTTTTCACAACAGATTTTTTTACTCCTTTAGATTTTTTTTGCTCATCACCCTCCACGGTGCAGTTAGCGTACATTTTTGATCTCAGTCCTACATATTCTAAACCGATATTACCACCGAATTCGTCTTTCATCGTTCCCAATTTTTCCTTATTCACCTTTGGCATTTTGAATGGGTTTCCCTTCTTGTAGTTGGAGGTGTCATACCTGTCAAGTGTCTTTTTCATGTCCTCATAAAAATTTGGTGTCTCTATAAGGATCTCTAAGCTATCGGTATCCATATATTGTAATTTGGCTTTATCGCCATATTTGACTTTAATAAAATTGTAAAAGAAATCATATATAAGTGTCTTTGATACGTCCAATATGCTCATCCCTACATAGATCGCTTTGTTAAACAGTAAACTCATTTTTCTCATGTGGATCGCCGACAGTTTTTCCGAAAATATTGTTCTGTGTTTGAACTGTGGCTTCGCGATCCATTTATCGATCTGCTTCTCCTGGGTAGCCAGACGTATATCCACTCTGTTTCTGATGTTTTCGACAGTTTTCCCATAAATTGAGTTGTTCATTAATTTGAAGAACTGTTTGGCCGATTTATTTGTTTGTTGTTTCCACATTTCCATGTTTAACTCTATGTATGGTTTCAACCACTTACTCTGACCGAAGCTCAACACTCTGTGTATCTTCGTGAGTTTTATTCCAAGGGATAAGTACAATTTCAAATTTCTATAATGAATGACATATTTCTCTTTATCATACAGAGTGGTCAGGAGTTTAACCTCCTTAGAACCGGGTGGGCAACGTTTTTCCGGAGCGAGAGGAAACTCAGAATGTGAATCGTGCAGTTCCTGAGGATACTGTAAATCCACTTCTAGTATGTATCCTCTATCAGAATCATCAGCAATCTTCGTAACATCTATATCCGTGCCCACCCATTCGAAATCTCCATAGGGCATTGCTTGACACATAGACCAAGCATAAAGACCCACGGCATCTAAATACATAAGATAACTAGTTGGTTCGTCTTTTTTATAGTTATACATGTATGGGTTGTTAGCCTTTGCATAACGATTACAACACTGGGATATCCCCCCACGGATACCTTTGGTGATCATCAAAATCATTTCATAATCGGTCAGCAGCTGCAGTTGTATTCCCGTGTGCTTTAACATGGCACTCCATGAAAGCCCGGGAGTTGTGAAAAACCATGCGGGGTCGAGCGAGTAAGTCTGTATACAAATCTCTCTGAAATTCTCCATAACATCGGCCAACAATAAGACATCAGTTTTATTGTATAGTAAGGTGTACTCTTTCATGTTCTGTATGCCGAATTCCTCCCAAACCTGTTTAGCATGTAAATAATCTAAATCACTGATGTCGCATTTGTTCAATTTATTGTAAAAATGTTTCTTGCTTGGTAAACTGGTTTCCAAATATCGGTCATCGCTGTCCATGTAATCATATGGATAAACACCCTTTTTAGTAAGCAAATACATTTTGTTCTTATCCGTTAATTTTTGTGTGTGTACAAACTAGTAGTGTAAAAGTAGGGCTGCTGGGACATGACGTCATCACGATGACGTCAGCAGTGATGACGTCATCAATGACGTCACGAATGACGGCACCAATGACGTCATATGACGTCACATGACGTCACATAAATGACGTCATGGTGACGTCATTACCGCTGACGTCATCATGATGACGTCACTGACGTTAATTAGGTCAAGGTCATGCAAGAGTACAAAAAAATTTTTTTTGCACTTTTGCGATTCCTCAAATTTTGTTGAGAAATTGAAATTTCTCGAGGAACCACAAAAGTGCAAAAAAATATTTTTTTTACTCCCTAGCGATCAGACTCTCGACCTAATATATCCGTCAGGGGTCATTGACCCGTCCCAGCAGCCCCACTTGAAAAAAATAATTTTTTATATTTTACTTACCCACCGAGAGACTTAGAGCCGAAGAATAATTTCATCAAACACCCGACATTGCGACAAACGACACGCGATCCGAACAGCACCGCGTCCGAAGACGTACTGACTTGGGTGCAGGCGGTTCCCCAGGTACCCGGCCCAGTGGTGGGGATAAGGAGGTGGTGGGGGTAAAGTGGTCAGAAGGAAGAAAAATTTATTTTTTTACAAACAACTCGTCCCAGCCGGTCCTTTACCGGACCTCCGTAACTCGGATTGGAAATATTTCCTGAGAAATATTTATTTTTTATTCTTTCTCAGGTGATCTTGGAACTTGGTCGGGAATTGGAGTCACCAAAGTAACCTTACTGGCAAAAGTTAGCTCGTCTAAAAGTTTCTGAAACATTTTATCATCCATAGTGATATTTGTGTCCTTTGAGTAAAATTTTGGATTATTTTTGAAGCAACGTTTCATTTTTGTTAAAGTGGAAGTCTTGGACACCTTAACAGAATTATTTTGCTTGGCCAGCAAAAATTTTACTCTTAATAATTTTTCTCGCAAAGTTTCAGCCATAGATGTGTCTCACAGTAAGGTTTGGATATAACTGAAACACTCAGTCAAGTGTTGGATCTTAGCTGGAAGTAGTGGGGGGAACAGGGTTATAGTGGGGGAATGACTAGTGGAGGGGGTAATGTGGACTGTTGTTGTCAAGTGTAGAAACAGTTTGCTGGGAACTGTCCAAGGAGCAACACGTACTGTGCAGAAAAAATTAACCGAGAGACTTGTGTAAAATTTAACTCCAAGAAATATTTAATGTAAGACTAAAAGAGGTAGAGCCAAATGAAAAATAATTTTGTAGGAGACGGGTATGGATCAGTTTTGTAGTAAAGTTCAAAATCCACTTGTGTGGAATAAAATTGAATTGTGAGCGAAAAATATTTAGCCACACCTGCAAAATACAAGTGTATGAAAATATTAGGAGACCTGTATAGCTAAATAAAAATTAATTTTGTATCAAACAGTCTTCCAACATTTCAGTTTCTAAGTCTTAACAAGTAAGGAATAAAATATTAAATAATGAGTGGAAAATAATTTGTTAAGTAAACGTAATTGTAGCAGTGTAACAAAAATTAATTTTGTGCAAAACAGGCTAAGTTCTGTTTTGCTAAGTTTAATAAGAAGGAAAAATAAAAATTTACTCACAGAAAAGTCGAGCGGTGGCGAGGTGCGGCGTGTTTGTTGGCTTTCAATAAACTGACTTACCTTCTGTTGAGCTACAGTTGGCCAGCTGACAAATAAACCAGTCTGTTATATAAGCATTATGTAACCGTTTCTGCCGGCTGTGCCGAATCCGGCAAGCTAAAATATTATTCTATAGTACACCTGACTTGGACTGAAAATATTCTAAGTCCCAAGACCCCCCCCCCCCCCTTGGCTCCGGACGAGAAGTGCGCCCCCCCCCCCCCCCCCCCCGAGGGAGGAGGAGGTGGCATAGCCCGAGGCGTTGCCATACCTTGACACGTGTTGTATAATGAGATCCGGTTAGTAATGTATTCAGGTGTGGCTCTTGGAGATTGTCCAATGCCACAAACAAGTACGTGTCGAGGTCTGGCTGTTTACGTAACCAGATCCGGTTCCCCCACTCCTGACCGGCTCAGCTTCGGTTCTCTGAGGCTTTGCTTCCTCGCAGTTGGTTTCAAACACTTCAGCTGAGTGGTTGAAGCTCTGCCCTACAGGATTCGCAATGTAATGTTGGCGCCGCATTATATTGGGAATTCTTTTAGTCTAAGGCATGGCATGTGTAGTGTTAAGAAATATTTTATTTTGCGCTTGCTGCTTCTGCTAGGTCTTGGTGTTGGATTTATTTAGTCTAAGTGTTGTGTGTTGAAAAATATTTCTTTGTACTAATCTTCACAGGTTGTCCCCAAGTAGAAATTTTTCTAAATTCGCATCTTGGAGGTACTCCTCCGTAAATTGGCAGCTTAAATGTTAGGCTTTTGAGACTTAACAGTCTCTGTAAAATAAAAATTTTTCGAGGTTCAGAACCTCAAGAATTATTTGTTACCAACAATAGCATGGCGCCTAACGAGCCCGGGGGTAGGCCCCTGGGGATCCACCCTTAGGCCTCTTTCGGTCAGGGGCGCTACTGGACCTCATCACTCTAGATGGGTGGTTGGCATCCTTTAGCACGAGGCGTCGGATCCTGACACTGACCGGTGTGCTAGGCAAAAGTCAGTACCTACGGGTTAAGACGGGATCCTCGGTCATGGTTAGCATGGCCTCTTCCAAATTATTGTAGCATGTTTCCCTTAAGGAAACTCAAAATTAAATAAATAATTTTTTATTAAATCACCTCCCCCTAAATGTTGAGATCCCCCCGATGCCTCTGACCGCCGGCGGTCTTAGGCATCGGGGGGATTTCTTTTTTAACTTTTGGATGACCTTGACCCATATTTGTGTGTGTGAATAAAATAATATTTTGTTCCACACGATATGTAGGTCAACCATGACTTAGGCGGATTTTTGCCTGAGTTCTGAGAACTCCTCAGGACTTAGAGCGAGATGCGACTAAGTGTTGGCTGTCCACACTGTGGCGGAACAAAATATTATTTGATGTTGACACATGAGTAAGGGTAGCAAGTATCCAAGAGTTAAAGTCCTAGGGGTAGGTGACCCCCCCCCCCCCCCCCCCCGAGCCTCGGACGGTAAGTGAGCCCCCCCCCCCCCCCCGAAATTTTTTTTTTTGGATTTTGACCTTGACCAAAAATTTTTTGCTCCGGACGAAAACTGCGCCCCCCCCCCCCCCCGAAATTTTTTTTTTTGGATTTTGACCTTGACCAAAAATTTTTTGCTCCGGACGAAAACTGCGCCCCCCCCCCCCCCCCCGAAATTTTTTTTTTTTGGATTTTGACCTTGACCAAAAATTTTTTGCTCCGGACGAAAACTGCCCCCCCCCCCCCCGAGGGAGGTGGAGGTGGAGGCCTCTGGTACTTTTCCATTGACACGTCTGGCCATGTGTTTGCATAAGTAGATCCGGGTATTACATAACAGACTTGTTTGTCCCCACCACATAGCGCG
Organism: Neoaliturus tenellus; assembly: GCA_030545055.2. NCBI lineage: Eukaryota > Metazoa > Arthropoda > Insecta > Hemiptera > Cicadellidae > Neoaliturus > Neoaliturus tenellus. Next base: position 14,186,258 of record CM061532.1, on the reverse strand, counting down.
CTGGAATATTCCAATAGGTTGCGAGCTGTTTCATTCTGCTTACAGTATCGCTACGAGTAAGTTGATCATTTTCCTGCTCCGCGCCATGCCTCGCTTCAAGAACTATCCGCCTACCACCACTGCCGTCTCGACCTCCGCTTCATTGCCACCCGCTTCGCCTGCTGTTTGTACCTCTGCCTCAATGTCTTCCGCTTCGATGCCAAGCCTGTCACCACTGCCAACCTCTATCGCCTCGGGTAAAAAAATTATTGTGGACTTGAGACCTGGATCTACAATTACTGGAAACACTTTGGTGAAAACAATTTTGACTGCTGTGACTGCGCTGACGACTGCGACGACGACAACAGTGACGAGTGTGCTGAGTGGAGCTAGGCCGAGTGTAATTTCTTTGGATTCCAGTTCTGATGAAGAAATTTTTGTGAGTCCAAAGAAGCCTCCATCACCGCCAACACCCGCATCTCCCACTGAAGAAATCCTTACATATTTCAAATCTTTCTTTGACCCAACCACTCCTGTAACTCCTATCACCCCTGTAACAAGTCCTGCTAAACCCAAACAAAAATGTATTTCCCTTCCATCCACATCTAAAGACACTCCTGTAACAAGTCCTGCTAAACCCAAACAAAAATTTATTTCCCTTCCATTGACATCTAAAGACCCTCAACTTGAAGTGGAGCAACCAAAAATTAAAGTAAGTATCCCATTGAATAAAATCAAGCCGGGTTTGCGTAAAACAATAAAGTCTAAAAAGGCGGCGGCACCGAAACGCCAGTGTACATTTGTTTGGAAAACTTTAGCGAAATTTAACCAGAAATGTGCCAGGTGGGCTGTTAGCGGTGAAGAGTTATGCCGCTATCATCTTCAACGTGACTCAGCTTCCACCCGGAACATAATAAGGCCTTTTTCGCTAAACATTGCTCCTAAAACGCAAACAAAGATTCCTATGGTTCGTTATCGAAGGCTCTATCTTGGTGATAAATACTTTTTTCGAAAACACCTTAAAGTAAAGCCTCACATCTTTTTGATGAGGCATGAGGGCAAAAATGTTCATGTGAGAGTTGCTCCCCATTTAGTAAAAGAAAAATTTATGACCATGAGAGGGTATTTGATACGAACGGTGATCATGGGTCAACGTAGGACTGTGTGGCGTTTGCAGGAGTAAATGTAAACTTTTGACTTGACAAAAGTTTTGTTTTCCAAACATTCTTTTCCAAATTACATTTTTCAAAATTATTTTCCAAAATTTATTTCTTCACCCTCTTGAAATAAGGGAGGGGGGTATTATATAAATGAGCTATTAAAAAAAAAAATAGTTCATTTATATAATATCTTAACCTGGGGATAATGTTTTTTTTTTTTATTTATAAATAAAAAATAAAAAAAAAACATTATTCAGACACGTCCCAAACCAGTGTCCTGGACGGTGAAGAAAATTTATAACAAATTAATTTTATTAACCGAACAGATGTTTAGCAATGTGGTAAAGCAGTACATGATTATGTGACAACCGGTTTCCCCCACTACTGAAAGGTCACGTGACAACCAGTTTCCCCCACTACTACTGAATCTTACTGAGTTCCCAGCGCTACTCACTTGGTTCATTCTGCTTTGTACTTTCATCCGAGCTACACATCATGAGTGAAAACACTGCAGAAGTCTCATTTGAAGCGCCCAGCAGAAAATTTCAGCCTGACCACGAGCGGGTGGTAAAAATTTTAGGAGCAAATCCATTTGTATATGCTCCAATGCTGGTTGACTACAAAAATTACTCTTCACCAGAACCTGGACCATCCAATGAAGAAGGAGGAAATATTTTAAGACATGCATTGATGGAGGGCACGGTGGAGAATAAAATAAAAAATAAGGAGTTGAAGCGGTTGGCGGACCATCAGCGCAATTACAAGGAGCGAGTGGCGATGCTCCGGTTAAAACTGGTGGTGCCAAAAGTTAAATTGCGCGCCAGTAAGCTGGACACTTTGATGGAGGCTGCGAATTATATCCAGCAGTTGGAGCGAAAAATTAAATTTTTAGAAGCTCAACTGGAAAATAAGAATTCTGAACGACTTGTTATTGCAAGTCCAGAATTTGTAGACGATGGTGGGGAGCAAATTTTGGGAATGTAAAATTATTTTATTTTGTGCGACTTGGACTTGAACATGGACTAGCTGTTTGGTATGTGGAAAAAAAAAACAGAGCGGGGGATAGAGCACTCTGTGATACTGGAATAACATATCACTTAGTGCTTTATCCCCCGCTCACAGGGTAATTTTATTTGGCCTTGACCTACTTAAAAAGAAGTGGTGGGGGTAATTTTAACCAAGCATTGGGTTTTGAGGAGGTTGCTCAGTCTCAGTTTAGCGTAGCCAGGAGACACACACTTCGAGATGACTCCTTCCAGTCTTCAACAATTGTGTTTGGAAAAAATTTCCGATGAAACTGAATTGTTCCGTTATGTTGTGCATCAGTCTGGTGCACCACCAAAAATTAAAAATTTAGTGAAGGAGTTTGACTTTGAAAGGAATGGCTACACAAATTATTTTGCTTATGTCTTCAGAAATGAAAATCTTAAATTTTGTAAGGAGTGTGGTTTTGCTGCTTGTGAGGACATGATGGAATTTATAGAAAACGGTGGCTATATGTTGATGACTGGAATTTGTAACATAAAAAGAAATGAAATACCACAAGAAAAGTGTGATATTTGTGCTTGTTATTTACACGATTGGCATACATACAGCAGAAACCAGGTGGAGCCTGTTGAAAAGTGGTGGGGGGTAAAGTGATATAGGTGGTGAGAAGCGTCAGTTTGAGCTCATTCTTTGCAGAACACTCTAATGATCAGCATCATGGTGAGCCATTGCGTTGAATTTATATTGCTGGAGGAGGACTTGGTAGAGATTGTGGAGCTAATAGAAGACACGACAAGGAAAGGGACTATTGAAAATGTGAGATGCGAGCCTCAGGATGAGAGATCGCAAAAAATTGTTGAAGCCTTTCTGTCTACCATGTTGACTGATCAAACAACAAATTTTGAGTTTGTGAAATATTTATTTGACAATAGGGTGAATGCCAAAATGGCTATATTTTTCAAAAAATAATTTTAATTTGAGAATGACTTGGACATGGTTTGTGAGTTTTAGTTTATGGACAAATGGTGGTGGGGGTAAATAATTTACATATCTATATAAAACTCTAGTTTGTTTGCAAAGGTGAAACATTCCACTAAGATGCCTCCACTGGACAACACTAATGTGCCTTGCAGACAAATTTTCGAAATTTTACAAGACATACCAATTGAAATAACAAATGGGGAAGAGGAAGAAGAAAATGTTACAGAAGATGAAAGTTCAATGGAAGAATTGGATGAAGAAGAAAATAATTTAACAGATATTGACTTACACGCTTATGAAACATTGGACTCGTCTTCAGAAGAAGAAGAAATGGAAGATCAGAACACCCCTCAAGTTGGAGCTATATTGGACAGAATGTCATTGTGTAAAAGACTTGTATTTTGTAGTAGAAGATTATTTTTGGGGAGTAGTGATGACGAGGATAGCAGTGATGAAGTTTCACCTTTGTAAATAACTTTTTGTAAATAATTTTTTGTTTTGCATTTTACAAAAATCCCAAAAAAATATAAAACTGTAAAAAAAAGAAGAAAAAAGAATATGAGCGGGGGATAGAGCAGCAGATGCTCTATCCTCCGCTCAAAATAATAATTTCCGATGGCCTTGACCCACTTTTGAGAATTGATTGTGGTGGGGGAGAGCATTAGTGGTGGGGGAAACGTCATATATACGGGTAGTCAAGCCTCAGTCTCATTTGGTAAGAAAGAGGGAACGCTGGATCGGAGGTGATGGTAAGATTGACTCAATAGCAAATACTTTAACACTGCAATATGTTAACAGGTTGTCAATGGTTAGGAAATATTTTTATCTTTATACTCGCTAGTTTGTTTAAGCTTAAAATTTTAAATATATTTTGTTTTGATCAAATGCTTTTGCCAGACTTCCTACACGCTAAGACTCATATAAAGTACAGGATTAAGCTGATCTCTCGGGGAAAATACTATTCAATTGAAATCTCGGTATCCTAATTTACTTTTAAAGGCTTCGATAGGTGGACTAGAAAAATTTAATGAAACATGTCTACCACCTATCGAAGCTTTTAAAATTATTTTAAATTATCGAAGTTTTAAAATTATTTTAAATTATTATTTTAAAAGCTTCGATTGGTGGTAGACATGTTTCATCAAATTTTTCTAGTCCACCTATCGAAGCTTTTGAAAAGTAAATTAGGATACCGAAATTTCAATTGAATAGTATTTCCCCGCGAGATCAGTCTTAATTCTGTACATTTTTTGAGTTTTGGCGTGTGGTAAGTGTGCCAAGAGCATTTGCTCAAACAAATATATTTAAAAGTTTTAATTTTGAACAAGTTGGGCAGTAAAAAATAAAAATATTTAACTTTTGAACCTGTTAACATATTATTGAAAGTATTTGTTAGAAAGTCGGTCTTACTACCATCTCTTATCCAGTGTTCCCTCTTTTTTACCAGATTTAAGGTGGCCTTGACCTATATATTTGTCCTAAATAGCAAATTTTAAATAAATATAATACATTTTGTTCTGCGCATGTGCAGATTTGTTCTGCGCATGCGCAGAACGGGTCTTTCCCAAAGATCACCCCCCACCACCCGCTATAAAAGGAGGTCGGCCAAGAGCGTCTCTCATTCTTTGGTGAACTTTTCTAGAGGTAACATCTAAAGACGCTAGTGGTAAAAAGTGTTAAAATGCTTCTTTGCCATATTTGTGGGGAATTTTTCCCAGATGAAGACATTTTAGCTATACATCAAGAATTACATATGGAAGACCCGGCGAGTGAAACTGCTAACGAAATGGACATGGACTGGATTGATGACATTTTGGCTGAATTTAACCGCAACCTGGACAATTGGCAAAGTGAACTTCAAGAGATTCAACGCAGAAGACCCAGTGTTATCCAATATGGAGGTGCTGGACCGTCAGGACTTAGAAGAGGAACTGTTGCGGAACCAGAAGAAGAAGAAGAAACGGACACTGATACAGATCTAGACACGGACATGGATTTGGATATAGAAACAGAACAAGGAGGAACCAGACACTTATACACAACTGCTTTTCCCGGACGCACGGTAATACATAACAAAATAAATAATGTGCAACTAGATTTAGAAAATTTTGTAACCGAGGCAAAATCATTGATTAGTGAAACTTTAACTGAAGAATTGGCAAAATTAAATTTTATTAAATTCGGTTTAGTGTTGGACGCAAAATTTAGTAAATCTGATGGTGAAACCACACTTCGAGGTTTCATAACAAAAAACCGTACTTTGATGTTTGCCTCGGATGTAAATAAAATTGTAGACGAATGTATTGAAGAATTGTTGACGAAAATGCAGGAGCATGAAGGGAGAGGGTCAGGTTGGATGTTTACATCCGTAGAGGGTTTAGATTTAAGAGTACATAAGCACGGTTACGGTATGAGGGGTAGCAGTTACATCAAGCTACCGAAGAAAATTGAACAAACTAAAGCATGTATAAATGTACAGAATGAAGATAATGAGTGTTTTAAGTATGCTATGTTATGTAAATATATTTTGTCAGAGCAGCGCCCTTGTAGAGTAAGTGGACATTATGTAAATGTAAATAATAGGTATAATTTTGTAGGACTATCTTACCCTGTAAAAATTTCTGATATTTCTAAGTTTGAGAAAAACAATCCTGGTGTTAGTGTAAATATTTTTGGTTTGGATGATGCAAATAATGTGTACCCCTTAAGGGTGACTAAAACTGAACTTAGGAACCATACTGATTTGTTATTAATAACAAAAGGTGAAATTTCACACTATGTGTACATAAAAGATTTTGAATCTTTAGTAGGTAAACAGTTATCCAAAATGAAATGTAAAAAAACAATTTGTAAAAGGTGCTTTTGCTTTGTAAATAAGGAGTTAAGAAGAGGAGGTGCTCAGTGGCTACAAGAACACCAAAGACTCTGTAATGAAAATTTTGAATGCAAAATTAGTTTGCCTGCACCTACTCGCTCTATTGTAAAATTTGAAAAGATTAGCCATCAATATAGGGTACCATTTGTAATTTATGCAGACTTTGAGTCTACACTGGTACCCCAAGAACATCCAGAAGGGGAAATTACCAGTAGGACGAAATACCAGCTGCATAAACCTAACAGTTTTTGTTTGCTTGTTAAATCCACACTGTCAGAAGAACATTTGAAAAATTTTGGTTTAAGTTCAACACCAATTTTGTACAGAGGTGAGGATACTGCTAAACATTTTGTAGATAACTTGTATTATATAGCTGATAAGGTTGAAGAAGTGTACAGTAATATTGTCCCTATGATTCCTCTAGATGAAGAGGAGGAAATTCAATATATCAATGCCACTAATTGTTACTTGTGTAAAAAAGAATTTACTGTTGAGAACCATAAAGTCCATGATCACGATCACCTTACTGGTTATTACAGAGGGGCTGCTTGCAATTCATGTAATATTAATTATAAACTTCCGAAATTCATTCCAGTCGTTTTGCATAACCTTAGTGGTTATGATTCACATTTTATTATTCCGGAATTGGGCAGGGATGATGGGAAAATTGATGTATTGGCCAACACTTTAGAGAATTATATTAGTTTTTCCAAGACTGTTGGCAAGATAAAGCTTCGATTCGTGGACTCTTTTCGATTCATGTCATCTAGCCTTGCCAACCTAACTAAAAATTTAAGACGACAGGATTTAAAAGAAACAAGAAAAATTGTGCCAGAAGATAAAATGGACTTGGTGCTAAGGAAAGGAGTCTTTCCTTATGATTATATTACAGGAATGGAAAAATTTGAAGAAACAAGACTACCACCTATCGAAGCGTTTAAAAGTAAATTAACTGAAACCGAAATTTCAATTGAAGATTATAATCATGCTCAGAAAGTCTGGAATGAATTAGGAATGAATACCTTGGGTGATTATTCTGACTTTTATGTAAAACTAGATGTAACATTATTGTGTGACATAATGGAAGAATTTAGGAACACCTGTTTCACCGCTTACGGACTGGACCCCCTTCATTCGTTTACATCTCCCGGCTTAGCATGGCAGGCCATGCTAAAATCCACCGAGTGCAAGTTGGAGCTGTTAACCGACATTGATATGGTTTTAATGATAGAATCAGGTGTTCGAGGCGGATTAACCCAAGCTGTAACTCGACATGTGAAAGCTAATAATAAATTTCTACCAAATTATGATGAAACTAAAGATTCGATTTTTCTTGGCTATTTTGATGCGAATAATTTGTACGGTTGGGCGATGTCCAAACCCCTTCCGTATGGCGACTTTGAATGGGTAGACCCTGATTCACTTGGAAATATTATTGATATTCCCAAAGAAGGTGACACCGGCTACATCTTAGACTGCGACTTTCAGTATCCAGACCACCTACACGATCATCATTATGACTTGCCACTGTTGGCTAAAACTGAAGTATCACCGACAGGAAAATGGCCCAAATTAATGATGACATTAAACAACAAAAACCGATATGTAGCACATTATTTAGTTGTTCAGCAAGCCTTAGAATTAGGATTGATTATTACCAAAATTCATAAAGTTTTAAGATTTTCACAATCTTGTTATTTAAAACCATACATTGATTCAAACACTGCAAGGAGAGCAGCAGCAACATCAGCTTTTGAAAAAGATTTTTACAAGCTCATGAACAATGCAATATTTGGAAAAACTTTAGAAAACAAAAGGAAACACAAAATTGTAAAATTAGTAACAAACCCCAGACAGATGCAGAAACTTGTACAGAAACCGAATTTTGGAACAAGTATGATAATTAATGAAAACTTGGTAGCAGTCAGCATGAAGAAAACCAAGATAGTAATGGATAGACCGTTGTACATAGGAATGTCAATATTGGATATAAGTAAAACGCACATGTATGACTTTCATTACAACAAAATGGTTCAACATTATGGAAGAGAAAATATCGGAGTAGCCTACATGGATACGGACGCACTAATTTATTGGATCAAGACGCAAGATATGTATGAAGATCTTCGGACGTTCATACACAAGAATGATTTTGATTTTTCCGACTACCCAAGAAATCACCCGAACTTTAATGAAAATAATAAGAAAGTTTTAGGCAAATTCAAAGATGAATGCAATGGAGCAAGCATGGAAGAAATCATTGCACTAATGTCCAAATTATATTCTTTTAAAGTATATAAAGGACATCAAGAAGAAACATCTACCACCAAAAAAGCAAAAGGTGTGAAGACAAGTTATTTGAAGAAAAATGTAAACTTTGAACACTATAAAAACTGTTTATTTAACGACACCACCTTGACTGCTAAATTCAACACCATAAGGAGTGAAAAACACAAAGTGTACAGTGTTACAGAAGTGAAAAAAGCATTGTCAAACAAAGATGACAAACGTCACATTATGGAAAACCAAATTGATACTCTTCCTTTTGGCCACTACTCTCTCAACCCTATCGACAACTAACCTATTCTTCGTCCTTCTTCGTCCTTCTTCGACCTAAATTCCTTTTCCTTCCGTAAAAAAATGGGGAACACGGCAAGTCCAACGCCGTGTTCCCCATTTTTTTACATCAATTTGAATGACCTTGTCCCAGTTAAATATGTGTATAATGTAATAAAAATTTATTTTTACTTCATCCATGAATGAGGAAGGATAAAATTATGGATTTGAAACAAAAAATTGTTCATGAACTTCATAAACCGGCTAGGAGGAAATTTCCCCGAAGAAATACTGTTATAAAAGGAATGAATGATCTATATCAAGCTGATTTAATCGAAATGATTCCTTATAGTAAACAAAATAAAGGATTTAAATATATATTGACTATTATCAATTGTTTTACAAAAATGGCAGATGCTTTACCGCTAAAAGATAAAACCGGCAAGAGTGTAACAAAAGCCATGGAAACTGCGATACAGAGAGACAAAAATACCATAAAACATTTACAAACCGATGATGGTAAAGAATATTTCAATAAAGAATTTTCAAATTTAATGAAGAAACACAATATAAACCATTATTCGACTAATTCAGAGGTAAAAGCATCAATCATAGAAAGATTCAATCGAACTTTAAAAGGTGCGATGTACAAGATGTTTTCAAACAGAGGATCGCACGTATGGATTGATATGTTACCAAAACTAATAAAAGATTACAATAACAAGTTCCATAGAACAATTGGTATGAAACCAAACCAAGTGACTAGGAAAAATGAAAAACTCGTATTAAAACGTATAAAAATAAATACTAAACCAAAAGTTGAAAAATTAAAGCCTAAAGTGTTTAATGTTGGTGATAAAGTGCGAATAAGCAAATACAAAGGTGTATTCAGTAAAAGATATCTGCCTAATTGGACAAATGAGGTTTTTACCGTATTTAAGGTACAACCTACAGTGCCGGAAACTTACATTTTAAAAGATAATAAAGGACAATTGCTCGAAGGAGGGTTTTATGGACATGAAATGTTAAAATCCTCAGTAGGTGATGTATATCTCGTTGAAAAGGTGTTACAACGGAAAAAAGATAAAGTTAAAGTGCGATGGTTAGGATTTAATAAGAGTGAAGATTCTTGGATACCTAAAAAGGATCTGATATAATGATGGAGCATCATTTTAGGTTGAACCTTTACAAAGGATGGAGATAATACCGCAAAAGGATAGTTTTCCTATTAATAATATTGATGAACTCACGGTGGACAATTCAGAATTAAACAGTGGCAAACATGGTGTTTTGTTACCAAACACGGTGCGTTGTCTTGTAACCGGTCCATCCAATTGTGGTAAAACAAATGTAGTATTCAATTTGATTACAAACCCAAAAGGATTACGTTTCAATAACTTGTATGTCTTTTCCAAATCATTACAACAACCCAAATACCAATTATTAGAAAAAATATTTAATAATGTGCCAGAAGTGAAATATTATAAGTTTGATGCAAGTGAAAGCGTAATGCAACCGCATGAAGCTAAACCATTTTCAGTTTTTATATTTGACGACGTATCCTGTGAAAACCAAAACACTATCAGGAGCTATTTCGCTATGGGGCGACATAACAATATAGATAGCATTTACATAGGTCAGACTTATAGTAAAATACCAAAACAACTGATAAGAGACAATGCAAATGTGTTAATTGTATTCAAACAGGATGAAACTAACCTAAAACACATATATTACGATCATGTCAATGCGGATATGTCATATGAACGGTTTAAAGACATATGTGGTAAGGCTTGGGCTGAAAATTATGGATTTTTGACAATTATGAAGGAACAACCACTAAATAACGGTCGATACAGGATAGGTTTCGATAAATTTATATTAATTCACTAACCACTATATCACACAATCATTCTTGTACAGCACGTCTTGCTACAAACATGGTTAACCAAGAAAAGTTAGTAAAGGAAATTAAATCACTTAGTGATTCTATTCGGGCAAAAAACAGAGCGTTAAAGTTAGGTATCAGCGAAAGGGAGAAATTTCTCGAATCTACTTTTAAACCTATTACAGAGCCTTTGAAACAATTGAACAAAAAATTGACTAAACCTTCTTTTCAAGGTGATATTATTGCTCCGATAACACAATATGAAAGGGAAAGTGTAATATCAGAAGATATTAGCGATGAGGACCCGGAGGCCTCCATATATAGTGATACAACGGCAGAAAGAGAAGATGTATATGGTGGTAGTGAAGAAGAAGCGGTATCTATAGCGAGTGAAGAAGAAAAAACAGAAGGAGAACCATCAAACATAAGCTTATTGGGTGAAAATATTCATACAAAAGGACCTTTAGGAAGAAAATACTTGTTAAAACTGTTAATTGGAACTGATTCTACTAAAAAATACCACAGTTATGGAGCAAGAATGTCCAAAGAAGGTGTAATGATTGGTAATAGCAAATTAGATGTCGATGAACATGATAATATTCACGTAGGTGATCAAATATATAAGGGAACAAGGGGACTATTTGAATTATTATTTGAAAATAAACCTTTAAAAGCATTAGTAAAAAATGATGATTTGGAAGTGTATAGCAAAATTTTGGATCAAACTAATGCATATAAAAGAAATTATTTACCTGAAGCACCCATATATAGAAATAAATCTGTAAAATATAAAGATTTTGTTTCCAAATTAATACCAATTATAAGAAGAAAACCTGTAAAAAGAAGATTAGTAGCATCCACTTTAGATTTAAGTTCCCCAGAACCGAGAAAAAGAAGCAAATCAGTCACCGGTAAAGGATTGATGAAGAAACTATACAATACAAACGTAATTTATTACAATAATATCAATAAATTGGTAGATAGAATGAAACTAATACATGAAGCCAAAGAAGCGGGTCATACTGGATTGGAAAACGAATGGGTGGCTTTAGTGGATGAACTTAGAAACCGCGGGGTAATCTCATAAGAATGCGTTACCCCCTAAAATGCTATTCAGTTGCACCATGAGTGTCGACAAGTTTGGACGGTATTCCTCGGATGGATTATATTACGCGAATAACTTAAAAAGAGGTGCTGGTTTACCACAAACACCTGAAGGAGATTATGATATTAGTAATAAAAGGTTAAAAAACATAAAAGATCCCACGGACGAAAACGATGCAGTAAATTTAAAAATAGTAAAGGAAAAGCTATCACCAACATTAAGACTACACAATAACACATATGATGCAGAAAATCATAGAATTATCAATGTTGGTATACCAAATCAAAACGGTGATGCAATAAACAAAGGTTATTTGTCATCTGAATTAAAAAATACGTTAAAATTCAATGGAAAAACGTATAGTGCTAACAATAAACGTATATCCAACGTAGATGACCCTAAAGATGAAAAAGACAGCGTGAATAGACGCTATTTACATTCCTTGATACCTGAAAAGACAAAAGATGGATTTTCTTTTTATAAATTTGTTATTAATGATATAGGTTATCCAAAAACTGAAAACGATGCTGTAAATCTAAAATATATTAAAGATCATTGTATCATACGTGATGTAGGGGTTATAGAATGTTTTAATAATTGTTTAGCAAATGTTAAAGATGGTTCGGCGCCATCAGATGGTGCAACAGTGGGTCAAATGAAAGAGACTTTAAAACAAGAGACATCTGGATTTGTAAAACAAGACCAAGTGGTATCACGGCAGGGGGATGTGTTTGTACAAGGAAATGAAAAGTTTACATTACTTGAAGAAAAGAATAAAGTTCTTGATGGACATGTATTAAGGAATAATGTTTGGGATGGTAAAGGAAAACAAATGATACATATAGCTCCCGCGTCATTGCCTGGTAATGTTGTTACTTTTGAACAGATAATACAATTAGAGCCAACTGGACATAGATGGTGGAATTGCAATAACAAACGATTAACAAGAGTTGCAGACCCTGATTATGTAGATGACGCTGTAAATATTAATTTTCTTGTTAAAGTGATAGGTAATATAATGTTTGATATGCACAATTATATTGCAAGTGGACAATATAATCAAGTTGATGAAAAAATGAGAAATTCATGGATAAAACAAGAAGTTTTTTATAAGTATTTTTTTACTAAAACAACACAACCTTAAGGATCAACATTTTAGGATCCTTTTAGTATTTAATTGATCAAAAGCATAAATAAAGTCATTTATGTTCAACTTGTCGTAGAGGTAACACATAAGTTGCGAAATTCAATTATAAAAGTGCATTATGACATTTCAATATATCAGTCCATATCGAGACACTGTAAGGAAAGGAGGCGGTATCACGTCCACAGCGGTTTCTCTGTTAAGTAAAGCTTTAAATCGAATTCCAGTAGGATCTGTCGTAAATAGAGCAATAGACGCTTTACCATACGAATTTCACATACCGGGAGGTTATCAGTATTGCGGACCAGGAACTAAATTGAAAAAACGACTGGAAAGAGGCGATCCAGGCATAAATAAGTTAGATCAGGCTTGTAAAGAACACGATATAGCATATTCCACATTTAGCGATACAAAAAATAGATCTATAGCTGATAAAAAGCTCGCGGATATAGCTTGGCAACGAGTAAAGTCTAGTGACGCTAGTATTGCAGAAAAAGCAGCGGCTTTAGCGGTAACAACAGGTATGAAGGCTAAAACAGCAGTAGGAGGTGGAAAAAGGAGAAGAAGAGTGAAAAGGAGATCAGCAAAGACAAAACATGGAGGGAATATTAGAAAAAAACGACGTTCCACCAGAAAGGGTAGCAAAAAACCAACAGTATGGTCAATGGTAAAAAACGGGGCAGGTCTATACCTAAGACCGTATCGTGCATATTAAATAAAAGAAATCAATTAGTAATACCACATAAAGCGTTAACAAATATCGAATTATTTAAATACATTTCATGTTTAAAAATACCATTTTTTCGCGGTGTCTTTATGAAAGATGCTTTACCAGTTAAAATGTGGAAAAACGAAACCGGTATTGTAAATTTAGACAATTCTGAAGGTCCTGGCACTCATTGGGTTTGTTATAAGAAATTAGGTGATAATATTTATTACTTTGATAGTTTTGGCAATTTACCACCACCTAAAGAACTCGAGCATTACTTTAAATCTGCTAAAAACATATATTACAACTATAAAAGAGAACAACCTGATAACACATTAATATGTGGCCATTTATGTTTGGAATTCCTAGCTAAAAGTATCAGTCACCATTGACATGTCATCCTATACGGTATCATTAACAGGAAAATCGTCCACTTTACGAAGTATCCTTTTTCCAGCGTTACGCTTGCAAAAAGGAAGATTTTGGGAAGCGGCACTGTTGGATTTTACAACTTACAACTCTATTCCCAATGTTACGGAAGGTAAAAATAACTTATTGCATTATTATAAAGGAAAAGATGCCAGTGGGAAGTTTACAGACTTAGAAGTTTGCAGTTTACCCACAGGTTCTTATGAAATTGATCATATTAATGAATTTTTGCAAAATAAAATGGGGAAAGACAATATAACATTAAAAGGTAATAACAATACTATGAAAGCTGAAATTAACTCAAAATATTATATAGATTTTACTCAGGAACAATCAATCGGTGAATTGTTAGGATTTCCCAAAGATAGCCCAATTTTAGAACCAAATCAAACACATTCCGGTAAACAAACTGTAACTATACTAAAAGTTAATAGTATAGATATAACTTGTAACATTATACAGGGAGCTTACAGAGATGGAGCAAATACTCATATAATACATACTTTTTACCCGAGTGTACCTCCAGGATTTAAAATTGTTGAAAAGCCACAAAACCTAGTATATCTGCCGTTGAACACCACTTTCATTTCAGACATCGTGTTGAACGTATTGGATCAAGACGGTAACTTGATAGATTTCCGAGAAGAGCCAATTACAGTTAGATTACATTTAAAATCGACACTTTAATACAAAAATCATGGGTTTATCATTTAAAAGTGGACAGCCTATGGGAAACCGCATTAGTAGCTCTTCAGCTGTGGAGGAGTTAACACGCGAGAACATTCGTTTCTTAGAAAAGATTGGTTTAAAATTAACCGATTATGGATATACTGGATATAGCGCAGGGTCCGACATTCGACGAAACACTATGGGAAAAAGAATATCACACCCACAACCCTTACACTTCATCAAAATTGAACAATAACGATGAAATTCGTATTCCTATACAACATCAAGACATTTACACACTACCATGTGAAAGTTACTTGTATATCGAAGGAAAAGTAACAAAAAAGGACGGTACTACTACTGGTACAACAGTTCCATTTATAAATAACCCTATGGCTTTCCTGTTTGATGAAATTAGATATGAAATATCAGGTGTAACAGTTGATTCCACTAAAAAAGTAGGTATTGCAACAACTTTAAAGGGGGTAACATCTATATCACCTAATGAAACCAATTTACTTCAACCGGCTGGATGGGTTTTACCTGAACATGACATAATCACTCCGAATACAAAGGGATATTTTGATTTTCATATTCCATTACGTTTGTTGCTTGGATTTGCTGAAGATTATAGAAAAATAATATTAAATGTTAAACAAGAATTAGTTTTGTTGCGATCTTCTAACGATAAAGACATTATTAAAGCTCCAGATGGTACAACGGATGCAAACCTAGAATGGAAATTAACATTAGACAAAATTGTATGGAGAGTTCCACATGTTAAATTAGCTGACGAACATAGAATGCTACTATTAAGGAAGTTAAAGGCTGATCGTGATATTGTAATTCCTTTTAGAAGTTGGGAATTCCATGAACATCCAAGCTTGCCAACTACAGATCGTCACACTTGGACTGTTAAAACATCTAATTACGTAGAACGAGCCAGGTATATTATATTTGGTTTACAAACAGATAGGAGAGACAGCATCACAAAACATGCAGGCAAATTTGATCATTGCAACTTAAAAAATATTAAAGTTTATTTGAATTCACAATTTTTCCCCTACGACAATTTAAATGTGTCATTCGCTAATAAAAAGTACAGTATATTATACGATATGTATGCGAGATTCCAAAATTCATATTACGGTAAAACAAATACACCTTTACTATCACCAGAAGAATACTTAGATGGTTACACAATAGTTGTAATTGATTGTTCTAAACAAAATGAATCAGTAAAATCATCAAGTGTTGACATAAAGATTGAAATGGAGTTTAATGCAGCTATACCTGCAAATACAACTGCATACTGTTTAATTCTACATGATAAAATTGTAACATACACACCTCTAACTGGAATTGTTAAAAATGTATTATAAAAAACCGGTTTTGTTACATTCCGCGAGTATAAAAGCGGAGCGTGCAGGCCGCTCCTGATCAGTTTGTTGCCTGACGTCGTATGGGTAGCATCATCTTCAATATGGCTTCTACAAGTGGTACAACGGAATGCAATATAGAAAAGGAAATTTCAGAATTTTTAGATATGAATGAACAGCAACACGTCACAAATCAAGAAGAAGAAGAAAAAGGTAAAAAGAAAAAATATTTGTCCAAGAGGAAAAGAAATGTGGAAGAAAATATTTCACCAAATATTTTGATGGAAGTATTTTTAAGAATTTTTTATCCAATCTCTTCAAGTTTGGATAAAAGTGTTTTAATTGGAGTTATGAAATCAACCGACTATTCACCTACAGTAATTTTAACTCACGGAACAAAAATGATTTTGTTTACAGCCAATGCTTGGGAATCTTTTATGAAACACCTCCATTTGTTAGAATGTTACTTTAATAGCAACATGTTTGGCAGGAAAACAAAAGTAGGACTATTGGATTCAGACTTGGAAATTGATATTATTAAACACAGAGGTGAACATCAAATGAGATTCAGAGATACGACCAAACATGACATAAAAATTCAACTGAACAGAGAAGAATTTTTTATTTTAACATGTGCAACTGAACCAATAACAAGATATTTAAGACAGCTAGTATTCTCCAGTTCAATTATTAAAGATTATTTAACAGACACTTTGGACAAACAACCGGATGCACCAATTTTGTATGGACCTGTGGACACTTCAATATTCAACAGAATTCCTCATGAAGTTCAAATGTGGAGACAATTGGAACAATATGTGCAAGAAAAAAATAATTTTGTAAAATCAGATGAAGAAACACATTTCAGTGATGAAAAGGATCAAAGTGATGATAATGACAACAACAAAAATGACCAGATGGAAAGTTAAATAAAGTTTTAAAATTTTTCACAACACTTTACACTTAAATTGGTAAATTTTCAATAAAAAATTCAAAATTTTGTGGGTGTAGGCCTACCGGGGATGGTGCCCACGTTAAATATACACCAACGCGCCTTCAACTGTACGGCCTGGCATAAATACATGCCTACCGTGGTGTGGAAAACAGTTGACCTTCTGACACCGTGATGGATAGACGGGTGACCTTTCAAATAGACATGGAAGAAGAAATCAAGTCCAAGCCGGGTATTATTGAATTTCAGGCATTTCGTGGTAACGATGATCGGTTTATAATTAAAGAACTCGTATTTTACGATATAGATAAAAATATTCCTTACACATTTTTATTTAAACCACCATGCTCTTTTTCTTCACTAACCACCAAAGCCGCAACAACAAACCGATGGACTTGGAAATATTTTCATCACATCGATTGGTATGACGGTTTTACCAGTTATTCAGACTTGTATCATATTATGCATCAATTTTCAAACAGATTTACTAATATTTACACAAAAGGACTTGAAAAGAAAAGATGGATAGAACAATTTACATCTACTCCAGTTAAAGATGTGCAAATAGATAAAAATTTTAAATTTATTGCTGAAAACATTTGTATTTGCACACAAAGTGTGGAACATGAAAGGGACAGGCACTGTGCGTTAAAAAACGCTTTAAAATTAGCGACTTACCTGCAAGATGGAGAAATCGGTGATGGTGGTGGGGGTAACGGCGATTATAAAAGCGAGGAGCAGACCGAGACCTGGCACGAGTATTACTCGAGATTCCGAGACGACAACATCTCAGAGCAAGAAGACAGCGAGGACCTCTAGAACAACCATGGCATCCAACCAGTTTCTGCAGACTTTGGTGGAACAATTCAACGCCCACTCCAAGTCTACAATTTTGCCGGTAAAAAAATGTTCAGAGTTGAAGGATGAAAAACATTATATTATACATACCATGAAGAAGATGGAAACTACAGTCGGCGAGGCAATCTGCTGCAGCTTGAGCGAAGCCCCATACACTCCGGGAGATGAGCCGAAATTCCAAATTTACCTGCCCAAAAGATTTGTACACCTACTCCAAAACGAAGATCTCCGCTCCATACAACCAGGATGTCTCTACTTGGTGTCCCACGGATGCAGCGGCAGCAACTCCACCGAGCTTACCATCCACATCGCAGACAAGCAGCAGTGTTAAAAAAAAATAATTTTTTTCTTTCTTGTATCTGTTTGTATTTTTTAACTATATATTTTTTTGTCATGTAATCTTGTTTGTACTGTTTTAAATAAAGATAAAAAAACAAAAAAAAAATATATAAAAAAATAAAACACACAAAAAAGGCAACATATCAATATGTGAAACAAAAAAAAATTTTTTCACATATTGATATGTTGCCTTTTTTTTTAAAGCTCTGGGGTGACCTTGACCTTTGACCTTTGCACAAATTAAACATAAATTTTTTTCAAACAGCAATATGTGTGTGTGTGTGTGTGTGTGTGTGTGTGTGTGTGTGTGTGTGTGTGTGTGTGTGTGTGTGTGTGTGTGTTTCCCCCCCCCCCCCCCACCATTTCAGGTTACCAGCATACAGACTGTAAAGAGGTTCAGTTTGATTGCAACTGTCAAACGATGAGCACCCTATTTGAGCTTTGTGTAAGAAAAATTATTGAAGATCAACAGCTATTTAGCCATACTTTACGATCCAACGCTCCTCAACAAATTAAAATTTTTATCAAACAGTACAAGCTAGACAACAGAGGTTACAACACTTTTGGTTGGTACAAGTTTGGTGATGGTACAAAATTTTGTCGAAGTTGTGGAAGGGCCGCTGTATCCAACCCGGCACAATTCCTACAAGATGATGGATGTTTACAATATGGTCATGTGGCTCCAGTTTTAAGTTACCATACACCTAAAGAACTTTGCGCCATTTGTTCAATCAATATGTTTAGTTGGCAAAAATTTAACCACCTCTCATCAGACAGCATGTAAACAACTTCCCCCCACCACTATTTCATACTACCTTCAAACGACCATGCTAATATTCATTCCGCCTTTGGACATCATACGGAAAACATCAAGATGGCTCTAACTGTAAAATGTGCAAATTATGAAGAAGTATTTGTAAGAAATCTGCAAGAATTAAACGAAATTGTTCAAGAATTTAAATCACTAATCGAACAGGGATACCGATTGAACATGCAAATTTTTGCTTGCAACACAAAATGCCCTCATGTCCCCAGGGATGACGAGCCGCCTAGGTCACCATCATCAACTTCTTCAGCCTACTCCTCCAGATCATCCATGAAGACTCAAGCCAGTCCAAACTTGGAATATTTCTCCTGACTAATATTTATATTTTGTATCCTCATTGTACTTCAATATGCATATTTTTGTATTGTAATAAAAGAATGTTAAAATAAAAACAAAATAAAAAAACCTATCTTGCTACAGTATTGTAGCAAGATAGGATTTTTTTAAAACACAAATTGGATGACCTTGAACATGTTCTAACATGTTCAGGTTTTCCCCTACCACTTTTCCTCTTGGAGACCTCAGATGCAGCACCAATGTGTTTCATTACATCTTCATCTTTTGAGCTGCAAACATGGATGTTCCACCACCAATATATGAGGCCGATGAAGCGGAAAGCCTGGGGAGGAGGAGATGCCAGCATGTGGATCTAGTGGAGATGATGGAAAGAAGGATGGAAGAAAGACGGATCAGGAAGGACCATATGCTAATTCAGAGAATTTTAAAATTAGATCTCTTCATAATCCTCGCCTTATTGATTGCAATCTTCTTCTACTTGGTATACGCAGTTGTATACTGCCTAAGATGCATTGAGTGTTCTGATAAAGCAGCCAAATTGCCAGTTTTCAACACTACTCTGTAAATAAAATTTTCTTTTTTAAAACTCCAAATGGTTGACCTTGAACACGTCTCAACCTGTCTGGTTGTATCAATTACCCCCACCACCACAATTCCAAAATACCAATCCTGCAAGCAAGACTTGCTTCATTTCCAACTCAGCTACGCTAGAGGTTACACAACACAATGAAGTGGGAATTACTTGTTGACAACCTTCAATACCTAAAAGAAATTTATGAAAAATTGCACATGCGGCTACTTCAAAATCCAGGGATGGTAATTAAAATGGAATTGGAATACGACTGTCCAACCATCGACGACAGTATGGATGAAGCAGAAGGGGTAGTCCAAAATACACAAGGAACATGTTGCTGTGAAGAAAATTCTTCGACAACATCAAGCACAAGTCCGGACAGCACATATGGGGATGAAGGAGGATTTTTGTAAATAAAATAAAGAAAATAATTTTTTTTTTAAAACTTCAAATGGTTGACCTTGAACACGTTTGAACATGTTGAGCATTGTGGATAAAAAATTATTTTTTTTTCTTATGCCTATTGCTGAATAACAAACTCAGTTGTATAGTTTGCAAAAAAAAAATTTTTTTCCATTTCATCCGACCACTTTACCCCCACCATCTCCTTATCCCCACCACCCTGCCGAGTACCTCAGATACACGGAGAGACTTGCTCAGTTGCTGTTCAACTCTTGTGGTGTGCACATCTCACTTTTTGCACTAAATTTACTTATATTGAGTTTAAATTTAAATATTTAGCCAAATATCAAACATTTTTTAATTTTTCGGCAAAGTTTCAAATAACAAAAAAAAAATTTTTTTTTTCACTTTTGGTTTGATTGAAATTTCACAAGTTCCAAGATCACCTGAGAAAGAATAAAAAATAAATATTTCTCAGGAAATATTTCCAATCCGAGTTACGGTAAAGGACAGACTCGGATGAGTTGTTGCAAAAATTTTAATTTTTCTTCCTTCTGACCACTTTACCCCCACCACCTCCTTATCCCCACCACTGGGCCGGGTACCTGGGGAACCGCCTGCACCCAAGTCAGTACGTCTTCGGACGCGGTGCTGTTCGGATCGCTTGTCGTTTGTCGCAATGTCGGGTGTTCGAAGAAATTATTCTTCGGCTCTAAGTCTCTCGGTGGGTAAGTAAAATATAAAAAATTATTTTTTTTTCAAGTGGGGCTGCTGGGACGGGTCAATGACCCCTGACGGATACATTAGGTCGAGAGTCTGATCGCTAGGGAGTAAAAAAAATATTTTTTTGCACTTTTGTGGTTCCTCGAGAAATTTCAATTTCTCAACAAAATTTGAGGAATCGCAAAAGTGCAAAAAAATTTTTTTTCTATTCTTGCGTGACCTTGACCTAATTAACGTCAGTGACGTCATCATGATGACGTCAGCGGTAATGACGTCACCATGACGTCATTTATGTGACGTCATGTGACGTCATATGACGTCATTGGTGCCGTCATTCGTGACGTCATTGATGACGTCATCACTGCTGACGTCATCGTGATGACGTCATGTCCCAGCAGCCCTACTTTTACACTACTCAAACTGATCATTATCCAAGTTTTTTACAAGTGTATCAAGCGAGTCGATGGTAAATTTGAATGAATCCAAAAATCTTGCTTTTATATTGATATTAAAATCAACTGTATAAGATATATAACGTTCCTCATTATTCGGGATGACTTCTATCTTGGTTTTATCATCTAAACGTAGCATTTTTACGAACAGATGCGTGTCGTATCCGCTCAGGTTGTGTATAAATATGGGGACGAATTTCGGAATCTGATAGTTCAAGTTACAAGAGTTGTGTGCTATTCCGCGAAATTCACCAGTCAAATGGTCGTGATCAAAGACGGAATCATTTTTCAACTCTTTACCGCATATATGACACGTCTTCGCTTTTTTAGCGTTTTCTTTCTGTTCGTCAGTCAGCGGGTTCATAGGTTTTTGGTTTACCAGACAAAATTCTTTAATATCTTGCAATTCAGATTTCAATAGTTTCACGAATTGTTGACCAGCATCGACACCGAAATAAGTAATCGGTTCCTTGTAATCACCGTTCGCATAAGTCGTGTATAATGCGAAGGTTCTAGCCACGTGGTGTTGATATTTATTGGTGTTTGTGCCGTTTTCCGGTGGTTGACAAGTGTCTATCGGCTCGAGTATGCATTCGAAATCGGCATACATGACGAACGGAATTTTCATTTGGGATTTGTGATTGGTAAACTTGACGACATCACCTTTTTTAGGCATTTTAATTTTCACCGCTTCGTGTTCCTTACAGAGTTCTTTGTGACTTTGAAGCAGATTTTCTCTACTGAAATGTTGTAAACAACGTCTGCAAATAAAAGTTTTATTTACATGCTTACTGATTTGATTCCTCACCAACCTACTCAGCTGTTTAATATAACAATAATGAGATTTATTTGCCGTTTTCATATACAAGAGGTCAACATGTTGATCCTTTTCATTATCAGTCACAATCAAAGGATATATGTTAAGTTTTTTTTTCTCCTGCAAAAGTATAACCATAAACATTGATGGATATCCCACTGCGTCTTTCGAATTTTTTCACATCATCTAAACTCACAGGAAATTCAATGTCTTTCAACGCTTTGTCAAAGTCGTGTTCGTATTCACGGTATTTGCTGACCCTGTGAGGATTTAAACCAACAGGATGTAAAGCTGCGAGTACGGACCATAGAAAACATTTCTGGTCATTGTTTTTAACATTTATGACAGCTTTTTTATTTTTAATAACGTCTGGCAGTTTAATATAGCTTGACCCTCTGAATGGGACATATTTGTTTATTGCCAGTTCTAAAAACAAGACTTCATTTAACGTCCAACCTGACCCCCGAGCCTCGAACTCTTCCATTCGTGTTAATATCTTCGCTTTTGCACCTTCAAACACTTTATGTAAGTCGGTAGTCTTATATATGATCGTATTCTCAGTTTTAAAGTACATGGTGTCTATTTCGAGTTGCTTATCTACACCAGGAACATTCCGTCTATAATTGGCAGCAAACGAAAAATTTACTTTCAAATTGTACTGTTCCAGGTGTTGTTTTATCTTACCGATAATCAAATTTTGATATCTATTTAAAAATATTTCTGGTTTTTTTATACCACGACAATTTGTAAATTGATAAGTCAAAAGTCTATTGTTGAATGCTCTTTCTTTTACACAGTGTTCATCTTCACTGACGGGTGGAAGGTTATCAGTTTTTTTGAAGAGGTTTTTAATCACATTAAGTGCAGAAGAACACGTGCCACTCACACTGTTACACCCTTTTTGAACGGTGGAAAGGGTATTCTGATTTTCAATGCGTGGCTTTTTAATTTCAGGCTGTTCATCTAAATCATTTCTGTTTGGCGACGGGCGTTTACGGGTACCGCTTGTAACGGATGATGTTGGTTGCTCACAGATTTTTTTATGTCTGTTGAAATCAACATTCAAAACAGTTTTCCCACATTTTTCACATGTTTCCTTTTTATAACGTGAATGGTCTTTATTAGGATTTTTTGAACATATCTTCACATGATGGGAGATGTTTGATTTTGAAATAGGCTTACCGCAGAAGTTGCAATTGACTTTTATTGTCCCCATTTTACTAACCAATCTATAATAGAAAATAAAAAAACATTAGAATAAATTTAAAATAAGGTTAAGTAAATTTCAATAAAAAAATTGACCTATCAGCTTCCATTTTATTACTTTTAAAATTACGTAAACATAGTGTGTATCAAACATTATACACATGGCCCTGAGCACGTAACATGGTGTGTATCAAATTGATACACATAGGGCCGGGCTCATGCTATAAAAAAATAGGCTGGGAGTGATTTGGGACTGAAAGAGTTAAAACGCAGTTTTTTGCAACTCTCTTTCGTAAAAACCTCCAATTATACCTTCTCCGTTTTTATCAGCAATCTTGTAGGTGATAGGTCTTGTATTCAAAACATCGACAATTGTGAAAATTTCAGATGTCCAATTTTGTTTGTACTTGTTGGAAAACACGTCTTTTTTAGCCGTAATGCGTACTCTGTCTCCAACATTAAATTTCGCCTTTTTACGTGGTACTCTATTTTCCAGTTCATTGTACATTTTCAATAAATCCTGCTCATTGCCTTTATTCACATCTACAGGTCTCATTTTTATAGTATGATGGAAGTCGTGTTTATTATATTCATCGGTCAATTCTTGCAATATATCGTACCACTTGTGCGAATTTCTAACTTGGAATTTTACTTTTAATTTCTCATTTAACGTTCTGTGATATCTTTCGATTATGGCCGATTTCTCCTCGCTCTCGGTGTGGTACAATTTAATGTTGTACTTTTTCAATGACTTATTAAAATATGTATTTTTAAATTCTGTCCCTTTATCGGTGTGTAAGAGCTTAGGCGGTGAATGACCGTCATTTTTGGCCCGCGCAATTATTTTTTCAAAAGCTGATGACACATCCGGACCATCTTTTTTCTTCAAAGGCTCAGACCAGACAAACTTACTGAACGTATCGATCACATTTAAAATATATTTGTACCACTTGTTTTCTCTAGCATATTCTTTCATAATCAACAGATCGGCCGCCCACAAGTCATCAATGCCTTTCATGACAATCCGGCGTTTTATAAACTTTTTCACGACGGGTCTGTGCAGTTCTTTCGCTTTCAAAACTTCGGGTGGGTCCCTGATGAATGAATTTTTTACACTACCACATATTGCACAATTTGATGTCGCCAACCATCTTTTATTTTTTGTTTTGGCAGTCTTAATATTTTCCGATGTTGTTTTTCTTTTACACCTTTTACAATAAAATTCCATTACTAATAATATAACAACCAGAGAGTTTGAAATAAAAATAGTTTTGGAAAAAAATTTAGCTAAATAAATTATATGATATAAATTTGTAAATATACTTATATAGGACGTATAGACGTAATGCAACATAGACATAAAATACGATTGACTAAGGGTCAAAAAAATAAGTTGCGTATCGCTTATAAAAAACAGAAACTGGCTGTTTTAACTTTGAATAGAGATCAGTTAACAAACGGTAATGTTGAAGTTATGTTAACGGATGAACAACATAAACAAATATTGAAAGCTGTGAAAAATAAGAAAGGTGTAAGAGTGATATTAAGTCATACACAGTTGAAAAATAACATTGATGGGGGTCTATTGAAAGAGATTCTGGAGTTGGCAGAAAACAGCATTCCGTATTTTAAGAAATTAGCTTCACCCCTGATTAAAGAGAAAGTTGCTCCCACCATCAAAGAGAAATTCGTTCCGTGGTTAAAAAAGATAATTGACGAAGAGTTGGATACTATCATAGAAAAAGATCCATCTGGTACTGGACTAAGACAAATGATAAATGGTCAGCTTAGTAAAATTTTAAATGATGTAAGAATTAAAAAAAATTAAACCCGTTGACGATGAGTGATCTGGAAGTGTGGGCTAGTAAATTGAAATTGAAGAACTTCCGTGGTGTTTTCAGACGAGAGCTTTTACCTCATGTACCTCGAAAAATAGAGTGCGGAATAATAAATCTAGGGAATTTGGACACGGCCGGCACACATTGGACATGTTATTATAAAAACGGCAAAAATGTGATTTATTTTGATTCTTATGGAAATGCCCCACCACCTTTGGAATTGGAAAAATATATAAGAATGAACGACGGTATTTGTTATAATTCAGATCAATTTCAAAACTATGGCGATCCGCCCATCTGCGGTCATCTATGTTTAGAAGTTTTAAGACAGTTTTCGAATGGAAAAACGTATGATGAAATCAAAGAGGTTTTAAATAAAAATAAATACACTTTTCTAGAATGGTTTAAATAAATTATATTTTACATTTCTGATGTTAATAAATTGTTTATTTAATTTTATTTTTTTAAATTAATTTATTACTGTGTGAAAGTCTGTTTCCTAATATAGAGATGTCGACTAACCAGTCCGAAGCATGGGACCTCCTCTCTGTGGAGCCCAAAGAACCCAGAGGGGTTTTGACTGACAAATTCATCATGAGGTTTGATCGGTATTTGAACTGGGATCTGCTGTCTTCCCATTATGATTTTTCAATCGAGATGTTGCGGATGTACCCGCACAGAGTAAATTGGGCCAAGCTATTGAGACGCATTAAATTTTCGGAAGAATTCCTAAGAGAGATGGTTCCCCACTTCGATAAATGCTGGGGTATCCTGTGTAAATATCAAACGCTGTCTGAAAAGTTTATTCATGATTTCGCAGGTAAAATCGATTGGGATTATGTGTTGTTGTATCAAAATGTAACTAGCAGATTTTTAGATGAACACAAAACGTATTTTGATGAAACGGAATTATTCTAATTGATAAACTTATCCTATTGGAGAGATTAAAATGAAAAAATAAATACATCTGCCTCTGTTGGTTTGAATTAATTATTTTTAATATTTGTTATATGAATAAAAATTTATTATGATGTAAAAGTTTTTTTTATAATATAGAAATGGTGAATTTCAGATTATCAGGAAAGTCCTCCGAGTTGACTTTGACCTTGGAACACCCGATTCACTTGGACAGTGATGCACAGTATAAACTCGCTCTCACGGGATTTTTTTGTGAATACAATTTTTATAATTTATTCGAGAGTTGTAGTATAACATTTGAAGGTGGGGGAAAATTAGGTTTTAGCAAGGGGTATTGGACATTAGACTTAATTCAAAAACATATTCAGAAAAGTGTAGATTCAATTTTAGAGCGTAATGCATTGGATAAAGATGATAAGAAAAATAAAGTGCAAGTCGGATTGAAAACATCAACTAAAGGGCACAGAGTGTTTATCAAATCTCCTGTTAAATTTCACATGGATAACATTTTTCGACATTTGTTAGGGTTTGAGGATAGTAAAATTCAAGAATATTTTGACTATTATTCAGCGAAGAACCGAAGCAACACAAGACCGTTTGACCTAATTGAAATTCATTGTGATATCGTGGAAAACTGTTTTGTTAATCACGACAATGCTTGGTTTAAACATGGAGAGACTTCGCTGTTACACAGTTTCTTTCCAATCGGTGATTTCGGTAGTAAAATTGCAACCGTCCCAACTCCACCACATTATGTATCATTGAAACATGGATTGAAGAAAATTCAACAGATCAATGTCAATATCACAGATCAAAACAATAATTTATTACAAATGTTTGATTCAAATATACATATTTATTTAGAATTGATTCGTGTGTAATATTTTAAGTTAATTGAGAATTGAGAATTTATTATTTTTTTACCACATTTAAAAGTAATATTCTTAATGTAGGTAAAAATGAATGGTTCTAATTTTGATAATTTATTGAATGAAATCAATGGAAAATCTTACAAGAGGCTGAATGACCTGGAAGTTGGTAAAAAATATCTAGTAAATGACATAAACACAATTTCATCATCATACGGTATGAGAATTTTAGTCACATGTGATGATGTGAAATTCTATCTTCCAGAAAGCTGGAATAACAGATTGACGATGAACAATATTATGCAACTACTAAATCATAAAGGAAGCCTCTATGTGTTATACAATGGTAAGGTAGCACTTCCAGACAATAAATTTAAGCATGATATCGAATTTAAAGTCGAACAATAAAGATTTATTTAAAACCCTAATTGAAATATATTTTTGAAAAAATCTACATTTATTTTATTTGATGTGGAAATTATGATTCATATATTAGGAATCAATTATGACTGAAAACTATGAATATTATCTCTTGACCGATAACGCATTTGAACCTTTCGACGGGTCACAAGAGGCTGCTGGTCTCGATTTGAAAAGTGCTTATGATTATATCATTCCAAAGCGGGGACAACAATTAATAAAAACTGATTTAACTTTTAAATTTCCCAATGGTTGTTACGGACGAATCGCCCCAAGATCCGGCCTTGCCCTCAAACATTGTATCGATGTTGGTGCAGGTGTGGTGGATAGAGATTATACCGGCAATGTTTGTGTTCTGTTGATAAATAATTCCGATAGCGATTTCTTTGTACGCCGAGGAGATAGGGTGGCGCAGATAATTTGTGAAATGTATAAAAAAACCCCTTGTGTAAGAGGATATCAAATAGAACAGACTGAACGAGATAATAAAGGATTTGGAAGCACAGGGTTGAACTAATTAATTTTATTTGTGTTCGTAATATAAATATTGAGATATAGACAATTTTTTATTTTTTGAGAAAATTGCGAGCCGCTTCTCATAAAGGAATAAATGCATGTGATAAGAATTGTTTTGTATGTCGGAGGGGGGGCCGCGATTTACAGCCCCCCCTCAGATATGCAAAACAATACGTTTTTCACGGGGCCGCAGCTTAGAAAGCCATAAATGCATTTGATAATAATTGTACCTATCCATCATCCGGGGGGCCGCGATTTACAGCCCCCCCTCAGATATGCAAAACAATACGATTTTCACGGGGACGCAACTTATAAAGGCTTAAATGCAGATGTACAAAACAATACGTTTTTCACGGGGCCACAGCTTAGAAAGCCATAAATGCATTTGATAATAATTGTACCTATCCATCATCCGGGGGGCCGCGATTTACAGCCCCCCCTCAGATATGCAAAACAATACGATTTTCACGGGGCCGCAACTTATAAAGGCATAAATGCATTTGATAATAATTGTGTATATATCCATACCAAAATTTATTATTTTAATAATATTAATAAACTGGACAAATGAAATTCACCGAAAAAGCACGGGGGTTGCAATTTGCTACCCCAGCGGATATACGATTTTCACGGGGCCGCAGCTCATAAAGGTATAAATGTATTTGATAATAATTGCACCTATTTAAATCATTTTATTAACCCTAGCATATTTATAAATATGCTAGGGTTAATATAGCACCCTATATTAACCCTAGCATAAATAAATATTTTTCCTAGATAGGAAAAATATTTATATAAACATTTATAAATTTATATATAATAAAATATTTATATAAATATTTATAAATTTATATACAATAAAAATATTTATATAAATATTTATAAATTTATATAGAATAAAAATATTTATATAAATATTTATAAATTTATATAGAATAAAAATATTTATATAAAATGTATATATATATATAGAAAACGTATGTATACGTTAGTTGTGTATTTGGCGTTCTCAAAAAGATTCTCCGGCCGCGGCGTGGTTTGAACCTGGGCCGGTCGGGTGGTGCGCTGTTACGTTAGCGCCTAGACCAGCGGACTTGTTAGTGGCTGGCGGCGCGGTGTTTATCAAGTCTGATGTGATCGAGCGGATGTGCATTCGATTGAGGTTATCAATGCAACTGCGATTTATCGCTTCGGGTGGGATTGCAGTTTAAGGGGAGTCTGCCGCTTTTCATTTAAAAGTTATGGTTAACTTAAGAGGGCATCTCGTAGTTCCCCGGATTATATTTAAAATGCTCCTTGAAATCACTGTCTGAAATCCCAAAAAATGCCCTGAAATGGGCTGATATTTGGCCAAAACCGGCCAGAATCCGGTCAAAAACCGGTCAATTTGAAGCTGAAAGCGGTCAAAAAAAACTACGAGGGTGTTTCAGAACCATCCTTTTATATCTACTAGCACTATAACCACTCAGCTACCCAGCCAGTTAATTGCTCAACACCAACAGAAAATTATGGATAAACAATTCAATCAACGAAAATTGTTTTTCTCACATAAAAAATTGATAGTATTTGCAAGAAACATTTCTTGCAAGAATATAATGTACCTTCGTATCATAAATAAAATTTAAGCTGTCTTTTGTTAATAAATCAATTTAGCATCAAATTGCTGAGAGAAACTTTAAAAATATGCAAAATAAACAATGAAAATATAAAGCTGCAGACAGATTTTACATTATTGTTGTGCTCCATAAACATTCCTAACAGCTGTTATATGAAAGTAATTAATATTTACATCCATTTCCTCATGACCCTAAAAAAATATAATCCGAAACTAAGTTAAGCTTGCCGGGTCGCCGGCTCTAAAGCCTTGATATGCCTGACGTTGCGATTTAATGAAGGGATCAGACAGCAGACCGGGCCAAGAGGCGGCCGGGTACTTAACCAGACAGTTTTGTGTTGGGTTTTGTTAATTTCTTGTTTATTTTTATTTATATATTTTGATTTGTCTATCAAAATTCCTTTTGTTAATACAGTCAAAGAATCTATACAAATCATAAGACTGTTATATATATATAAAAATTTGTTTACTTTATTTTTCTCTATTAGGCTATTGTCTTTCTTTTTTATTTTACATATTGAACTCTAGCCATTTGAACCCGGGAAATTACAAATTAATGCAAACTAACAAAGAAATGTATATTTTTTTAATTAAAAAAGTAAGACAACGTTAGAGTAAAACAATCCTGCTAGTATAGAAAAGCTTAGATTTTATTTGCTACAAGCTGCGTGTATATCGGTTTATTTATTTATGTATTAACTATGTATGTTTTTATTTATGTATTCGGAATTTAATTCCTAAAATAATAAACATTTTTATTGGTACAAATATAACCGACAGCCTAAAATTGTGGATCACCCTTTCGAACGTTCAGGACAAGGTAATCTAGGGATTGTAATGGGTCCGGGCTTGATATAGGGCCCTGCGGGATGCCATTTATTGCAAATGGCCTTGGCCCACCACCGCGGCTATTTATTTTTAACGATAACTGTTTTCACCTAGAGTAAAAAATATAGGTTTAGATAACATTTCAGTATGCACAATAAATGCACATTCAGTTACTGTTGTAGTCGATATTTTAAAGTAACACACGTTATGAGTGGATGCTGATGCTGTATTATAATTTAATTGATTTTTTCATAATAGTACAGTGTTTTTTTAAGTATTTCACGATAATTTCTTGACACTGATCAATAGGATTTATTTACTAAAAGTATGACAATGAGTAATGAAAAATAAATGTAAACTTTGGCTACCCCTGCTTTGAAAATTGTAAAATATGTCACTGGTGTACATAGCAATAAGAAATATTTTAATTTAGCCAAGTTTAATTAAAGATGCTTTAATAAAAAATACTGTTATTGAGGTTATTTATGTTCTTAGAAAATTAAACGGTTATTGTCCATATTATATCTATAAACTAATTGACTAACTAGAGAAAACTAGTGTCCGAGAGAGAAGTTTAATTTCTCACATTTTTTGTCAAGCTCTAAAAAATAGATCTTGCAACAATGAAAATGACACATAACATCTACAGAATTTGTAAAATTAAAAGAGACCTGATATATTACTTTTATATGCAGACAACCAACCCTACAAGGAACGTTATGAGAAAGATAAGGGTAAAAGGTATCAATAAAAAAAGAAAAGTAGGATGTTATAAAATGAATCGATATAAACGAAACAATTATATGGTACATTGAATTAAGTCATCGAAAATAATTTAGAATGTATGACTCAATCGAGCACTTATTAGAAACGAACGTGGATTTTGGTATCATTAACGTCTAAATAATTGCAGCCCATTAAGGAAGTCTTACAAAGTCCTCAGGACTAGCGGTACAAAAAATATATCAAGAGAAACGAAGGAGCTTCGTCTTGAAAGACCACTTGAGTTATGAAAGCTGGGATAAATTACTTTTATCTCTCACCGTCTTGTACCAATCTAACAGATCTCTCTCTTTATCAGCTGATACTTTTACACGTTGGTGTAGATTACAGAATGTTATTTACCGATTATGTTGCACTTACTACCTTAACATAGAAGTAGAGAAACTGTAATTCAGTTTATTTAACATAAAAATTTTCAAACAGTTTTAATCAATTTCAAGAATGTTTTACCATTTCCTGACGACATCCGTTAAACTACTTGCTCATTGCTAACAATACTGTGAATTGTATGGAGGAGTTGCTTGATACTGACAAAGACCGACTGATTTATTTGGTAGGCTCATTAATTGATCCTAGTCCATTAATTGATTGGGCCTAGTTTCGAATTTTACAAATATTGCTTTCTCAAAATAGAACCAGCAGCCCTTCCGATTCAAAAGTTAACTCTATAACTACTCAGTTACATCTGATGCGTTGTTGATTTGTTAAAAATATTATGAGTATTTATTGAATCACTAGTTATCAAGGGTTTGTGACAAATTATGGCCTTTGCCCATACAAGCCTTTAGTTGGTTTATTTAATATGTTTAGTTAAAATTTCTATTAAAACTTAGTTATATTATTACATAGTGAAGTGAGGGTATTTAATCTAAAATAATGGATTAATCAAAATGGAAACAGCTGAAACTTTACTTTCAATGGCCTCATAAAATACTAATGGCACTTTTGATGTAAGCGATTCATTTAAAATCCTGGTAATAATATATTTTACACTCTATGTATTTTTCTAACAAAAAATAAGGTATGCCATTTTATTAATCAAGAGCAACAATGTTTTAACTACAGTTTTATTACTTACAGTACAGTGTTTTATAATATTATCAATATTATTATTATTATTATATAACTTACTTATAACACGATTTTTTTGCGAAATGTTTAATTTTGTACTTATCTCCTAGTGTATGTTCCAGTCGGAACCGAGCAATTTATTTGGATTTTGAAATTAAATTCTTAAACTTCATGCATATCATTTTTCCTAGTGTATTTAAGTTTTTTTAATGTTGCTAAATCTGTAACATGTTAAATTTTAAATAAAATACACTCGACCAAACCAATATTATGATAATCAGTAATCAGAGAAAACTATACTATTTTACAGCCGTACATTGACAAATGTTTAACATACTCAACCCAATCCTAATGCTATTCTAATGTGAAAATTTCAAATTTCAATGATGCATAGCGTCTTGATTTTAAGACAGATTCTAATCAAGTTTTGGTGGAAACAACCATAGAACAAGACCTATCGAAAAAAATATTGAAAATTCATTAAAAATTATGAGATGAGTCGTAATTACAAAACCTTATCGTATTAAATAAACATGGATGTTTAAGTCGCAAATAAAATAAAATAAATAGTTATGTTGAATAGTAAAATTTAAATCAACCTTATTAATCCAAATTGATTAATAATTATGTAATATAGTGTAATTTAATATAAAATATCTTCTAACAAGATAGTTAAAGCAGAGTTTATATTAGAAAATTCTAAAATCATCACACCTTATACACGTTTTGCCTCTTAACTTCATTTAATAGCGCAATAAATTAAAACTCAACCGCTTTTAGTACAAAATCTGCAACAGTTTGCCGTAGATTAAGAAACCACTGCTGCCTTGCTGAAATTTAGAGTTATGCTTCCTAAAACATTAGAACCCTTTCTTACCTCAAGTTTGAAAAACTTGTTTTACAACGATATATATTAGTTTAATTAGTGAATGGCTTCTTGATAACTGTTTAATTATTTAAGCTGAAAACTACCAAATGTTCCTGATAATTCTTGAGTAATTTACACTATAAGAAAAATGTAAGCCTGTTGTTAATGATACTTTTATGTTTTGTATTTTGCTTTATTAATGAATAAGTTCGTAGTTTCACTGCTTACGAAAACTACTCACTAGTTTCACTATTAACGAAACTAGGTTTTAGAACGTTCCATGACAAAGCTTTACATTAATACCCTTAATACCTTTATTAATACCTTTATTGAAATGGCGACCTAACTCAATAGGTAGTTTAAAGCCAAGTATGAATGAGGGATGAGTGTAGGATGATTGTGGCGCGATCTTGTAGTCTTGTTACTGACTAATTCCAACATTCTCCTTAGACAGGACTGTTAATTCATAGCCCAGCAGCCAATGGTATCTAGGGACCTACAGTTTCACTGAGGTAATTTAATATAGTAATAATTTATCAAAAATAGTAATAAAAATACAAATATTTTTACATTTTGACATTTTGTTAGAATTTATCAACCACAACAGGAATTAAATATCTCATAAAAATCACGAATTATTTTTCCCTTTCTATCGGAAACAGTCATGAAGTTATTTTAGAGTTTTAGTTTTTCTTTTAAAATTGTTCCAACCCTCATCATAGGCCTAACTCACATAACCGATTCTTCTTTAAATTTATTTGTCGAACTAAACAAAAATCCAGAAATATTTATGTCACTATTATTTATTAACATTTATTTATATTTATTTACTCATCGAGAAGTCTATCAAATTTATTTATCATTACATGTTTTTATTTATTGTTCATATTGATATTTCTCTTATTTTACATCCCAATCTTGTAATTTTTTCTTATCAATTATTATCATGCAAAAAGTTTTCTTTTTTACAAAATCTAAAGAACTAAAATAATACAATCTACATTCGTTGATACTTTTAAGTAATACCTAAAGGGAATCTCAAGCTTAACGTTTATTATTAATTTACATTATATTTACAAGATATTTTATATATTCAAAAATATATTTATGTTTGAAGGCTTAATAGCATCAAAGACTTTTGCCGAACATAATTTAGTTTTTAAATTATTGAGCGCATTAACTATTTATTTTGTAATCCATAATGAATGATCATAAAATAATCAGTCTTAATACTTATGGTGTTATTTATTTTAGACTAAAATCTTTTTAACGATCGGTCTTTATGGTAAATATTTTGTTGCTGTATTTACGGGTAGGCCTATTCCGAGACGGTGCGGAAATTATACAAGACCTGTCCGACTCAGGCAGCGCGGGGTGGCTGAAGTGGTATTGACATTCAATTTAACTGCTTCTGGGCCCGTACCGTCACGTGCGCTAAGGAAATCTGAACCCCCTCGGACGGTAAGAGGGTAAACTTTATAATGTAACCAAAACATTTTTGATTCGTTTAGTTCCACACAATTTATCCACAAAAATGTAATTGCTTCCAAAAATCTCCATCTAATCCATTTATAATGTCAAAATCATTGTTTAAATTTATATTTACGTTGTATTTTATGTTCCTGATGAAGGTTAATGCCGAAAATTTGAACCTTAATTAAAGAAGATGTAAAAAAAACTATTGTTTAGTTTTAAATTGTTTGATTCCTGCAATTTTTGTATGATTAAAATAGTAGTTTTCATCACTAGGAGCAAAAGGGTCTCTTTTTAGTGCGCAATCGGGTTTTAAAAACGAATAAGTGCTAAAAAATAATTTTTCTCCGAGTGATGAACAACGTTTTTTTACCATTATGCAGAATTACACTTTTTATCGTTAAAAACAATAACTATTAAGTTGAAATTTTTATGTTATATTTACAAAGTAAGTAATATACAGTGATTACGTTTCTGTTATTTACAAACAATGCTTTAATAAAATGTTTGAATTTCACTATTCTGCATAGAAAGTTAAAGAATAATACTTAGCAAACAGCTTACTTTTCAGTCCTAGGACCTAAAAAATATTCCAGCTGAGTTTTCAGTCCTAGAACAAAAAAGAAACGTTTTTGGTACTATTGAGAGAACAAAAAACAGGCTGATTTTGTGCAGAATGATAAAAATAGTATTATTTTAGCACAACAATTTATAATAATAGTTTTTAATTACTGTGATTTGTAATATTCTCTATGGATAATTGAATAAACCTTTGTGTGTTGTACTTTAATCATAAAAATGGCTCCATGATTAAAGATATTCTGAATGGGTAAAGTTAAAACACTATATCATAAACTCTGTCAATAATGGAAGATTAAAGCCGACGGCACTTTTTTTTAAGAAGGTGAGATTCCTTTTACGGATGTTGTGTGGGACTCGTATGAACCATACCCACTAAACCCACACCTTCCCAGGCTTTGTTCCACCGGAAATGTTTATCACATTACATGGGGGAAGCTTCTTGTTTGAGATCATCGGGCTCCTCCGGTTCTAAGAAGACAACACTATTTCACAGTATTCTCCTTTTTATTCTTCGAGCTGATGCCACTGAATCCAAAAATATTTTAATAATAAGACTTAATTTGCTCAGGAAGTCCCTACTTATTCAGGAAGGACTATAGTAGGATTTACGAAAATAGTCCGATGAGAGGCGATACATTGTTGCCAAATTTATTCTGAAACACATTCGTATACTCGTATACTGTATTACACATTTTAAACATAACAACAAATGACAAAACTGCAGGGTGAGAGGGGGTGAGGTGGGACACAGCTGTTTAAATTTCTATTGGACTATTTTCGTGGATCTTACTACAGCATTATACTTGTTATTTTGTATAATTAAAAATCGGAGAGGTTTTGTTACTTGGATTCAAAGATTGTTTGAATAAGGATATAAAAGTCCTACCTAAGTAAGTGCGTTCTCTCTTTGATGTAGTGAAATTATATAAAAACCCCACACCAAAATGATAATAATAAAATTAAATTCGTGAAAAATTTAGAAATTATTAAATTGTTTTTATTCTCTACACGTTTGACCGTAAACCTTTCAGATTCTCCGAGACTCTTGAAATCTTAATGGCTCTTTTGTTGGAAGTGATTTATCTACGCTTTAAACGAAAATAACCTCCTGTCCTAACAATATAGCACTTGCTTTAGAGTAAATTTATTTTCTACAGAAAAAAATCATAGAATTGTATTTATATTAATTAATTATATTCAATAATATAGGTATTGAAATTTATAGTTAAATAGTTCAAAAGGATTTAGAATAATAAACATAAGTTATCTATATTTTGCTTTAATAAATATAAAAGGGTTTAAAATCTGTCACTCTGGTATCATACATTTCTATTATACAGTGTATGATTATGGAAATTAAACACAAATAAGCGATAAGTTAATGCAATTTTAAAAACTAAGCGTGTGTCCCTTGTACTCACGAATAAAGTTAAACATATCTTAGTAGTAAGGAGGGGCCGATCCGACGTCATGAGGGGTGTGAGGGGTGTGGGAAGTACGAGAGAAGTACGAGAGAAGTACGAGGGAAGTACGAGGAAGTACGAGGAAGTACGAGAGAAGTACGAGGAAGTACGAGAGAAGTACGAGGGAAGTACGAGGAAGTACGAGGAAGTACGAGGGAAGTACGAGGGAAGTACGAGGAAGTACGAGGGAAGTACGAGGAAGTACGAGGGAAGTACGAGGGAAGTACGAGGGAAGTACGAGGAAGTACGAGGGAAGTACGAGGGAAGTACGAGGGAAGTACGAGGCGCCCTCTTAACCGACCCTTGTAAACCTCATTTTTTGAATGGTTTTGGGCCAGTTTGTACCTGATTTCGGGCTAATTTCTTGATAGAGAAGGGTGACTGTGCGAATTTCCTAACAGTCCTACGTAAGGACTAGTCCCATGTAAGGACTATTGTATTTAGATAGTCCCGCGTAAGGACTAGTCCTGTGCAAGGACTATCGACTTTATTTTTAACTGGTTTTGGGCCATTTGTTATCTGATTATAGGCTAATTTCAGCCATTTTCCAGCATTTTGATCAGGTTTTGCCAATGGTGGATTTAGGAAGTACGAGGGAAGTACGAGGGAACTACGAGGGAAATACAAGGGAAGTACGAGGGAAATACGAGGGAAGTACGAGGGAAGTACGAGGGAAGTACGAGGGAAGTACGGGGGAAGTACGAGGGAAATACAAGGGAAGTACGAGGGAAGTACGAGGGATTAGTTTAATATATATTTTAAATATTTGGAGTTTAGCTGTTTTGTTAATTTTTTATTTATAGCTGTTTATTAAAAACCATAATATAATATTTTTCACTAGTACTTAATAAATTTTTTATTCTGATCAGATTTTTATTTTTCTCTTATAGATCGCATAAGAAGATGGCTGCGATTAAGATTAATTGCAATTTCTGCGGCAAGCTTATAACAAAATCACATATCTCATATCATGTTAAAGTGTGTCCTAACAACCCGAATAAGGACTCGAGCTCCCGTTACATGAAAAAGTCTTGTGATAAATGTGGAAAATCTATTACAAGTAATCATTTTAGTAGACATTACAAAACATGTCAATCTACTACCAATCAACCTTCCACTTCGACAGCGCAAAGTAACGAACAAGTGCAACCGATACCTAGCACAAGCGGAGTTCAAAATTCAAAACCCCGGGTCCAGAAGAAAGCAAGTCATGAGTACAAAGCGAAATGCCCGAAATGTGAAAAACTCGTAAGAAAATCCAATATGAGTTACCATTTAAAAACACACGAAGAGGCGCCTTTGGTTAGCCGTGGCGGTATTGTTTTTGAAAATGATGGACCCACTCCAGCAAAAAGACCTCGTCTGGATGAAAATGATGTTAAAAATAAATCTGTTTTTGAAACTTTGCAGGGGGTTATATTTTTAACGATGGCGACAATTTGCAATTTGGTAAAAGGGCCTATCGGTGGCGGTAATACGTTTACACCGAAAGATTCCGAAGTCGAATTAGTGAGATCGGCTTTCGGGGGAGTCGTCAACTTGTATTGCATTGAAAACATTCACGCCATCAAAGACCCGATCATATTTTTGGACGCATATAAAAATATTATCATCAGGAAGATAAAAGAATGGTTAGGAGAATTTGAATTGAAGGTTCGATTTAACTTCCGAATCGATTTCAAGAGGAAAGAACAAGTGGAGGAATTCAACTTTAAAACGAAATATTCTGTGATCGATTTGAGTACCGATATTTCGGGTTTCTATGATTTTGCTAAGGAAAAGTTACTCAATGAAATGGAAGAATTTCAAGCGAAAGGATCCGGTTGGTCTTTATTCAGTATAAGCGATTTGGAAATTCAAGTATGCCGCTACAACCCCCTCAGAGCATCCAGTTATATTCCTTTACCCAAAGATATTGCAAATAGACAAGCTATTATTAATGTAAAAAACGATGACGAAAAATGTTTTCTCTGGTCTATTTTATCTGCATTACACCCGGTTAACTACAGAGATAATCCCAATAGAGTGAGTAAATACAAACCGTACGAACACGAGTTTGATGAAGCTTTGAAAGACATAACGTTTCCCGTACAAGTTCAGAAAAATATTATAATGAAATTTGAAAAACGGTCTGGCGTGTCAGTAAATATATATGCTTATGATTTAACTAAAGACTCTGAAAATTATGATAAGTTCGAGGACTATCCCGGTGCAGGAAAAAAAATCTAAAAATGCCAAGAAAAGTGACATCTACGTTTTGTATGTAACGAAAAATGAAATCCCCAACAGACATGTCAATCTGCTGTATTTGAAAAAAGAAAACGGCAAGTCACATTATTGCTGGATAAAAAGCATGAGTAGATTAATTGGTAAGCAACTGACAAAGAAAGGTCATAAAACATTCCACTGCAATCGTTGTCTTCAATATTTTGGAACTGAAGCCTTGTTAAAAACCCACAAAGAAACCTGCAACGAGCCAGAACAACAGGATGTTGATGATTTGGATACAATCTTTATATGCAACAGATGTCTCAACGGATTCGATGATGAATTAAAATTGGAAAAACACAGGGAATACTGCAATGAACACGATGCTGTTAGAATCGTCATGCCTAAGGCGATTAAAATTAAAGATGACTACATCAGCCCCACAATACAGTTCAAGCACAAATACAGAAAAATGAAAGTGCCCTACGTAGCGTATGCTGATTTCGAATGCATCTTGACACCAGTAGACGACCAGCGGGGGATCAACACCAAGAAATATCAAGCCCATCAAGCGGCCAGTTTTTCATTGTACGTCGTGAATGCGTCAGACGACTATGACATTCCCTTCGATTTGTATTATGAATATTTGGGCGCCGATGCAGCACAGGTCTTCATAGATGGACTCGTAGATGTTTCAAAGAAAATAGCTCAACTCTACAGTCGTGAAGCAGCGAAGCCCATGACTTTGACTGCTGCCGAAAAGGCGGAAGCCAGGTTTACTTCGGTTTGCCACATTTGTGGAAAAGTGTTTGATGAAAAAACTGGAAAAGCCGTTCTCGATCACGATCATTTGACTGGGAAATTCAGAGGGGTAGCCCACAATTCTTGCAATTTGAATTTCA
This sequence comes from Neoaliturus tenellus, assembly GCA_030545055.2. Taxonomy (NCBI): domain Eukaryota; kingdom Metazoa; phylum Arthropoda; class Insecta; order Hemiptera; family Cicadellidae; genus Neoaliturus; species Neoaliturus tenellus. The sequence continues at coordinate 14,146,597 of CM061532.1, read as the reverse complement.
AAAAGCCCCATTTCCTGCCGGTCTTCATCCATAACCTGAGCAATTATGACGCCCATTTATTTATAAAAATGCTTGGAGCTGATAAGAAAGATATCGTTGTCTTGGCCACCACCGAAGAACGTTACATATCTTTCGAAGTCAAAATTGAAAACGGGGTGAACTTGAGATTCTTGGACTCGTTCAGATTCATGGCTTCCAGTTTAGACAGTCTGGCCAAAAATCTCACCAAACAACAATTCAAACACACTTCGAAATTCTTCTCGGATGACAAACTGGATCTGGTTATTCGCAAGGGTATTTACCCGTATGATTATATGGACGGTATGGAGAGATTTGGAGAGACGTCTTTGCCTTCAAAAGAATCGTTCTACAACAAATTGAACAATTCAAACGTCAGCGATGAAGATTACAAACACGCGTGTGATGTATGGGAAAAGTTTTCCATCCAAACGGTTGGGGGAGTACACTCTGCTGTACAATAAAACAGACACCCTACTGCTGGCGGACGTAATGGAAAATTTCCGAAAAGTATGTTTGAAAACGTATAAACTGGATCCAGCGTGGTATTACACCTCACCCGGTCTGGCCTGGGACGCCATGTTGAAGAAAACTGAAGTAAGTCTCGATATGCTGACGGACACCGACATGGAACTGATGATCTCGAAAGGCATTCGCGGTGGTATCTCTCAGTGCTGCCACAGATACGCCAAAGCCAATAACCCGTACATGCACGATTATGACGCTGGAAAACCGAATGATTATCTTATCTATCTGGATGTAAACAACCTCTATGGTTGGGCGATGATGGAGTACCAGCCCCAGAGGCAATTCGAGTGGTGTACAGACTCTGAACTGGACCAGATTATGTGTAAACTCACAAACGGGCAATTCATCAGTAACAAGTCCGACACCGGCTACATCCTCGAAGTAGACCTCGAATATCCCCAACATCTGCACGACCACCATAGAGACCTACCTCTAGCACCGGTGAACCAATGCCCGCCGGGATCCAATCAGAGGAAACTCTTAACAACGCTGTACAACAAAGAGAAATACATCGTACACTACAGGAACCTCCAACTCTATCTGTCCTTAGGAATGGTTCTGAAGAAAATATATAGGGCCATAAAATTTCAACAGTCGGCGTGGTTGAGTGAATATATTAAATTAAACACGGACATGAGAACCAAAGCGACGAACGACTTTGAAAAAGATTTCTACAAGTTGATGAACAACTCGGTGTTCGGCAAGACGATGGAGAATATCAGAAAACACGTCAATATCAAACTGGCCACTCACGAACAGCAGTTGCAAAAGCTAGTGGCGAAACTCAATTTTAAATCCTTGACAATATTCTCCGAGCACTTGACTGCTGTCCATATGGAAAAGACCTATTGGTATTTCAACAAACCCATTTATGTCGGTATGAGCATTTTGGACATCTCCAAAATATCGATATACGATTTCCATTACAACGTCATGAAACCAAAGTATGGGGACAACATCAGAGTCCACTACGGAGATACCGACTCACTGGTCTATGGCGTGAGGACTGAAGATGTATACGAGGACATGAAAAGCATGATCGACTATTTTGACACCAGTGATTACAAAGCGGATAACGTTTACGACATGCCGCGAGTCAACAAGAAAGTCATCGGAAAATGGAAAGATGAACTGGCTGGAGATGTCATAAGGGAGTTTGTCGGGCTGAAATCGAAGATGTACGCATACGACTCGGAAGGAAATAAATCTGGCAAAAAGGCGAAAGGTGTGACGAAATCCGTTGTCAAGAAGGAGTTGAAGCTTTGTCATATATTTACTAATAATCTGTCTTTTGTTACATAGATTAATATTATTACCATAATTTATCAGCTGATCATATGTTCTGTTATCTTGTTTATTTTGATGAAATAAAGTATTCTCAAAATGGAGTTTACATAAATGTGTTCTATTTTCATTTACATAATGTAAGTTTATATAAAATAAGTGTTGATACACAATAGTTTTTGTGGCGACGAAGGTAAATTTTTTGATTGATTTTACATTGCATTAAAATATTACTTAGTTGCAATATTCAGTTCTGTGACTTTTTAATTTTATCTTCACTGTTAATTTTTTTTGTTGCATTGCATTTTTTCACTCCAATTTAATTTAAAAGTATGGCAGAAGAAAACATAATTGCATTAACAAATGCTATTGCCACCTTGGTCAATAAATTTGAGGCTGTTACAACAGCTCAACTCAATGAAGATAAGATTTGCAGACTACGTAACGCAGACACGGTTTCTTCAACGAATTTATCTTTTGATGTTTTTGACGAGTCTAAAGAAACTTTCAAATGCTACAGAGAAAGACTTGAAAATTTCTTTTTACTGAAAATTGATCCTGATATCAAAAATATCAATGAAGTAAAAGCTAGGGTTTTAATCAACTGCATAGGCCCTAAACATTATCAACTTTTATCTAGCCTTACGGCCCCTGTTCTTCCTGCAACCAAATCGTATCCTGAATTAATTACTTTGTTGGAAAATCATTTATGTCCCGCTCCTAATGTATACACTGAGCAGCACAAATTCCTTTGCCGTATCCAATCTTCCGAGGAGAGCATTGCAGATTTCATTGCGTCCCTTCGTAAGCTAACTATTACATGCAACTTTATTTGTGAGCATAGTGACTGTGGTAAATCAAATTCTAACCAATTCTTGCGTGCTCAGTTCATTCGAGGATTAAATGACCCCTACATAAGGGAAAAACTTTTGCAGGAAAAATCTTTAACCTTTGATAGGGCCTGTGAAATTGCTTTAGCTTTAGAGGCTTCCAAACAAGGCAACAAAGAAATATCAAGTTCATCTTTGGAGAGTGAAGTAAACAAACTGTCGAAACCCAAAGATAAAGCTTGTCCTCGGCCTTCTTCGGACTTACGTGCGATGGGGTTGGATGGGCTTTGTCTCAGATGTGGCTACAATAATCACTTAGCTAACGAATGTAGGCGGAATAGTTCGTCTCTTAAGTGTAACTCTTGCGGGCGATCTGGGCATGTTGCTAAGGTTTGTTTACAAACCTTAAAACTTAAACCATACAAACGTACGAAAAACAATATTAAACACATTGATGGAGCAGAGAGTGCTGAATATAGTCATTGTGAAAATCTGGCCCATGATATTGATCATCACATTATTAAAGTAAATGATGTTAGCTACAAATCAAATGACTTTTCCAAGTTTATGGTCCCAATAAAAGTAGGTTCACAAATGAAACTTTTTGAAATTGATTCAGGTAGTCCTGTTAGTATAATAAGCAAGAGGGAGTTGGACGATCTTCAGTTAAACGTAAAGCTGCAAAACACCAGTGCACGTTTTCGAACATTCACAGGAGAAGGGTTTACTCCCTTAGGAATCGTTAAAGTTCCTGTTGAATATCAAAACGTAAAATCTGTCGAAGAATTGTATGTGGTAGATACTCCTTCTTCAGCTATATTAGGCCGTGCTTGGCTAAGGCATCTCAATATTAGTGTAAACAAAGTAGAAACAGCTAGTATTAAGGAGAACTCTAATCTTGAGGAAGTCAAGAATGAGATTTGTGAGTCATTCAAAGACGTTTTTCAAAATAAAGTAGGGCTCATTCCAAATTACCAATGCACATTAAAAACAAAAGAATCTATCAAGCCTGTGTTTTGTAAAGCTCGCCCTGTGCCATATGCACTCAGGGAGAAAGTTGAGATTGAACTTGATAATTTAGAAAAACAAGGTGTAATTACAAAGGTTCAACACTCAGAATGGGGATCACCTCTCGTTGTTGTGCCAAAATCAAACGGTGATGTGAGGCTATGTATTGATTTCAAGTTGACTCTTAACCCCCAATTAGTTGATGCCAGGTACCCAATCCCTAGGATTGAAGACATCTTTAACAAGATGAAAGGAGGGAAGTATTTTTGTACTTTAGATATACACAAAGCATACCTACACCTTGAAGTAGATGATGACAGTAAGAGATTACAGACGTTTTCTTATCATAAGGGTACGTATCAGATGAATAGGCTTGCCTTTGGTGTTAAAACTGCCCCAAATGAATTTCAAAAATTCATGGATGAAGCAATCTGTGACATAGAAGGGACAGCTGCATATTTTGATGACATAATCATCCAAGGTTCAACAATCGATGAATGCAGGGAAAGATTGAAATTATGTCTAAAGCGGATGCAAAGTTTAAATCTTCACCTGAATATTGAAAAGTGCCAGTTCTTCAAGCAAGAGATCAGGTATCTAGGACACGTTATAAGTGCAGAAGGCCTGAAGAAATGTCCTGACAAGGTGAGGGCTATTCAAGAGGCTCCTCGACCAACTAATGTTGACGAACTTCGGAGTTTCCTTGGTCTTACAACATATTATTCCAAATTCATACCTAATGCGGCTGCAATACTTCAACCATTGAACCAACTTCTAGGTAAAAACAGAAGATTTCATTGGACAAAACACTGCGAGTCGGCCTTCCAGACAATAAAGCGCGAAATTACGAGTGATTGTGTTCTTGTTCCCTATGATCCAAAACTACCTTTAACTTTGGCAACAGACGCCAGCCCTGTGGGACTTTCAGGAGTACTGTCTCATACTATCCAGGGAACTGAACATCCTATCGCATTCATTTCTAGATCACTAACAACAGCAGAAAAAGCTTATTCGCAACTTGATAAAGAAGCTACAGCAGTCTTTTGGTCCTTCAACAAGTTCTACCAATATTTGTTTGGAAGGAAGTTCACACTTATTGTTGATAACAAGCCACTCCAATCAATTTTTAGTCCAAGCAAATCTTTACCTGTAACAACAGCTTCACGTCTACTTCGCTATGCTACGTTTCTCTCTGGATTTGACTATAAAGTAGAACACAGGAGATCTGAAAATCATGGAAATGCTGATTACCTTTCTCGAGCTCCCTTGACGACTACATTTTCACAAAAATGATGACCAGACGGACATGAATGAACAAACAATAAATGTCATTTCTGATAATACAGTCACTCATGAGAGAATTGTAAGGGAAACAGATAGAGATCCTCATCTTTCTAAACTAAAGAGTGACTTATTGACGGGCAAAGATCGGAGTACAGAATTTCACCTTCACAGAGGAGCAATATTCAGGGGCGAAAGGGTTGTTATTCCCCCACAGCTACAACCACAAATACTGTCACAACTTCACGAAACACATATTGGAATCGTGAGGATGAAAGCTCTTGCTCGCCGGTACTGTTATTGGAAGAATATTGACAGTGACATACAAAATACAGTGAGAAGTTGCAAGGCATGTTGTGATGTGAAATCGAATCCAGTAAAAGCTCCCTTACATGCTTGGGATGAACCAAAGGAGATCTGGCAGCGAGTCCATTTAGATTATGCAGGACCTTTTAGAGGACAACACTTTTTGATTTTAGTCGATGCAAAATCAAAATGGCCAGAAGTGAAGATGAAGAGTTCATCCCCAAGCTCAAGCTCTACAATCGAAATCTTAAATGAAGTCTTTTCCAGAAATGGGCTGCCTGAAATCCTGGTCAGTGATAATGCTTCCGTTTTCACATCAACAGAGTTCAAGGATTTCTGCAGCCGTAATGGCATAAAGCAACGTTTCATTGCTCCTGGACACCCAAGTACAAACGGACAAGCTGAACGTTATGTTCAGACCATAAAACAAAAGTTAAAAGCGATGGAAAAAGACAGGTGTCCCCTATATCAAGCACTAAATGCTATTTTATTTAGGTACCGAACAACACCGTTAGCTAATGGACGAACACCCTCTGAACAGTTTTTAGGTCGAAACATTCGTACCAAGCTGGATTTGTTGAAACCAAATACATCCGACAAAATAGAATGCTGCAGCCACATTTAACAACAATATTAAACGTGGGAGAGAGGGTGCAAGTTCGCAACTACTCACCTTCAGCAACATGGCTTTATGGCACAGTTGTAGAAAAATTAGGCAGACTTCATTATCTTATTGAACTAGACAGGGGATACACTGTGAAGAGACACCTAGACCAAATAAGGAGATGTGAAGTGGAGTATCAATACAATGAGGAACAAGTAGCAGAAACACGCCAAATACCACATCGAGCAACTCAAACAATTCCAAGTACAGGTTTAAATAAACAGGAATTTTCAACACCAGAAGTCAATTATGAGTTATTAAAAAGGGACCAACACGATACTTCACCAACTGAATCCAGTGAAAAAAAAGAATCAGTGACTTACAGTAATAGTACATCCAGCCAAAGTGTACCCGAATCTGAAATTAATAGTTCACACAATGAAACAATATCAAGCCAACCACGACGTTCCAGTCGAGTGAGACGACCTGTAGAAAGGCTGAACTTATAAAAGTTTTTGTGTTCTATCTTCATGATCTTGAGATTCAAACGTGGGAGAGTTGTCATATATTTACTAATAATCTGTCTTTTGTTACATAGATTAATATTATTACCATAATTTATCAGCTGATCATATGTTCTGTTATCTTGTTTATTTTGATGAAATAAAGTATTCTCAAAATGGAGTTTACATAAATGTGTTCTATTTTCATTTACATAATGTAAGTTTATATAAAATAAGTGTTGATACACAATAAGCTTGAAGACTACAAATCGTGTTTGTTCAACGAAACGGAAGAATACAAGACGATGAACACCATCCGGAGCAAGGGGCACAACATTTATTCCATATCACAACATAAAAAAGCGCTGTCCGCCAAGGATGACAAGAGGTACATCTGTGAAGACGGACTGACGACACTGCCCTGGGGACATTTTCGGATACCCGTCAGTATGGATGTTGATGAAGATTTCGATCTGGACTGATTACAACGGATTTTTTAAAGACCTGTTTCATTGATGAAAATAGCGTGTTTTAAAAGTGTCGTAAATAAGTGTGTTTAGTTGTTTTTCTCAACGATAAAAAATAAAATTCAAAACTCATTTATTTTTGTAAATCAGCTGTGATGGAAATTGCATCACAACTGATGGTTACATCAAAATTAAATACATTTTTTTAATCAGCTGTGATGGAAATTGCATCACAACTGATGGTTACATCAAAATTTAATACATTTTTTTAATCAGCTGTGATGGAAATTGCATCACAACTGATGATTACATCAAAATTTAATATTGATCAACATTTTTAATTTCCTGGTTTTCGCCCATTGGAGTGATTGGTGTCTACCTCCAATTGGGACTTTTTATGCCTCAAAAAGTACTCTGTTGAGGGTGGGAACTTTGACGTAGTAACAGAGCTTTGTAACCAATATCCACCGACACCCACCATGGTCTAGATCTAAGACCTAAGACCCTACACCATGGTCTTTGACCGTGTGTGGTTGTGGTTGTTTTGTCTATACCTAGAGAAAAATTGGCCTTTGACGTTCTTAGACCAGAGACAAGGAAAGTCGGGCTTAAAGTTCGTAGACCCAAGGTCAGACACCGTGGTCTAGTACTCGTCTTTGCCGGGTGCAGTTGTGGTTGTTTCGTCTATAGCTAGAGGAAAATTGGCCTTTAAGTTCTTAGACCCAAGAACTAATTCCCTACACCATCGTCTCGTATTCCTCTTAAGCTGTGTGCAGTGGTTGTTTTGTCTATACCTAGAAGAAAGTCGGCCTTTAAGGTCTTAGACCCAAGACCTAAGACCCTACACCCATGGACTAGACCCTAGACCTAAGTCAATATCCCGAGGCCTAGTACTCGTTTTAAGCCGTGTGCAGTTGTGGTTGTTTCGTATATTTTTAAAGGAAACTTGGTCTTTTATGTTCTCAGACCTGAGACCTAAGCTTTTACACCGTGGTCTAGTACTTGTCTTAAACCGTATGCAGTTGTGAGTGTTTCATCTATAGCTGGGCGAAGATTGGCCTTTTACGTTCCTAGACCCAAAGCTTAACACCCTACACCATGGTCTGGTACTCGTCTTAAACTGTGTGCAGTTATTACTGTTTCGTCTCGAAAAATAGAATGTTTAAGCTTTTACACCATAACTTAGAACGAAAACCCGTGGTCTTATTCCTAAAACCTAGGACCTTAGACCGATACCCTAGGACATAAGGGCTTAGACTCATTGCTTTAGATCTAAGACGGAAGGAATTTAAATTAGGAACTAAGGCCTCATAATTTAGACCAACCCCAATCCCAAGCATTTAAGGCATTAGACCATGGACCTTTATTTATATGACCTTAAACATTTAACTTAAGATCTAAGACTTATACTTAAGACTTAAGCCCTAAGACCCCACCCCATGGGCTAGTACTCGTCCTACACCGCGTGGGACCGTGTAAAATGGCGTGCATAAAGCCAATCATATGTATTATTTGAAAGCACAGCGCACGTGAACGCCTGTGTTTTCTGCTGGTCGTTTTAATGATTTGCGCTTTCGGGCGTTTTGCAAACTCGACCTGCATATTGCAAATCGATGTGTAGACGATGCCCTTTAATAATTAACGTCTGCGAACGTTTTTCATAATCGATGTGTAGACGATACCTTTTAATAAATAACGTCTGCGAACGTTTTTCAAAATCGATGTGTAGACGATACCTTTTAATAAATAACGTCTGCGAACGTTTTTCAAAATCGATGCCCAGACGCTATTTAAAAAAATAGACGTCTACGATCGTTTTTCAAAATCGATGTGTAGACGATGTTTTTTAATAATTTACGTCTGCGATCGTTATTTCCGCGTCGAGTTTGCAAAACGCCCGAAAGCGCAAATCATTAAAACGACCAGCAGCAAACACAGGCGTTCACGTGCGCTGTGCTTTCAAATAATACATATGATTGGCTTTATGCACGCCATTTTACACGGTCCCACGCGGTGTAGGACGAGTACTAGCCCATGGGGTGGGGTCTTAGGGCTTAAGTCTTAAGTATAAGTCTTAGATCTTAAGTTAAATGTTTAAGGTCATATAAATAAAGGTCCATGGTCTAATGCCTTAAATGCTTGGGATTGGGGTTGGTCTAAGTTATGAGGCCTTAGTTCCTAATTTAAATTCCTTCCGTCTTAGATCTAAAGCAATGAGTCTAAGCCCCCCAATGAGTCTGTCCTAGGGTATCGGTCTAAGGTCCTAGGTTTTAGGAATAAGACCACGGGTTTTCGTTCTAAGTTATGGTGTAAAAGCTTAAACATTCTCTTTTTCGAGACGAAACAGTAATAACTGCACACAGTTTAAGACGAGTACCAGACCATGGTGTAGGGTGTTAAGCTTTGGGTCTAGGAACGTAAAAGGCCAATCTTCGCCCAGCTATAGATGAAACACTCACAACTGCATACGGTTTAAGACAAGTACTAGACCACGGTGTAAAAGCTTAGGTCTCAGGTCTGAGAACATAAAAGACCAAGTTTCCTTTAAAAATATACGAAACAACCACAACTGCACACGGCTTAAAACGAGTACTAGGCCTCGGGATATTGACTTAGGTCTAGGGTCTAGTCCATGGGTGTAGGGTCTTAGGTCTTGGGTCTAAGACCTTAAAGGCCGACTTTCTTCTAGGTATAGACAAAACAACCACTGCACACAGCTTAAGAGGAATACGAGACGATGGTGTAGGGAATTAGTTCTTGGGTCTAAGAACTTAAAGGCCAATTTTCCTCTAGCTATAGACGAAACAACCACAACTGCACCCGGCAAAGACGAGTACTAGACCACGGTGTCTGACCTTGGGTCTACGAACTTTAAGCCCGACTTTCCTTGTCTCTGGTCTAAGAACGTCAAAGGCCAATTTTTCTCTAGGTATAGACAAAACAACCACAACCACACACGGTCAAAGACCATGGTGTAGGGTCTTAGGTCTTAGATCTAGACCATGGTGGGTGTCGGTGGATATTGGTTACAAAGCTCTGTTACTACGTCAAAGTTCCCACCCTCAACAGAGTACTTTTTGAGGCATAAAAAGTCCCAATTGGAGGTAGACACCAATCACTCCAATGGGCGAAAACCAGGAAATTAAAAATGTTGATCAATATTAAATTTTGATGTAATCATCAGTTGTGATGCAATTTCCATCACAGCTGATTAAAAAAATGTATTAAATTTTGATGTAACCATCAGTTGTGATGCAATTTCCATCACAGCTGATTTTAAAAAATGTATTAAATTTTGATGTAATCATCAGTTGTGATGCAATTTCCATCACAACTGATTTACAAAAAAAATGAGTTTTGAATTTTATTTTTTGTCGTTGAGAAAAACAATTAAAATCACTTATTTAAGACACTTTTAAAACACACTATTTTCATCAATGAAACAGGTCTTTAAAAAATCCGTTGTAATCAGTCCAGATCGAAATCTTCATCAACATCCATACTGACGGGTATCCGAAAATGTCCCCAGGGCAGTGTCGTCAGTCCGTCTTCACAGATGTACCTCTTGTCATCCTTGGCGGACAGCGCTTTCTTATATTGCGATATGGAATAAATGTTGTGCCCTTTGCTCCGGATGGTGTTCATCGTCTTGTATTCTTCCGTTTCGTTGAACAAACACGATTTGTAGTCTTCAAGCTTCAACTCCTTCTTGACAACGGATTTCGTCACACCTTTCGCCTTTTTGCCAGATTTATTTCCTTCCGAGTCATATGCGTACATTTTCGATCGCAGCCCGACGAACTCCCTCATGACATCTCCGGCTAGTTCGTCTTTCCATTTTCCGATGACTTTCTTGTTGACTCGCGGCATGCCGTAAACGTTATCCGCTTTGTAATCACTGGTGTCAAAATAGTCGATCATGCTTTTCATGTCCTCGTATACATCTTCAGTCCTCACGCCATAGACCAGTGAGTCGGTATCTCCGTAGTGAACTCTGATGTTGTCCCCATACTTTGGTTTCATGACGTTGTAATGGAAATCGTATATCGCTATTTTGGAGATGTCCAAAATGCTCATACCGACATAAATGGGTTTGTTGAAATACAAATAGGTCTTTTCCATATGGACAGCAGTCAAGTGCTCGGAGAATATTGTCAAGGATTTAAAATTGGGTTTCGCCACTAGCTTTTGCAACTGCTGTTCGTGAGTGGCCAGTTTGATATTGACGTGTTTTCTGATATTCTCCATCGTCTTGCCGAACACCGAGTTGTTCATCAACTTGTAGAAATCTTTTTCAAAGTCGTTCGTCGCTTTTGTTCTCATGTCCGTGTTTAATTTAATATATTCACTCAACCACGCTGACTGTTGAAATTTTATGGCCCTATATATTTTCTTCAGAACCATTCCTAAGGACAGATAGAGTTGGAGATTCCTATAGTGTACGATGTATTTCTCTTTGTTGTACAGCGTTGTTAAGAGTTTCCTCTGATTGGATCCCGGTGGGCATTGGTTCTCCGGTGCTAGAGGTAGGTCTCTATGGTGGTCGTGCAGATGTTGAGGATATTCGAGGTCTACTTCGAGGATGTAGCCGGTGTCGGACTTGTTACTGATGAATTGACCGTTTGTGAGTTTACACATTATCTGGGCCAGTTCAGAGTCTGTACACCACTCGAATTTCCTCAGGGGTTGGTACTCCATCATCGCCCAACCATAGAGGTTGTTTACATCCAGATAGATAAGATAATCATTCGGTTTTCCAGCGTCATAATCGTGCATATACGGGTTATTGGCTTTGGCGTATCTGTGGCAGCACTGAGAGATACCACCGCGAATGCCTTTCGAGATCATCAGTTCCATGTCGGTGTCCGTCAGCATATCGAGACTTACCTCGGTTTTCTTCAACATGGCGTCCCAGGCCAGACCGGGTGAGGTGTAATACCACGCTGGATCCAGTTTATACGTTTTCAAACATACTTTTCGGAAATTTTCAATCACATCCGCAAGCAGTAGGGTGTCTGTTTTATTATACAGCAGAGTGTACTCGCCCATCGTTTGGGTGGAAAACTTTTCCCACACATCGCACGCGTGTTTGTAATCTTCATCGCTGACATTTGAATTGTTCAATTTGTTGTAGAACGATTCTTTTGAAGGCAAAGACGTCTCTCCAAATCTCTCCATACCGTCCATATAATCATACGGGTAAATCCCCTTGTGAATAACCAGATCCAGTTTGTCACCCGAGAAGAATTTCGAAGTGTGTTTGAATTGATGTTTGGTGAGATTTTTGGCCAGACTGTCTAAACTCGAAGCCATGAATCTGAACGAGTCCAAGAATCTCAAGTTTACCCCGTTTTCAATTTTCACTTCGAAAGATATGTAACGCTCTTCGGTGGTGGCCAAGACAACGATATCTTTCTTATCCGCTCCAAGCATTTTTATAAATAAATGGGCATCATAATTGCTCAGGTTATGGATGAAGACCGGTAGGAAATGGGGCTTTTTGAAATTCAAATTGCATGAATTGTGGGCTACCCCTCTGAATTTCCCAGTCAAATGGTCGTGATCGAGAACGGCTTTTCCAGTTTTTTCATCAAACACTTTTCCACAAATGTGGCAAACCGAAGTAAACCTGGCTTCCGCCTTTTCGGCAGCAGTCAAAGTCATGGGCTTGGCTGCTTCACGACTGTAGAGTTGAGCTATTTTCTTTGAAACATCTACGAGTCCATCTATGAAGACCTGTGCAGCATCGGCGCCCAAATATTCATAATACAAATCGAAGGGAATGTCATAGTCGTCTGACGCATTCACGACGTACAATGCAAAACTCGCCGCTTGATGGGCTTGATATTTCTTGGTGTTGATCCCCCGCTGGTCGTCTACTGGTGTCAAGATGCATTCGAAATCAGCATACGCTACGTAGGGCACTTTCATTTTTCTGTATTTGTGCTTGAACTGTATTGTGGGGCTGATGTAGTCATCTTTAATTTTAATCGCCTTAGGCATGACGATTCTAACAGCATCGTGTTCATTGCAGTATTCCCTGTGTTTTTCCAATTTTAATTCATCATCGAATCCGTTGAGACATCTGTTGCATATAAAGATTGTATCCAAATCATCAACATCCTGTTGTTCTGGCTCGTTGCAGGTTTCTTTGTGGGTTTTTAACAAGGCTTCAGTTCCAAAATATTGAAGACAACGATTGCAGTGGAATGTTTTATGACCTTTCTTTGTCAGTTGCTTACCAATTAATCTACTCATGCTTTTTATCCAGCAATAATGTGACTTGCCGTTTTCATTTTTCAAATACAGCAGATTGACATGTCTGTTGGGGATTTCATTTTTCGTTACATACAAAACGTAGATGTCACTTTTCTTGGCATTTTTAGATTTTTTTCCTGCACCGGGATAGTCCTCGAACTTATCATAATTTTCAGAGTCTTTAGTTAAATCATAAGCATATATATTTACTGACACGCCAGACCGTTTTTCAAATTTCATTATAATATTTTTCTGAACTTGTACGGGAAACGTTATGTCTTTCAAAGCTTCATCAAACTCGTGTTCGTACGGTTTGTATTTACTCACTCTATTGGGATTATCTCTGTAGTTAACCGGGTGTAATGCAGATAAAATAGACCAGAGAAAACATTTTTCGTCATCGTTTTTTACATTAATAATAGCTTGTCTATTTGCAATATCTTTGGGTAAAGGAATATAACTGGATGCTCTGAGGGGGTTGTAGCGGCATACTTGAATTTCCAAATCGCTTATACTGAATAAAGACCAACCGGATCCTTTCGCTTGAAATTCTTCCATTTCATTGAGTAACTTTTCCTTAGCAAAATCATAGAAACCCGAAATATCGGTACTCAAATCGATCACAGAATATTTCGTTTTAAAGTTGAATTCCTCCACTTGTTCTTTCCTCTTGAAATCGATTCGGAAGTTAAATCGAACCTTCAATTCAAATTCTCCTAACCATTCTTTTATCTTCCTGATGATAATATTTTTATATGCGTCCAAAAATATGATCGGGTCTTTGATGGCGTGAATGTTTTCAATGCAATACAAGTTGACGACTCCCCCGAAAGCCGATCTCACTAATTCGACTTCGGAATCTTTCGGTGTAAACGTATTACCGCCACCGATAGGCCCTTTTACCAAATTGCAAATTGTCGCCATCGTTAAAAATATAACCCCCTGCAAAGTTTCAAAAACAGATTTATTTTTAACATCATTTTCATCCAGACGAGGTCTTTTTGCTGGAGTGGGTCCATCATTTTCAAAAACAATACCGCCACGGCTAACCAAAGGCGCCTCTTCGTGTGTTTTTAAATGGTAACTCATATTGGATTTTCTTACGAGTTTTTCACATTTCGGGCATTTCGCTTTGTACTCATGACTTGCTTTCTTCTGGACCCGGGGTTTTGAATTTTGAACTCCGCTTGTGCTAGGTATCGGTTGCACTTGTTCGTTACTTTGCGCTGTCGAAGTGGAAGGTTGATTGGTAGTAGATTGACATGTTTTGTAATGTTTACTAAAATGATTACTTGTAATAGATTTTCCACATTTATCACAAGACTTTTTCATGTAACGGGAGCTCGAGTCCTTATTCGGGTTGTTAGGACACACTTTAACATGATATGAGATATGTGATTTTGTTATAAGCTTGCCGCAGAAATTGCAATTAATCTTAATCGCAACCATCTTCTTATGCGATCTATAAGAGAAAAATAAAAATCTGATCAGAATAAAAAATTTATTAAGTACTAGTGAAAAATATTATATTATGGTTTTTAATAAACAGCTATAAATAAAAAATTAACAAAACAGCTAAACTCCAAATATTTAAAATATATATTAAACTAATCCCTCGTACTTCCCTCGTACTTCCCTTGTATTTCCCTCGTACTTCCCCCGTACTTCCCTCGTACTTCCCTCGTACTTCCCTCGTACTTCCCTCGTATTTCCCTCGTACTTCCCTTGTATTTCCCTCGTACTTCCCTCGTACTTCCCTCGTACTTCCTAAATCCACCATTGGCAAAACCTGATCAAAATGCTGGAAAATGGCTGAAATTAGCCTATAATCAGATAACAAATGGCCCAAAACCAGTTAAAAATAAAGTCGATAGTCCTTGCACAGGACTAGTCCTTACGCGGGACTATCTAAATACAATAGTCCTTACATGGGACTAGTCCTTACGTAGGACTGTTAGGAAATTCGCACAGTCACCCTTCTCTATCAAGAAATTAGCCCGAAATCAGGTACAAACTGGCCCAAAACCATTCAAAAAATGAGTTTTACAAGGGTCGGTTAAGAGGGCGCCTCGTACTTCCCTCGTACTTCCCTCGTACTTCCCTCGTACTTCCTCGTACTTCCCTCGTACTTCCTCGTACTTCCCTCGTACTTCCCTCGTACTTCCTCGTACTTCCTCGTACTTCCCTCGTACTTCTCTCGTACTTCCTCGTACTTCCTCGTACTTCCCTCGTACTTCTCTCGTACTTCTCTCGTACTTCCCACACCCCTCACACCCCTCATGACGTCGGATCGGCCCCTCCTTACTACTTATCTTAAACCCAGTAAAATAGGTTTACATTTGCATGAAAACAAAACAGCGCGAGATTAGACAAAATGTAAGACAACAAGAACAAAGCGAAACGTAAGATTAAGATAACGTATGAAATGTAGAACAATGAGAAAACTCTAGATAACGGAACTATTGTATTTAAATAATGTTATTATAGAGAATGGTTTTATAACAACAACTGTTTCAGTTTTAATTGATATTTTCTTGTTCAAATAATATAGTTCATTGTAAAAAGATCTTTCTTAACTAATGAAGCTGTCAATTATTAACTTAAATTTGTTATTCTCGAACCATTACTTTTGTATTATTTCTTCTACTTTAAGGGAAAAAATGAAATATGAGTTTAAGTGAAAATTAAAAATGAAATTAAGTTGATTGGAGGATTTTTTTGAAGTTTGTCTAGATGATATATGTCCTTTAGATACAAAGGAAAGTGGACGCTCGACAGAGCTAAATAAGCATTCAGTGTAGAACATTCAGAGGAAGAGCAGCACAATTATAATAACTAAAGGTGGCCATTGCGTGATGAACAATAGATCCGTGACATTTCATCTTTAGAGCTGGGTTTGCTTGAGAACTCAGGCTGAAAATTTTATTAACTCCTCACTATGTTTAAGGAATCGCTCTCAATAGCATAAAAAGATAGTGGATTACATCTCCAAACATCAGGGGTTCGATATCGGAGTAACTACGCAATTCTATGGTTATTTATGGTAAGAAAACCCGTCACATATAGAGTCATCAGGATGTAGAATGACACTTTTTCTCATACAGCAAAAGAAAAGCTTAAAGGCTTAGTGGTTATAGTGTTAACCTTTGAATACAAAGGTTGCCGGTTCGATCGTGAGGAAAGATAGTAGCTTTTTAAATAAGGTTCGATTGCGGACCCAGTTGCGGTTTGTCATTGGGCTATTCATTAATGATGTTATTTGACAAAAATGGTCAGTGATAGATATTACCGAGACTGTGATTTGGACCGGTCCCCCCAAAACGTTTTATAATGCCTAGAAACATACAAAAAAAGAAATTCTGCTTACTGATCTCAAGAAGATAATTCAAAGTCCTCTATTTATTATATGTATCTTTATTTACAACCAAGAAAGTTAAGTAAAGACAATTTCAGTCCGATCCTAAAAATCAATGTTTTGTATCGAATCTTTAAATTTTATCAAAAACTTTCAGGGTCTAATTTATGTACTTGTAGTAAGTTTCAAAATTTCCACTATCCACACTATTTTGATTCCGTAGTTTCGAGACATCACAGTATATCGAGCACAGTCAAGACACTGTAAGTATTAAATTATATATAAATAAAAAAAAATAAAAAAATGGAATGATTCCACAGTTCCAATTAAAACACAAAGTAAAACAATTTTTAGAAGTACACAAAATATTTTTTACGATATATTGAACATGAAGTTTATCAATAAATATCAATAAATATCTATACATAAAATAAGCTAGCTTAGACCTAAAAAATAAGTACAAAACTGAACAAGCATTGTTCCTGAAGACTGGTCGTCCACAAATTTATGAATACAAATAGTTTATTTATCTACATCCAGGATGTTCTTATCATTTGTGTCAAGTAACAAACTCCAGGAGACAGCTTTTGTAAACAATTCAGTCCCATAAAACAGTAAATGTAAAATTGAAAAAAATTTAAGAATGTATATTGCAATACTAATTGAAAGTCTGTTACATTATAATGCCATAAATAATAATTTTTTATAAGGCTTACTTTAACTATTGAAAATCAAGATATTTCATAAAAAATGTTATTGACATAATGTGAGTTATAACCAAAGTAAAATTTATTAGATAAATTGACGAAAATTTAAATAAATAAGTAACTTCGTAATTAGTTTTTTTTATGGACATTCTTAAGGAATAGAATGTTCGTTTACAGCTAAAATATATAAGAGCATTTGGATAGAACAAAATGAACTAGTTGTATTTATATGTAAAAAAGTAGTACTGATGGATTTTTAGTATTGTAATATAATTTGCATAAGTAATTTTAATACCGCTTCCTAACTACCTTGCCAAATTAAAAAAAAATTCCCTACACACAAATTACATGTTTATCTATACAAGCCTACACTTGTAACCACAATACAATAAAGATCATCATTGAATACAACCCATTATCTACAAAGTTTAAAATATTAATAATTTAACAATGAATGTGTAATAACAAGTAAACTCAAACTATTCAATGACTAATAACAATCAATTTCAGTTCAGTATAGTTGATCAGTTTCCACACCAGTGGGCCCAGAACGGAAGCAGCGATGGGTAAACCGGAACCAATACACGATACGCACAATACACATCTGTGGCCCTATGTGACTTGTGGCATCGTCGGGCTACACACCAAAGCCACAGGGTCGCTTATCGTTTCATGTGCACTTACTCTGTTCTGTTGTTTATTTCTATTCTACTCGTTCACTGGACTAGGAGACTACCTTATTTATCTTGTCATGTTAAAAATAAGTGGTCATTTTTAATGTGAACGCCATTAGAATTTCGTAATGGGATGGGGGACTTTATCTATATAAATTGTTCATCAAACCAAAATGTTTGTAGGAGGATTAAATTCTCAATATTCTGTTCAGTAAGTTTTATCATTGGTTCTTTTTAAGGTTGGTAGTTCTTTTTGACCCAATTTTTCCGGTCCACACAGTTTATAAAATTGCAAGTAAACATAACAGACATAGTAGGAGGCCAAGCTACTACAGAAAGGATGACTGGAACTGATGAAAGCTTGTGGGTAGAATGCGGATTCGAACACAATAAATCTTTCCCAAATATTGGTTTTGATGTTCGTATTGTCAATCACTGCATCATCGAATCGCCCTAATATACTTACGAAGTAAAATTCATTAATTCCTCGACACATACATAAAAAACAAGTAGGGGAGACCGGGGCTAGTTGGGTACAGGGGCTAGTTGGTACACCCGCCATTTTGAGCGAACGGATTAAGTTATCCAGTTAAAACTTGCAGAGTTCGTATGTTACCGCCCACCCATCCCCTCCACGAATTTTCAGTCGATTTCCGCTCTTATTGAGGGAAGGAAGTGATGTTTTTTGTTTTTCTTGCTGTCGAGTAACTTTTATATGTCCTAGTTTGTCAATTAAAAATCAATACCTATTTATAGTAGGGTATGCACTGTAGTATAGTCTTATAGATTATTTAATTGGCTACACTTTGTTGTATATAAACTAATTTGATCTCTAAAAACACAAGCTGCATGGCACGTTAAGTAAAAAATATGGTGACGGAGCTAGTTGGGTACACAAGTGACGGGGTTAGTTGGTACGGTGTACTTTCATTAAATGACTATTGCTATTTAATGAAAAACCAGTAAATGTTACTTCTGGTTACTTCTGGTTACTTCTGGGACCATGACTTTGAAAGGAACTGCAAAACATTATGAAATAACTATAAACACTATACAACGATATCGAAAAAAATACTAGATAGGCCTACTGCGAGAGCGACCTACGAAAATGTAGACGTAATGGAAAATGGTATGAATCAATTTATCTACATTTAAGTAGCCTAATAATATATGAATTTCTTGTCTTTTTACAAAACAAATAATTATTAGAAAAGTGTTACATGTTGTAGCCTATATGTCTTAGAAAGTCAAATGGGGAAATCTAGTAAAATATTGGTTCAGAATTTAGAAAACTCCATTTGATTAAAATAATTCAGTTGGAAAATATAAAAAAACAGAAATTATTAAACAATTAAATTAGATTAATAATCTATAAATTATTAGATAATTATTACTTTACTTATCTATGCTATAACCTGTTTTGTTCTTTTTTTCAAGATACTATGCGTTCTTAGCTCCGGAAGTTGAAATGCAGATTTAAGTTACTGACAACCGGACAGCTATATATATCTGATGCAAGAGAGCCTGTCAATTTTGAAGTCAGTATTTTATTAATATACTGTAAAGTTACAAATAAAGTTTTGTACATTGAAATAGTATCTTGTTTTTGTTAACCTTAATTCTTTAGTATAGTGTACCAATGTGCCCCGGCCTGTGTACCATCTAGCCCCGCATATGGGGCTAGTTGGTACACTTGTATTGATTGGGGATTTTTTTTATTCCCGAGATACTGGTAATAAATAGCAAGTAAACTTTAGTTTTTAATGTAGACAAAAGACCCTTTACACATAGGTATTTTTAGTTTTTTTCTAACATGCATACAAAAAATTTGAAAATTCTTGGGCCAAAAGTGTACCCAACTAGCCCCGGTCTCCCCTAAGTTTTATGTAAATAATAAAAATACAGCATTTAAAATAATTCTTATTTTACGTGAACACACCATTTATATCAATAATTGTTTTAAACACTTCATTAGAGACTCCGAAACAACCTGTTGCGTATTAAAAGGTGAATACGACTAAAGAGTGAAAGTAGTTAGATTTGGTTACTTCTGGCTCAGGTCAGCTGCCCCGGAAGCCACGTGCCGGGGCACATAGCTTCCGGTCGTATATTAAATGAGGGGCGAGGAGGTGGGGTGAGCGTTTGAAGTAGATCTGCGCATAAATTAAAAGTTAGTTCAAAACTGAAATTCAACAATTTGGGGTTGAACAAAATGTGCGCATAAAGTAACCGGGTTCAACTAAAACTTCGCATAAATTAAAAGTTAGTTCAAAACCGAAATTCAACAGTTGAACAAAAGTAGAAGTTAGTTGAAAAGGAGAGGGGATAATTGCTTCAAGGTCATCCGGAGGAAGTTTTAAAAAAGACGGAACTTCTAAGAGTTCAGTTTAACGGCGATCGTCGTACAGGTCAGTCGAAACCGACGAGCGACCGAAGAATAGCTTCAAGATCATTCCTCGCCGTCGAAGACACATCCGAAACTTGGACAGGGTCCTGTGGATTCGGTGAAGGCGAAGTTCTCGGAGGATTCTCCCTCGGGTGAGTAGTAGACGATATTTCGTGAACTTGTACTTGTTCTTGGTTTGTATCCATCTTCGTGCAGTGTAACTTAGAGTGGAGTAGTTGTCGGTCGAAGAGCGTATAGAAGAATGAAACAGGAATTGTCGTGAGCGCACTTATATAAAGAATGGTGGGGATGAAATAGAAAAACCTGTTGAACACAGTCGATAGGTGTAACAAGTTCGAAGTTGTGGAAACGTAACATCGAACGCAAAATGTTGTGAATAACATTATCATCAACGTGAACCTGCGAAGTTCTAACAGAGTATAACGGGTTAAAACTTAATTTCTTCCTCACTTTTGTTAAATTTGTTTTAGTCTTTGAAACCGATGGTTTGTAATTATTTCGTAATATATGTTGTGTCCGCAAAAGTTTCAATTTCAAACATTGCGTATCCATCACAAGAAGTATGTCAGACGTGTAGAAGTGAGAACAAGACTGATGAATGAGATATAACGTCGAGCACGCGAAGGTGATTCAAACAGGACGACATGTGCTAATGTAAATGAAACTCCAGGTTAGTAGCAATTAGACTTGTATAATGAAGTTGGCAAAACGTATATGTAATGAGTAGGAAGGATGCGAATAACTCAAATGCGAGTTAATTAATGGTCGCGGCGCGATGAACAATCTCCTTTTTATAACGGCTATCGCGTGGGAAGATCAGTTCCGCATGAGCGTCCAAGTGGAACCTCCCGTGTTCACTCAAGCGGAACCCCCCCAATAAAAAATGGAGATTAAATCCCCCCCCCCGGTGTTCACTCAAGCGGAACCCCGCCGGGTCGATGATCGGTCAATGGCCGGTCACGACCGGTTGCTAACCCCATCTAATTACCACACTTCACATTCCATGCCAGTCATCAACTACTATTGTTTCAATGAAACAGAATTAAACATGGCAGCCACCATGGAAAATTCTAACCTCAAACCTTGGTTTTACGTCACTGCGCATGCGCCGCTCCCACTCTTTCGTTTCATTTTTATGCTACTATAACTTGTACTGGAGTGAGCCAACTTCACGCTACGGCGCCTAGTCCTGTATTACTCACTTTAGCGCTACTGCGAATGCGCCTAGTCTGTATTACTCACTTTAGCTCTACTGTGCACGGAAAGTTCTAACCTCAAACCTTGGATTTTACGTCGCTGCGCATGCGTCACCCCCACTCCTTCGTTTCATTTTTACACTGCTGCGAACTGGAGTGGATTTAAGACCGTACTGGAGTAAAACAATTCCCCCACCACTGCATTAATTACCCCCACCACTCGAAAACCCGAGGAGCGATACGAGCCCGATTTTCGCGTCAGTCGTCAACGAGTTTTCATAGCGAAAAGTCGTTGGCGACTCGGTAAGAGGTTCAAATATATAGTAGGCCTATATATATTTGAACTTCTTATACTACGTTGCGTTCTTTAATGCAATGTGGTATGTGTGTGTGTGTGTGTGTAAATATTAGTTGTAAGTTGCACTTAATTTAAGAATTAATTTGCGCATTGCGATGTTAGTTATAAGTTGTGTTTAGCGTTAAGGTGTATTAATTTTAAGAATAATGATGGTATTTGGTTGTGTTGAATTATTTGATATTTAATAATGATGTGTTGTTAGTTTTAAGTGTTGGTATTAATAATTAATGTTGTTGTTTTGCCTTTCAGCTAGATGATAGGGGGTAGATTAAATGTAAATTCAGAAGTTCGGTTGAACTTCACTTAGAAGGGGTGGGACATCCGCAAATTGCGGACTAGGTTTTTGCATTTTGTTTAGGAATATGATTGGGTGGGATTAGTTGGGTGGGTGTTAGAGTTGCGTTTCTGCATTAGGTGTTCCAGTTTCCCTTCGAATTCACGGTTACGGTAGACCCGGACCGGACCGTTACGGTAGACCCGGACGGGCCAAACAAAATTGCGTCGATGTCCCTCGCAGAACGTAACTAGTGGGTTGGGAGTGGGAACCGTTAGGCAAACAGGGTGGTGGGAACAGTTACTACTGTTCCCATCACCTTGGTTCTTTATAAGTCTTGAATGACCTTGACCCACTTTCGGAAGGGTCAATGACCGACCCCCCCCCCCGTGTTCACTCAAGCGGAACCCCCCCCCCCCCGTGTTCACTCAAGCGGAACCCCCCCCCCGAGAATTAAAATGCCTATAACTCGATAATGGATTAACGGATTAGGACAAGCAATACATCATTGAAAAGGTCTATGTAAGACGAACATTTTAGTTAAAGAAGAATTTACTTATCTTATTTTAGTCGAAAGTTATGCGAATTATTTGAAATAAATACCCCCTCTTTTTCCTTCCCTTCCACCTTCCCCCACTTAACGGCTGTTAACCCTTCTCATTAGCATACTGTTATAAAAGACGCATCGACCACGGCTAACGTTTCATTCTGTTTCCAGACGTTACGCTGCGAACTGCGAACAGAACTACCACGATGTCATCCCTGCCGACTACAACTTCCACTACAGCCCGCTCTTCTATTACAAGTTCAACTTCTACTTCTACTACGGCTTCAACTCCAGTCAAGAAAACTCTTCGCTTGAAAAATGCTCCCGACTGGTATAAGAAGCAACTAGACTCGAAACCTTCAACTTCTGGAGCTCCTCTTCCCCCGGCCAACAATACCACACATCGCAGCATATTTTCACCACCTTCGTCTTCAAATGACTCCACACCGCCTTCAACTAACATGCCGCCACCGCAGAAGCCAGCTCCCCGTCCTAATTCCCCTTCATTTGAAACCTTGCTTCATCGTCTTAGTACACCTGTCATTCCACTGTCACCAATGCCTCCTACCCCACCACTTACTATTCCTAAAGATCACACCTATCCTAAAAATAAATCTCCGAAGTCTGCTCCTTCAGAGCGTTTCCAATTATTAAAAGAAGAGCGTCGTAGGGCATTTAGCCGTCCCACTACTTGCCCTGAAGTGCTCGCTAGGGGAATTAAGAAAGGATCAGCTTGTGGAAGGAAATGTGTTAAGAACGAGAGTTTCTGCCGTGTACATATCGTGAAACATCTTTCCGAACCACAACTGGCAGAAATCCCCACTGTTGAAGACGATCCTGAAATAATATCCGTCAGAGGAGAGAGGCTTAAGAAAGGTTTGAAATATTTTTTTCTAAGTGTTGTTGACCACCAACACATATTGGCAAAATGTAACGGCTTAAAATACAAAATTAGAGTTTGTGATAATTTGTGTAAAGAGAAGAGATTTAACAATTTAAATTCTCAAGACTTTCTCCTCAGGGATAAAAAGGATCGTATTACAAGGTGGGGGCGTAAACAGTAAATTCACATAGTTTTTTTCCAAATTTTGCTAAAAAAAATAATGGGGGAGAAACACAATGCGTTTTAGCGTTGTGTTTCTCCCCCATTATTTTTTAACACTCTAAGTCTCGTGACCTACTTTTCTGCGGTCGTTGTACAGTTATATGACCTGTCTGACTTGCATTGTTTGCCGGTGTAGCTTCATATAGCGTGCAAAGAATGGTTCCTAATGAAATCTCATCAGCATTCAAAGACAGAGACTGTTGTTTTGCAAGTTAATTAGTCTTGAAATAATGAAGTAGGAAACGTATATGTAATGAGTAGGAAAGATGTGAACACCGCAAATGCGAGTTAATTAGTGGTCGCGGCGCGATGAACATTTGTCTTCATTATCACACAACGACTATCTCGTGAGAATATCAGTTCCGCATGAGCAGCCAAGTGGAACCCCCCCCCCCGTGACTAATGAAGCGGAACCCCCCCCCCGTGACTAATGAAGCGGAACCCCCCCCCTCCCCTCCCCCGGAAAATTAAAATGCCTATAACTTGATAACGGATTGACGGATTAGGACAAGCAATACATCATTGAAAAGGTCTATGTAAGACGAACATTTCAGTAAAAGAAGAATTTAGCTATCTTATTTTAGTCAAAAGTTATGCGAATTATTTGAAATAAATACCCCCTCTCTTTCCTTCCCCCACTTAACGGCTGTTAACCCCTCTCATTAGCATATCGTTATAAAAGCAAAGCGAGCGTTGTTCACTCCTTCATTCTGCTTTCATGCGCCACACTTGTTGTTTCATCTCTGCCGTTATTATTTGCTTTAAAATGCTTCCTCACCACAGTGAAAACTTCAATCCTTCCGAAATTGCTGATGTTTTCCAACAATCTGAAGAAGATGTGATAGATTATTATGATAGTAGCAGTGACAATGAAAATGATAGTAGCAGTGACAGTGAAGATGACGGTGAAAATGTAATTGAACTTGATGAACAAATGAGACCAATCTACATCGATGAACAATTTCCTTTTGATACAATAGAAAGATTTATTACGGAAGCACACAAATGGCTAAATTTAGGATTCAATGTTATAATTGGTTCAGCTATTGTGTATAATGACAGTAGGTTCTTCTGTGTAACACCAAATACTAGAGAACGTATGTTAACTTGGCAGGATGATATTATGAAGTGTTATGAGCTCGAAGTTAGCATTGGTGGCTACTTTGTCGCACAAGTGGTCTAATAACCACATTACCCTTCCCTCACCCCCACTTTATCCCTTCCCAATCCTTTTTCCTTCCCCCTCCCCATTTTTAAAACTTATAAAAGGCGGACTATGAACCTCCATGTTTTTAGTCTGTTTAAACGAAATGGTGAACAAATATGCTGTCTAAAGATACTCCATTTGTTAATTATTTTGAAGTTAAAAATGTTTATATTAGTACAAATGAAATGGAAGAAGACAATATAGAGGAAAATTATAACGAAACTGATAATGATTCCACAGTGGAAGAAGAAGAAATGGTACAGTTTGAACAAGAACTCTTTGAAGAACTGATAAATGATAGTGACGAAGACATAGTAAAGGAAGCTATTGATACATTTATATTAGATTCATCGTTGGATTCACCCATATCACCTTTATTGTCTTCTGAATCCGAATCCGAATTGGACTAAAGTAGTCCTCCCACTTTATTATTCAAGCAATTCTTATAAATTGTGAGTTTTGTCATTAGTAAGTCAGCATTTGTTGGAGCTACATGTATGGTTAAGAATGTCTCCTAGAGATACTTCTTTTATACAATTAATTGAAATTGTGAGACAACGAAATATTACATTAGTCCAAGAAGAAGATGAAGTTGAAACAATCGACATAATACAAGATCCTGTAGAAGAAGCGATGGAAGTAACAGAAATTGATCAAGAACCTTCAATGATGGAAGTGGTTGAAACACATAATGAATCTCAAGATGTAGAAGAGACTGTTTCATATTCAGTTTTTTGGGAATTTGCGTCAAATATATATGTTATAATTCAAATTGAAGCTATTAATTCTGAAGAAGTGGTGGGGGAAACTTCTCCCCACCACTAGCTTAAAGTTGGTGGGGGAATGTTCATAAATGTGTTAGTTATTTGCGTAGAAGCTTATTCGTCAGGAAACTGTCGACTAAAAATGTTCAATCCCAACGCAACTACAGAACCTTCTTCGAGTAACTGTCGAGTACAAACGTTTCGTGCTGTACCTTTTGAACCTTCGTACTATAAAATGATAGGTATTCATGAGATTGCAGTCAATGATCAGAAAATGTTCAAAATATTCTGTTCTCGACTTAATAGAACCTTACGTCTACCACCAAATACGTTCACTTACAGGCTACCTCTGATAGACAAAGATGATGTAAGCAAAATACCAATGATTCAAGTGAAATTTCTGGAAGATGGAATTCTTGTTAATTTAAGAGAAGTATATCATAATGACTATTCGAAAAGAATAGCTTTCAACTTTCTTAAGGAAAATATAGGACGTGAAATATACCAGTATCCAGAACCATTTTACAGATACCTTTTTGAAAATGGAGCAAGTGTAACGGTGGAAATAAGTATTAAATTAATGTAATTCTCCCCACCACTAGCCTAAAGTTGGAGGGGGAAGTGCATAAATGTGTTGGTTTTCTGCGTAGAAGCTTATTCTTAGAGATATCGTTGACCAAAATGTTTCGTCATATTCCTTATGATCCAACTTCTTCGTTCAGGGAGAATCAAAGATTGAAAAGACTAGAAAAGGAAAAACAAGACCGACAAGATATGAACATGGAGTTCAATCGACTACAATTTCAAATACCTGGAATTGCAATGGGAGCACCAAAATTGAAAACCCTACACTGGGCTGGAAGTTACATAAAGTATTTAAAACTACAAGTTGAAGCAAGAGATTTAAAATTGAAGAAATTGGAAATGGAAAATCGAGAAATGAAAAAACTAATATCACACATGTCTGGTAATACAACAGTTCAAAAAGGTGAAGAAGAAGGAAAAGAAATATTAGGAATCTAAATTATCAACAATCTTCTTAGAGAATGGGGAATAGATCACTTTGTGGTAATGGAATAACATGCCACTTAGTGATCTATTCCCAGTTCTCGCTTGATATACAATGACCTTGACCTATATAAAAGTGGTGGGGGGAAAATCATATAAGAAAGAGGTTTTAGATGTAACTATCAGTATAAGTCTAACACGATGGATAGGTTGTTGGTTCTGTGTTTACAAGAAATTATCAATAATGGGTTTCTTTACCATTATATTATGAGATCAAATGAGTGTAAAATACCTAAAGCAATTCGTGAAATGCTCATTGAATTTAAAAGAGACAATTATGGATTTGCTATCTATCTTGCTTATACTTTTAAAGATGGTACAAAAATGTGTCATGATTGTGGAAAAGCGTCTGTTTTAGATTTTGAACAATTCCAAGATGATGGAGGTAGGTTAGTTCATCTTGTAAAAGGTCAAATAATGAAATTCGAAACATGTAATAACACCTGCGACATTTGTGCACAGTGTTTGTTTGAATTTATTAAGTATCGTGCATTCAAACCATAATACCCCTTCCACATATAAAGGAGAGGGGGAAAAGAGTGGGGGGTTATAACTAGGTGGGGGAACGTGTATAAATGCAGGTTGTTTGAAGAGAGTTTTATTATTGTTGCGGCATTGTAAGAAACATTATGGAATTCGAAGTGCGTCATTTCAAGATTAAATATGAAGAGTGGACCTCTGTTGCAAATTTCATATCATCGAAAGAAGAAGAAAACAAGTTAATGCAAGTTTATTGTTACATAGAAAATGAGGAAAGCCATCACAAGGTGATGAGCTATCTAAACAGACCGAATGTATCGTCGAGGAGTCCTGAATTTGTCAAATACTTGAAAGAGGAAGACGCAGATGTCATATTGGAAGTATGGTATAAAATTTGAAATGTGGAAAAACAAGTATAAATAATTATGGTGGGGGGAAGAATTTATAAGTCGGTGGTGGGGGAAATGTGATAAAAGAAGTAAAACTTAAAAAAAAGAGTTCACTCTGTACGACAACAGTGAAAGATGACTGATCCTTCTGCAACACCAGTATTTTCAACTACAGATTGCCACCAAAACTTAGAACCGAAGATGTATTGCAATACTCCAACAACAAATTATTATCAAGCTCAACGGCCGCAAGTATCTCATTGTACTTCAACATCAGTGTTAAAAATGTCAAAACCATATCCAGATTGTATGTACGAGCCTATAACACCATCTTCGGCAAGACTAAGGAAAAACCTAAAAATGAGAGAAAGGTGCAAGAAAGAAAAGATAGAATTTGCAAAATTGCAACTAATAGTGCCTTCCATTCAAGTTGGATGTAGCAGACTGAAAACTTTAGAAAAAACTAACGCATATTTGTTACAATTGTTGGAAACTATTGAAGATTTGAAGAAGAAAAATGGACATTCTACCAAGTAATATTCAAACACTCATTCCCCCAGAAAAACCAAAAAAAAGATAAAAATAACAAAAACCCAAAAAAATTAGATGTAGAATAGAGAGCGAGGAATAGATCACTTTGTGGTAATGGACTAACATGCCACTTAGTGCTCTATTCCTCGTTCTCGCGTTAATACCATATGACCTTGACCTATATTAGTAGGGTGGGGGAAATTGAAAGTGGTGGGGGAAAGTGTATAAAAGACGAGTGTACTATAGTCGAATTATTCTGAAAGCGAACTTGTCACGAGTATGGACTTGACTACAAGTAAAGACAATAAGAAACAAAGGCTTCGGGAAATGGCTAAGGCAAGAGAGTCTAGAATAAAGTTTAAGTTTTACAGACTACAGAGATTGATTCCTGGTGTTATGTTAGGTGAAATACGAACAAGAACGGTGGATAAAGCAGCTGATTACATTAATGAGTTACATACAGAACTAATGATAAAACAAGCAAAAATAGAAGAATTGGAACAAATAATAAGACGACACATTGAAATTTCAAACAGTCAACCAATAAACTATGTAACAAAAGATTCAAATTAAACAAAAAAAAAAAAAGGAAATGGATTTGGACTTTGGTTATTGATTGAACACTTCTTAGAGAATGGGGAATAGATCACTTTGTGGTAATGAAATAACATGCCGCTTAGTGATCTATTCCCAGTTCTCGCTTAATCTAAAATGACCTTGACATACTTATCAAAATATCATATAAGGCGAATCACAAAGAGTTATTCCTCATTTACTTGAAATGGCTCCTGTGGACAACACCGATTATCCAAGGAAACCTCTTATTGAAATATTGTATAAAATTCAACTAGACGATTTTAATATGGAAGAAGATGATAATAACAGTGAAACATCAGAAGTAGAAAGTGTAAATGATATGGATGTAGATCTAACAACATCAGAAGTAGGAAGTGTAAATGATGTGGAGAATGAAAATTTGGATATGGATGTAGTAATGTCAGAATCTTCATCATCGTTTGAATATGAAGAAGTACATACTGAAACCCCAACTGGAATAGAGAACACAAATGAACAATCAGTTAGTAGAAGATTAATGTTTCGTCCAAGACGTTTGTTTTCCTCGGATAGTGAAGAAGAAGAAGAGGATGATGATGATGAAATAGTGGTGGGGGAACCGTTATAAAAGCGGGACCGTCAGAGCCCATTTCATTTCTCGGCGAAATTTCGAAGAGTAAACATCGTCAACATGTATCATTGCGATAAATGTTCGGAATCGTTTCACGATGAAATTCTACTAGATATACATAAAGAACTAATTCACAACAACACAGAAGAAGATCAAGAACAACAAGAAGAACAAGAAGAACAAGAAGAAATAACAGCAACATCTTCAACTACTTTACCGAATCTACAAGTATTTGCTTTACCCGGTAAAGTAGTAATGCATCATAAGATTCAAAATGAAAACTTGAACTTAGAAGAATTTATTAGAGAAGCAAAACCAATCGTAAGTAAAACTTTAAAAGAAGAATTGAAAAGATTGAACTTTCTTAAATTTGGTTTACTACTAGAAGCTATGTTTATAAATGCACAAGAAGAATTATCACCAAGAGGATTCATAACAAAAAACCGAACCATCATGGAAAGTTCAAACATTGATTCAATAGTCGAGAATTGTATAGAAGAAATATTAACTAAACTTCAGGAACACGAAGGAAGAGGATCCGGATGGAGTCTTACAAGTATTGAAGTATTAGATATAAGAGTTCACAAACACGGATATGGACTAATGGGATCTAGTTACATTCCTTTGCCAAAAATAATTGAAAATACAAAATCTTGTATTAATGTTCAAAATGAAGATAATGAATGTTTTCGCTATGCTATGACGACAAAGTTTGTATCACAAAATCCATGTAGACCCAACCAAGAATATGAAGACGCAAGACACAGGTACAATTTTCAAGGAATAACATATCCCGTTTCTACGAAAGATATATCAAAATTTGAAAAGAAAAATCCCGGCACGTCTATTAATGTTTTTGCATTAGATAGTTCAAACAAAGTGTATCCTTTACGTATTGCAAAAGAAGAGCTACCAGATCATACGGATTTACTACTACTAACGCGAGGAGATGTGTCTCACTATGTGTACATAAAGCAATTCGATCGTCTTGTTAATAAGCAACTTTCAAAAAATCGAAACAAAAAGTTGATTTGTAAGAGATGAGTAGTGTAAAAGTAAGGCTTTTAAAACAGTTCAAGGTCACCCGAGCGATGACGTCATCGATGACGTCATCGAGGTCAATGACCCCATCGATGACGTCATCGATTGCATCATCGATGACGTCATCACCAATGACGTCACTTCCTTGACGTCACACCCATGACGTCACAGAAATGACGTGCTGATGACGTCATCACCCCTTACGTCACCAAGATGACGTCATCGATGTCACAAAGGTCAAGGTCACGCTGAAACCTAAAATTTTTTGGCACTTTTGCTGTTTCTCGCACTACGCTCCGAGTTTCAGTCACAGTTACCATGACCTTGACAACTTGGAGCGAATTTGCGATGAGAAACAGCAAAAGTGCTGAGGAAACTTGAAGTTTGCAACGTGACTCTGCCTAAACCGTCATGTGACACCGCTCGGGTGACCTTGAACTGTTCCAAAAGCCTTACTTTAACCATTACTGCAACCGCGATGTGCACCCTACGACAGACACCGAGCGACTGACTGTCCGGCCCCGCGCACTCTAGGTATATTGGCTTAAGAGACTAAGACTCTAAACTGTCAGGAATG
The DNA here is from genome assembly GCA_030545055.2 of Neoaliturus tenellus. NCBI lineage: Eukaryota > Metazoa > Arthropoda > Insecta > Hemiptera > Cicadellidae > Neoaliturus > Neoaliturus tenellus. The sequence continues at coordinate 14,115,644 of CM061532.1, read as the reverse complement.
GGAGTAACTAACTGAATTTTGCAAGGAAAAGTCATTTCATCCAATATTCTAAACAAATCTTCATCAGTAAAACTTACATTAGTCTGTTTGGTATAAAACTTAGGGTGTCCGCGCAACAGTTTGCGCCACTTAGCTAAAGTTGAAACCCTTTTGACTTTGAGTGGTGGACAGTGAGCAACTAATAAAGCCTTAACACGGCTAAGTTTCCTACCTAAAGCGTCCCGCGACATGGCTTCCCCTCACAAAAGTCCGCACAATACTGAGAGACTGCTTGTAGCGCATGAGTCAAGGGAAAAGAGGTGGGGGAAACAGCAGGAATGGGGGAAGGTCACAGTGGTGGGGGAAGGTGAGGTGGTACGCTGGAGTATCGCATTACTTTACCATGAGCTGTCCTACAGTAAACACACTGTTCTCTTGGCCCGAGTTGGCACTAGAAGAAACATTTCTGTACAGCTTAGGCTGTGAGAGCCGAGGAAGCAAAGTCAAAGTGGAAATTGTGTTAAACTCCAAGATGAAGAGTCTCCTAAATAAACTAATTGTATCCCTGCAATCTCCTATAACTTTAGAGAAATACCACTTTATTAAGCGACACCTTATACTTTGGCAAAACGAAGCAGAAATGGAAAAGATTACAGTAAAATTAATTTAACTTAAAACTTGGACTGGACACTTATGGCGATACCACGTGGCGTGCAAACGCCACCCTAAACATTACAAGTTAGGTTATTGAGCACCTCTGGTACGATAACCGATGTGCTAGAGTTAAAGTGTGATGACCTTGAGTCAAAAACACTGAAATACTACAAGTCGATATCGTCCCAGAGTTAAAGTGTAGTGACCTACATTCAGAACTTGTAAAATTACTTACATATAGAGAGCTAGAGAACAGCGAGACGCACCGCATGGAAGCCGGAGACATACTGGCGAAGCGGTGTTGTGCAGCCTAGGGACCCAGTTGTGGTGGGGGTATAGCCAACACTTAGAGTACAAGTGTTGTGGGTGACCTTGACCCACTTAACTTACCTGACCCCCCCCCCCCCCCCCGACAAAAAGTGCGAGCCCCCCCCCACCGACAAAAAGTGCGAGCCCCCCCCCCGACAAAAAGTGCGAGCCCCCCACCCCCACCCCCACCCCCACCCCCACCCCCACCCCCACCCCCTCCCCCACCCCTGATATCCTGGGCGTGGCAGCCCCGGTGGGGATATAAGGGGGCCCAGCCAGAGCCGGCTCGCAGTCCGCTCCCGCGCGTTGAACGTGAACGATCGGGACGGACCGCCAAAGGCATCACTAAACATTGAATGGCGCCTTCAGTGTTTAGCGAAGTCTACTCTAACTTTAAGACTTGTATTAGTTGTAAGATATTGCGCTTGCGTTTGGGTATTGCGAATTGTTTTATATGAGAGTGTTTTACTTGTACCCTACGTCTCCTGTGTGTCTTTTATCCTTTGTGTCTTGTTTGTTATATGTGTTTAATGTGTATGTGCTTGTTCCAGCATTGACTACGTTGAGCTCAATTGTGTGTTGTAAGTGTGTTATGTTTCTAAAGTGTATACGCTTGTTTTAGCAATCCCCCTTGAGCTTTTTCAATGCTCAAAGTAAATTGTAACGTCAGGGAACGGGAGTAGGCCCCCGTGTAAAGCCACTTTTAATAATTGGTAGGCTCCTGCCAGGCATGCAAAAGGTTGCGGATGGCATTTGGGAGCATGTCCGTTTGTACGCTGGCATGCAAAAGGTTGCGGCGGCCTCTGCACTCGGACGAGGACGTAAGCCACTAGGGTGTCCTCAGTTAGTTTCCCTTCTGGAAACTTAAAATTATGTAAATAAATCTTTGTTAGCTATTTGTGTTTTTAGTCCCCAAGGCCCCCGAACATTCGTGGTTCGCCATGGATGTACGGGGGCCGAAATTTTTTAATGTCCGTGTGGCCTTGACCCACAAAGACTTGTAAAAATTGAATGCATTGCTAAATTAAAAATATTAAAGATAGGTTACGGGAGTAGGCCCTCGTGTAAAGCCTATTTTAATTATCGGTAGGCTCCTGCCAGGCATGCAAAAGGTTGCGGATGGCATTTGGGAGCATGTCCGTTTGTACGCTGGCATGCAAAAGGTTGCGGCGGCCTCTGCACTCGGACCGAGGATGTAAGCCATTAGGGTGTCCTCAGTTTGTTTCCTCCTGGAAACTCAAAATTATGTAAATGAATCTTTGTTAGCTATTGAAAAGACAATGCAGTAAATGTTTACAAGTCTCGCGTGGCGAAGGGTACACGACATTGGATGTTGCCCTGTTGTCATAGTTGGGTCTCTTCGGAGGCTACAGCGATGACAACCCAAGTGCCCCAGGTGGGGCTTAATTTTTTTAAAGTTTTTTCGTGACCTTGACCTAAATACAGTAATGACACCCCCCCCCACCCCCTCCCCCACCCCCTCCCCCACCCCCTCCCCCACCCCCTCCCCCACCCCCTCCCCCACCCCCCCCCCCCACCCCCCCCCCCGAACTTTTTTTTGAGAAAAAATTTTGACCTTGACCAAAAAGTTTTTTGCTCCGGACGAGAAGTGCCCAAACAAAGAAATTTGTACAAAGTAGTGGATTTAGACCAAAGATCATTGGTTTATCAAACCTGTTGAAGAATAAATTGAAAATAGGTGTTTAAAAGCCAAATCTACTACATGATTGATAAACTGGATGTATATGACGTCACCTTCCCCCACCCTTCAACCTCGGGTATAAAGGGACCCGGTTGAGCGCGCTGCTCATTATTGCGTGGACATTCACCGAGTGCACACTCAAAGCCAAACTGTAAAAAAATGGCTCTTTGCGATATTTGTGGTGAGTTTTTCCAAGATGAAGATATCTTTGTTTTACACCGAGAATTGCATCATGAAGAGAACAGAAAAGAAGAGATTGTTGTAAGTGAAGAAGACTTGGATGCGTTTGATCGGTTATTGGAAAACCACCAGAAGCAGATGGACGACTGTGATAGCTATCTACAGTTACACCGAGAATTGCATTGTGAAGAGGACAGAAAAGAAGAGATTGTAGTAAGTGAAGAAGACTTGGATGCGATTGATCGGTTTTTGGAAAAACCCCAGAAGCAGAAGGAGGACTGGGCTAGCTATTTACAGTTAATGCAAAGAAGAAGACCAAGTGTTATTCAATTCGCCGGAGCTGGACCATCTACAGCTGGAGGATTTATTCAAGAGGAAATGAAAGAAAAAGTGGAAGATTTAAAACAACTGCGTACCCAAGAAGAGGATATGGAAGATATAAGACAACTGCGCACTACAGCCTTGCCAGGACCAGTTGTAATTCATTTCAAAATTAATAACGTGCAATTAGAATTGGAAAATTTTATAACTCAAGCTAAAAAACTAGTTGTAAAAACATTGACGGAAGAATTGGCAAGATTGAACTTTATTAAATTTGGATTGGTGTTGGAGGCTATGTTTACTAATACCGATGGTGAAAATTCACCGAGAGCATTCATTGCTAAAAACCGAACCCTTACAACCACATCTGATATCAACGAAATTTTAGAAGAATGTTTGGTTGAACTGCTAGTGAAACTTCAAGAACATGAAGGAAGAGGATCCGGCTGGACGCTATCATCGATTGAAGGTATGGATGTGAGGGTTCACAAGCATGGATATGGTATGAGAGGAAGCAGCTTTATCCCTCTACCAAAGGTGATCCGAGATACAAGATCATGTATCAATGTGAAAAATGAGGATAATGAATGTTTCCGGTATGCAATGTTAGCAAAATATGTGGAACCTAATGCCTGTAGACCTAGCATAGCATACGAAGCTGTTCAACACCGCTATAACTTCCAAGGTATGTCGTATCCTGTTAGTCTTAATGATGTTGCTAAATTTGAAAGAAAAAACCCAGGAGTTTCAGTTAATGTGTTTGGTTTAGACGAATCAAATAACGTATACCCGTTACGAGTTACAAAGACTGAACGTCAAAATCATACGGATTTACTGCTATTGACCAAAGGTGAAATATCACATTATGTTTACATCAAGAACTTTGAAACTTTGGTTGGACGACAAGTGACTAAAAATAAAATTAGAGTAACAGTGTGTAAGAGATGCTTTTGTTTCACAAATAAAGACTTGAGACGTGGAGGATCAGAGTGGTTGTCAGAACACCAACGTCTTTGTAATGACAACTATGAAGTGAAGATTAGTCTGCCACCACCATCTAGAGCATTTGTCCAGTTCAATAAAACAGTTCACCAATACCGGATTCCACTAGTTATCTACGCTGACTTTGAATCCACGTTAGTGTCACAGGAACTTCCGGATGGTGAAGTAACTAGAAGAACCAAATATCAATTGCATCAACCTAACAGTTTTTGCTTATTGGTGAAATCTACTTTACCTGAAGAACAATTGCAAGACTATGGCTTAACATCCACTCCAATACTCTACCGTGGTGAAGAAGCCGCTAAGTATTTTGTAGACCAGTTGTACGACATTGCTGAAAAGGCGCAACGCTTATACGGTAATGTTGTACCTATGGAACCTTTGAACCAAAATCAACAAGAAGAATGCAATTCGGCAACAAGATGTTATTTATGCAAGAAGAGCTTCAGTGAAGAAAATCAAAAAGTAAGAGATCACGATCACCTGACAGGGTTATACAGAGGAGCTGCTTGTAATTCATGCAATATAAATTACAAACTGCCAAACTTTATCCCTGTCGTGTTACACAATCTTAGCGGCTATGACTCTCACTTTATTATCCCAGAGTTAGGACGAGATGATGGAAAAATTGAAGTATTAGCTGAAACATTGGAGAAGTACATCAGTTTCTCAAAAACAGTAGGTAAAATTAAACTTCGCTTCGTAGACTCTTATAGATTTATGTCATCTAGTTTGAGTAAATTGTCTGAGAACCTAAGAAGAGAAGACCTAAAAGAAACCAGCAAAATTGTACCTGAAGATAAATTGGACTTAGTAATGCGTAAAGGAGTGTTCCCCTATGATTACATAACTTCTGTAGAAAAATTTGAAGAAACCAGTCTGCCACCGATTGAAGCCTTCAATAGCAAGTTAAATGAAAGTGCAATCACCGTTGAAGACTACAATCATGCTTGTAATGTTTGGAACCAACTAAACATTCAAACCTTAGGGGAATATTCTGACTTTTACATAAAATTGGATGTAACTCTGCTGTGCGATGTGATGGAAGAATTTCGAAACACCTGCTTCTCCGCCTATGGACTGGACCCTCTACACTCGTACACATCTCCAGGATTAGCATGGCAAGCTATGCTAAAGTCAACCAACTGTCGATTAGAACTTCTAACAGATATTGATATGGTGCTCATGATAGAATCTGGTGTACGAGGTGGTTTGACACAAGCTGTAACACGTCATGTGAAAGCTAACAACAAGTACATCCCAGGCTTCGACGAGAGACAACCATCAGTCTACCTTGGCTACTTTGACGCAAACAACCTTTATGGTTGGGCAATGTCAAATCCGCTTCCCTACGCTGACTTCAAATGGATCGACCCAGCCACCATCGGTGACATCTCACAGATTCCAAAGAATGGTTCAAAAGGCTATATTTTGGACTGTGATTTTGAATATCCAGAGCACCTTCATGATTATCACTACGACTTGCCTCTCTTAGCCAAGACTGAAGTTTCACCAACAGGAAGATGGCCAAAATTGATGATGACCTTGGAGAATAAAGATCGGTATGTGGCTCACTACTGGGTAGTTCAACAAGCTCTTGAATTGGGTCTACGTTTAGTAAGAATTCATAGAGCAATTGAATTCACCCAGTCTTGATGGTTGAAACCATATATTGATTCCAACACTACAAGAAGAGCAGCAGCAACATCAGCATTTGAAAAGGACTTTTATAAATTGATGAACAACGCCATCTTTGGGAAGACCTTAGAAAACAAAAGAAAACACAAGATTGTAAAATTAGTAAGTGATCCTAGGAAATTGGAAAAATTAGTGCAAAAACCAAATTTTGGAACATCCATGATTATAAACGAAGATCTAGTCGCCGTTAGTATGAAGAAAACAACAATAGTGATGGATCGTCCGTTATACATTGGAATGTCGATTTTGGATATAAGTAAAACTCTGATGTATGATTTCCATTACAACAAAATGGTTAAACACTACGGAAGAGACAACATTGGAGTTGCATACATGGATACCGACGCGTTTATCTACTGGTTAAAGACTTTGGACATGTATGAAGATCTAAGGAGTTTCCCATACAAAGACGACTTTGACTTCTCTGACTATCCAAAGAACCATCCAAATTATAATGAAAAGAATAAAAAAGTAATTGGAAAATTTAAAGATGAAGCAAATGGAATGCCTTTGGAGGAAATAGTTGCGCTGATGTCCAAATTATATTCCTTCAAGATGTATATGGAAAATGACATACCGACAGTGAAGAAAGCTAAAGGAGTCAAAACATCATACTTAAAGAAACATGTGACATTTGACCATTACAAGACCTGCTTGTTTGAAGATTCTACAATGTCTGCAACGTTCAACACTATCAGAAGCTTTAAACATGAGGTCTACAGTGTCACTGAAGTTAAAAGAGCACTATCAGCTCAAGATGATAAAAGGCATATTATGCCGGATAAAATCCATACTCTTCCTTTCGGCCACTACTCTCTAAACCCTATCAACTAGTAACCTATTCTTCGTCCTTCTACAACTTCGACCTTATTCCTTTCTCCTTCCGTAAAAAAATGGGGAACACGGCGAGTCAAACGCCGTGTTCCCCATTTTTTTACACAAGTTTGGATGACCTTGACCTATATAAATGATGTGAATATTCAAGACAACATTCATTGTGATTATACATATGATACATGAAACATTCAAACCTGCAATATGAAGAACTTGAAGCAAGAAATTGTCAACGAACTTCATAAACCTGCAAGAAGAAAGTTTCCACGAAGAAATACAGTGATAAAAGGAATAAATGATTTATATCAAGCGGATTTAATCGAAATGATTCCTTATAGTAAACAAAATAGAGGATTTAAATACATATTGACTATTATTAATTGTTTTTCAAAAATGGCAGATGCTTTACCACTAAAAGATAAAAGCGGTAAAAGTGTTACAAAAGCAATGGAAACAGCTATACAAAGAGACAAACATACTATAAAACATTTACAAACTGATGATGGAAAAGAATATTTTAATAAGGAATTTGCAAATTTAATGAAAAAACACAACATTAACCATTACTCAACCAATTCAGAGGTAAAAGCATCAATAATTGAAAGATTTAACGGAACTTTAAAAGGTGCGATGTATAAGATGTTTTCCAACAGAGGATCACACGTATGGATTGATGTGTTACCAAAACTTATAAGCGATTACAATAACAAGTTTCATAGAACTATCGGTATGAAACCAAGCCAGGTGACTAATAAAAATGAAAAACTTGTATTAAAACGTATAAAAATGAATACTAAACCAAAAGTTGAAAAACTAAAGCCTAAAAGGTTTAATGTTGGCGATAAAGTGCGAATAAGCAAATACAAAGGTGTATTCAGTAAAAGATATCTTCCGAACTGGACAAATGAGGTATTTACCGTATTTAAGGTGCAACCTACAGTACCAGAAACTTACATTTTAAAAGATAATAAAGGACAATTGCTTGAAGGAGGGTTTTATGGACATGAAATGTTAAAATCAACAGTAGGTGATGTATATTTAGTTGAAAAGGTGTTGCAACGAAAAAAGGATAAGGTTAAAGTACGATGGTTAGGATTTAATAAAACGGAAGATTCTTGGATACCTAAAAAGGATCTAATATAATGATAGAGCATCATTTTGGGTTGAACCATTACAAAGGATGGAGATAATACCGCAAAAAGACAATTTTACTATTAATAATATAGATGAACTCACAGTGGATGGTTCTCAATTCAATACTGGGAAACACGGTGTTTTGTTACCAAACACGGTGCGTTGTCTGGTTACCGGTCCTTCCAATTGTGGAAAAACAAATGTAGTATTCAATTTGATTACAAACCCTAAAGGATTACGTTTTAATAATTTATATGTATTTTCAAAGTCACTACAACAACCAAAATATCAGTTATTGGAACAAATACTCAATAATGTGCCTGAAGTTAAATATTTTAAATTCAACGCGAGCGAGAGTGTCATGCAACCGCAAGAGGCTAAACCATTCTCAGTATTCATATTTGACGACGTATCTTGTGAAAATCAAAATACAATAAAAAATTACTTCGCCATGGGTCGACATAACAACATAGATAGCATTTATATTGGTCAAACTTACAGCAAAATACCGAAACAGCTCATTAGAGACAATGCAAACATGTTAATTGTATTTAAACAGGATGAAACCAACCTAAAACACATATATTATGACCATGTAAGTGCGGATATGCCATTTGAACGATTTAAAGAGTTGTGTGGAAAGGCTTGGGCTGAAAAATATGGGTTTTTAACAATTATGAAGGAACAACCGCTAAACAATGGTCGATACAGGATAGGATTTGATAAATTTATACTAATACACTGATCATGATGTAAAACATTCATTGTTGTACAACACGTCTTGCTACAAACATGGTTAACCAAGAAAAGTTAATAAAGGAAATAAAATCACTTAGTGATTCTATTCGAGATAAAAACAGAGCATTAAAATTAGGTATTAGCGAAAGGGAGAAATTTCTTGAATCTACTTTTAAACCTATTACTGAACCCTTGAAACAATTAAACAAAAAATTTGCTAAACCCGTTTTGGAAGGAGATGCAATTGCACCTATTACAAAGTTTGAAAGAGAAAATGTAAAATCAGAAGATTTTAGTGATGAAGACCTGGAATCCTCTACATATAGTGGTTTTACCGGCGGAGAACCTGAAAGAGAGCTAGAATCACCAGACTATAGTGGTATAAGAGAATTATATGAAGTAAAAGCTAAAAGAGGACATGAAGATGTATCAACTGCTAGTGAAGAGGAAAAAGAAGAAGAAGCAAGGGAAGGTCCGTCAAACATAAGCTTGTTGGGTGAAAACATTCATAACAAAGGACCTTTAGGAAGGAAATACATGATAAAAATGTTAGCTGGAATAAATCCTAATAAAAACTACCATAGTTATGGAGTAAGATTAACAGAAGAAGGTTTAATGGTTGGTAATAGCCCGGTAAACATTGATGAAGATGATAATATTATTGTTGGTAATCAAAGATATAAGGGCACAAGAGGATTATTTGAATTATTATTTGAAAAAAAGCCTTTAGAATTGTTAGTTAAAGAAGAAGACATGGAAGCATATAAACAGATTTTGGAACACACCAATGCATACAGGAGAAAATATTTAGCTGACCAACCAGTTTTTAGATCTAGGTCTTTAAAATATAGAGTATTTGTATCCAAGTTAATACCAACAACGAGAAGACAACCAATGCCGATAATGCCAAGAAAACCTGTAAAACGAAGGTTTGTGTCATCCACTTTGGATATAAGTGCTCCAGAACCAAGAAAAAGAAACAAATCTGTTACAGGTACAGGTTTAATGAAGAAACTATATAACACAAATGTGATTTATTACAATAATATCAATAAATTGGTGGATAGAATGAAACTAATACATGAAGCTAAAGAAGCGGGTCATACTGGATTGGAAAACGAATGGGTGGCTTTAGTGGATGAACTCCGAAACCGTGGGGTAATCTCATAAAAAATGCGTTACTCACTAGATTACTATTCAGTTGCACCATGAGTGTCGACAAGTTCGGACGTTACTCCTCGGATGGGTTATATTACGCAAATAATTTAAAAAGAGGAGCTGGTTTACCACAAACACCTGATGGGGATTATGATATAACTAATAAAAGGTTAAAAAACATAAAAGATCCCACAGATGAAAACGATGCAATAAATTTAAAAGTATTAAAAGAAAAGATATCACCAACATTAAGACTACAGAAAAACACATATGACGCAGGTAATCATAGAATTGTCAATGTTGGTAAGCCAAATCAAAACGCTGATGCAATAAACAAAGGTTATTTATCATCAGAATTAAAAAATACGTTAAAATTCAATGGAAAAACGTATACTGCTGAAAATAAACGTATATCCAACGTAGATGACCCTAAAGATGCAAAAGACAGCGTAAATAGACGCTATTTACATTCATTAATACCTGAAAAGACAAAAGATGGTTTTTCTTTTTATAAATTTGTTATTAACGATATAGGTTATCCGAAAAATGAAAATGATGCTGTAAATTTAAAATATATAAAAGATCATTGTATTACACGTGATGTAGGAGTTATTGATTGTCTAGGTAATTGTTTAGCGAATGTTAAAGATGGTTTGGCACCATCAGATGGTGCAACAGTGGGTCAAATGAAGGAAACTTTAAAGCAAGAAACATCTGGATTTGTAAAACAGGATCAAGTAGTATCACGGTCGGGTGATGTGTTTGTACAAGGAAATGAAAAGTTTATTTTACTTGAACAAAAAAATAATGTTTGGGATTGCAAAGACATGAAATTATCAAATGTGCAATTAGCTACAGATGCTCATGATGTTCCGATTTTATCACAAGTTTTACATACTAATCCAAACATTATCAATTATCATAGAAGTTGGTTGGGTACAAATAGAAGAATAATTGACATATTTCCAGGTATCGATGATTACGATTGTGTTGTAGTAAAACAATCTTTAATATTAGACAAACCAAAAGGTGGTACTTTCAATGCGAAAAATAAGAAAATAGGTAATTTGGCACAAGGAACAGATCCAAAGGATGCTGCAACTGTAGGACAAACATTACAATATGATAGTGCAAATCAAGAGTTTATTTATAATACCAAAAGATTTAAATTAATGGATGTAAATGATTATCAAAATATATTAATTGCAGATCCAAATTCATTTAGCGGATTTAGAAAATTGTCTGGTGAGGAATTTATTCATAAAAATCATGTATTTAGAAATGAAGCAGACAGATCATTAATTAGTGCAGATTTAAAATATTTTAAATGTCCCGGGAATGATGCAAATGTAACTGATGAAGACTAAGAATTTGTATAAAAACTGATATGGGTTAGAAATCGGGACTAATATTATAAAAATGGGTTACACTCTAGAATGTTATTCAGTTGCACCATGAGTGTTGACAAGTTCGGACGGTATTCATCAGATGGATTATATTACTTTAATACTTTAAAAAGAGGTGTTGGATTACCACAAACACCTGATGGAGATTATGATATTAGTAATAAACGGTTAAAAAACATTAATGATCCCACAGATGAAAATGATGCAATAAATTTAAAAGTATTAAAAAAAGAGATAGTACCAACACTGAAATTAGATAAAAACACATATAACGCGGGTAATCATAGAATTTCCAACGTTGGTAAGCCAAATCAAAACGCTGATGCAATAAACAGAGGTTATTTATCATCGGAATTAAAGAATACGTTAAAATTTAATGGAAAAACGTATAATGCTGAAAATCGGCGTATATCCAACGTAGCAGACCCTGTAGATGAAAAAGACAGCATAAATAGACGCTATTTACATTCTATAATACCTGAAAAGACAAAAGATGGGTTTTCTTTTTATAAATTTGTTATTAACGATATAGGTTATCCAAAAAATGAAAATGATGCTGTAAATTTAAAATACATCAAAGATCATTGTATTACACGTGATGTAGGAGTTATTGACTGTCTTGGTAATTGTTTAGCGAATGTAAAAGATGGTTTTGCACCATCAGATGGTGCAACGGTGGGTCAAATGAAGGAAACTTTAAAACAAGAAACCTCCGGTTTTGTGAAACAAAACCAAGTAGTAACACGTCAAGGAGATGTATTTGTACAAGGAAATAAAAAGTTTACTTTACTTGAAGAAAACAATTATGTTTGGGATGGTAAAGGAAAGTTATTGACAAATTTAGGTATTGGTGAAAAGCCTGGTGATGCTGTTACTTATGAACAGATAATACAATTAGAGCCAACTGGAAAAAAATGGTGGAATTGTGATAACAAACGATTAACAAATGTTGCAGACCCTGATTATGCCAATAACGCTGTAACTGTTAATTTTCTTGTTAAAGTAATAGGTAATTTATTATTTGATATGCATAATTATATTGTAGCAGGACAACATAAACCTATTGACGAAAAAATGAGAAATACATGGATTAAACAAGAAATTCTTTATAAATATTTTTTTAATCATAACACACAAAAGTTTAGATCATCAGATTGGGGTACTTTTGATATTTAACTAAATAACACCATATATTACATCATTTATGTGCAACCTGTCATAGAGGTAACACATGGGTTACGCTTTTCAAATATAAAAGACAATCATGGCGTTTCATTACACCAGTCCATATCGAGACACTATACGGAAAGGAGGCGGTATCACGTCCACAGCGGTTTCTCTGTTAAGTAAAGCTTTAAATCGTATTCCAGTAGGATCTATCGTAAACAGAGCAATAGACGCTTTACCATACGAATTTCACATACCGGGAGGTTATCAGTATTGCGGACCAGGAACTAAATTAAAAAAACGACTGGAAAGAGGTGATCCAGGCATAAATAAGTTAGATCAGGCTTGTAAAGAACACGATATCGCATATTCCACGTTTACCGATTCAAAAAATAGGTCAATCGCTGATAAAAAGCTAGCGAATATAGCTTGGCAACGAGTAAAGTCTAGTGACGCTAGTATTGCGGAAAAAGCAGCAGCTTTAGCGGTAACAGCAGGTATGAAGGCTAAAACAGCGGTAGGAGGTGGAAAAAGGAGGGGTAAGAATAAAAAAGGATCAACCAAGAGAAAACATGGTGGTAATATTAGACTAAAAAGACGTTCTCCGAGGAAAAATAATAAAAAACCGACAATATGGTCAATGGTAAAAAACGGGGCTGGTCTATACCTAAGACCGTATCGTGCATATTAAATAAAAGAAATCAATTGGTTATACCACATAAAGCGTTGACTAATGTTGAATTATTTAAATATATTTCCTGTTTAAAAATACCATTTTTCCGCGGAGTATTTATGAAAGACAGTTTACCAAAGAAAATATGGAAAAATGAGACTGGAATCGTAAATTTGGATAATACTGAAGGGTCCGGCACCCATTGGGTGTGTTATAAGAAACTAAATAGTAATGTATATTATTTTGATAGTTTTGGAAATTTACCACCACCTAAAGAACTTGAACATTACTTTAAATCTGCTAAAAACATATATTACAACTATAAAAGAGAACAACCTAATAATACTTCAATATGCGGTCATTTATGTTTGGAATTCCTAGCTAAAAGTATCAGTCACTATTGAGATGTCTTCCTATACGGTATCATTAACAGGAAAATCGTCCACTTTACGAAGTATCCTTTTTCCAGCGTTACGCTTGCAAAAAGGAAGATTTTGGGAGGCAGCACTGTTGGATTTTACAACTTACAACTCTATTCCCAATGTTACGGAAGGTAAAAATAACTTATTGCATTATTATAAAGGAAAAGATGCCAGTGGTAAGTTAACAGACTTAGAAGAGTGCAGTTTACCCACAGGTTCTTATGAAATTGATCATATTAATGAATTTTTGCAAAATAAAATGGGAAAAGACAATATATCGCTAAAAGGTAATAATAATACAATGAAAGCTGAGCTTACTTCAAAATATTATATAGATTTCACTAAGCCAAACTCAATTGGTGATTTATTAGGATTTCCCAAAGATGGAGCAATTTTAGAACCAAATAAAACACATTCCGGTAAACAAACTGTAACAATATTAAAAGTCAATAGTATAGACATAACTTGTAACATTATACAAGGAGCTTACAGAGATGGAGCAAATACTCATATAATACATACTTTTTACCCCAGTGTACCACCTGGATTTAAAATTGTTGAAAAGCCGCAAAACCTGGTATATCTACCTTTGAACACCACTTTCATTTCAGACATCGTGTTGAACGTATTGGATCAAGACGGTAACTTGATAGATTTCCGAGAAGAGCCTATTACGGTTAGATTACATTTAAAATCAACACTTTAATACAAAATCATGGGTTTAACATTTAAAAGCGAACAACCTACGGGAATCCGCATTAGTAGCTCTTCAGCTGTGGAGGAGTTAACACGCGAGAACATTCGTTTCTTAGAGAGAATTGGATTAAAAGTAACCGATAATGGATATACTGGATATAGCTCAGGGTCCAACATTCGACGAAACCCTATGGGAAAAAGAATATCACACCCACAACCCTTACACTTCATCAAAATTAAACAATAACGATGAAATTCGTATTCCCATACAAAATCAAGACATTTACACACTACCATGTGAAAGTTACTTGTATATTGAAGGAAAAGTTACTAAAAAGGACGGTACGACTACTGGTACAACAGTTCCATTTATAAATAATCCCATGGCTTTCCTGTTTGATGAAATTAGATATGAAATATCAGGTGTAACAGTTGATTCTACTAAAAAAGTAGGTATTGCAACAACTTTAAAGGGATTAACATCTATATCACCTAATGAAACCAATTTAATACAACCTGCAGGATGGGTTTTACCTGCAAAAGACACAATCACTCCAGATACAAATGGAAATTTTGATTTTCATATTCCGTTACGTTTGTTGCTTGGTTTTGCTGAAGATTATAGGAAAATAATATTAAACGTTAAACAAGAATTAGTTTTGTTGAGATCTTCAAACGATAAAGATATTATTAAAGCTCCAGACGGTACAACAGATGCAACTTTAGAATGGAAATTAACATTAGACAAAATTGTATGGAGAGTTCCACATGTAAAATTAGCTGACGAGCATAGAATGCTACTATTAAGAAAGTTAAAGGCTGATCGTGATATTGTAATTCCTTTTAGAAGTTGGGAATTTCATGAACATCCCAGCTTGCCAACTACGGATCGACACACTTGGACAGTTAAAACATCTAATTATGTGGAACGAGCCAGGTATATTATATTTGGTTTACAAACAGGCAGAAGAGACACCATCACCAAACATGCAGGCCAATTTGATCATTGCAACTTGAAAAATATTAAAGTTTATTTAAATTAACAATTTTTTCCATACGATAATTTAAATGTGTCATTCGCTAATAAAAAGTACAGCATATTGTACGATATGTATGCAAGATTCCAAAGTTCATATTATGGTAAAACGAATGCACCTTTACTATCACCAGAAAAATACTTAGATGGTTACCCTATAGTTGTAATCGATTGTTCTAAACAAAATGAATCGGTAAAATCATCAAGTGTAGATATAAAAATAGAAATGGAATTCAACGCGCCTATATCGGCTAATACAACTGAATACTGTTTAATTCTACATGATAAAATCGTAACATACACACCTTTAACTGGAATTGTTAAAAATGTATTGTAAAAGACCGGTTTTCCTACATTCCAATGCATTCCGCGAGTATAAAAGCAGAGCGTTCAGCTCGCTCCTCATCAGTTTGTTGCCTGTTGTTGTATGGGTAGCATTTTATTCAATATGGTTTCTTCTAGTGGTACACAAGAAAATGTAGTAGATATTGAGAAGGAGATATCCGACTTTTTAGATCTTCAAGGTCAACCGGAGGGAGATGAACACAACGCTTGCGGACAACTCCACGCCAGTAATAATGTTGAGGAAAAAGGTAAAAGAAGAAAGAATGCACACAAGAGGAAAAGGGATATTGAAGATAATATTTCTCCTAACATATTAAGTGAGGTATTCTTGCGAATATTTTACCCAATCTCTTCCAGTTTGGACAAAAGTGTTTTAATCGGTGTTATGAAATCTACAGATTATTCCCCTACTGTAATTTTAACTCATGGACCCAAAATGATTTTGTTTACGGACACTGCTTGGGAATCGTTTATGAAACACTTGCATCTGCTAGAATGCTATTTAAGTAGTAACATATTTGGAAGAAAGACAAGAGTAGGCCTTTTGGATTCAAATGTGGAAATCGATATTGTTAAACATCGTGGTGATCATCAGTTGCGGTTTAGAGACACAACAAGACATGATAACAAGATTCAACTTAATCGAGAAGAGTTTTTTATTCTAACTTGTGCAACTGAACCAATAACGAGATACTTGAGACAACTGGTGTTTTCAAGTTCAATTATTAAAGATTATCTGGAAGACACTTTGGACAAACAACCGGACGCACCTATATTGTACGGACCTGTAGATACTTCTATATTCAATAGGGTTCCTCATGAAGTACAAATGTGGAGACAATTGGAAAAGTACGCTCAACTACATAAGAAATCAGTAAAACATGAAAAAGAGGAAGAAGAAGGAGGAGAAGAATCAAGTGTTAGTGATGAAAATGAAAACAAGGAAAATGTAAAGATGGAAACCTAAATGACAATTAACTACACAGCAATGGTTAATTTTTAAAACAATACCAAACACTTTGTGGGGTTAGGCCTACCGGGGACGGTGCCCACGTTAAATATACACCAACGCGCCAACAACTGTACGGCCGGGTATGAAAGTCGTACCTACCGTGGTGTGGAAATCAGTTGACCTTTGGACTTCGTCATGAGCAGACGAGTGATCTTCGCAATGGACAAGGAAGAAGAACAAGTAAAGTCCAAACCTGGTATAATTGAGTTCCAAGCGTTTCGGGGTAATGATGATAGATTTATCATAAAAGAACTTGTGTTTTTCGACATCAATACAAGTGTTCCTTATTCGTTTTTATTTAAACCACCATGTTCTTATTCATCTTTAACCAGTAAAGCCGCTACTACCAACAGATGGATTTCAAAACACTTCCATCATATCGATTGGTATGATGGTTTTACAAGTTACACGGACTTGTATCACATTATGCATCACTTTTCAGACAAGTTTACCAATATTTACACAAAGGGGCTGGAAAAGAAAAGATGGATCGAAGGATTTACTCATGTTCCGGTTAATGATGTGGAATTGGATAAAAATTACAAGTATACGATGGAAAATGTTTGTATTTGTACTAAAAGTCCAGAACATGAAAAAGATAGACATTGCGCTTTAAAAAACGCCTATAAACTCGCATCTTACCTTCAAAGTGGGGAAATGGGGAGTGGTGGGGGTAACGGGGGTTATATAAGTGAGGAGCAGACCGGGACCTGGCATGAGTATTACTCGAGATTCCGAGACGACAACATCTCCCAGCAAGAATACGAAGAAGACGATCTATATCTCGACCATGGCATCTCACCAGTTCCTGCAAACTTTGGTTGAGCAGTTCAATGCTCACTCCAAATCTACCATACTACCCGTCAAGAAGTGTTCCGAACTTAAAGACGAGAAGCACTACATTATCCACGCCATGAAGAAGATGGAGACTACAATTGGGGAGGCCATCTGCTGCAGTCTTAGCGAGGCACCGTTCACTCCGGGGGATGAGCCCAAGTTCCAAGTCTACCTGCCGAAACGGTTCGTCCATCTCCTCCAGAACGAGGATCTGCGCTCCATCCAACCCGGCTGTCTCTACCTGGTTTCCCACGGTTGCACGGGTAGCAATTCCACCGAGTTGACCATCCACATCGCCGACAAGCAGCAGTGTTAGATTTAAGTTTTACTGTTGTAAATATGTTATTGTAACGTTTTATAAATAAATAAACCATAAAAAACAAAAAAATACAAAAGACAAAAAAATGCAACATATCAATATGTGAAGTTTGTCACATATTGATATGTTGAATTTTTTTTAAACTTCGCGGGTGACCTTGACCTTTGACCTTTGCATTTCACAGTTACCCCCACCACGCTACAAGTCAAACCTGTTTGAATGCAAACACCCCCACCACTTTTTCATATACCTCCAAGCGCTGTGCCTTGGCTTCATTTCTACTCCAGCAGCCAACCTAGCAACATCAGGATGTCTCTCAACGTAAGCTGTGCCAGCTATGAGGAGGTGACTATCAAGACACAACAGGAGCTGAACGATTTGTACAAGGAGTTGCAGCTAATGGTGGCAAGAGGCTACCGTATAAATGTGCAAGTCTACGCTTGCAATATACGGAACACCCGGCAGTCAAAGGAAGAGCCTGGACACTCATCGACAGCTTCCTCACCGACGTCCATGAAGACCGAGCCGGACAACTTGGATTACTTCAGCTGACTAGCAGTTGTATTTCTTGTTCTAACCATTGTAGAATATGTTTATTTTTTCATTATATTAAAGAAGTAAAAGAGCAAAAACACCTATCTTGTTACTGACATATTAGCTCAGTAACAAGATAGGTTTTTTTTTAAACACAATTTGAATGACCTTGAAACTTCCCCCTCCACTGCTTTGCTACCCCCACCACTTCACTATTGGTGTACATGGCACATCACGATTAGAAACCTCCTTCCATCTTCAACAGCCAAACCGACAACATCAACAATGGCAAACCTACCAACAGATGAAAGATGTCCTCACGCATGCTGCGACTTCATCCACGAGTTAGAGAAGAGGATGCAAGAGAGGGAGATAAGAAGAAAGCAGATCCACTCAGAAAATATCATGATAGTCAACGGCTATCTTTTATTGTTCGGCCTTATTATGGTTGTACTTTTCATACTATATGGTATAGTCACATGTGTCGGCAAGGTTGCAGAAGAAAACGCCCGCCACCATCAGTTGGAAAGTTTCAATGTTACTTTGTAGGTTTTCCTTTTTTTTAAAACTCCGTTTGGATGACCTTGAAACTTCCCCCACCACTTCACCATGTTCCTGCATGAGTATCACATCACCCGTCATTCCTTGTTCGACAAGCAACCATGGCGGACAACACCATCAGCCAAGCTGACTCCACTACTGATGTTGGAACGACCTTGAACTTTCCCCTCCACTCCTTCCTTTTTTAAAACCCAATTTTAAATGACCTTGGAATTTCCCCCTCTACTTTTCGATAATGTTACAACTGACTGCAGCTCACCTCATTCCTTGCTTAGCTGCCATGGCGGAAAGAACTCTTTCTCAAGTTGACTCCACTACGGACGAAGCATTTCCCTTGCGGTGGACTGTTCATTTACAGGATGCGACAGAAGTGGAAGTCTTGTATCAAAAATTACTCAATGTATTCAACGGGAACCCTGGACCTCTTGAATGTAGAATGGATTTGAATTTTGATGCAACCAGGGTCGGCACAGAACCTTCAACTTCAAGCCAGCCTCAGCAACGAGATTTTACACATTTATACACTCCAATATCACCGGAAGATGTAACTGTCTGCGAGGCTGACTCAACTACACGTTATGTTCAGCCAAAGCCTTGGGTGTTGATTATTAACAATGTGTACAAAGTGGAATTGGTATGTAATAGATTGAAGGAGTTGATGGTACAAGATCCCGGCCTGCGCTTTCAAATAGATATACATTTCATCTGGAGAGCACCTGCACGGGGCTCTTCGTCTGACAGCTCTCCAAGTACGACGGACGAGGAGGACGACTAGTCATCTTTTTTAAAACTCTGTTTGAATGACCTTGACCTTTCCCCCTCCACTGAGTTTATTTAAGGTGCACTCTCACTGACTACAGCATTATTTCATTGCGCACCTTCACCGCAGCAACATGGAAAGTCAACTCAACTACTGTTGCGAACAGAAATGTTTTTCATGGCCAAATGACTCAACTTGGCATACCGAAGCACTCACTATCAATGAAATCGCTATAGACTCACAAGAGTAGTCTTTCTACTCTTTGACTTTTTTAAAACTCCGTTTGAATGACCTTGAAATTTCCCCCACCACTTCCCCATATATCTAGAGTACGCAGGGCCTGGAGGTCAGTCGCTCGGCAGCTGTCGTAGGGTGCACATCCGTGTTGTGCAGTCTGCTGTGCAGTTTTAATTTTAACCAGTTCAAGGTCACCACACTTGAACTCTGGCGAAAACGTCAAGCTGTTAAACACAATCCTAAGCCCCAGGTTCACAGTCGACCTCAAGGTCATCACACTTTAACATGTAAATTTAAGGTAGCACCGAAACGGTGCTACCTGGCTTGACATTTTCGAGTTTCCCGAGGTCTTCGCAGTTCCCCCACCACTTCCCATATACCTAGAGTGCGCGGGGCCGGACAGTCAGTCGCTCGGTGTCTGTCGTAGGGTGCACATCGCGGTTGCAGTAATGGTTAAAGTAAGGCTTTTGGGCCAGTTCAAGGTCACCCGAGCGGTGTCACATGACGGTTTAGGCAGAGTCACGTTGCAAACTTCAAGTTTCCTCAGCACTTTTGCTGTTTCTCATCGCAAATTCGCTCCAAGTTGTCAAGGTCATGGTAACTGTGACTGAAACTCGGAGCGTAGTGCGAGAAACAGCAAAAGTGCCAAAAAATTTTAGGTTTCAGCGTGACCTTGACCTTTGTGACATCGATGACGTCATCTTGGTGACGTAAGGGGTGATGACGTCATCAGCACGTCATTTCTGTGACGTCATGGGTGTGACGTCAAGGAAGTGACGTCATTGGTGATGACGTCATCGATGATGCAATCGATGACGTCATCGATGGGGTCATTGACCTCGATGACGTCATCGATGACGTCATCGCTCGGGTGACCTTGAACTGTTTTAAAAGCCTTACTTTTACACTACTGAGATGTTTTAATTTTCAACGAGAAGGAAGACAAGGAAAGAATGGTTACAAGAACACAAAAGATTATGTAACAATAATTATGAAGCAAAGATTAATTTACCTTCGGAAAACAGAGCATTCGTTACATTTGAAAAGGTTCATCATCAATACCGTATCCCTTTAGTTGTGTATGCGGATTTTGAATCAACACTTGTTCCAGTTGAAGATGAAAATTGTGAAGCAAGAAAAAGTGTAAAGTATCAAATGCACAAACCAAACAGTTTTTGTTTAATGGTCAAATCAACATTATCAGAAGAACATTTAAACAGATATGGATTAACTTCAGAACCTCTAGTATATCGTGGTGAAAATGCGGAAAAAATATTTCTTGATCACCTATATTCAATAGCTGGAAATACACAAAGATTATATACAAATATTGTACCAATGAAACCGATGGACGAAGAAGAAGAAATTCAACATGAAAATGCGACTCACTGTTTCTTGTGCAAAAATGATTTTACTATTGAGAATTATAAAGTTAAAGATCACGACCACCTCACAGGATATTACAGGGGTGCTGCTTGTAATAAATGCAACTTGAGCTATCGTTTACCACTATTTATCCCTGTGGTTCTGCATAATCTTAGTGGGTACGACGCTCATTTTATAATACCTGAATTAGGAAGAGACGACGGTAAAATCGATGTGTTAGCTGAAACTTCAGAGAAGTTCATAAGTTTTTCCAAAGAAGTTGGAAATGTCAAACTAAGATTCTTGGACTCCTACCGATTTTTGCCGTCGAGTTTGTCTAAACTTTCTGAAAACCTAAGGAAACAAGATTTAATCGAAACAAAGAAGATTGTAAATAGCGACAAACTGGATCTGGTACTTCGAAAAGGTGTTTTCCCATATGATTACATAGACAGTTTAGAAAGATTTAATGAAACATCACTACCTCCAAAAGAAGAATTTAAAAGTAAACTGTACGACATGGATATATCTCAAGAGGATTATGATCATGCATGCAAAGTATGGAACGAATTAGGATTTAGAACATAGGGGGAATATTCAGATTTCTACGTTAAATTAGATGTGACTTTATTATGTGATGTGATGGAAGAATTTAGAAATACATGTTTTGCGTCATATGGATTAGACCCTCTTCATTCGTACACTTCGCCTGGACTAGCGTGGCAAGCCATGTTAAAAGAAACAAATTGTAAAATACAACTTCTTACAGATATAGATATGGTGTTGATGTTAGAATCAGGAGTTCGAGGAGGATTGACGCAAAGTGTAACACGTCATGTCAAGGCGAACAATAAATATTTGCCCGATTATGATGCATCAAAACCAACAACATTCCTGGGTTATTTTGATGCAAATAACTTGTACGGATGGGCAATGTCGAATCCCCTTCCATATGATAATTCAAATGGATAGACCCAGAATCAATTGGAAACATAATGGATATACCGAAATATGGAGAAACTGGTTACATATTCGACGTCGATTTTGAATATCCCGAACATCTTCACGACGAACATTATGATTTACCACTTCTTCCGAAGACTGAAATTTCTCCAACTGGAAGATGGCCAAAATTATTGATGACTTTAACTAACAAGTCTCGGTATGTTGGACACTACTGGATGATACAACAGGCCTTAGACTTGGGATTGAGAATTACAAAAATTAATCGAGTACTACAATTCTCTCAATCTTGTTGGTTAAAACCGTACATTGACAACAACACAAGAAGAAGAGCCGCCGCTACATCAAGTTTTCAAAAAGATTTCTTCAAACTAATGAACAACGCAATATTTGGCAAGACTTTGGAAAACAAAAGGAAACATAAGGACATCAAATTGGTAACTGATCCAGTAAAACTACAGAAATTAGTGCAACAACCAAACTTTGGTTCATCTGTAATTATTAATGAAAATCTAGTTGTTATTTCCATGAACAAGAAGTCAGTTCTAATGGATCGTCCTTTGTATCTAGGAATGTCAATCTTGGATATTTCCAAAACACACATGTACGAGTTTCATTATAAGAAGATGGTTAACTATTATGGAAGAGAGAACATTGGTATTGCATATATGGATACGGATGCTTTAATTTACTGGATTAAAACAAATGACATGTACGAAGATCTACGCACTTTTATGTATAAAGATGATTTCGACTTTTCCGATTATCCCAAGGACCATCCAAATTACGACTACGACAGAAACAAGAAAGTATTGGGAAAATTTAAAGATGAAACAAATGGTGTGCCGATGATGGAAATTGTAGCATTAATGTCCAAACTATATTCATTTCAACTGTACATAAGCGAAAGGAACGAATATCAAGTCACGAAGAAAGCCAAAGGAATAAAAACCTCTTTCCTGAAGAAGAACGTACAGTTTGAACATTATAAAAGATGTTTGTTTGAAAATGTTGAAACAACTGCAACATTTAACACCATAAGAAGCTTCAACCATCGTCTTTTCAGTGTGAAGCAAACCAAATCGGCATTGAGCTATAAGGATGACAAGAGATACATCCTTGAAGACAACATAAGAACTCTGCCATTTGGACATTACTCTTTAAACCCTATCGACCAGTAAACCTATTCTTCGTCCTCTACCTTCTTCCTTTTTTCCTTTCCGTAAAGAAGAGGGGACATGGCAAGCCCAATGCCATGTTCCCTCTTTTTTACACTAATATGAAATGGCCTTGACCTATATTCAAACTATATAAAAGAGAAAGAACTGTTGTACGGATCAGTATTTTTACAAGCGATGTGCAAGCAACACCTGAAGATGGAAAGTGTGAAGGACAAGATTGTAAATGAACTACATAAACCAGCAAGAAGAAGATTTCCAAGAAGAAGTACAATTATTAAGGGAATGAATGATCTGTATCAAGCTGATCTCATTGAAATGATACCGCACAGTAAATTAAACAAAGGTTTCAAATATATTTTAACAATTATAGACTGTTTTACTAAAATAGCTGACGCTTTACCATTGAAGGATAAGACTGGTAAAAGTGTTACAAAAGCTATGGAAACAACGATACAAAGAAATAAATTCAAAATCAAACATCTACAGACCGATGATGGAAAAGAATATTTTAATAAAGACTTTGGAGCTTTGATGAAGAAATATCAAATAAATCATTATTCTACAAATTCTGAAGTTAAAGCTTCAATAATTGAAAGATTCAATAGAACATTAAAAGGAGCGATGTACAAACAATTTTCAAAACGAGGATCATACGTGTGGTATGACATATTACCACAACTTATAAAAGAGTATAACAACAAATATCATCGTACCATCGGAATGAAACCTATCCAGGTAAACAGCGCTAATGCTAAGGTTGTATTACAACGCATCAGAAATAATACAACACCTAAATTGGAAAAGTTACAACCAAAAAAGTTTAAAGTCAACGATAAAGTTCGTATAAGCAAATACAAAGGTGTATTTAGTAAAAGATATCTACCAAATTGGACTAATGAAGTATTTACAGTTTATAAAGTGCAACCAACTATACCTGAAACCTACTTATTAAAGGATAACAAGGGTGAATTACTTCAAGGTGGATTCTACGGACATGAATTGTTGAAATCAACAGTCGGTGATGTATATCTTGTTGAGAAGGTTTTACAAAGGAAAAAGGATATGGTTAAAGTCCGGTGGTTAGGATTCGATAAAAGTGAAGACTCTTGGATTCCTTCAAAAGACCTGGTATAGTAACTTAATAGCTCATTGTGTGTTTAACCTTGACACAAGATGGAGATTGTACAACAAAAAGATCGATTTAATATCAATAATATTGATGAATTGACGGTTGACAATGATAAGTTAAATCATGGTAAACATGGTGAATTACTACCAAATACAATAAAATGTTTAATAACTGGTCCTTCAAATTGTGGAAAAACAAATGTTGTTTTTAACCTTATAACTAATCCTAAAGGATTGCGCTTTAACAATATATACATTTTTTCAAAATCATTGCAACAACCAAAATATCAATTATTGGATAAAGTACTTGCAAGTGTACCTGAAGTGCATTTCTACAAGTTTAATGCCAGTGAAACAATTATGCAACCAAATGAAGCAAAACCATTTTCTATTTTTATTTTTGACGATGTGTCTTGTGAAAATCACGACACTATAAGGAATTACTTCGCTATGGGAAGACATCATAATATCGATAGCATTTATATTGGTCAAACATACAGTAAGATTCCAAAACAACTCATAAGAGACAATGCAAATATGTTGATCATCTTCAAGCAAGATGAAACAAATTTAAAGCATATATACAATGATCATGTAAATGCGGATATGCCATTTGAGAAATTTAAAGAAATGTGTGGCAAAGCATGGAATGAGAAATATGGCTTTCTCGTTATTATGAAGGAAGAAGATATTAAAAATGGTAGATATCGTATAGGGTTGGATAAATTTGTATTTATGCGTTGAACTACCGATGCTACATCTAGTTACACGTTGAACTTCACAGTGTAAACATGGTGAATCAAGAAAAACTATTAAAAGAAATAAAATCACTCAGTGATTCTATTAGGATGAAGAATCGTGCATTGAGGATGGGTTTAAGTGAAAGAGAAGAATTTCTAGAGACTACATTTAAACCTATTACGGAACCTTTAAAACAGATATCAGAAACTATTGGTAAACCTCGTTATGAAGGAGATGTTTTACTACCAGTTTCTAAACAAGAAGTACAAGCATTAAAAAAAGAAGAAGATGATGATTCATATACAAGTGCTAGTGAGCAAGAAGAAACAAAAGAAGAAGAAGAACCAATTGTTGAAAAGGAAGAAGAACAGCCAATACCTGAAGCTGAACAATCTATTCCAAATTTAACTCAATTGAGTAGCGATATATTACAACATGGACCTCTTGGAAGAAAATATATAATGAAAATGCTACATGACATGAAATCAAACCCGAATTTGAGTAGATCACACGTATACGGAGCAAGAATTGATGGGAATGAATTAAAGATCGGCGATTCAAAGCTTGAAATAACACAAGACGATTACATCATTATTGGTGAGCATAAATATAAAGGAACAAAAGGACTTTATGAATTAATTTTTAAAAACATACCACTAAGATATTCATCCAAAGATTTAAGTGTTTTTAAGGAAATTCTACAAAATACTAACGCTCATAAAAGAAACTACTTAAAGGATGCAATGATTAATCGTTCACGTGCAACAAAATATAACATTGTTATAAAAAAGTTGTTTCCTCCACGAAAATTGCCAACATTACGTACTGCACCAGCGGTGAGACAACCACTGAAAAGAAAATCTTTATCACTTATGGATTTATCACTTCTTGAACAACATGGTAAAAAGAGTAAAGGAGATACTTCAACATCTGGCAAAGGATTGATGAAAAATCTATACAATACGAATGTGATTTACTACAACGACATCAATAAATTGGTTGATAGAATGAGACTATTGCATGAAGCCATGGAAGCCGGTCATACAGGTTTAAATAATGAATGGGTAGCTCTGATTGACGAACTCAGGAATCGCGGCATAATCGTATAATTGTCCGCGGATATATAAGAGTTGCAGGCGTATAATGTGTCAGTTCTAACATGAGCGTCGACAAGTTCGGACGATACTCCGCGTTAGGAGTGCAAGTTGGAGAAAACAGAAAAAGAAGTGGATTACCGCAAACACCCGAAGGTGACTATAACATAAATAATAAACGTTTAAAGTTTGTTAAGGATCCAGAAGAAGATGGAGATGCAACAAATTTAAAAACAGTAAAGGAGGAAACATTTACAAGTTTAAAACTCGACAACAACCAACTGTATGATGCAAAATCTCACAGGGTTATTAATGTTGCAAAACCAGTCAACAATGGAGATGTTGTTAATAAAGGCTATTTTCTATCTGCGATGGAATACGCTTTACTGTTGGAAAAAGACTAAAAGTGGAAAAAAGTACAATGCTTTAAATTATAAAATAACTAATGTAGCAGATCCAACCGAGGATACAGATACAATCAATAAGCGTTATTTGCATTCTGTAATACCAGAAAAGAAAAAAGATGGATTTTCCTTCTATAAATATACTATAAACGATATTGGATATCCTAAAGAAGAAAGTGATGGTGTTAATATTAAATACATTAAAGATAATTGTATTTTATATAATGGTGCTGTTATTGATTGTCATGGAAAAGTGTTGTCCAATCTGAAAGATGGTTCAACTCCATCGGATGCTGCTACTGTGAGACAAATGAATGAAAGCTTGAAGAAAGGAACATCCGCTTTTGTTAAACAAAATCAGGTGTTGTCAAAGAAAGGTGATGAGTTTGTGCAAGGAAGTGAAAAGTTTACCTTACTACAACTACAAAATAACAAGTGGGATGGAAAAAATAAAAGATTGTCAAATATAAGTTTAGGCACGGAAGAACATGATGCTGTTATTTTAACACAAGTGCCACAACTATCAGCTACTGGTGTTAACTTTATATGTGGAGGTAGACGATTAACCCATGTAAAATCTGGTAAAGATGATAATGATTGTGTTGTTGTGAAACAAACTATAGTTTTAGATAAAATAAATAACTTATATGATGGAAAAAATAGAAGAATATCTAACATATCAGCAGGAATAGCTCCGAATGATGTTGCTACTATTAATCAAGTTATAGCAACCTCTAATAACGATCCATCTGTGTATACATGTAATGGTAAACGTATCACAAATCTTGATAATCCTACACGTAACAAAGATGCTACTAATGTAGAGTATGTAATGAATCTTGTAGGTAATGTAGTTATTGATATGCATAATCACTTGATTAATGCATCGATGAAACACAATAAAATCGAAGATTCTCATAGAAACCAATGGATTAAAGATGAAATCATTGATAGATACTAGTAAAACTAATGAATATTTAAGTATGGAATACACCAAAAAAAGGATTCATTATCATAAAGTATTTCATAGAGTGAAGACGTTGGTTACATAAAACAGCATAATGAAGACCGTATCGCTCAGTCGTCGTCAAGACAGCGGCAAGAGAGGACGTGGTTTAACATCAGCTGCATTATCCCTGCTCAGACGGATTCCAATTGGTGCTGTTGTGAATCGAGCGATAGACGCTTTACCATACGAATTACATCTGCCCGGAGGTTATCAATATTGTGGACCTGGAACTAAGTTGTCAAAACGTTTAGCAAGAGGAGATCCTGGAATTAATAAATTAGATCAAGCTTGCAAAGAACACGATATAGCATATTCAAAGTATAAAGATTCAACAAATAGATCAATAGCGGATAAAATTCTAGCGGAAAGAGCTTGGCAAAGAGTAAAATCAAGTGACGCAAGTATTGCAGAAAAAGCAGCGGCTTGGGCAGTAACTACAGCCATGAAGACGAAAGCTAAATTTGGTGCTGGAAGACGACGTCGCAGAGGAAGACCTGCAAAGAGAAGAGCTCCCAAAAGAGGTGGAAACATTAAGAAGAGACGTCGTAGAACTCGTAAAGCAACAGTAAAGAAAGCTTCTATTTGGTCAATGGTAAAAAACGGAGCAGTTTTATACCTAAGACCGTACCGTGTGTACTAAATAAGAAGAATCAATTGATAATTCCAAATAAAGCCTTAACAAATCATCAGTTAAATGATTATGTAAAATGTTTGAAAATACCATTTTTTCGAGGAGTTTTTATGAAAGATGCATTACCAACTAAAATATGGGAAAATGAAACTGGAATAGTAAATTTGGATTCCACCTATGGTCCAGGCACTCATTGGGTATGCTATAAAAAGCTCGGACAAACCGTTTACTACTTTGACAGTTTTGGCAATCTACCACCGCCGAAAGAACTGCAACATTATTTTCGAAACTCCAAAAACATTTTTTACAATTACAAAAGAGAACAACCTAACAATACTGAAATATGTGGGCATTTATGTTTGGAGTTTCTAGCGAAGAGTGTCAGTCAGCTTTAAGATGTCATCGTATACAGTGTCACTGAGTGGAAATTCATCCACATTGAAAAGTACGCTGTTCCCAGCATTGCGTCTATCCAAGGAAAGATTATGGGAAGCGGCATTACTTGATTTAACTACCTACAACTCAATTCCCAATGTTACGGAAGGAAAGAACAATTTACTACATTATTATGAAACTAAGGATGCTTCAGGAAAATACTCAGAATTGAAAATAATTACATTTCCTACTGGAGCTTATGAAATCGATGATATAAACCAATTACTACAAAAACAACTCGGAGAAGAAAATATCACCGTTAAAGGAAACAATAATACTTTAAAAGCAGAAATAACTTCAAAATATTATATCGATGTCAGCTTGAAAAACTCCATTGGCAGTTTACTTGGATTTACAGATACAAAAAAGAATATATTAACTCCTGGAACTACTCATTCAGGTGATACAACTGTTACAATATTGAAAGTCAATAGTATCGATGTAACGTGTAATATTATACACGGATCGTATAGAGAAGGAGTGAATCAGCATATTTTACATACATTTTATCCAACAGTGGCTCCTGGTTTTAAAATTGTTGAGAAGCCACAAAACTTGATATACCTATCGTTAAACACCAGTTTCATTTCAGACATCGTACTGAACATATTGGATCAAGACGGTGTTAGTGTTGACTTTAGAGGAGAAACGATAACTATACGGATACACATCAGAGCGGCAACATAAAGGTCAACATGGGATTATCATTTAAACCGCAACGGAAGAGTCGGGAGCTCAGTAGCTCCTCGACATTGGAAGAGTTAACATCGGACAACATTCGTTTTCTACAGAAGATTGGATTGAAACTTAACAACGATGGATATCCTGGATATATCTCAAGGACCGACATTCGACGAAACACTATGGGAGAAGGAATATCACACGCACAACCCTTACACTTCATCAAAATTAAACAATAACGATGAAATAAGGATTCCCATTCAACAACAAGATATTTACACATTGCCGTGTGAAAGTTATTTGTACATTGAAGGACGGGTATTAAAATTGGATGGAAAAACTGCTTCATCAGTTCCTTTTATAAATAACCCGATGGCATATCTTTTTGATGAAATAAGATATGAGATATCAGGGGTGACAGTTGATTTGACAAAAAAGGTTGGTATAACAACGACATTGAAAGGATTAACATCATTAACACCGCATGAGAAGAATTCAATAGTCACCGCCGGATGGGTTGCCCCTGATAAAGACACTATAACACCGGATTCCAATGGTCACTTTGATTTTCATGTACCCTTACGATTGCTTTTGGGATTCGCTGAAGATTACAAACGAATAATAATAAATGTCAAACAAGAATTGGTATTACTCAGATCTTCAACTAACAAGGACTTGATACTTGCAGACCCTGCAACTACGGAAGATAAACTGGAATGGCAACTACAATTGGATAAAGTTGTTTGGAGAGTACCTCATGTAAGATTGGCCGATGAACATAGAATCGTATTATTGAGAAAGTTAAAGTCTGACCGTGATATTGTGATGCCATTCCGAAGTTGGGAATTCCATGAATATCCTACACTACCTCAGACAGAACGACAAACATGGACCGTCAAGACATCAACTTATTTGGAACGGGCAAGGTACATAATACTTGGTTTTCAAACTAAGCGAAAAGATGTTATCACTGCAAATGCCGGTCAATTTGATCACTGTAAAATAAAGAATTGTAAAGTTTTCTTAAACTCTCAATTCTTTCCGTATGACAATTTGAATGTCATGTTCAGCAAAAAACGTTTTTCCATTTTATACGATATGTATGCAAGATTTCAATCGTCATATTATGGAAAGACTAATACACCACTATTATCGCCTGACCAGTATTATTCCAAGGCTCCGATAATTGTAATCGATTGTTCAAAACAAAATGAATCGGTAAAATCATCAAGTGTGGATATAAAAATTGAAATGGAATTTGAACAACCAGTAGCGGATGGAACTTAAGCATACTGTCTAATTCTACATGATAAAATAGTTACTTACACACCGCTGACCGGAATTGTGAAGAATGTACTTTAAAAAGAATTAGTACAACGACTGCAGATTTTTGAGGTTAGAATTATCTGCTTCACTTTTTGAGGTTAGAATTTCGTTTGTGAAAAACAAGTTGAAAACAAACATTTATGTGATTGTATAAATTTCAAGGATTTCACGAAAAACATAAAAGCGAGAAAATCATCAGTGGAAAGTTCATTTTATATTCGACCGTCGTATGGGAAACATCGTTCGCAAGATGAGTTCTACTAACGGAGAAGAAAATACACCTCTAATGGATGAGAATAGTTCAGATATAGAAAAACAAGTTGAACGAGAAATGGACGAGTTCCTCAAGTTTAACAAACATAAGAAGAGAGAAGAAGAAAAAGAAGAAGAAGAAGCTGAAAAAGAAGTAAAAAGAAAAAAGGTTGAAGTTAACATTACAACTAATATTTTAACAGAAGTATTTCTTCGGATTTTCTACCCCATTTCTTCATGCATGACGAAAAGTATTTCAGTTGGAATTTTAAAATCATTGGATTATTCACCGATTGTTATTTTAAATCATGGAAATAAAATGGTTACATTCACTGAAACTTCTTGGGAATCATTTATGAAACATTTACATCTTTTGGAATGCTATTTGAGTAACAACACATTTGGAAGAAGAACAAGATTAAGTTTATTGGAATCAAATATTGAAGTTGATATAGTGAAACATCGTGGAGGACAAATGGTTCGCTTCAGAGATTTAACTAGACATGATGTAAAATTACATTTGACTAAAGAAGAATTTTACACTTTCAGTTGTACTACCGGTCCCGTCACTAGATATTTGAAACAACTAATATTTTCAAGTGCAATAATCAAAGACTATCTAATCGATACATTGGACAGACAACCTTTCGTTCCAATTTTATACGGTCCCGTGGATACTTCTATTTTTAATCGAATACCTCAAGAAGTGGATATGTGGAGACAATTGAACAACTATCACACCAACTTTAATATCGACGAAGAAGCGCAAGAAGTTAAAGAAGAACAATCGTGTTTGTAATACAAGTCAGTTGCTGACGAGACTTCATCATGAACAAACGGGTTTCGTTTTCTAATGCGCCACATATAATGGAAGTTAAAAGAGGTATAATTGAATTTCAAGCTTTTCGAGGAAATGATGGAAATTGTATTATAAAAGAATTAGTAATTTTGGATATGAACACATCTGTAGTTTATCATTACTTATTCAAACCTCCATTACCATTCAATAGACTAACAACTAAAGCGAAAGTTACAAACAAATGGTTGTACAAACATTTTCACAACTTAAGATGGGATGAAGGTTTTATTAATTATAACATGATGCCGCACATTATGAATCATTACTGCAAAGAGTTCAAAACTATCTACACAAGAGGATTGGAAAAAGCTAATTGGATACAATCATTTACAAGTAACGAAGTGATAAATGCAATAATAGATAGAGATTTCCAATGCTACTTCAATGAACTTTGTATTTCATCAAAGAGTTTTAAACATCGAAGGTCACAATGCGCTTTGAAGAATGCCTACCGCTTGAATAATTTCCTTCAACAGAATGGTGGGGGTAATGTCGGTAATAAAAGTGAGAGCGCTACCATGACGCAGCATGAGTATTACTCGAACCTTCGAAGAGACAACATCTCCGACGGACATTATTATTAACAAGAAGATTAACAAGAAGATTAACAATAACATCAAGATGGCATCGCAGAACTTTCTTCAAAATTTGGTTGATCAATTCAACGCTCATTCAAAATCAACAATCTTACCGACGAAGAGATGTTCTGAACTAAAAGAAGAAAAACATTACATCATACATACAATCAAGAAGATGGACACTTCAGTTGGTGATGCTATTAATTGCACATTGAGCGAGGCGCCGTATACAGTTGGTGACGAACCGAAGTTTCAGATATTCCTACCGAAACGATTTGTACAACTTCTACAGAATGAAGATCTTCGTGTTATTCAACCCGGCGCACTCTATTTGGTTTCACACGGACCGAGTGGAAACAACTCAACTGAACTAACTATTCATGTAACACCTTCTACTAACTAGTTTGTACATAGCATTGTAAATATATGTGTTTGTAATGGTTTCTCAATAAAGATGATATAAAACAAAAAAAAAATAAAAGAAGCAACATATTGTTATGTCTTTGTACATAGCAATATGTTGCTTTTTTTTAAAAATTCCACGGGATGACCTTGACCCAATTTTGTGTGATAATAAAAGTGAAAATCAACTTGTGAAATTCATCAGTCTACGACTACATTTCGTACCGTACACATCTCGCTCTCTATAACTAAATACAAAACTTCAACATGTCCCTAAAGGTCAAGTGTGCATCTTACGATACCAACACCATTACGAGTTTTGAACAACTTGAAGATTTAACCAACGAAATGCGAGTTTTACTTACCGGTGGTTATCACTTAACTGTTGATGTTAGTGCTACTAATGTAAGGATGTTTACTAAAACAAAATACTGTGATGATGAAGTATTTCTTTCAACACAACCTACAACATCTTCATCACCGACTGGTCAACATAACATCAAGTTCCACAAGTATTACCAATGTTAAATAACTTTTAACAAATAAAACTAAGGAATCACGTGATCAATGTCAAGTTGATAAAAAGGGAATGATACTTGTATAACTAATCATTCGCTTCCCGACTCTCGCTGCGTCAACACCTAATTTTAAAGATGTTATACAGAATGATGATCGAACTTGATGGAAAAATCTATGGAAAAGATTACAACACCGTTGAACAAATGACTGAAGATTTAAATATATTAACTAAAGAAGGATATCAAGCTAAATTAATTTTAAAATTTCCTGAAGTACATCCACTATCGACTGAAGAACTTATCGCTATGGCTAAAGCGGAGAGAGAGAAAAAGGCTGAAGAAGACAAACAAAAACAGACAAAGTCTGAAGAAGATAAACAGAAATAAACTTCTTAAGTATAAATATTCCTTACATTAGTAAGGTATAATTTTTTAAAACTTCGTTTGGATGACCTTGAAATTACCCCCACCACTTTTTTTAGTACATAAAACTGACTATTCAACACTATACACTCTTATTCTTTCACTGGACTCAGCAGCGTCAACATGGAAGAACAAAAGTACAAGTACGAACCTCGTTACTGTTGTGAACAACAGTGTACAGATTTAGGACCAATGATGGTGGACGGGTTAGCTTGCACTAAATGTGAATTTTTTGGATCTTGTTACTGCAAGTGCAAAACAAAACAACTACCGCCACCGGAATTGCGAACTTTCAAATTTTACAAATCAAGATATTTTCATACATGCTGTCCTCAAAGATGTTTCAAATTTCATCCTCTCGATCTAGCTCATTGTCAACGCACCAAGTCTCATCAAGATGATTTTTGTACACATATGATAAAAAGATGTAAATACAGATCAGATTGGTATTCCGATCCTGTAGAACCATCGAATGTGTAATTTCAGTTTTACACTCTTTTTTAAAACTTCAATTGGATGACCTTGAGATTTCCCCCACCATTGGTTTTTAGACTTCCCCCCACCATTAGTTTAAGTTTTGTATCTTATTGAATCCACCTTTGAATTATTTCACTTCCAACACTCTAACTAACAACATGGGATCGCCTTTCGTCAAGTTTCAACATATAATAACTGACAGAGAAGAATTGGAGGAAATATTTCAAAATTTGCTTTCTGTCATGGATAGATATCCTATGAGATGGATCAGACTTGATGTTCACTATTTACGTCCTCGTGATTCTTCATCATCGAGTGAAGACGAAACAACGACTACTACTTCAGCTAGGATATTTCAATTTTCTTCATCATCGAGTGAAGACGAAACAACGCCTACTACTTCAGCTAAGATATTTGAATTGAAAGACGAAGAAGAGGAACTTAGCTATTTACTTGGTCACAAGCTCATGCTCACCGACAAATAAGCGCCGATCTTCATTCAATCACCGACTCTCGCACGATGAACAACTCTCCGTTGGCACGAATGAATTCTAGTTTCGAAGTAAATTCCAAAGAAGATTTGCAAGAAATATTTAATACTTTACACGAAATTGTTAGTAAATTCAACACTGTTAAAATGAATCTGGAAATAACTTACGCCTGTCCTATTTGTGATAGGGTTGAAAGTTCTGATGAAGATAGTTTGCTGAATCTTACTCCACTTACACCTCTACAATCAGACACGACAACAACAAGTACGGAAGCAAATGGTGAGCAACCTCCTTCCCCCACCACTTCATTGTGATTCAACTTCCCCCACCACCTCTTTGTAATTCAACTTCCCCCCCCCCACCACTTCTTCGTTTAACTAACGTTCCTCGCTTTCACTTCTCATTCCGTCTCCAACATTTGAACTATCAACATCACTTGTTTCAAAATTTCAAACACCAAAAAACAACACTAAAGATGGATATGATGGATGAAGTTTCCTTCGTCACAAGGATGGAAGAGGAAAAGATGAAAGAAGAAAAATTGAAATTGGAAATTAAACGTTTGCAATTGGAACGGGAAAACCAACTCGAAATATTACGTTTCTTCAAACTTGTCAAGTATGTCATCTGGGGACTCTGCCTGTACCTTATCCTCGTCGTCGGCGTTTGCTTTTACAACTCCGTATTTCATCACAAAAATTCAACTTGTATTGCACATTGATTGTATTTGTTTTTGCACATTGATTGTATTTGTTTTTACGAATAAAGTTCAAAACTTAAATCTACCTATCCCGCTATCACCGGGTAGTTCAACTCTCAGAACTATTTCCTGTGCTAGCGGGATAGGCTTTTTTAAAACTTACTCGGGATGACCTTGACATACTTTCCGTAACCCAATTATCAAGTTGAATTTCAGTTTTGAACTAAATTTTAATTTATGCATACCTCCCCCTCATTTAATATACGACCGGAAGCTATGTGCCCCGGCACGTGGCTTCCGGGGCAGCTGACCTGAGCCAGAAGTAACCAAATCTAACTACTAGTGAACGTGGATGAATCAGGAAAGCTTTGTCCGTCTCGGTTGCGACATGTAGTTAAAACATTACAATTATTACTTTAAAAACCATCGATAAAAGATTTTCGAATTCAATGGTCCATCTTTAAACATAACTTTTTAACATTAACACGTTCGCTATCACAATGTTAAAAAAAAATCGTAACCACAGCCCGCCGCCGCAATTTTGCGGCGGTCGAGTTCTACTGAGAGCCCACCGCCGCATATCTGCGGCGGCTGGGCTCATTAAAATAGACTGCCGCCGCATATCTGCGGCGATGGTTCCATGATACTAAATACGAAATTTCTTCAGTGCGGTCTATTTTAATGGTCAGACAGTTTAGGCGCGGTCTACGGGATAGTCCGCCGCATATGTGCGGCGCTTGGTCTGTGGCTAAAATGATCACTGACGTCACTAAAATGTTTTACGTACATTTTTATTTAATGTATTTTTGAAAGTAACATTTTTTAACGTATTTGATATATCTTTACACAAATATTCATCAAATCTCTTATATGACACATTGAAAAAGTTAATTGTGTAAGAAAAATGTATAAATATTTGCATTTTGTAAACTTGTAAAACATTATGATTATACTACATAAATGAATTGTAAACAACTCTTTTTGTAAACTAAATATTTCAATACAATGTTTTTATGTATAAGCCGTATTTTATTTTTCGCTTTTCATAGGTTATGACTAAAAATAAGGTTATATTAGTGCCGACGCTAACATGCATCACTTAGTCTCTGACCATGCGCCGCAAATGTGCGGCACTCAAAAAATTGCCAAAAATAAAGAGAAAATTGTATATATTTTTTTATTTAATGAAATTAAGATATTTTGAAGTGTGAAAACTAATTTTGGACGGTTTCTATTCGTGGTCTGTGGCTCAAGTCACAACCACTAGGGCCGGTCTACAGGGAAGTCCATGATTATTTTCGTGGGCTGTGGGATTGGTCGGACCGCCGCATATATGCGGCGGCTGGTAGCGAACGTGTTTGGTATAAATAATAAATATAATAAATAATAAACCATGT
The DNA here is from genome assembly GCA_030545055.2 of Neoaliturus tenellus. Classification (NCBI taxonomy): domain Eukaryota; kingdom Metazoa; phylum Arthropoda; class Insecta; order Hemiptera; family Cicadellidae; genus Neoaliturus; species Neoaliturus tenellus. The sequence goes on along the minus strand of CM061532.1, from coordinate 14,078,875 downwards.
TGAATGTAATTTTGAATTGATTTCATTAGCTTATATTAAATGGCAAACGCCCACATAGTATTCCTTTAATATAATAGCGTGAAAAATTGATTTACAGGCTTAAGGTTTAACATATTACAATTTATTTTATATTTGATTAGGCGAATTTTTTTAACATGTCAATATTTGTTGGATGTTAACACGTTTCGAAAGCAATAAAAAGAGGGACGAGGCAGCGGCGCGCCTCCTGAGGTGGTAAATTGGAATTTGACGAGCGCGTCATCTGGCGGAACTTCCGTAAACAGGTTGTGGGATAAAATACGCGTCGTTACTGTCGCACTCTAGTAGCATTCGAATAGTTCAAATCCATTATTAAAGATTGATAGTTTTATAATACAATAAAACTGTTCATCATTGCTTAAAAATATGAAATATATATTATTATCTTCTATTTATTGAAAATGCGTTTTTGAAAGTAAATGGATTTACGTTTGGCCTGTGGACGAAGCAAATACATCTATTCTCTATATAATACGTGATGCCCTTTTTTTGTTAACACTACTCCTCCCTTATTTCTGGACCAATTTTAACGTTTGATGTGTCAAAAGATTCGTCTCAGTTCGTAGTTTTGCAATAAGGTTTTAGATTTTTGATATTTTAATTCTGAAGCTCATGGGAAGCTCTTAAAGTTAGTTTTTTGTCCATAAGATTAACATGGGAAACAATTTATTTTGAATTGGAAAATAAAACAGCTGTTGATAGTAAAACAGATAACACATGTTAATAGCTAAATAAAAGAAATTTAACTATCAATAATTGTATACAAATTGAACTGTAGTATCAACACAACAAATATCATACTTTAATATGAGGAGTGTCTTTTGTGATGTTTGAACCTTTTCTGAAAATGTAGCGGGTAGATTTTAGTTGAACTTTTTATTTGGGCACAAAAATAGGTTAAGTAACTTAACCCTAAATGAAATAATTTCTCTGTACGAAAGCAAGTTTGTAAGTTGAGATTTTTTAATGGGTATTATTTAGAGTGTCCGTTTGGTATTTAAACAATAACGAAACTCAACATTAAAATAAAACACTAAATTTGTGTGCATGGGTTTTCAAACTGTTATGAACTATAAGAAAAGGGATAGGTTATCGGTGTAGGCTAATAACCTGTTTGTTTACAATAATACTATAACAAAATTTAATGCAGAATGCTACACATATTAAACACCAGTTTAAAAAGAACAAAATTTAAAAACTTTTACCTCCATTATGAATAACAATCTTATTACAAAAATGGTTTGTGTAAAGACAATGTTTACCAAAATATGAATATCGCCTCATAAAAACAAAATAGACCACACCCAAAAAGATGTAAATTGTCTTAATTTTTGTGATTTATTTATTTAAAATTGTTAATTCTATGGAAAATTAAGTTAAAGAGGATTTAGTTCTTCATAAATAGTGATGTGGACTCATTCACTATGTCGACGACTACCTCAAACGGTACTACAAAAACAGCCGCAGTGAGTGCTGCATAACTCAACAGGGATAAGCTGTAATGAAATTTTGATTTTTATTCTGTTGTCATTTAGGTTTTATGTGTAATTTGTAAATGTGTCAAGTTTCAAGAACTTTTAAACATTTTGTAAGATATTTACCTTAAATTGCCTAAGTTCTTGAGTTGTTGATTTCTCTCCCTCTTTGTTCCTCTTTGTTGTGGAGAGAAATCAACAACTCAAGAACTTAGGCAATTTAAGGTAAATATCTTACAAAATGTTTCATGTGTGTTATTCATTCATTGTGCTGAACTATCTAGATCTAGAATCTGTGAATTTATTATAAATTTTATAAGAGTGTTTAGACAGAGGCCTAAAGAGAAACCGGCATAAGAACAACCACGTAATCTCAACACTAGGCCTATCACAATGGGAAGTTGGAGAATTAAGAAGTGATGAAGATCGATTGATGAAACACTAATATGGTGTTATCTGATTTTCACTATAATTTTATTTTATTTCCAAAGTAACTCGGTTTATTACCATGCTGGAGTAAGGTTTGATCACCCGGTACCTAATCTAATAAATGCAGCGCATTGCGCTGCACGGGCCTCCTAGTGAGTAGAGAATTAAAGCTTTATTTGCATATTAAAAGATAATATTTTTATTTTTTATCTATTATTATTTTTTAAATATCATCATGAAAGACAAAGGTTGTCACAGGTAGATCTGTAATATTTTCCCCAGGATTTACGGGGAGTTGTAAGACGAATTCTTTTGAAGGTTTCGTGAAGGATCTCGTATAGTAATTCAGTGTTAGATAACAGTTGGACCTTTCATCAAGATAAATACAAGCTTTCAAGCCTTTTGTAGATCAGAGACGTAGAAGAGAGAAAAACAAGACAATTCATGTATAGAAATTGTGTGTAGGCCTATTCCGTATTAAAATATTGATTTTGTAATTTCTCTGATAGCCAAGTTATCGACAAAGAAGACGCTAACGTAAATTTACATCATGAACGAAACACAAATGTATAATAAAACAAACCCTTAGGAAACAAATACAATGCAATGATAACAAATAAACAGAAATAAGATATGGGAAATGAGTAACGACGGAATTAAACGTAATTTAGGAGCAGCGGTTTGAATAATTTACAGGGTGTTCCGCAATGCGGACGGGAGGCTGCCAACTGGGCATCGCCATCTGATCCCCTATTTTAAGGGTTTATTCTCGTGATGAATTGATAAGGCCGTTAAAAATTATAGGTGATCAAATATTGTATAGAATCCATAATTTAAAAACTGTATACAGTCTATAAATCAATGGGTAATCCCTATTCATCAAGACTGAAGAAATCGAAAAAATGAAATAGAAGGGATGAATAATGTTATAAACGGTAGTTTGAAAGTTTTATTGGATATATTTCATTGAATAGTAGATAACTGTCTAATTTGTAACCGATTCAAAATTTTAGTTGAGTCAGATTTTCTGCTTAAATTAGATGATTATCTGGATTGTTCCTATGACTAATTGATCAGTAGGCTAACTAGGTTTATTCAAAACAATATTCATTTTGAATTTAAGTATGGATTGAGCTTATAAAAAAATGTTTGGAGAAACCTCGTTAAGTGTCTGGGTAGCTGACTGGTTATAGTGCTCGCCTTTGAATCCAAAGGTACGATAATGAGGAAAATTTACAGCTTATTAAAGGATCGATTCCGGACCCAGTTGCCATTTGTCATTGAGCTATTAATTAATGATGCTTTCTAACAACTGGTCGATGTTAGAGAGTAATAAGACTGGGGTTTGGACCGTTCCCCGTCAAAACGTTAAAAATGCCAGTGGCGTGGATAGAAACAAAACAAACATTTTTTGGAATTTAATTTTATGTTTTATTACGTCATTTATAGTAATCGCTATCACTAAATTACGGGTTTTAAACTAGCCTATTTTAACCAATTTTCATGTCGTATATTATTACACTAGTGTGGGTGGTCGAGGGGGGCACGAGCTTCGAAGTATGGTGCGATAAATGAGATGAGTACCCGGCATTTATCAAGGTAAAAATGTCGATTGATGGTGGCTATTACGGAATATCCCCCCACCCTTCCTCGTTGACGACCCCCCTCCTCCTCTCACCCCATCCCTCTGTAACCCTCTTCTCTGTAAACGGCCAACCCATCCCCAACATTTTACTTACTATTATTATACAAGAGGTTAAATACCTGAACTGTCACAGTAATCCTTGTCCTCCAGTAGTAACTATTCAGGTATTTAACCTCTTGTATAATAATTGCAAAGTAATCCGGAAGGCAACAAACAAAAATGATTTTACTTACATCTAAGTTATGTAAAACCCGTTTCATAATTTGGTAATTTGCTCAGAGAGTAAGTCCAGGTGACACTTTCACATTATATAACTATTTTAACATTCTGTAAATATTTTAACATTCTATAACTATTTTAACTGTTCATAAATATTTCAACTATTAACCTTACTTTTTGAAACGTTAAAAAATCATTTAGTTAGTTTCATTAAGCTAAAAGCCCCAAAGAATTAAGTCAACTTTACTCAATGGAGGCGTGAGAGCCCAAATAAGGTAATATAATTCTATAATTTATCCCGCCTAAAACATGTATTTAAAAGAATGGTTTACTCAATACATTTACTTTTATTGTAAGTATTACAGTACATATTTCCATTATTTTACAGCTTATTTATTTTGCAAACATAAAAACTTTGATAATATGAGTAAAGATTAGATAAAATAAGTGAGTCGAATGACCAAAAATGTTCTAGCGAACGACCGATGCGATAGCGAGAACATTATAACAATCACTCACTCGCTGGAGAGATCTAGATTAAGCACAAATTTTCCAGTGAACGGCCAATGCGATACCGAGAACATTATAACAATCACTCACCCGATGGAGAGCTCTAGATAGAGCCGAAATGATCCAGCGAACGGCCAATGCGATACCAAGAACATTATAACAATCACTCACCCGATGAGAGCTCTAGATTGGGGATTAATGTGGCCTTCAAATGGAGCCTCTCTCCAACCGAGTCATTAATATAGCCTGAATCACTGCATTTAACATGAATGGTTGGTTCATGGAGTTATTGTGTTGTTATGATGGTAATGATAAAAGTAAATAATGTATGACTGAAATATTGATGTAAATGAATAAATAATAACAAAGAACTTTAACCTGCCTTAAAAAGAATATAACAATTCAAAATGTTGCTAATCTATTATAGTTTATAAAAATGTTTGATATAATTATTAATTGTAAAGGTAATTTACGTACAAGAAAATGTGTAGTTAGAATAATACAATATGACTAATTTAACTACGTTTTATACTGATTCGAAATGAATACATAGTAAAATATTTAACTAGGCTATTTTAGATTTAAAAACTGTTTTTATTTCATAAAAAATCCGTAGTAAAGTAATGTGGTTGAATTTTTTTCCCATCTTGAAAATTTTAACTAAATCATAACCCTATTTAGAGTTTTGTTTCACTCTAACAGAAAGTTATATAAATGTAGTCAAGAGAATATAATATGTATAATATGTAGGTCACAATACGGAGAGGAAATTGCAAATATGTGTTTCTAATATTTATAAGTATGTTCAAAAATACAAAATGTTCAAAAGATACAACGTCTGATCATATTAATAGATTTATAGAAATTCTATTAAAAAGGACTAAATTCGCTTCATACAAAATATAATACGAATATTGCTTTAAGGGAATTGCTTGATAATACTAGGCCTACACCATTTAACAAATATAGTTTTAAATATTAAAGAAAAGTTCTTCCTCATTTCGTCAGATAAAATAATTCAAGTGTAGGTCTACTTTGTTTTAGTATTATTTATTTCAATTTGGGATAGAAATTGTATAAACTTGGAAATTCATTCAATCATATATACATGAATAGAAATAAACATATAATATTATATTACATTACAACACTTCAAATTGTGGTGAATTCGCTTGAAAATGAAATGAAGTAAAAAGATACAGATGTGAAAAGAAAATCGAGCATTGAGGTAACTTAGTCTCAACGGTGGTAAAACACAATTTCTTCAAATCACAAAGCAATTTCAGCCTGTCAGTCCAAAAAGTTGACACCGACAAATTGACGAATATTGATTTGGATATTTGGACAGTTACAGTGAAAACCTGTTATAAATTAATGCTCAGTTTCAATTTAACAAAAATCAAGGGAAATGATAAATTTTCTTTTACCTTCGTTACGTAATCCACTATTTTATTAGTACAGTACAGTTTTTTTTTTTTTTTTTTTTTTTTTTTTTTTTTTTTTTTTTTTTTTTTTTTGAGGGAGAGGCGGAAAAATGCATTACGCACACAGGTGGCCAGCCTGTAGTGTGGGGCTCTCCTAAAAAAACGGGTTTACCCACTAAAAAACCTCCTCTACTCTTTAGGAATCTAACCTGGAATTGTTTGTCACATTACGTCAGGCTAGGCCTAAATTTGGCTTACGCCCATGGGGCTCGCTCCTTATCCAGCCGCTCGATCAAGGGATCTGGGCCACTTCGCGGTCCAGATCGGTTTTCTTTTCCAGGAGGATGCCCCGGACGAACTGTGACAAACAATCCCAGTTGCCCTCATCCTCCAAAATCTTTTGGCAGACCGAGTCCACCGAAAAAAACACCGAGTTTTCTTGTGACCTCCAGGCGGGGCCTTTCCCAACGCGAACAGCAGAAGAAGGTGTGTTCCACGTCATCGGGAACGCCCGGGCAGTAGATGCAATCCGGTGAACCGGTCTTGCCCATCCGGTTCAGGTACGACTTGAAATAGCCGTGACCTGTCAGGAACTGAGTGAGGTAGTAGTCCTCCTCGCCTTGCCGATTTCCACCCATGGTTGGACCTGCTCGATGAGTCGCGCAGTCCATCGTCCTCGGGTGTCGTGCTCCCAGCTGTGTTGCCACTGCTGGAAGGTTCGGGAGCGCTCTTCTGTTCTTGCCTTGTCCTTGCCTATCTCGCCTTGTCTCTGATAAATCGCTTTCCTCTCCCCTGCCAAGAACTTGACAGGGATGACTCCGGCGACCACCAGGACGGCAGGCTCGGACACTGTCCGGTAGGCGGAACACACCCGAAGCGCAGCTTGACGCTGAACCCAGGCGAGTCGCAACCTGTAGCACTTCTTATCTAGAGCGCCTGCCCACACCTCTGCCCCGTAAAGGAGCACGGACTGGACCGCGGACATCAACAGACGTCTTCTGCTGGATCGGGGACCCCCGACATTGGCCATCAGCCTACTAAGGTAAGTGACTACCTTAGCGGCCTTGTCCGCCGTACGGAAGATCTGATCCCTCCAGCTTAACTTGGTGTCCACCATAACCCCAAGGTATTTGGCGTCACGAGTTGATGTGACCACCTCCCTTCCCACTCGGAGTGAGACGACGGTGTCGATCCTCTTCTTCGTGAGGATCACAATCTCCGTCTTACTGAGAGCAAGCGAGAGACCGTGATCTGACATCCAGGTGTTGACCACACGCATGACTCGGTTCAACTTTAGTTGGGCCAGCTCAACGTTGCGTGCAACAATGAGAGCTGCGACGTCATCTGCGTACCCAACCAAAGTGGTTTCCTCAGGCATCTCGGACCTCAGGAGGCTGTCATTCAGTACAGTATGATGGTATTTATGAAAACAAAAATAATAATGCATATAATTTACTCGTATTCTATTACTTTGAAGGTAATTCTAATTATAATGTGATTGAAGACTTTGTGTTAACAAAAATCAAGAATTTGTGCTAATAAAATAATTTTATTTGCCTTTATACTGGTATATTTTGTTTTCAACAAAATACATCTGAACTGAAATTAATTATAAGTATGCATTTTTCATTCATCTGTATAATGATTTTGAGTATGGTATTCAAGGAGTACTTTGAGTACTTTGGTTAAGGACGATTTTCAATTTATATTTTATTTAAATATAAAATAAAAATTATTAAATATTAGAATTGCTCGTATTAAAGCAATTCCTACTATTTTCATAATTGGTTAAAATTACAAATTTACAGCTGAAAGTGGATAGTATAAAATCGTCAGAGATGAAGGTTAATGCCTTGTAGTCATGCATTTGCATAATTAATTATTAAAAATTTAAATTAAAATTTATTAGAAGGCCTAGCTGAAAAATTATGTTATTTCCAGAAGATAAGTGAGTATGATTTTCTGATTTATTTTCAAGATTGACTAAGCGAAAATATAATCAGAAACTAACCAGAGTGAAATTCTAGTTTGTTTCTTAAAAAGGTTAAGAGATCAGACTAAGTAATTTTTAATCCTTGATCGTTTAAAGTAAAACTTTCTTATTAAAATTCCAAACATTTAATATAGTTATAAGATTTTAATTAATCAGCGCAATGGTTGTGTTGAGCATTTTCCATTTCAATACCCCTGGATCATGTAATTGTGGTATTAACCCTTGTTTGACCTGGGGGACTGGCATAATTAATTTTCAATAATTTTACAATGGTTACCGGTCTTTCATAACATACTACTAACATTACTCACACTTTTATTTGATTTATAAATTTATTTATCTAGTATTTAGTTCAATTTGTATGGTATTTATGTAAATCATGCATAAAAAGTTACAGTACGTTTCTCATTATGGCATAAAGCAATTCATGTTTATAAAAATAACATTGTCTTGCAAGTACATAAGAGAACTAAAGAAAACATGGTGAAATAGTTATTTGGGTATTAAGAGCTTAAAGTACGTCATTGCCACTCGAGCATTGTAATGACTTTTACGTTATACTCAGATCATATATTTAAATTCAATATTAGGTTAAGTATTGTGATTGAAGATGAATATTGATTTGAAAATGAAGTCTTACAATGACAAACTATTTTAACACCATCGGAGATTCGGGGAGTAGTAGTTACAAATTATATTGTGATGTTGAATGAAGATGATTTATTATAGTAAATTATCCTTAAAAGCAACATTACATTACATGTAAAAACGCTTTAAAGTTCGACTGTAGGCTATGAAAAGGTGATTAACAAAGAAAAGATAGGACCATACTATATCTAAGTTCGTAAGGAACACAATATATTGCTCTTTTAGGAGCACCGTTGGGAAAGAGTAGGCCTGATACACAGTTATGTGCCGTCTTGAGTCAAATATAGCGAAATACTCCTATTGACACATTTTGATAGTAAATAATGCTTTTGGATGAAGTATTCGAGGAAGGGCGCGATGGCGATTTAACGTGATGGACAGACCTGACGCTAGAGATCGTTTACAACATTCATCAAAGGAAACTTTGTGTGACGCTGTGACGACAACATAGCATAGGGTATGTGGAAAAAAGCGTGGAAGTGTTTAAAGCTGTATATTTTCACACAAGATGTGCTCATAAACAGAAGATAAATAAAAATCCTGCAAGGTATTAAATATTTAAAAACAAAATATGTAATAAAATATTATCATAAATTTATTTTAATATCTACCAAAATATCAAGGTTTATGGTAGGTACATTGGTTCACATAAAAGAACATAAAAGTGGGCTATTTACACTTATTTCTAAATGAAAAGATTCCTTAAATTGTTAATGGATTTACGCTCGTGGTATTACAGTAGTTACTGAACATCCTCTATATTTTACATGAAGACGTAAAGATTTTAACAAGATAAATGGAACCTAATTTACATTTAGCACCATTCACTATATTGAGGATAAACGTTTAAAACATGCTTAAAATAGATTAAGTTATTAAATTGTTAAAACTAAAGTTGTACGATAAACACATTAGTATCATTAATTTAGTTTGTTTATAGAATAACTTTAAAACTCGTAAGAATGTGTTTCAAACAAAATTAATCTACATTTCATGGAACAATTTGAACAATGGTCTTTTAGAAAGTTTATATTATCCGCTGGAACTTTCCAGATTGCTCGTGCCTCTTGAAATCCTAATGACGCTTTTGTAAATGATGTCATTTATCTTTTACACATTTATAATATGAATCCCTCCAAATATTGTTTATATACCAAAAAATAAAACAATTCCTTTGATTTTGGTATGTTATTTCAAAATAGGTATTTACCGTACAGAAAAAAAATTGGTTATACACAAAGAGTATTGTAACCTATAATTTCATTCATGGGAAATGATAATGCAATGTATTTGGAGGTTCACATCTTTACATAGCTTGAAGCTTTTTAAGTTATTTATGCCCGGATTAAAAATGTAATTAGTCTTTTTTACAGATTTTCTAAGATGTACAACAAATTAAAAACCGATATGAAAGTTTTTAAGCTATACAAAATACTAAATATAATGTCTCCTCATTATCATTTTGATTACTGATTAAAAATTTCAAATGTAATATGGAAATATTAAAAGATTTATTGATATTTTTTGACAACTTAAAATATCTTAAATTACACTTAGTAAAATAATTTATGTTTAAAAAATGCTCTTAAATATTTATGATATATATACTTACAGCTGCATAGAAAGTTTGAGACGTCAACACACCTGAAACATGACATAAAATGTAAAAGTTCACTCAAACACAAAGGAAACAACAAAGAAGTAAACCACCCAAAATAAATCACGACAGAAATTCTAGTGATTTAGTATCAAAGGTTTGAATAATTTACAGGGTGTCCCGCAGTGCGGCCGGGAGACTGCCAGCTGGACATAGTTCTGTGTGTGTGCTTAGTGTTTGTTACTCTCACAGTGTAGTTTATCATTGTGGGTTGATAATCATTGCAATCCAAACTAATGTTATCTCAACTGAGTATGTATTTTAATAACAAAGAAGTTTTGTCTATAAATCGTAGTCATATTGCTAATCTACATTAATGATTTATATTTTTGCTATAATTGACGGAACAGTCCATTCTTTCCATCCAAACCGCTCTAATACTTGATACGAATTTAAAATGGAATTTAAAAATTTGAGTAGCTTATCCAGACCTTCTTCAGAATTATTAAAAAAACTCTAATTACTGAATTGTCTAAAAACAACCTACGTAAATTATATACTTTCTCGTATCCTACGGTTGAAATAATAAAACTTTATGATTAATTAAATTCATAATTTAGGACTACTTAATAACTAATAACATTATAATTCAGTTTCACTAAGCAATAACAGCTCAACAAAGATTCACAATTAATAAAAATCCAAAATCAAATGAGACCTATTTCAAATAATGTTAATGTTTAACAAGTGGTTATAATTTTTCATGTTGTGATTATTAATTGCACTTCAGTTAAATGCTAAAGAGAACTCTTTCCACCTTCATGAACTAAATAACTGCTTTAATACAGGTTATTTAATATATTATTATTAATTTATAAAACTATAAATGGCATGTTGTGTTATATTTCTTAATCATTGATATAAAAAAGTTTTACTAGTGTAAAGGTGTAAACTTTTTACATCTCAGGAGAAAAATGAAGCCGAACTTTTAAAAATGTACAACATGTTTACAATGTAATCTTTAATTAATTTTGAACAGGAAAAACAATAAAAAGTTAAAACTAAATTAGTTATCTCCATCAACTTAATAACGAAGGACTTCTGGGTTGGACAGAATGTATATTTTATTTCCCACCCAACTCGACGCGTCCATGTCATGGTCGCGGAAACAAACAAGTTTTATTGGTTGGCCTGCTCCACTGTCTTTTATCCTTCTCTAACAATAAGCATGAACTATTTTGTCGAAGCCCAACTTATTTCAATTAATTTAAGCGTTTGAAAACTTGGATCAATTTGAGTTTTTTTAATATAATTGTGTATATTTAGATACGTGTCTCACAAGAATAATGAGAATATTAAAAGATTCAACTATTTTTTATGATCAATGTGAGTTGACGTTAAAGACGATATTGTAGTTGTCCTCATATTACGGGATACGTTTTAATACTATTCAAACACTTTTTAAAGTTTTATGTTCTAATTATTTAATTGAAACCAGAGAATATAAACAGTGATCTGTCAATTTATGACCTTCAATTTTAATATAAAAGTAAAACATCTATAATTTTTTGTGAAGAATAAAAATTACATAAAATAAGCTCTAATAACACCCGGAAAGATTAACGCAATGATGGAGGGGTGCTGTTTAGTTGATTCCCAGAGATATCACTCCCAGATGGTTCTGACACAATATCTATTATACTCCCCCTCCCGAACCACTCTGCAGACACAAACAAGCGAAAGGCCTCCTTTACACTGTCTCCATATTGTGTGCCTAATGAAATATTTATGACGAAACAGTATCATGTTTTCATACATAAAATAGGTGCTTACATATATTTAACACATTAATGCACGATATTAAATTGCTTGAAAAAGGTTTTCTAAGACTGAAAATTAATAGGAAATAATAAACCACGACTTCCAAAATTAGTTTACCTAGCTTCTATTGTAAAAAATACAATTAAACAGCAAAGGATTTAGTTTATACAAAATTATATTAAAAATGTGACAGTCAATTCAATATTTCTACACATTTCCAATAAAACTTGGTGATTTATACTTTTTTAGAGGGATTTTTTATGTCTACATCTAGGAAACTTTTTTTAACTCTTACCTAGTGGGTTTCTGTAGATGTTTTGTGAATTTCTACCCACGTGGAATTTTATAAAGCTACAACAGGTCCAAATTTCTGTCATATTAAGATCTTATATATGCATATATATTTTGTTGACATTATTACTTAATAGCCCAAGAAAAAAATGCAACTTGGTTTAGTATTAAACATTTAGTGGAGCATTTCCACTAAATTTGCTCAGGATAGAGTACTGAGCAAATCTCAGCATGGAGCTCTAATGCATGAATTATGAACCTTTGGATTCATAATCGTGCACTATTAAACTCTGAGATACCCAGCCAGAATTCTATATTTTTAAAAGTTAATTAGAAGGTTCTATAATAGGATTTCTTTCAAAACTCGCTCCTAATTATCATCAGAGAGTACTGGTTAAAGACACACGAGGCTTGTTTGTGAAAATGTGAACAAAGTGAAAAGAAACCGTTCATTTCCTGTCCATTGTTTGACTTCCGTTTCATTTAAGGATCCTCTCTTTGTAGATCTCTGGTTGTATAAATCTTTGTTTGGGTTTGTTTCACTTTCACTACATTTAAAGTATTTTTATCATGACGTGAAATTAGACTTTTTAGTCGTTAAAAAGGTTAACTATATACTTGTATTTTCAAGGTTATGTTTACAAATTAAGTATTATGCAGTGTCTACATTTATGTTATTTTCAAACAATGCTAAGGTCCAAATTTCTGTCATATTAAGATCTTATATATGCATATATATTTTGTTGACATTATTACTTAATAGCCCAAGAAAAAAATGCAACTTGGTTTAGTATTAAACATTTAGTGGAGCATTTCCACTAAATTTGCTCAGGATAGAGTACTGAGCAAATCTCAGCATGGAGCTCTAATGCATGAATTATGAATCGTTGGATTCATAATCGTGCACTATTAAACTCTGAGATACCCAGCCAGAATTCTATATTTTTAAAAGTTAATTAGAAGGTTCTATAATAGGATTTCTTTCAAAACTCGCTCCTAATTATCATCAGACAGTACTGGTTAAAGACACACGAGGCTTGTTTGTGAAAATGTGAACAAAGTGAAAAGAAACCGTTCATTTCCTGTCCATTGTTTGACTTCCGTTTCATTTAAGGATCCTCTCTTTGTAGATCTCTGGTTGTATAAATCTTTGTTTGGGTTTGTTTCACTTTCACTACATTTAAAGTATTTTTATCATGACGTGAAATTAGACTTTTTAGTCGTTAAAAAGGTTAACTATATACTTGTATTTTCAAGGTTATGTTTACAAATTAAGTATTATGCAGTGTCTACATTTATGTTATTTTCAAACAATGCTCTTTATAACGTATGAATTTCAAAATTCTGTTCCTCATCATTAATGAATGAATATTAATATACTTATAAAACAGCTGACTTTTCAGTACTAGGACCTAAAAAATTCTCCAGATGATTTTTCAGTCCTAGGACAAGAAAGAAGAGGTTTTGGTACTATTGAGAGAACAAAAAACAGGCTGATTTCGTGCAGAATGATAAAAAAGCATTTTTGTTACTCCTTATTATTACCAGACTGTAAAAATAAATTGTCAATTACAAAATAATTCTTTCCTGGTGATGCCATAATGTAGATAAGTAAAATAATTAATATTCATCTCAATACTCAAACATGTTTCTTTTTTATTTTACGTTTTATCGTTATAAAGCTAATAATATTGTATATTGTATATTATGTTTATTGATAACTGCTTTTTAGAATAATAATTTGGGTCTACTGTGGATATACATCCTATGTTTTTTTGTTTTCTATTCTAGAATACTAAAAGCAACCTAAAATAAAAAAGGATAACAAATATACTATATAGCACACAAAATATTATTTAAACTCTTTTTTTCAAAGGGACATGGAACAATTTACAATTGGCTAATGGACCTACTGAAAAATCACCTTTCTCTATGACGACTTTACAAATGAAGATAATCATACATACCGTATATGTTTTTAATTTATTTCATACAATTTGAGATCATAATTGATAAAAGAGCTTATATTAGCAGTGAAGGGGAAGAGAAATATGTTAAGTAAAATGCCTTCCAGCAGCACTTTCAGCCCACAACATGACTCATTAGATCTCTTGAAATTAATAAATATCGCAAAGAAGAGTTTTTAAAATTAAGATTTGTTAGTTTACTATGATTGCGAACTAACGATTTAAAAATTAAATCCAAATTTTAATTTGTTTTAATTGAACAATTCTGCAAATATATCAGTTATTGGAAATCACAATTCAATCAAACATTATTTAGCATGAATTTTAAACGAATGACAAATAAAAACATTTAAAGCCAGTCATGATTATTAGAATAATATATGAGGAGATTAGGGTTTGAGTTTAATAGTTTAGGGAAATAAAATCTAGTTTTGTCAGACACTAAAACAAAATAATATATTTATATTTTTAACCAAACATTCTATAAAAAATCCCTGGGATATTTTTTGTGAACGTAACATGTGGGTTCGTGACGGAATGAATTGCATTGATAAGTCAAGAAATTTAATTAACAAGCTATAATTAAATTTTCTGTTGCCAATCAAGAGAGAAATTGAATTCTAGAGGATACTTAATGTGATTTTAAATAAGGTAACAAAATTGAATCGTCGGCTAGAGGGACGTTAAAAGTTAATTAGATACTGATGGAATAAACAAGTGACTACTTCTAGAAACGGCAGGATTTCATATACACAATTTAAGTAACTTGAATGAAATAGTTGATAATTATGGATGCTAAAACAATAACTTACCTCATCACAGCACAAAGTGTTAAGTGTAAAGGATATACAACAAATTACGTCATTTAAACTCTGAAAGTAACTCCAACTGTAATATATAGGAAGTAATTAAATCACTGTATTAAGATTACTGTATTAAAATTACATTCTTAGATTTATAATACTCAAATTTACTTTTCAAAAAAAGAATTAAAAAGGTATTGCCACTTGTGACAAAACAATTCAGGGTGTTAGAGAGGACCTTTTGTGTAAATGAAGTTGTAACAAAAACAATGAGTACTTCAATCTATATACAACTAAACAAAGTTAGTAAAACAAATAAACAAGTAGTATTTTGTTATGTTATATATTAACGTATATACAAAAATAATGTTAAAATATAATACGTGAAGCATTATTTCTATTTTTAAAGATGGCATTCCATATGCATGGCAATCAAATGGCTCCTGTTTCCTCCTAATTTTATTGGTATGCTCTGGAGTAACACTTAGACAAAATCTAAATAGTATTTAAACAATTTACATATTTTGAGCACGCGAAACAAAAATAATTTTCAATTTTAGCGCCCTTATTGCTCAGATACCGGTTACTAGTTGAGTTTTGTAAGGGCCAGGAGCAGATTAAGTCCTTAGCTCCACAAAGGCGATGTTCCCACCTCACGCTGACAGTAGGTGGCTGGGATGAAAGGATTCAATTTGTCCGGATTATCGGTGTTCGATTGAGCCGTTTCACAATTCTAAATGGCGATTAATGAACGTCTACAGCTGTTCTATACTTCTACTTCAAAGAAAAGATTGAATTAGTAAAGGTAGGGTGAGTATTTAGTTTATATAATGTTAAAAGACTGACAAATTTAGATTGTAGGTGCTGCTTTAATAACAAGATAAATTTCAAGGGACAGCCTTGAAAATGTTAAAATTTATAGATTTAGGATGTTTATAAGCCACAGTTAGTGCCTGTCAAACCATGCAAAAATGCATGTTACGTGGTCCAAACAGGTTAGTTTAGTGAATTTCTTTCCTCCATAAGAAGAAAGTTCTTTTCCTCCATCAGGACGGACCAGTTTAGTTTCAAGAGGAGCCACTCCACAACTTAACAGCTCTGCAGGGAATTGAAATTTATTATTGCAACCGAACAATATATTTGAACATGAAATAAAACTATTTGCACTTGTTAATTTAACGTGGTGTCGACTATTGAAATTCCTTCAGTTAGAACAATTTTAATTTATCACACAAAAAAAGGTTGCAGAAGAAAAATGAAATATGAAAGTAAAATAATGTTGAATTTAGACGTGATTTTTTAAAATGAAAACAATAATCAATGGTACCAGCTATATTCCGATGATACATACGGCTAATTCTAGTCAAAAATGGATGCACCAACTCAAACCTTTTCTGTAGGCCACGTCACAGAGAGGTGGCCTTTTTCATTAATGAGTAGATTTCAGTCCATTATACGGTAGTGGAGATTGATTTTGGCCCTATCGAATCCCGTCAAGTCAATTCCAAAGCGGAAATTTCTTCTGTCCCAGGCTTTCAGGGACAATGAACTCCGAATGATTGAGGATCCGTTGCTATTACACGGATGTTGTTCTGTTGAACGGCTAATCGGTTCAATGTGAGTTCTCTGTTACTTCAACAGCTAGAAATAATTTAAAATTCTTTTCCAATTCGGAGTTATCGGAGAGAATTTTTATTAAATAATAGTTTTTAATATTTTGACGTTTTGTTTCCTGTGACCGATCCATAGTAAAAAAAGTAATCGCATGACACTTGTTTGTTTCAATAGCTTTGATAGATAGTTTTCGCAACTTGGCTCCCTTTGTGTTTGATAAAAATAATAGTAATATTTTTTGTAAATTAAAATGTGGAATTTAAAGAAATTTAATATACTATAAATAAAGATGACGAGATTGTTCCTGACGACAACCCTAGTCTTGAAGAAAGATAAGAAAATGAAAATAATTTTAAATCAGAAAACAACTTACTGAACCGAAGAATTTAACAAATGATCCTCTCTTAACAATAATTAATTCCACATTCATGCTTTGGTTGATAATTTTTTGTTGAATTTGGGTTTATATTTAATTTATATGTTATTGATATTTAATTTACAGAGTACATCTGAACGTTATCTCACTTCATCCATTAAAAAATATATTTATGTTGATGATTTCCCACATTGTTGAATTGAAATATAATTGTTAAATTTAAGTATTACAAAGTAAAAATAATGTATTTTTACTTTATAATACTTTATATACTACTAGAGAGATAAGCAAGTACTGCTATCTAAACAAATTGCGCTTGCAATAATATCCTAAATGAATTTGAATTTGAATCCTAAATTTGCAAACGTGTCTGATCAATTTATTGATTTTTTTATAAAGCACAGTAGTTTGCATTGACATCATAAATAAGCGGTGACAAAATTGCAGTGTCCGTGTCGTGTTGAGTGTCCCACTTGGCCAAATTCTACGCCTTCGAATCCGGAAGTTTGACCACGACTATCCGAGTTTCCGGCAAGGCGGTTCATTTCCTGTTTTGTCTATTGGTTGTATTGATTCACACTTTGTTTTAATTTTCTAACTGCTTGGCAATAACAGGAGAGGGTCGTAAAGTAAAAAGTAACATTTTGTACAAATCAAAAGCAATAAACTTTTACACACAATGATGATTTCTTTGTATTTACAGGATAGCAAAATTAAGAATGAGTAGTTCTCTAGTAAATTGGAAATTGGATTATGATTGAGAAATATGCCTCAGAATTGACACCTTAAGATTAAGTAATAGTTATAGAAAGTCATGCATGAATATAATTTATGACATTAAATAACAAGTAGGTTAAGTGAATATTCTGATATTATTAATATGAGTTGTAGAAACTTTTTATAGTTTTTATATTGTTTTAATTATTTACAGTTTTTATTTCTTCGCAATTAAAACACAATTAGCAATAAAATATCTTTAGAACTTATTAGCTAGTTTAACTAATATTAGCAATATGCCTTTACTGAACAAAAGTAGAATTTTACTATATGATTGTAATTTATATTACTCTAATGTTCTCAAAATTGGTCCCATTTCAAACTAATGTCTACAACTCTACAATCAAATACAGATTTTGAAAACCGTTAATATGCTTGCTACTACAAAAAATTTAATATTATAGTAGGATTCATGAAAACAGTCCGATGAGTGTCGACACATTGTTGAATTTATTCTAAAACATATTTTTATAATGATTTTACGTGGTAAACATAACCACAAATGATGACATTGCAGGGCGAGAGGGGGTGAGGGGGACACAGCTGTTAAATTTTCCATTGGGCTATTAACGTGCATCTTACTGTAGTAAAATTGTCAGTGATTTGCTCTTTGATTTTAAAGTACTTTTATTTTTAAGATGTCAGCAATAAAAAAATTTCAATAAAACGTTTGCTTCCCTCGAAATTAGTTATCAATTAATAAGTTGTAGCTATTAGGTTATCAACATGAATTAACACGATAAACATTAATCATGTCAACATCCATAAACCTACCTGCTTTGAAACATGTTTTTGTTTTCTATACGAATTATAAAAATAAATTCATATTCACCTCGGTTCAAAGAGAAAGGTCCACTACAACAGCATTTTCAAAACCCCAGATGAAAACGTGATCAGAATTTAACTTGAAAAAATTGATCTATAGTTGTTTTATCGTGAAGGTGAGTTTTCTATTCTCGATTCAATCTGAACACATTACAGGAAAGATGGAGAAAGATCTGACTTTATCGAATTCTAAAAGCCAATTCTAAAGACTCGATCATTTCCGATTGACAGTACAGTTTGGCAGTTGATTGAATCCTTTGTTGTATAACTTTTGTTCATTGTTCATTTAAGAGGTGTATTCATTTTAATCCATAAGCCCTTATGTACAAATAAAAATTAAATTCAAGAAATATGTTGCTTTATGCATATTTTTATTCAATTTGTGAAGAATTTCTCCTAAAATAACCTTAATTCCATTATAAATAATGCAAATCCAATGTTTTTAAACAGTAAAATCTCAATAATTCCTTTATTTTGTTGTTGATTATTTGAGTTAGAAAATTTTAAATGACCGGCATTTCGAAATTACTAACAGGAAGAATTTTTTCCTTATAAATGTGCATTCCTGTATAATAATTAGCAACAACCCCAGCAAAATAAATGGTGGACAATAATGTTTGGCTTATTCTTTAACTGTAGATTACCAACAGATTACTATTGTGTCAAACTTAAACGCTAAAAATAATTGTAGGGTATTTCAGAACTTGTTGGTGAAAGCACTTTACGTTTCAGTCCATTCAAACCTTCCATTACCAGTTAAATCAAAATAGTCAGTATTAAAATAACCAGTAGTTTGCAGTATAGTATAGCAGACCAGTATTGTACTTCAATCAATTAACTAGAGCCGAGGTAATTAAGAAAAAAATGATTGGCTCCTGGCTCAAATTTATACTCCAAATAATAGAACCTTTACCCTTTAATTTCTATAAACATTATTTAACAACTTTTTAAATAAGCTAGCTCGAAATTCATTGTTAGACTGGATAAATTTGAGAATACGAGATGGTAAAACACATTTTAACAGACGGTAACATGACAAAATTGATTTATTTTCCTCGTTATATATAAATTTATAATTTAGTGAAAGTGCTTGTAGATTATTGATCAATTTCTTTAGTAGCATGAGATAGGATAAGGCATGAGCACGGTGAGGAGTCCAATCCTGGTCACGCTATCTTGTCAATTTGTCAGCCTAACGTTTTAAAGGGACAGATGGTTAGTTGTTGCCATATCCTATATTTATAATTTCAAACCTTTAAACTGTGTGTATTTATCTTGTAGCCAATGAAAAGTACTAAGTTGACGGAAGGAGAATAGATGTATCTGTTAAATCTTTGAAATGCTTGTTAGAAGGACGGGATGGATATTGTTACTTTTTTACCAAGTTGTTGACATTGAAAAAAAAGTCGTGTGGATAGTCAAGATATTAATTTTAAAAAATTGTACTTAAAGCAGGCATTTATTATGTAGATTTCCACAGCAATAAAAACTTTTCCGGTATGGCAAGATGTAAAATACCTCCCACTCTGCGCCAGAGATTTCATTGGAAGACGTAATGTAAACAATATTTTATGTATGGCCACACGTGTGTGACCTTCGTTACGTCCCCCTTCCCTTCCCTTCCCACTAAACTTCGCCACAAATATCCCCCTCCCCCCCTCAAACCTCACGACGACCGTTAGGCTGCAACTCGTAGGACCGCTGTGATACAAACGTTTTTTGTTGCACCGTGTGTAGGAAAACCATCCAAATAAACCAAATCAAACGTGACAATTTTAATAAATTACGTATCTTGAATATGACTTATGATTACTTAGCACTTTACTATAAAATTATAATTTAAAAAATTGATGCTTTAATTCATAATTTAGTTTGTATGCTGCTTAGTAAGGTAAAACTTTATTTGACCAATTATGACTTACTGTTTAAACTATGATGTTCATTAGGCTACAGTAAACCGTTGTAAGTGAACTTTTTTTTATTTTTAGTCTATATGAACTTTGGTTGTTCACAACCATTGTACTTATTAGATCAAGCGTTTTGTTTGTGAATGATGCTTATTTCCTAGAAATAAGGAATATATAAAATTTGCATAGTAAAATGTTTATACGGTTAGCAAAACAGTGTCAAACTCACATTTAATTGAAATTACATTTAATTTGGGCAATGACTAAATTCAAAACCAGAATGATTTCCAATTGTTTAAATAAAATGTGTCAGATATATTGGAAGTATTTTTACAAAACTTTGAATTTGATTCTTTGAACGCAGTAAGGAAGGGTAGTAATATTAGTCCGTAAACGGTGAACATTCAGTATACAGCAACTTCTCCCGCAAACACGAATCAGCAGCTGTAGAGGCGTTCATCGACCTGTTTTGATTCCCGGTAATGGAATTAAATTTGCACACGGACCGAACGGCAGGTTTTGATTTTACATTTTCCTAGTTTTGGATTCATTTAGAATGCCATACCGGTTTTCTACAAATAAGTAGCATTTCCAAAGAAAAAAGAATACATTATCCATATTTTGTATCAGTGTCCTATTTTCCCTTACTTCAATCTCGAACTTGACCATTCGTATTAAAAGACCCAAAGGATGATCTTTAATACCTCAATGCATCTAGACTCAATAGCTATTTCTTCATTTAACTTTTTCTGAGAAAGTGGTTCTAATCAATTAGTTTTTAAATAATTATTATTAACAATAATTTTTCGTATCTATACTAAAACTTTAGTTTTGCTTAATACTGATACTGTAATTATGAATTAAAAAATGACCATATTAAATCAATTTATCTAACTTTTTTTTGTTTGTGTCTTTCTAAGATTCATTGATCAGTTGAACCAAATTAGTATTTTGATGTTTAATGTCATCGCAATAATACGTGAAGAAAATAAATATAACTAACATCTGTCAGTTTCGAAGGTTTCTAGACACTGTATATTTCTGTTCCACCAATCAGGATGCTGCTCATTCTATTCTCATTTGAAGAATGTTTAATACTCAAAGCACCTATCGACAGAGGACAGGAGCTGTTGAACAACAAATTTAATCTAGTTAATGTTTTCCTTCATTCCTATTTGGCATAGGATGGGTTTGTCTCAAAAGGCATTATTTTGCCATTGTATACCTCCACATTGGCTATATTATTCCCAATGGATGTACACTATCAACGTTTCCCGAGCTACAATGGAAACTGGCTTCTTTATTTACGACATTACACGCTTTCAAAGCACTCGTTGCCGGGATTGTCTGCCACGTATCTTTAATAAATTGTGACACTTTATAAATAAGCTTTTAACAATTGTATATAAAATGTATCAAAAAATATTTATGTCATTATGAGTTTTGATTAGGATGGTCAAGGTCGAGATTAAAGTGAAGGAAAATAGGACACTGATACGAAATGTGGTTAACATATTCTTAATTTTTTTTCTTTGGCAATGCTACTTAATTGTAGAAAACTGGTATGGTATTCTAAATGCAGTTTCATATTTCATAAACGACAATTATAAGTATTTTCTTATATGTTACATAAGAAGAAAATACATTCAATATCCAAAAGCTTCTAATTTATATATTCGATTGTGTCAAACTGAACTTACGATGTAATATATATCACAAATTGTCATACATTTATAAACCAAAACAAGAAAAAAATGAGCGGATTCAGCAGAAACATTGTTGATGTTTTACTATTGCTTGATTTGTTTTCTTGTGTTCATACAAGTTATCTATCTTCTTATTTCTATAAGGGTTTCGTCTGTTACGTCCCTTTTTCTCTTGATCTACTGAACCGATTTTTAAGATTGAGGTGTCATTTTAAAGCTTAGGATATACCGCAGTGACGAATCGTAATTAAAAATGTCATATTGTTTCGAGCTTCGCCCCCCTGCCTTTTGATTTATTTCTAGAGGGCGCTTTAAAATGTTGACCAACTTTTATTGTAAGTTCTTCAATGTGAATTTTAATTTGACAGCTGATTACCTACAAATGAATTTAAAAAGCCAGATAGTAAACAAAAATAGATTTCTGTCACTTCATAATCAACATTCACGTACTGTAGGCGAGTTTCACTCATACAGGATCATAAAATGCGCAATTTGCGCACGGGCCACCTCGTTTTATATAAAAGACAATTTTAATTTTATAAGAAAGTTTCAAACCAGACATGAATTTTTAAAAATACATCCGATCCCTCCCATGAATTGTAATATCATCGTTTCGATTGGAGTTTTATCAAGGGTTTTGATCAGATAAAAAGTGAACTTAGGAACGAAGGTTATCTAAAATCCTTAAATCAATGCGTTTAAAATCGCTAGTTTATCTTCTTGACACAGCTCAATACCATGATAAATCTTCTCTCTTATAAATCTCATGAGTTATCTAATCATGATAAATTTTCTCTGCGAATAAAAGTAATTTTACATGTGTTAATTCTGAAATGATATATTATTATTATGATATATTATTATTGAGATATATTATTATATATATATTATTATTATATTATTATTATATTATGATATAATATGATATATTATTATTATTATTATATTATGATATATTATTATTATTATAATCGGCTGAGATGATATATTATTATTGGTGGGATAGATTTAGTATCATTAGGGGAAAAGATGGATTTTTCAGTTAACTTAAAGAAAAGTTTCAATTTTCAAGATATAATAAAATTTACCCTCTCGTAGAAATTCGACAAAAAATGTCCAAAATGTTAACATTACTTATAAAAATATTTTAAAAGAAAAAAAGCTGTTCTTCATCGTTTGCTAAAATTTCCTATTACAACGGCTGTCTATGGTAAAATAAGTTGTTTACAAAATGAAATAGTTGTCCTAACATTGAATGTGTTAAATAAAGGATAATAATTGCCTAAGAAAATTGTTCCAATATAACACTTTTAATGTTACGATATATGCAAATGAATATTTAGAACAAACAATCTATCTCACAATAAGATTCAAAATGCAACTAAGAGCTAAGTTTATAACAAGTATTAAAATGTATTTCAAAATAATTAAAATAATCAAAGTAAGAATAATGATCGGGCATATAATATTGTATAGAGATATAAAACATCGTACCAGGATAACTATTTGGTTTGAATTAATACAAGAATATAATTGAATTATGTTGAATTGAATCTCTCTTTAATCTATATTAATGGAGTGTGAAGTTTAATTATGTGTGCAACATAAATCTGCTGAAACACTGAGTAAATTCCAATATTTCAAATAACACAGAGTGGTAAATATAAAATTATAACAAAGTATTATAAATCTTATTTTTATGAAGACGTGAACTTATTAGATTGCAAATAATCAATTCAAACTATATCTAGAAGTTTTCGACAGTTTTCCATTTAGAAGTTTTTGTTTAGATAACTGACTGAAATTTTTTCTATACAACGCTTAAGTTTATCGGTAATGTATTCAGTTTCAGCATTAATTTTCTGAACACGGTTTCTTACACGTTTTAACATACATCATCTTGAACCTCTTGTATAAAAGAATAAAATTAAAAATAGCCAAAGTGTAAGAATTAGTATGATTTACAGTAGTGTATTTATAGTATGATTAAGTTTTAATAATTTAATACACGATCTTTAGAGGGAAATATATGCAATATCCATGACAAAATATCAAAATATATGTCATAAAAAATTAATAATCGTATGGCTTTTAGTGGAGAGATATCAGCAATTAACTGATAGTTCTCCTCGCCTGATATGCCTGCACTTTTTTGTTTTCTATGCAGGTGGACCAACGGCTTAACGTGACTTCCGAACCACGGGAGCGGCCGAACGATCTTTTTGTCCCCGAGCCGGGATTTGAACCCAGGCCTGCTGGGTGATAACCCAGTCATATATATATGTCATTGATTGCAATTAATAAAAAATGGTTTAAGTGCAACTAGGAAAATACTAACCATTATTTAACTACTACTATTTTAAAATTTCATTATATCAGAATTGTTGTTCTAGTATTGTAATAAGTTTATGTTAAATAAATAGTAAAATGCCAACTGATACAAAATCGATGTTTTAGAGTTTTTCATCGTAAAATTTTTATGCACCTAAATGTTAAAAAAAAAATTCATTACCTAATCAATTTTGCTAAAAATTATTAGTTTTTCGTTTAAATAACATTCGTTTCTTAATAAAACGTCTTAATAAGTCACTAATAAGACTCTTAATAAGTCACAATAACAACTCTGAACCATATTACCATAAAAAGGAAGTATTTATACTAGTGTGAAAACACAGAAACTCGGCGCCCGCTCTCCACCTTCCATCATGGAGGGTGCCACCATGGGGAGGATCGTCGCTGCGTTGTTTCCTGAACATCCACAGCGACCGCCGGTTGACTTCGGACGGGTAGAGGACGTTCCACTCTTCACTTTCGAGGAGCTGGAAACCTCCGTTCTCTCCCTGAAGAGCAACAAGGCTCCTGGCCCCGACGGGATTCCCAGTGAGGCTTTAAAGAAAGTATTTTCAATCAACGCTGACTTGTTGTTGAGAATGTACAATGCTTGTTTGGTAGAAGGGGTGTTTCCGGCTCCCTGGAAAACAGCCAGGCTTGTACTGATCAGCAAGGGCAAAGGTGATCCCGAACTGCCGTCGTCCCACAGGCCTCTCTGCATGTTGGACACGGCTGGGAATTTGTTCGAGAAGCTGATCCGTTCCCGTCTGACTTCTGCCGTGGAAGCTGCCGGGGACTTATGCCCCCGTCAGTACGGTTTCAGAAAGGGACGGTCAACGATCAGCGCTGTCACCGAAGTTCAGAGAGCTGTGGAGAGAGCCGAGAGCCACAACCATTTCTCCCACCGAGTAGTGCTTCTTGTTACGCTTGATGTCAAGAATGCCTTCAACTCGGCGAGGTGGGTCGATATGTTGGATGCGCTTCGCAACACCTTTCGTATTCCTGCATATCTGTTGCGGCACATCGAGGATTATCTACGCTCTCGAAGCCTGATCTATGACACGAGGGACGGAACGCGGACGATGGAAGTCACTTCTGGTGCCGCACATGGTTCAATACTCGGCCCGGATCTCTGGAACGTTGCCTATGACAGCCTCCTGAGGTCCGAGATGCCTGAGGAAACCACTTTGGTTGGGTACACCGATGACATCGCAGCTCTCATTGCTGCACGCAACGTTGAGCTGGCCCAACTAAAGTTGAACCGAGTCATGCGGGTGGTCAACAACTGGATGTCCGATCACGGTCTCTCGCTTGCTCTCAGTAAGACGGAGATCGTGATTCTCACGAAGAAGAGGATCGACACCGTCGTCCTGTTTCGAGTGGGAAGGGAGGTGGTCACATCAACTCGTGCCGCCAAATACCTTGGGGTTATGGTGGACACCAAGTTAAGCTGGAGGGATCAGATCTTCCGTACGGCGGACAAGGCCGCTAAGGTAGTCACTTACCTTAGTAGGCTGATGGCCAATGTCGGGGGTCCCCGATCCAGTAGAAGACGTCTGTTGATGTCCGCGGTCCAGTCCGTGCTCCTTTACCGGGCAGAGGTGTGGGCAGGCACTCTAGATAAGGAGTGCTACAGGTTGCGACTCGCCCGGGTTCAGCGTCAAGCTGCGCTCCGGGTGTGTTCCGTCTACCGAACGGTGTCCGAGCCTGCTGTCCTGGTGGTCGCCGGAGTCATCCCTGTCAAGCTCTTGGCAGGGGAGAGGAAAGCGATTTATCAGACACAAGGCGAGATCGGCAAGGACACGGCAAGAACAGAAGAGCGCTCCCGAACCTTCCAGCAGTGGCAACACAGCTGGGAGCACGACACCCGAGGACGATCGACTGCGCGACTTATCAAGCAGGTCCAACCATGGGTGGAACGGCGGCATGGGGAGGTGGACTACTACCTGACCCAATTTTTGACAGGTCACGGCTATTTTCGGTCGTACCTGAACCGGATGGGGAAGACCGGTTCACCGGACTGCATTTATTGCCCGTGTGTTCCCGACGATGCGGAACACACATTCTTCCGCTGTCCCCGTTGGGAAGGGCCCCGCCTGGAGGCCACACAAATCTTTGGTGCATTTTCGGTTGACTCGGTCTGCTAAAAGATTTTGGAAGATGAGGGCAACTGGGATTGTTTGTCACAGTTCGTCCGGGGCATCCTCCTGGAAAAGAAAACCGATCTGGATCGCGAAGTGGCCCAGATCCCTTGATCGAGCGACTGGATAAGGAGCGAGCCCCACGGGCGTAAGCCAAATTTAGGCCTAGCCTGACGTAATGTGATAAACAATTCCAGGTTAGATTCCTAAAGAGTAGAGGAGGTTTTTTAGTGGGTAAACCCGTTTTTAGGGGAGCCCCACACTACAGGTTGGCCACCTGTGTGCGTAATGCATTTTTCCGCCTCTCCCTCAAAAAAAAAAAAAAAAAAAAAAAAAAAAAAAAAAAAAAAAACTAGTGTGAAGACAATTAAATACTAACTTCCATGATTAAAAATATTTCATTAAAATAATGTAAAGCTATAATGAAATAAAAATTTAAAAAACTGTTTATACTTGAATAGGTGCCTTGATTTTTTAGTGTTTACTTTTATATTTCAATTACGAGTATTTTATACGTTATTCAACAGCATTTTGTGGAAGAAGCAGTACTTTATAATACACGTACAACACGTTGAAGCTTAACATTTTATTTGCAATTCATAACCTACTCATACGCGTCGTAAGCCTTTCACAACTTCGTGTCAGAAGCTTTTCTTCAGACCTCTTCAACATATTCAACATTTGTTTAATCATAAATCAATCAAGTTTCATGCAAGTTCTTAATAAAGTCAGTTGATGATAAATAAAACTTGAAATGCATCTATTGAAATTCATTAATTACTTTTGAGGACTGTCGTTTTTATCATCAGTGAGGGGTTGCATTGTATTGGATATCCATATTCTCTATTTTTAAAGAACCTCTGAAAATAATGAAAACTTAAGAGTCCCACCTACTTTCTAAGCAATAGAATAACATTTTTTTAACCCTGTTGCCCCCCTCCTATGGTTTCACTGCTTTACCTGGTTTGGGAAATCATGATTTAAGTCGATTTAAATACAAATAATTTATTCAAACAAATAATAAATAAATTGATAAAACTCATGTTCCCGTTACAAAAGTAATTCTTCGTCGAGAATAATCTGGACTGGTAAAAAGTTCTATTAACCACTTATTTTAATAATTAAATTAATTTAAACCATGTTTTAGGCATGATACGTTTTTTTTTTTTTTTTTGAGGGAGAGGCGGAAAAATGCATTACGGACACAGGTGGCCATTCTGTAGTGTGGGGCTCCCCTAAAAAACGGGTTTACCCACTAAAAAACCTCCTCTACTCTTTAGGAATCTAACCTGGAATTGTTTATCATATTACGTCAGGCTAGGCCTAAATTTGGCTTACGCCCGTGGGGATCGCTCCTTATCCAGCCGCTCGATCAAGGGGTCTGGGCCACTTCGCGGTCCAGATCGGTTTTCTTTTCCAGGAGGATGCCCCGGACGAACTGTGACAAACAATCCCAGTTGCCCTCATCCTCCAAAATCTTTTGGCAGACAGAGTCCACCGAAAATGCACCAAAGATTTGTGTGGCCTCCAGGCGGGGCCCTTCCCAACGGGGACAGCGGAAGAATGTGTGTTCCGCGTCGTCGGGAACACCCAGGCAATAAATGCAGTCCGGTGAACCGGTCTTTCCCATCCGGTTCAGGTACAACCGAAAATAGCCGTGACCTGTCAAAAATTGGGTCAGGTAGTAGTCCACCTCCCCATGCCGCCGTTCCACCCATGGTTGGACCTGCTTGATAAGTCGCGCAGTCCATCGTCCTCGGGTGTCGTGCTCCCAGCCGTGTTGCCACTGCTGGAAGGTTCGGGAGCGCTCTTCTGTTCTTGCCGTGTCCTTGCCTATCTCGCCTTGTCTCTGATAAATCGCTTTCCTCTCCCCTGCCAAGAGCTTGACAGGGATGACTCCGGCGACGACCAGGACGGCAGGCTCGGACACTGTCCGGTAGGCGGAACACACCCGAAGCGCAGCTTGACGCTGAACCCGGGCGAGTCGCAACCTGTAGCACTCCTTATCTAGAGCGCCTGCCCACACCTCTGCCCCGTAAAGGAGCACGGACTGGACCGCGGACATCAACAGACGTCTTCTGCTGGATCGGGGACCCCCGACATTGGCCATCAGCCTACTAAGGTAAGTGACTACCTTAGCGGCCTTGTCCGCCGTACGGAAGATCTGATCCCTCCAGCTTAACTTGGTGTCCACCATAACCCCAAGGTATTTGGCGGCACGAGTTGATGTGACCACCTCCCTTCCCACTCGGAGTGGGACGACGGTGTCGATCCTCTTCTTCGTGAGGATCACAATCTCCGTCTTACTGAGAGCAAGCGAGAGACCGTGATCTGACATCCAGGTGTTGACCACACGCATGACTCGGTTCAACTTTAGTTGGGCCAGCTCAACGTTGCATGCAGCAATAAGAGCTGCGATGTCATCGGCGTACCCAACCAAAGTGGTTTCCTCAGGCATCTCGGACCTCAGGAGGCTGTCATAGGCAACGTTCCAGAGATCCGGGCCGAGTATTGAACCTTGTGCGGCACCAGAAGTGACTTCCATCGTCCGCGTTCCGTCCCTCGTGTCATAAATCAGGCTTCGAGAGCGTAGATAATCCTCGATGAGCCGCAACAGATATGCAGGAATACGAAAGGTGTTGCGAAGCGCATCCAACATATCGACCCACCTCGCCGAGTTGAAGGCATTCTTGACATCAAGCGTAACAAGAAGCACTACTCGGTGGGAGAAATGGTTGTGGCTCTCGGCTCTCTCCACAGCTCTCTGAACTTCGGTGACAGCGTCGATCGTTGACCGTCCCTTTCTGAAGCCGTACTGACGGGGGCATAAGTCCCCGGCAGCTTCCACGGCAGAAGTCAGGCGGGAACGGATCAGCTTCTCGAACAGCTTCCCAGCCGTGTCCAACATGCAGAGAGGCCTGTGGGACGACGGCAGCTCGGGATCACCTTTGCCCTTGCTGATCAGTACAAGCCTGGCTGTTTTCCAGGGAGCCGGAAACACCCCTTCTACTAAACAGGCATTGTACATTTTCAACAACAAGTCAGCGTTGATTGAAAATACTTTCTTTAAAGCCTCACTGGGAATCCCGTCATGATACGTAATTACAAACAAACATATAATATCTTTACTTCGCCAAAAATACCCTAAAATATTATTAGTGTAGTAAAATTAAGCCAAAATATGGCTGGAAAATGAAAAAATTTTTGGACAGCCAATTTTTGCTGAAATGTGTTCTATGTCATCCCCTGACCTCCCTCAGAAAAGTCCCCTGAAATCCCCAGTGGGCAACATGCCTAAAAATAATGGGATGGCCCTCGTGGAGTCAGAAATAAGTCTTTCGCCGACCAATAGGTTTATTAGTGTATATCAAATTAAAGCTCTAAAGTAGTAGAACTCAATGCCGCAAACCCCATCTCAAAAGGTTGCTTGAATCAAAAATGGCAGCCTGTCAAACTTAGAATAAAAACCAAATTTTAATCAAAACACTTAAAAATGTAATAATATTAGAAATACTTGACCTTTTGAGGTCCGGTTTGCGGCAAACGTTTGCTTGTACAATTACCTTGGCAAATACGGATAGTTTGACATATGCCCATCATATTACCCTTGAACCACCCTCTACATAGACGTCCCAAAGAAGGAGTTTTGAAAAATTTTTCTTAGTCCATAGCCATGCTATACATAATTTTAAAGGCCTTTATAAGGAGAGTACATAGCCGAAAACCAGTCCTCAAAAGGTCAAATGTGTCGGAAGTTATTGCATTTCAAAGTTTTGATAGAATTATTTTATTCTAAATTTTGAACGTCTGCCATTTTTCTCTCGACCGTTATATTTAGGTCGGGTTTACGGCATTGTGCTCTACATTTTAAGACCTTTAATGTGATATACATAAACCTTCTGGAACTTATTCAAATTTAGTATGCTTAATATCAAAATATATTTTAACTCCTTATAGGCCAACCCCTCATTTTTTAGCATGATCCCCACATGGGATTGCAGGGGACTTTTCGGAGGAAGGTCAGGGGATGCCATAGAACACATTTCAAAAGAAATTAGCTTTCCAAAAACTATTTCATTTTTCCCGACTAATTTTACTACACTATATATATAATTCTAAAGTAAAATAAAAAAGTTATTAGGCCTAGGTATCAATTTATATGGTATAACTAAATCACACTAAACAATCTTCATATTTCAATTTTGTTAAAGCTTAATTTAAGTGTAAAATCTTCATATAACTTTGTCGTAGATTCAAAAAATAGTCGTCAAAGACGGGCGAGAGAGGAAGATTCCAATGATTGAACATTTCCCAATACCCGGAAGAGAGCAAACACGACGGATTGAACATTGAACAAGCTGTCCTAGTTTGATCAAGGGACTTTATTGAACCATTCGTCCTCTCATGTGATGCGTAGTACACTTGAATTACAATAATACAAAAAGTATACATGGTTACACAGACTAAAACAAATGGAAATATTATAAGAAGGCTGCAGGAGGTTTTTAATGTGAAACCGAAACATAAAAACAGATTTTTTGTGAGAAACCAATCAATGAAAGATTATTTATGGAAAGATTTATTTCTAAAGAAGATTTTTTAAAAGATACTGCACGGTTTTGAATTTTCATGATGCTTAACGATGAACAGAGCAATGCAGGGACGGCAGACTGGGAGATAAGCAGCTCTCTGATAAACGCCTCATGCAATCTTCCACCTTGATGTTGTCAAAGGCTCAGGAAACGGGCAGACTGAATCAGTCGGGCCTTTGTACAACTGTGCTCCTATCGTTGAGTCACGCTTTACTGTCATTGGATGAAATATTCGGTTTTTGGACAATTTATAACGTTTTTTTACTTTATTTTCTACAAGCTGCTTATTGCATTACGATACAACTTGCATGAGTTAATTAATTTTAGAGAGCATGAATAATACTATATAAAATAAATACATCTTTTTGAATTTAGTTTATAAGAAATATTAAGTAAGGAATTCCATTTTTACTTTTTATAATATCTAAATAAGATTAAATATATTCATTAAGATAGATGTTAGTATATATGAAAAATTAATATAAAGTGGTTGGGTGAAAATAGAGTTTCATTAGCTCTAAAACTGTAAAATATGCCACCGAATAGCAGGTATTAAGGTGGGTTAGCCGACATCACAAGTCCAATGATCCACCTTACTGGTATATAGGACTATTAAATATGTTGTAAATATTTTCGAGAGATGTATATTTTTTATTGTGTAAATAAAAAAATATCGTTAAATATTAAAACTAAATATTTTAATTAAAATTACAAATTCCTGGCTATTTAAAATTTTTATTCCTTGATTTTATGAAAAATACACTGTAAATTGATACAGAATGAAGTTATAAACAAATCTTTGTGGTCAGTGAGAGATATAGTACATTAAGTAATGTACTATATATTATGTACAAGTGGGTAATTCATAAAGAAGCACGCACTTTCTCATTAATACAGTTAATATGGCTTTGTCAAAATCCAAAAATGAACTGAGGATATAAAATTTCTATATGGAGTTCATGGGCAAACGGCAGATGTAAATTCTACATTGAAGTTCTGACAACGAGTGTCCAAAAGCACTAACTTAAAAAGTTTCTGTAGCTCATCTTGAGCGCTGATATTACATTACATTGGGGTCTTGACAATATGCGATTTACTTCTGTTGGGTGGTGTTGAAGATAAATGTTTAACTCTCTATCCTCCGTTTAACCGGCAAGATGACACATTCTAGAGCTTTAGAAATATATTAAGCCTATCTCGAATGACGAACCTGCTCAAAACCTGACCTTAGAATTGATGTATTCCAGATGACCCTTGCCACACATGTATAACATTCATAGCCTGCTAATACAATTTTTTTATGTCCTCTCTATTTTAGTATCTTGATAAAGCCGGTTTACTATGTACATTTAAAACGCATGTACGAATATCATTTATTTTATCGCAATACTTTATTTCTTATGCAATTTATGATTCTTATAGTTTTACTATATTGTCATTATATTTTCATATAAAACGGCATATTTTCACATTGCTATAGCATTTTATAGGTTTATAATATAACCTATAGGTTTATTGTAAAACATTAGAAATTTACATCATTTAAAAAAAGATCTATATTAATAGGTTTAGCTATTCACTTTGTGAATTAATCCTAAAAATATTTGAAATGTCGTAACGAGAGTTTATACTTGATACTTTAAAAAAATAAACAATTTATTTGAGAAAGGTTATTCATTCAAATTTTTTGTGAATAAATTTTGGCTAAAATATAAATTTCTTCAAATATTTAGCAAGAGTTGAGCTCACCAAAAATTTATTTTCATATAGTTTAATAGGACTTATATTCTCCAACATTGCACTCTGTCGCAGTCATAGGTACAATGCTAGTCTACCATAGGGTTGAGTTGAGGGTGCAACTGCGATGTTGCAAATAATGAAATGGGGTCGAAACCACTCGATGTCACTGTTCACATGCAGCATAGCGAGATGACGAGTGCTGGTGGGTGGGGGTATAAGTAACGCGGGTGTGGGGGGGGGGGGGGTGGTTGTAAAACATGGATGTAAAACAAATCCTCTCCGTTCTCGTTAATTTATGGCAGAGAAATAATACGGACTGTTTCATACGAGGTGGAAATATTTTTACAACTTTAAGGGTCTCCCTGCATCGAGATGTAAAATATGGTTTATTTGCTTCAGTTGGTATCGGTAATGTATGATAAACCAATGTGAACAGTCCTGCATGGTGTTTGTTTCAACGTTCAATAACATTGGTTAGTGTAAGCCCGACTATCAAATTTGATTTTTACTGAAAAAATATATAAAAAATAATTTTACCTTTAAAACCATTGATCCAAATGTTTTTTACTTTGTTTACAAATTAATTTATGATGTCTTTCAACAAATTAACTAAGAATGGAATTAACTAAGTGGAATATTCCTACATTTTGCAAAAAATTATAAATGAATAAATTATTAATAAAAAATAATTTACTACCTTCACTTTTCACAAGTATACTATAAAACAAATTTCCCTCCGTCGCAATATTCCTTGATTTGCTTGAATACTTATTCATTTGACAAATAAAAAAACCGTCCTCCTTTCGTTTGATCCAAATAATTTTAGTGATAGCCTACTTAGTTTTAGATTAATTTATTTCAATTCGCAATTAGAAAATTGTATATTTAAATTATATACCAACAATACAGTAAATTCGATCATATCTACATAACCAGAAAGAACCATATAATATTATTAACATTACAGCACTTCAAACTGTGGTGAATTCGCTTAAAAATGAATTGAAGTAAATAGGGATAGATGTTAAAAGAAAATCGAGCATTGAGGTAACATTGTCTCAACGGTGGTAAAAAACAATTCCTTCAAATCACAAAGCAATTTCAGCCTGTCAGTTGGAAAAGTTGACACCGACAAATTGACGAATATTGATCGGATATTTGGACAGTTACATTTAAAACATGTTATAAATTAATGCTGAGTTCCAATTTAACAAAAATCGAGTGAAATGATAAATTTGAAGTATTAGCCAACTTTATAACTTACATAACTTACTAGTAAACTGAAATTTATTTAACAATTCATCAAATGAAATTATTTTCTAGTATACTAAGAATTTCAATATCGTAGTAATTATTACATGATTGACCATTATGAGTTAAATAAATTTAAAAAAAAACTTTAAATTATTGCGTAAAAGTAGTGTTAAATAAAAACCCTGTAAAACGATTAAATAATAAAATTTTAGTTGTTCAACTGATTGTTTACAAACAAAAATATTTGAAAGCTTATGCATAAATATTACTTTAAACACTAGACTAATTTGAAGTTTTGATAGTAAATAACCCTTTATGATTAAGTATTCCAGGAAGGGTGCGATGGCAATGTACGTGATAGACAGACCCGACGATATAGAGCGTCTACAACATTCATCAAAGGACAGGCATCTTTGTGACGCCTGTGTCACCGTTTATACTGCGACATGGTACACGGTAACAAACGTGGAAGTGTTTAAACTGTAGAGTGTCACACAATATGTGCTGATAAACAGAAGATAAACAAATATTCTGCAGGATATTAAAATAATAAAATATATGCAATAAAAATATCATCAGAAAGTTATTCCAATGTCTACCAAAATGTGACGTTTTATGGTACGTACATTGGTTTACATCAAAGGACATAAAATGGAGCTATCCTTTAGTTACTAAACAATGCCCATAATTATTTACATGAAAACGTAAAAACTTGAATAAGAATAATGGAACCTAATTTACATTTTGCACCATTCACTATATTGAGAATAAACTTTTAAAACATAATTACAAATAGATTATTAAATTGTTTATAACAAAAGTTGTTCAATAAACATATTAGTTTAACTTATTTAGTTTGTTTATAAAATAACCTCGAAAGCGAAGAATGCGCTACAAAAAGAATTAAACTACATTTCATAAAACTATTTAAAAAATTGTGTTTTAGAAAGTTTACATTATTTTTGAAACTTTTTAGATTGCTTGGGCCTCTTGAAATCCTAATGGCGCTTTTTTAAATGTTGTCATTTATCAGAAAAAAAACCATTCTCCAAATAATGTTTATGTATATATTAAAATATTAAATTTGATTTTGTGAATATTATTTCAAAATAGCCATTTACTGTACAGCTTATAATTGGTTATACACAAACAGTGTTGTAACATATAATTGGATTCAAGGGAAATGATAATTCAATATATTTGGGGATTTACATCTACACTTCAAAAAACGTTTAAGGTAATTTATACTCCAGATTAAAATTATTATAAAATAGTTATTGACAAACGTTTATAATCTGTATAAAAACAATTACGGATTTCCAAAGGTGTACAACGAATTGAAATGCGGCATAATAGTTATTAAATTATAAAAAAATTTTCCACATAATTTCATCTTGATAATCATTTTGATTTTTATAAACTTCAAAAGTGATAAGGCTACATTCCAAGATTTGGCGATCTATTTTTTATGTCCTCAAATATCTTAAACTACACTTGGTAAAATAATGTATGTTAAGAAATGCTTTTAAATACTTAAGATAATATACTTACAGAGGCATAGAACCGTTAAGTCGTCAACACACCTGAAACATAACATAAAATGTAAAAATTCACTCATGTTTAATTTAATTTACTGAAATATGATATTAAATTTAAACGTTAATTTGAACACAAAGGAAACAACGCAGAAGTAAACCACCCAAAATAAATCACGACAGAAATTCAAGTGATTTAAGAGGAGAGGTTTGAATAATTTACAAGGTGTCCCGCAGAGCAGCCGGGAGACTGCCAGCTGGACATCGTTCTGTGTGTGTGCATAGTGTTTATTACTCACAATGTAGCTTATAATTGTGGGCTGTTAATCATCGTAATCCAAGATACTGTCCGGAGATGACTTGTTGGCCACTGAGGGGGTTGGGGGGCGAGGGGAGATCTACATCCGAAACCTACCGGTGATTGGGTTAACTAAGTAATAAAAACAAACTTATATTGTACTATTCTACATGAAAAAAGTGTGCTAAATAACGTAAATCTAAATAACGTAAATCTAAATAATGCTAAAAAACGTAATCTTTGTTGACAATCCAGCTAGCCTAATTCAATGTAGTGAAAGACAGCTGACTGCAAAATAAAAGAAAACATCGTAGAGATGCTGTATGTTTTTAGTTTTGTTGATAGCTTAACATATGGTGGAATAAAAAATAAAAAAACCAAAAAAAAAAGCTAATTTTTTGGCCAATGGCATGCTTCATCTTCGCCCTCACACCGCAACCTCCTCACTGGCCAAAAAGTCATCTCCGGACAATAATGTTATCTCAAATGAGTATGTATTTCAGGAACAAAGAAGTTTTGTTTACAAACCGGAGTCGTCTTTTAAATCTACACTAATGATTAATAGTTTTGCTAAAATTGATTGACTGACTCCATCCATTCCATCCAAACCACTTTGACTCTAGCCTAATACTTGACACTTATTTACTTTGAAAGTTTAAGTATTATAATGAATAATCCAGACATGCTTCTTCATAAGCATTATCAAACTGTGATTATTTAATCGTATAAAAATAATCTCCATAAAATATACGCTTTCTTGTACACTTAGGTAAAAATAATATAATTTTATAATTTAATAAAATTAACCATGTAGGCCTTATTAAATAACTTATAAAAGTATAATTCAGTTTCACTAAGCAATACAGCTCAATGAAGAATCACAATTAATAAAAAAATTCAAGTAAAGAGTTATTAAAAATAGTGTCAAATCAAATCAAATATTTTATTTCAAACAGTAAACAAACAAGGAAATATGTACAAAATAAAACTGAAATTAAGGTGTTACATGTGCCTTGCGGCATGTGCGTGACACCGAGTTCAGAGTCCAGGTTGTCTTGTACACATACTTAAATCTTATACTTAAATTAAACATAAAAAATTATTAACTTAAATTTTAATAATATATTTACAATGAAATACAACATAAGGACTGCACAGACAGAGCAGAAATATTGCTATTGTACAATTTAAAAAATATATAAATATATATATACAAATATTTATTATACATATATTAGTGTGAAGTGGTTAACATGTTATTATATTTTTTTCTTAACATATTTTATTATTAATTATACTTCAGTTAGATTTTAACAAGTTGTTTCCACCTTCAGCAACTAGTTAATTGTCTTAATACAGGCTAGGGAATGTTTTTATATTCTATAAACGTGATAAAAGGCACATTGCGTTATATTTCCTAATTATTGTGATAACAAAATTACTATGTAAAGTTGTAAACATGTTGATATCTCAAGCGGAAAACTTAACTTTTCGAACGTGTAGCAAATTTACAATGTAATTTTTCATTAATACTAACAGTAAAAATAATAAATGGTTAAAACTAAATAAGCTATGAGTAAAATAAATATCCTCATTAGCAAAATAACGGCGGACGTCTGGGTTGGACAGAGTGTATATTTCATTTTCCACCCCAACTCGACGCGTCCCTTTCATGTCCCGGAAACAAACAAGTTTTATTGGTTGGTCTGCTCCACTGTATTTTATCCTTCTCTAACAATAAGCATGAACTATTTTGACAAAGCCCAACTTATTTCAATTAGTTTATGTGTTTGAAAGCTTGGAACACTCTGGATTTGTTTATATAACTGTATGTATTTTGAGATACGTATCTAACAAGAATAACTTTTCTATTTAAATCACGTTGAAATATTCAGATTGCTATATAAATTATACTTCATGTTACGTGTACATTAAATTTTATTAGAAAAAAAGTAAATCTAAAATGATAGTATCTATTGTGCTTTAAAATACTATGTATTTTTTTCTTACTAAATGGATTTATTTATTTTTTATTTATCAACAATATTATTTTTATTTATCATTCAAAACATAAACCTTAAAATCAACGATAAAATAAATACTTTAAAAGTAGGACTTACATAACATAACTTATTTATTATTAAATCATTTGCTTTATTTGTTAGCTATAAAACGTTATTTAAGGTCATTCTACATTTATATTCAAAATAACAATTTATTTCAGATTAATACAGCTGTTAAAGTTGATACACAACTTCACAACAACTCTTAAAATGAAATGTTTATTTTTACTATCTCAAAATTGACGGTTAAGGCTTTTTACGGTCCAGTTGAATTGTGACACTTTAAACATAAATATAACTAGCATTACAATTTTATGTAAAAGGTCTAGGAAAAATGAAGGAATGAGGTCTAGGGGAAATGAATTTTATGTATGTAGTTTATAGGAAAAATAAACCCTTATAACACCCGGAACGAGCCACGCAATGATGGAGGGGCGCTGTTTAGTTGATTCCCAGAGATATCACCCCCAGATGGTTCTGACACAATATCTATTATACTCCCTCCCCAACCACTCTTCATAAACAAACAAGTTAAAGGCCTCCTTTACACTCTCTCAATATTGTTTGCCTAATGAAATGTTTATGACGAAACAGTATCATGTTTTAATAAATACTGTTGATCATTTAATATATACCAAATTTCTTTTGCACCATATAAACCGATTTAAAATTGCATATGAAAGAAAGGTATAATAGAAAATAAACAACGACAGTTTTTTAAATTAGTTAGTCCATCTAGCTTTCAAACGAAACATTGAATTTATACAAAATTATAGTTTAAAAAGTGGCTCTCAATTCAATGAATGTACACAAATAAAATAAAAGTTAGTGATTACATCTTTTTAGACAGGAATAATTTTTTATGTTTACGTTTTGGGCAGTTTTTATTTAAGTCTCAAATAAATAGTGTTTTATTTTTTTTTATTTCTACCCCTGTAGCGTTTGGTGCAGCTGTAACAGCTAAGGTCGATATCTCCGTCTTATTACTATCTTTTTTTTCAATAACGGCATAAATTAATATCCTAAGGACAAAAATGACAACTGTATCAAATATTTAAAACCTACTAACCTTTCTCAGGATTGAGTCGGCAATCTTTGGATTAAAATTCCTGCTCTATTAAACTCTCAGATACAAAGCCATAATTCGATAGTTGTAAAAGTTAATGAGAAGGTTCTATAATAGGATTTCCTTCAAAATTAACAGTAGACAATAATGGTCCAAGACGCACGAGGCTTGTTTGTGAAAATGTGGACAAAGCGGAAAGAAACCGTTCATTTCCTGTCCATTGTTTGACTTCCGTTTCATTTAAGGATCCTCTCTTTGTAGATCTACGGTTGTATGAATCTTTGTTTGGGTTTGTTTCATATTCACTACATTCAACGGGTTTTCTGGTTACACTTTATACCAGACTGTCATAAAAATGTTCAGTTTCTTAATAATTTTTTATGGGGTTTCCATAATGTAGCCAAGTACGATATTTTGTATTCATACCAATAAGCAAACAAATATCTTTTTATTTTATAGTTTATCGTGATAATGTTAATAATTTATTGATAATTGCTTTTTATGATAATAATTTGGATTTAATATGGGCATACTTTTTCGTCTTCCTGTTTTAAATACTTAAAGAAACCTAAAGAAAAGCACAATAAATGTACAAAGTAGTACACAAATATTATCTAAACTTTTTTATCAATTAGCCGTTGAAAATCAACAGTTAGTTGATCGACCTACTGAAAAAACACCAATCTCTGTGACGATTTTCAGGCCTGTTCCTATGAAGCTAATCATACACATGTGTTTTAAATTTATTCAAACAAATGAAGATCATAATTCAGGAAAGAACCACTATTGATAGTGTAGGGTAAGAAGAGTATGTTACGTAAATGTCTTCCAGCTCAGGTACATGTTCTTCATATAAGCTCTAAGATATCATCATAGAGAATCATCGCTTTAACAATTGTTTAATCATAATAGGTTCCCATATTTTTTTATTTGATGATTTTTTATAATATATGAATTGAAATCACGTTCAGTCATTTCATTATTTGACACGAATTTAAAACGGATGATAATAAAAAGAAAAATACGAAAAGCGAGTCATAATTATGAAAATATTTAAGGAGATCAGGTTTTGGGTTTATTAGTTTAGACCAATAAAACCTGGTTTTATCATAAAATATAAAAAAATAATATACTAATTTTAAGAACCTAACATTAAAAACTCATTCATTGAAAAAAAGAAACCCTAGAAAATCTCTTGTACACATGTGCTGGGTTCGTGATGGACCAATTTTGCATTGATACGCCGAGAAATTCAATTAACAAGTTATAATTAAATATTCTGGGGCCAATAAAGAGAAATTGAGTTCTAGAGGATACTTAACATGATTTTAAAAAAGCAAACTAGAGGGACGTTAAAAGTTAATGAGATACTGATGGAATAAAAAAGTCACTACTTGAATAAATGGCAGGATTTTATTTACAAATTTTAAGTACTTTGTATAAAATAGTTTATAATTAGGGAAACTAAAACAATAACTTACATCATCACAGCATAGTGTTAATTGTAAAGAATATACAACAAATTACGCCATTTAAACTCTGAAAGTAACATCAAGTGTAATATATAAGGAAGTAATTAAAACCATATTAAATTGCCTTCGAAGATATCTAATACTCGAATTAATTTCTTGTGGTACAGTATAAAATGGATGACAGAGGTTCAAGATGAAATTTCAAATTAGAATTAAAAAATTTTGTTGTTATATAAACTGAAGAAACTCACTCAAAAAATATACTTTATTTCGGAAAGTTCCAAATAGAAGTCCATTCTTTTGTTTGGATTGTTTTCTAATAAATAAATAAAAAGATATTGACACTCATGACGAATTAATTCAGGGATTAGAAAACCCCTTTTGTAAATAAAGACGTATCACAAACAATGCGTTCCACAAGTACTTCAATGTATATGACACGGAAACAAAGTTAGTATGTGAACAAATATTTGTTTGCAAAAAGTGCCTTCAAAAATAAATGAAAATAAAAAGATTTTAAAATTTTTATTCTATTTTTAAACTCATTTGTCTTTTATTTTACATTGTCTTTGAATTCAGGCAAAAATAAAAAGAATGTTAAAAGTAGTGTGTTTTGGTCACTTTTAAAACCGGCCACGTGCCTACGGAGCCACGTGCCGCGGCAGCTGGCGCCAGCTGCCATGTCACATAGCTTCCGGTGGGGGTTAGAGGGTATATATGAGATGCTGTAGTTATATTTTATGCCATATAGGTTGGGGTGGAGATGGCGATAGTGTTGGCGTTAGGGTGAAGTGAATTTGCGCATAAAATTAAAATTAAAAGTTAGTTCAAAATTGAAATTCATCGGTGTTAACGAAACTCTAACAGTTGAAGAAAAATTAAGAGTTAGTTTAAAATTGAAATTCAAACTTATAACTGAGATGCGGAAAATATGTCAAGGTCATCCAGAGTAAGTTTTAAAAAATTCTATCCAACTATCACCAGAAATAGTTTTAAGTTGAAGTAGTTGGTGATAGCGGGATAATTGATTCGTGCCATGGGAGAGGTGTTTATTGTTTGAAAGTTGGCGATCGAATGAGAAGAGCCGCCTAGGGAGAGGGGTTATAAAATGGCAACCTTCCCCCCACCACCCCTTCCCCCACTCCTTTAGACCAATAACCGGTCGCCGACTCTATGTGGTGAAACTGAACCAGACATGGCGGCCGCCATGGATAATTCTAACCTCAAATCTTAGCTCAGCTGAAGAGAATAGAGGAGCATGAAGTAGGAATTGTGGTGACAGCGCTTATATGAGGAATAGTAGGGGTAAAATAAAAAAACTTGTTGAACACAGTCGATAGGTGTAACAAGTTCAAAGTTGTTGAATTGTAACATAGAATGCAAAATGTTGTAAATAACACTATCATCAACATTAACCTGCGAAGTTTTTGAAGAGTATAATGGGTTAAAACTGTACTTCTTCCTAACTCTATTTAAATTAGTTCTACACTTTGAAATTGAAGGTTTAGAAGTACTTCGTAATATGTGTTGTGTTCGCAAAAGCTTTAATTTTAAACATTGTGCAGTCATCATAACCGATGTGTTAAGTTCAGAGGTTAAAAGAAGACTGAGATATAAAATGAAGTGTAAAAGAAATTGAAACAGAAAGCCAGAGTAGTAATTTTATAGGTTAGAATTTACAAAGGCTATTCCATGGATAATTCTAACCTCAAACCTAGTAAGTGAAGTAGTCATAACATAAAACTAACGAGAGATGATGACCGAGCGGATGCGAGGCAATGAATGTTTGTAGCGCGATAAACTACCCACCTTTATAGAGGCAATAACTCCAGCCAGATGGCGGCAGATGGCAAGCAAATGACTGGTTGACCGACTTTCACCTGAGTAGTAAGAGAAGTAGGGTTCTGTGTCTATCCCTACTCCTTGGGGTCAATGACCGACCGGAAAGGTCAATGACCCCCCCCCTCCCCCCCCCCGAAAAAATGGAGCCCCCCCCCTTCCCCCACTCCTTCCCCTACTCCTCTGGGTCAATGGCCGGTCACCACCTTTCCCTACTCCTTCTAGGCCAATGACCGGTCACCACCGGTTGCTGACTCTATGTGGTGAAACCAGACCAAACATGGCAGCTGCCATGGATAATTCTAACCTCAAACCTGCTGCGCATACAACGAGTTCTCCGGACCGGAATCAGTCCATGCTATGCGCATGCGCCTAGTCCTGTATTACTCACTTTAGCGCTACTGCACATGGATAATTCTAACCTC
The DNA here is from genome assembly GCA_030545055.2 of Neoaliturus tenellus. Lineage (NCBI taxonomy): Eukaryota > Metazoa > Arthropoda > Insecta > Hemiptera > Cicadellidae > Neoaliturus > Neoaliturus tenellus. The sequence goes on along the minus strand of CM061532.1, from coordinate 14,036,053 downwards.
AAACCTTGGTTTTGTGTTGTTGCGCATGCGCCGCTCCCCACTCCTTTGCCTTCCTTTTACACTGCTGCGAACTGGACTGGATTGAACACTGTACTGGAGTGAAACAACTTCCCCCACTACTCGAGAATCTGAGGAGCAATACGAGCCTGATCTTAGCGTTAGTCGTCAACAAACTTTCATAGCGAAAGGTTGTTGGCGACTCAGCAAGAGGTTTCAAATATATAGTAGGCCTATATATATTTGAACTTCTTCTACTACGTTGCGTTTTTTAATGCAATGTAGTATGTGTGTGTGTGTGTGTGTGTGTGTGTGTGTGTTTAGTTTTAAGTTGTATTTAATTTAAGAAATAATTTGCGCATTGCGATGTTAGTTATAAGTTGGGTTTAGCATTAAGGTGTATTAATTTTAAGAGGTGTTTAGCATTAAGGTGTATTAATTTTAAGAATAATGATGGTATTTGGTTGTGTTGAATTATTTGGTTTTTAATAATGATGTGTTGTTAGTTTTAAGTGTTGATATTAATAATTTATGTTGTTGTTTTGCCTTTCAGCTAGATGTTAGGGGGTAGATTAACTGTAAATTCAGAAGTTCAGTTGAACTTCACTTAGAAGGGGTGGGACATCCGCAAATTGCGGACTAGGTTTTTTGCATTTTGTTTAGGAATATGATGGGTGGGATTAGTTTGGGTGGGTGTTAGAGTTGCGTTTCTGCATTAGCTGTTCCAGTTTCCCTGAAATTAATGGTTACGCTTTGATGCGGACGGGACGTTACGCTTTGATGCGGACGGACCAGGGCTTCCCTGCTGTTCCAGTTTCCCTGAAATTAATGGTTACGCTTTGATGCGGACGGGACGTTACGCTTTGATGCGGACGGCCCAGGGACGTCCCTTGCAGAACGCAACTAGTGGGTTGGGAGTGGGAACCGCTAGGCAAACAGGGTGGTGGGAACAGTATTACTGTTCCCATCACCTTGGATCATTATAAATCTTGAATGACCTTGACCCACTTTCGGAAGGGTCAATGACCCCCCCCCCTCCCCCCCCCCCGAAAAAATGGAGTCGATTCCCCCCCCCCCCGAAAAAATGGAGTCGATCCCCCCCCCTCCCCCACTCCTACCCCCACTCCTTCCCCCACTACGGGTGAACGACCGGTCATGACCTGAAAAATTAAAATGGCCATAACTTGATAATGGATTGACGGATTTGGACAAGCGATACATCATTGAAAAGGTCTATGTAAGACAAACTTTTTGGTAAAAGAAGAATTTGGTTATCTTATTTTAGTCAAAAGTTATGCGAATTATTTTAAATAAATACCTTCTCTTTCCCCTTTTCCCCCACCTCCCAGGTCAATAATCAGTCTCGGCCAGCTGCTACCCCTCTCATTTGCATATTGTTATAAAAGACGCACCGACTGCGGCTAACATTTCATTCTGATTACAGACGGTACGCTGCGAACTTGGAGCCACAACCATGTTATCTCTGCCAACTACAACTTCTACTTTAACTTCTACTTCGACTTCTATTTCTACTACGGCTGTTCCTGCACCTAAGAAAACTCTTCGCCTCAAAAACCTTCCTGATTGCTACAAGAATCGACTTGCATCTCAACCTTCAACTTCTGGAGCTATTCTTCCGCCAACCAACACTTCTAGACTTCGTAGTATTTTTTCACCGCCTTCGCCTTCAAAGGACTCCGCACCACCATCAACTACTATGCCGCCACCGCAGAAGCCAGTTCACCACCATCCTAATACCCTTTCCGTTGAAACCATTGTTCATCGTCTTAGCACACCTATTATCCCACTATCACCATTGCCTCCTACCCCACCACTTAGTACACCTGAAGATCATACCTATCACAAAACTGATTCCTCTCAACCTGCTACTAAATCATCTCCTAAATCAGCTCCTAAACCAGCTTCTAAACCAGCTCCTAAACTTACTCCTAAACCTACTCCTAAACCCGCTCCTTCAGAGCAATTTCAATTATTACAAGAAGAGCGTCGTAGGGCATTTAGCCGTCCCACTACTTGCCCTGAAATGCTTACTAGGGGAATTAAGAAAGGATCACCTTGTGGGAGGAAATGTGTAAAAAACGAAAGTTTTTGCCGTGTACATGTCGTAAAACACATTTCTGAACCACAAGTGACAGAAACCCCCACTGTTGAATACCAATCCAAAATTATTGGTGTGAAAGGAAATAGGCTTAAGAGAGGTTGTGTCTATTTTTTTGAAAGTGTTATTGACAACAAACACATTTTGGCAACTTGTAACGGCGTAAGATATAATATTAAAGTGATTGAATCCTTGCGCAAAGAGAAATCAGTTTATGAGTTAGACTCTAAAGACTATCTCCTCAGACACAAACTGGATGGTATTACAAGGTGGGGGCGTAGCAAGTAAATTCACATAGCTTTTTCCAAATTATTGCTTAAAAAAATACTGGGGGAGAAACACAACGCGTTATAGCGTTGTGTTTCTCCCCCATTATTTTTTAACACTCTAAGTCTCGTGACCTACTAACCTACTTCCATCCAAGTAGTAAGAAAAGTACTTCCCCCACTCCTTTGGGTCGATGACTGGTCATGGTCAGCACCTATCCCTCATTTGCATACTATTATAAAAGCGGAGCGAGCGTTGGTCACCCCTTCATTTTTCTTCTACACGCCGCTCTTGTCGTTTCGTCTCTGCTGTTTACAATATTTCTTGCTTCAAAATGCCTCCTCATCTGAATGAAAATTTTAATTTTTCTGAAATTTCTGATGTTTTTGAACAATCTGAAGACACTTTAAGTAACGACAGTGAAAGTGAAGATGATGAGGACGATGATGATTATACTGTTGAACTTAGTGAAGAACGTAAAGTCATAGCAATTGATCCACAATTTCCATTTGATACAATAGAAAAGTTTATGGCTGAAGCTAATAAATGGTTGGACTCAGGATGTTATGTACGAATTGACTCTTTTATATTGTATGGTGATAGTCATTCTTTCCTTGTCACACCAAATGACAGAGACCGCATGTTGCAGTGGGCACAATCTATGATGGAGTGCTACGAACAAGGTGTGGACACTGGCGGCTATTTTCTTGCACAACTAGTGTAATAACAAATTACCCTCCCCCCACGTAGTGAAGAAGGAAAAGAAATATTAGGAATCTAATTATAATACTTCCTTCCACATATAAAGAAGAAGGGGAAAGGAGTGGGGATTATAAAGTGGTGGGGGAATGTGTATAAATGCAGGTTGTTTCAAGAGACTTTTATTATTATTGTGGCTTTAGCAGAAACAACATGGAGTTTAAATCTTCAGCAAAAATAAGGAATAATATAATAAAGAAAGAAATTCGCAAGAAAGAAAAGATTGAACTTATAAAATTACAACTTATAATACCTTCCATTGAAATTGGATGTAGCAAACTAAAGACTTTGGTGAAAACTAACGAATATTTGTTACAATTGCTAAAAACAATCGAAGAGTTGAAGAGAAAGAATGGACATTCTACATAGTAAAATTTGAACATTTTAATATAAATAAGTAAACTGAAAAAAGTAGATGTAGAATAGAGAGCGAGGAATAGATCACTTTGTGGTAATGGACTAACATGCCACTTAGTGCTCTATTCCTCGTTCTCGCGTTAAATTGGATTACCTTGACCTATTTGTTTGACTGTTAGAATTTGGTTAACACTGTTGAATTTCAGTTTTGAATTAATGTTTATTTTTATTCAACTGTTAGAGTTTTTTAACACTGTCGAATTTTAGTTTTGAACTAACTTTTAATTTATGCGAATTTTCAGTTCAACTCTAGTTAATTTATGCGCAAATTTAGTTTAACCAAGTGCCTGTGCTCTAGCCATTTCCTCTCCAACATTTGTTCTTTTAACATCTGTCCCATAACATCTGTCCTAACAGATGTTAAAAGAAAGTTTGTTAAAGTTTGAATATAAAGAAGTATATACTAAAACTCCGATGGGAATAAAGAACACGAATGAACAATTAGTTTGTAGAAGGTTAATATTTTGTTGAAAATGTTTGATTTTCTATGATAGTGAAGAGGATGAAATAGTGGTGGGGGAACCATTATAATAGGAGGAACGTGAGAGCCCACTTCATTTCTTGGTGAAATTTCGAAGAGTAAACATCTCAACATGTATCGTTGCGATAAATGTTCGGAATCGTTTCACGATGAAATTCTATTAGACTGTCATAAAGAACTAATTCACAACAACCCAGAAGAAAAACAAGAACAACAAGAAGAACAAGAAGAACAAGAAGAACAAGAAGAACAAGAAGAACAAGAAGAACAAGAAGAACAAGATGAAATAACTGCAACATCTTCAACTACTTTACCGAATCTACAAGTATTTGCATTACCCGGTAAAGTAGTAATGCATCATAAGATTCAAAATGAAAACTTGAAGCTAGAAGAATTTATTAGAGAAGCAAAACCAATTGTAAGTAAAACTTTAAAAGAAGAATTGAAAAGATTGAACTTTCTTAAATTTGGTTTACTACTAGAAGCTATGTTTATAAATGTACAAGAAGAATTATCACCAAGAGGATTCATAACAAAAAACCGAACCATTATGGAAAGTTCAAACATTGATTCAATAGTAGAAAACTGTATAGAAGAAATATTAACAAAAATTCAGGAACACGAAGGAAGAGGATCCGGATGGAGTCTTACAAGTATTGAAGTATTAGATATAAGAGTTCATAAACATGGATATGGACTAATGGGATCTAGTTACATTCCTTTGCCCAAAAGAATTAAGGATACAAGATCATGTATTAATGTGAAAAATCAAGATAATGAATGTTTTAGATATGCGATGACATCTAAGTTTGTACCAAATCATTTCGATAAACCTAACCAACACTATGAAAATCAAAGACATAGGTACAATTTTCAAGGAATTACTTACCCTGTATCACTGAAAGATATATCAAAATTTGAGAAGAAAAATCCTGGTACATCTATCAATGTTTTTGCATTAGATAGTTCAAACAAAGTGTATCCTTTACGTGTTGTAAAAGAAGAGCTACCAGATCATACGGATTTACTACTACTAACGCGAGGAGATGTGTCTCACTATGTGTACATTAAGAAATTCGACTCTCTTGTTAACAAGCAGCTTTCTAAAGCTCGACACAGAAAGATAATTTGCAAGAGATGTTTTAATTTTCAACGAGAAGGAAGACAAGGAAGAGAATGGTTACAAGAGCACAAAAGGCTATGTAACAATAATTATGAAGCAAAGATTAATTTACCTTCGGAAAACAGAGCATTTGTTACATTTCAAAAGGTTCATCATCAATACCGTATCCCTATAGTTGTATATGCGGACTTTGAATCAACACTAATTCCTATAGAAGATGAAAATTGTGAAGCTAGAAAAAGTGTCAAATATCAAATGCACAAACCAAATAGTTTTTGTTTAATGGTTAAATCAACATTATCAGAAGAACATTTAAACAGATATGGATTAACTTCAGAACCTCTAGTATATCGTGGTGAAAATGCAGAAAAAATATTTCTTGATCACTTATATTCAATAGCTGGAAATGCACAAAGATTATATACAAATATTGTACCAATGAAACCGATGGAGGAAGAAGAAGAAATTCAACATGAAAATGCAACTCGATGTTTCTTATGCAAAAATGATTTTACTATTGAGAATTATAAAGTTAAAGATCACGATCACCTCACAGGTTATTACAGGGGTGCTGCTTGTAATAAATGCAACTTGAGCTATCGTTTACCACTATTTATTCCTGTGGTTCTGCATAACCTCAGTGGGTACGATGCTCATTTTATAATACCTGAACTAGGAAGAGACGACGGTAAAATCGATGTGTTAGCTGAAACTTCAGAGAAGTTCATAAGTTTTTCCAAAGAAGTTGGAAACATGAAACTAAGATTCTTGGACTCCTACAGATTTATGCCGTCGAGTTTATCCAAACTTTCAGAAAATTTAAGGAAACAAGATTTCATCGAAACAAAGAAGATTGTAAATAACGACAAACTGGATTTGGTACTTCGGAAAGGTGTGTTTCCATATGATTACATAGACAGTTTAGAAAGATTTAATGAAACATCACTTCCGGCTAAAGAAGAATTCAAAAGTAAACTTTATGACATGGACATATCTCAAGAGGACTATGATCATGCATGTAAAGTATGGAACGATTTAGGATTTAGAACATTGGGAGAATATTCAGATTTTTATGTTAAATTGGATGTAACTTTACTATGTGATATAATGGAAGAATTTAGAAATACATGTTTTGCGGCATATGGATTGGACCCTCTTCATTCGTACACTTCACCTGGATTAGCATGGCAAGCTATGTTGAAAGAAACAAATCGTAAAATACAACTTCTTACTGATATAGATATGGTTATGATGTTAGAGTCAGGAGTTCGAGGGGGATTGACGCAAAGCGTTACACGACATTTCAAGGCGAACAACAAGTATCTGCCCGATTATGATGCATCAAAACCAACAACATTCCTAGGTTATTTCGATGCAAATAACTTATACGGATGGGCAATGTCGAATCCCCTTCCATATGATAATTTTAAATGGATAGATCCAGAATCGATTGGAAACATAATGGATATACCGAAGCATGGTGAAACTGGTTACATTTTTGATGTTAATTTTGAATATCCTGAACATCTTCATGATCAACATTATGATTTACCACTTCTTCCGAAGACTGAAATTTCCCCTACTGGAAGATGGCCAAAATTAATGATGACTTTAACCGACAAGTCTCGATATGTTGGACATTACTGGATGATACAACAAGCTTTAGACTTAGGATTGAGAATTACAAAAATTAATCGAGTACTACAATTTTCTCAATCTTGTTGGTTAAAACCTTACATCGACAACAACACAAGAAGAAGAGCCACCGCTACATCAAGTTTTCAAAAAGATTTTTTCAAATTAATGAATAACGCAATATTTGGCAAGACTTTGGAAAACAAAAGGAAACATAAGGATATCAAATTGGTAACTGATCCAGTAAAATTACAGAAATTGGTGCAACAACCAAACTTTGGTTCATCTATAATTATTAATGAAAATCTAGTTGTTATTTCCATGAACAAGAAGTCAGTTACAATGGATCGTCCTTTGTATCTTGGAATGTCAATCTTGGATATTTCAAAAACACATATGTACGAGTTTCATTATAAGAAGATGGTTAACTATTATGGAAGAGAGAACATTGGTATTGCATATATGGACACGGATGCACTAATTTACTGGATTAAAACAAATGACATGTATGAAGATCTACGCACCTTTATATATAAAGATGATTTCGACTTTTCCGATTATCCTAAGGATCATCCAAATTACGACTATGACAGAAATAAGAAAGTATTGGGAAAATTTAAAGATGAAACAAATGGTGTGCCGATGATGGAAATTGTAGCATTAATGTCCAAACTGTATTCATTTCAACTGTACATAAACGAGAGGAACGAACATCAAGTCACGAAGAAGGCCAAAGGAATAAAAACTTCTTTCCTGAAGAAGAACGTACAGTTTGAACATTATAAAAGATGTTTGTTTGAAAATGTTGAAACAACTGCAACGTTCAACACTATTAGAAGTTATAATCATCAACTATTTAGTGTCAAACAAACAAAGTGGGCATTAAGCTACAAAGATGACAAGCGCCATATTTTAGAAGATAAAATTAATACTTTACCATTCGGCCACTACTCTCTAAACCCTATTGACCAGTAAACCTATTCTTCGCCCTCTACCTTCTTCCTTTTTCCTTTCCGTAAAGAAGAGGGGACATGGCAAGCCCAATGCCATGTTCCCTCTTTTTTACACTAATATGAAATGGCCTTGACCTATATTCAAGCTATATAAATGAGAATAAACTATTCTATGGATCAGTATTTTTACATGCGGTGTACAAGCAACATCTGAAGATGGAAAGTGTGAAGGACAAGATTGTAAATGAACTACATAAACCAGCAAGAAGAAGATTTCCAAGAAGAAGTACAATCATTAAAGGGATGAATGATCTTTATCAAGCTGATCTCATTGAAATGATACCGCACAGTAAATTAAACAAAGGATTTAAATATATTTTAACAATTATAGACTGTTTTACTAAAATAGCTGACGCTTTACCATTGAAGGATAAGACTGGTAAAAGTGTTACAAAAGCTATGGAAACCACAATACAAAGAAATAAATTTAAAATTAAACATCTACAGACCGATGATGGAAAAGAATATTTTAATAAAGACTTTAGAGCTTTGATGAAGAAATATCAAATAAATCATTATTCTACAAATTCTGAAGTTAAAGCTTCAATAATTGAAAGATTCAATAGAACATTGAAAGGTGCGATGTATAAACAATTTTCAAAACGAGGATCATATGTGTGGTATGACATATTACCACAACTTATAAAACAGTATAACAACAAATATCATCGTACCATTGGAATGAAACCTATCCAGGTAAACAGTGCTAATGCGAAAATTGTATTACAACGCATTAAAAATAATACAACACCGAAATTAGAAAAATTGCAACCAAAGAAGTTCAAGGTCAACGATAAAGTTCGTATAAGCAAATACAAAGGTGTATTTAGTAAAAGATATCTACCAAATTGGACTAATGAAGTATTTACAATTTATAAAGTGCAACCAACTATACCTGAAACCTATTTATTAAAGGATAACAAGGGTGAATTACTTCAAGGTGGATTCTACGGACACGAATTGTTGAAATCAACAGTTGGTGATGTATATCTTGTCGAGAAGATTTTACAAAGAAAAAAGGATATGGTTAAAGTCCGGTGGTTAGGGTTTGATAAAAGTGAAGACTCTTGGATTCCTTCAAAAGACTTAGTATAGTTGTTTAATAGCTCATTGTGTGTTTAACCTTTATACAAGATGGAGATTGTACAACAAAAAGATCGATTTAATATCAATAACATTGATGAATTGACAGTTGACAATGATAAGTTAAATTATGGAAAACATGGTGAATTACTACCAAATACGATAAGGTGTCTAATAACTGGTCCTTCAATGTGTGGAAAAACTAATGTTGTTTTTAACCTTATAACTAATCCTAAAGGATTGCGTTTTAACAATATATACATTTTTTCAAAATCATTGCAACAACCAAAATATCAATTATTGGATAAAGTACTTGCAAGTGTACCTGAAGTAAATTTTTACAAGTTTAATGCCAGTGAAACAATTATGCAACCAAATGAAGCAAAACCATTTTCTATTTTTATATTTGACGATGTTTCTTGTGAAAATCATGACACAATAAGGAATTATTTTGCTATGGGAAGACATCATAATATTGATAGCATTTACATTGGTCAAACATACAGTAAAATTCCAAAACAACTTATAAGAGACAATGCAAATATGTTGATCATCTTCAAGCAAGATGAAACAAATTTAAAGCATATATATAATGATCATGTAAATGCGGATATGCCATTTGAAAAATTTAAAGAGATGTGTGGCAAAGCATGGAATGAGAAATATAGCTTTCTCGTTATTATGAAGGAAGAAGATATTAAAAATGGTAGATATCGTATAGGGTTGGATAAATTTGTATTTATGCGTTGAACTACCGATGCTACATCTAGTTACACGTTGAACTTCACAGTGTAAACATGGTGAATCAAGAAAAACTATTAAAAGAAATAAAATCACTCAGTGATTCTATTAGGATGAAGAATCGTGCATTGAGGATGGGTTTAAGTGAAAGAGAAGAATTTCTAGAGACTACATTTAAACCTATTACGGAACCTTTAAAACAGATATCAGAAACTATTGGTAAACCTCGTTATGAAGGAGATGTTTTACTACCAGTTTCTAAACAAGAAGTACAAGCATTAAAAAAAGAAGAAGATGATGATTCATACACAAGTGCTAGTGAGCAAGAAGAAGCAAAAGAAGAAGAAGAACCAATTGTTGAAAAGGGAGAAGAACAGCCAATACCTGAAGCTGAACAATCTATTCCAAATTTAACTCAATTGAGTAGCGATATATTACAACATGGACCTCTTGGAAGAAAATATATAATGAAAATGCTACATGACATGAAATCAAACCCGAATTTGAGTAGATCACACATATACGGAGCAAGAATTGATGGGAATGAATTAAAGATTGGTGATTCAAAGCTTGAAATAACTCAAGACGATTACATCATTATTGGTGAGCATAGATATAAAGGAACAAAAGGATTATATGAATTAATTTTTAAAAATATACCACTAAGATATTCATCCAAAGATTTAAGTGTTTTTAAAGAGATTTTACAAAATACTAACGCTCATAAGAGAAACTACTTAAAGGATGCAATGATTAATCGTTCACGTGCAACAAAATATAACATTGTTATAAAAAAGTTGTTTCCTCCACGAAAATTGCCCACATTACGTACTGCTCCAGCGGTGAGACAACCACTGAAAAGAAAATCTTTATCACTTATGGATTTATCACTTCTTGAACAACATGGTAAAAAGAGTAAAGGAGATACTTCAACCTCTGGTAAAGGATTGATGAAAAATCTATACAATACAAATGTGATTTACTACAACGACATCAATAAATTGGTTGACCGAATGAGACTATTGCATGAAGCCATGGAAGCCGGTCATACGGGTTTGAATAATGAATGGGTGGCTCTAGTTGATGAACTTAGGAATCGTGGTATAGTTGTATAATTGTCCGCGGATATAAAAGAGTTGCAAGCGTAAGACGTATCAGTTCTAACATGAGCGTCGACAAGTTCGGACGGTACTCCGCGTTAGGAGTACAAGTTGGAGAAGACAGAAAAAGAAGTGGATTACCGCAAACACCTGAAGGTGACTATAGCATAAGTAATAAACGTTTAAAACTAGTTAAAGATCCAGAAGAAGATACTGATGGAGCAAATTTGAAGACAGTAAAAGAAGCTACTTCAACATCATTGAAATTACATAAGAATACTTACGATGTTAAATCACATAGAATAATTAATGTTGGTAAACCAACTGAAAGTTCTGATGCAATTACTAAAGAGTACTTATTATCTGAACTTTCAAATACTTTAAAATTGCAATGGGGTAATAACTTAAAAGATGGACAAACGTATGATGCTGGAAATTATAGAATAACCAACGTGGGAAATCCCAAAAATAATAAAGATTCAGTTAATAAAGAATATTTACATTCTATAATACCGGAAAAAACTGAACATGGATTTTCTTTTTATAAATTTATTATAAATGACATTGGATACCCAAAGGAAGACGGTGATGCTGTAAACCTAAAATACATCAAGGACAACTGTATTTTACAAGATGTTAATGGAATTGATTGTCATGGTAAAACATTGACAAATGTAAAGTTTGGTTCTCAACCAAAAGATGCTGTTACTATGGAACAATTATCTAAAGAATTAAAAAAGGAAACATCCAATTTTGTAAAACATGAAGATGCCGTGTTAAAGCAGGGAGATAAATTTATACATGGAAATGAAAAGTTTAATTTAATGCAAGGAAATAATGATAAATGGGATGCAGGACGTAAAACAATAACAAATGGAAGATTTGGTATAAAAGATACAGATGTACCTCTAATGGTGCAAACATTAATTGCTACTGGTGGTACATTAGGTACATACAATGGTCGTAATAGAAGAATAAAAGATATTTATCCTGGTTACGAAGAAAATGATTGTGTTACAATGAAACAAACAATAACTTGGGATAAACACTTTGGGACTAAATATGATGCAAAGATGAAGAAAATAATTAATATTTTACCAGGTGAAGATTCAAATGATGCTGCTACTATTGGACAAGTCATAAAAACATCAAAAAGTGATTCAACAGCTTACACATGTAATGATAAACGTATTATGCAATTACATGATCCTCAACATCCAAAAGATGCTGTAAATTTAGATTGTTTAATAAGAATAGTGGGCAATTTACTTATTGATACCCATAATCATATAGCTAGTACAACGAGTCATGTGATAATTCAACCCGATGAACGGGAAGCTTGGATTAAAAATAGAATTATAAATCAATATATAATTAATTTGAATAACTAAGTCTTTAAATATAAAAGATTTTGCACAAGTTATTCATTTGTGTAAAGTATCTCATGGAGTAAACACGCCAGTTATATAAGACAACATAATGAAGACCGTATCGCTCAGTCATCGTCAAGACAGCGGCAAGAGAGGACGTGGTATAACATCAGCTGCATTATCCCTGCTTAGACGGATTCCAGTTGGTGCTGTTGTAAATCGAACAATAGACGCTTTACCATACGAATTACATCTGCCCGGAGGTTATCAATATTGTGGACCTGGAACTAAGTTGGCAAAGCGTTTAGCAAGAGGAGATCCTGGAATTAATAAATTAGATCAAGCTTGCAAGGAACACGATATAGCATATTCAAAGTATAAAGATTCAACAAATAGATCAATAGCAGATAAAATTCTAGCGGAAAAAGCTTGGCAAAGAGTAAAATCAAGTGACGCAAGTATTGCAGAAAAAGCATCGGCTTGGGCAGTAACTACAGCCATGAAGACGAAAGCAAAGTTAGGTGGTGGAAAACGTCGCAGAGGAAGACCTGCAAAGAAAGGCGCTCCCAAAAGAGGTGGAAACATTAAAAAAGGACGTCGTAGAACTCATAAGCCAAATGTAAAGAAGACTTCTGTTTGGCAAATGGTAAAAAACGGAGCAGGTTTATACCTAAGACCATACCGTGTGTACTAAATAAGAAGAGTCAATTGATAATTCCAAATAAAGCCTTAACAAATCATCAGTTAAATGATTATGTGAAATGTTTGAAAATGCCATTCTTTCGAGGAGTTTTTATGAAAGATGCATTACCAACTAAAATATGGAAAAATGAAACTGGAATAGTAAATTTGGATTCCACCTATGGTCCAGGTACTCATTGGGTATGCTATAAAAAGCTTGGACAAACCGTTTACTACTTTGACAGTTTTGGCAATCTACCACCGCCAAAAGAACTTCAACATTATTTTCGAAACTCAAAAAACATTTTTTACAATTACAAAAAAGAACAACCTAACAATACTGAAATATGTGGGCATTTATGTTTGGAGTTTCTAGCGAAAAGTGTCAGTCAGCTTTAAGATGTCATCGTATACAGTGTCATTGAGTGGAAATTCATCCACATTGAAAAGTACGCTGTTCCCAGCATTGCGTCTATCCAAGGAACGATTATGGGAAGCGGCATTACTTGATTTGACTACCTACAACTCAATTCCCAATGTTACGGAAGGGAAGAATAATTTACTACATTATTATGAAACTAAGGATGCTACAGGAAAATACTCAGAATTAAAAATAATTACATTTCCTACTGGAGCTTATGAAATTGATGATATAAACCAATTATTACAGAAACAACTCGGAGAAGACAATATTACCGTTAAAGGAAACAATAATACTTTAAAAGCAGAAATAACTTCAAAATATTATATTGATGTCAGCTTGGAACAGTCGATTGGCAGTTTACTTGGATTTACAGATACAAAAAAGAAAATCTTAACTCCTGGAACTACTCATTCAGGTGATTCAACTGTAACAATATTGAAAGTAAATAGTATCGATGTCACGTGCAACATTATACACGGATCGTATAGAGATGGAGTTAATCAACATATTTTACATACATTTTATCCAACAGTGGCTCCCGGTTTTAAAATTGTTGAGAAGCCACAAAACTTGATATACCTACCGTTAAACACCAGTTTCATTTCAGACATCGTACTGAACATATTGGATCAAGACGGTCATAGTGTTGACTTTAGAGGAGAAACAATTACTATACGGATACACATCAGAGCAGCAACATAAAAGTCAACATGGGATTATCATTTAAACCGCAACGGAAGAGTCGGGAGCTCAGTAGCTCCTCAACATTGGAAGAGTTAACATCGGACAACATTCGTTTTCTACAGAAGATTGGATTGAAACTTAACAGCGATGGATATCCTGGATATATCTCAAGGACCAACGTTCGACGAAACACTATGGGAGAAGGAATATCACACGCACAACCCTTACACTTCATCAAAATTAAACAATAACGATGAAATAAGGATCCCCATTCAACAACAAGATATTTACACTTTACCGTGTGAAAGTTACTTGTACATCGAAGGACGGGTATTAAAATTGGATGGAAAAACTGCTTCAACAGTTCCTTTTATAAATAACCCGATGGCATATCTTTTTGATGAAATAAGATATGAAATATCAGGGGTGACGGTTGATTCAACAAAAAAGGTTGGTTTAACAACGACATTGAAAGGATTAACATCATTAACACCGCATGAGAAGAATTCAATAGTCACCGCCGGATGGGTTGCCCCCGATAAAGACACTATAACACCAGCTTCCAACGGTCACTTTGATTTTCATGTACCTTTACGATTGCTTTTGGGATTCGCTGAAGATTACAAACGGGTAATAATAAATGTCAAACAAGAATTAGTATTACTCAGATCTTCAACTAATAAGGACTTGATACTTGCAGACCCTGCAACTACGGAAGATAAACTGGAATGGCAACTACAGTTGGATAAAGTTGTTTGGAGAGTACCTCATGTAAGATTGGCTGATGAACATAGAATCCTATTATTGAGAAAGTTGAAATCTGACCGTGATATTGTGATGCCATTCCGAAGTTGGGAATTTCATGAATACCCTACACTACCTCAGACAGAACGACAAACATGGACCGTCAAGACATCAACTTACTTGGAACGAGCAAGGTACATAATACTCGGTTTTCAAACTAAGCGAAAAGATGTTATCACTGCAAATGCTGGTCAATTTGATCACTGTAAAATAAAGAATTGTAAAGTTTTCCTAAACTCTCAATTCTTTCCCTATGACAATTTGAATGTCATGTTCAGCAAAAAACGTTTTTCTATTTTATACGATATGTATGCAAGATTTCAATCGTCATATTATGGAAAGACTAATACACCACTATTATCACCTGACCAGTATTATTCCAAGGCTCCAATAATTGTAATCGATTGTTCAAAACAAAATGAATCGGTAAAATCATCAAGTGTGGATATAAAAATTGAAATGGAATTTGAAGAACCAGTAGCGGATGGAACTTCGGCATACTGTCTAATTCTACATGATAAAATAGTTACTTACACACCGCTGACCGGAATTGTGAAGAATGTACTTTAAGAAGAATTGTATAACAACTGCAAATTTTTGAGGTTAGAATTATCTGCTTTAATTTTTGAGGTTAGAATTTCATTTGTGAAAGACAAGTTCAAAACAAACAATTATGTAATTGTATAAATTTCAAGGATTTACGAAAAATATAAAAGCGAGAAAATAATTAGTAGAAACTTCATTCTATCTTCAACCGTCGTATGGGAAACATCATTCGCAAGATGAATTCTACTAACGGAGAAGAAAATACACCTCTAATGGATGATAATAGTTCAGATATAGAAAAACAAGTTGAACGAGAAATGGACGAGTTCCTAAAATTCAACAAACATAAGAAGAGAGAAGAAGAAAAAGCTGAAAAAGAAGTAAAAAGGAAGAAGGTTGAAGTTAACATTACAACCAATATTTTAACAGAAGTATTTCTTCGGATTATCTACCCAATTTCTTCATGCATGACAAAAAGTATATCAGTTGGAATTTTAAAATCAATGGATTATTCACCAATTGTTATTTTAAATCATGGAAACAAAATGGTTACTTTCAGTGAAATTACTTGGGAATCTCTCATGAAACATTTACATCTTTTGGAGTGCTATTTAAGTAACAACACATTTGGAAGAAGAACAAGATTAAGTTTATTGGAATCAAATATTGAAGTTGATATAGTAAAACATCGTAGAGGACAAATTGTTCGCTTCAGAGATTTAACTACACATAATGTTAAATTATATTTCACTAAAGAAGAATTTTATACTTTAAGTTGTACTACCGGTCCCGTCACCAGATATTTGAAACAACTAATATTTTCAAGTGCAATAATTAAAGACTATCTAATTGATACATTGGACAAAAAACCTTTTGTTCCAATTTTATACGGTCCCGTGGATACTTCAATCTTTAATAGAATACCTCAAGAAGTTGAAATGTGGAGACAATTAAACAACTATCACACCAATTTTAATATTGATGAAGTGGCACAAGAAGTGAAAGAAGAAGAACAATCCTGTCTGTTATAAACATCGGCTCATTCAATTTTTAAGTCAGTTGTTAGTAAGACTTCATCATGAATAAACGGGTTTCGTTTTCTAATGCGCCACATATAATGGAAGTTAAAAGAGGTATAATTGAATTTCAAGCTTTCCGAGGAAATGATGGTAATTTTATTATTAAAGAATTAGTAATCTTGGACATGAACACATCAGTAGTTTATCATTATTTGTTCAAACCTCCAGTACCATTTAATAGACTAACAACTAAAGCGAAAGTTACAAACAAATGGTTGAACAAACATTTTCACAACTTAAGATGGGATGAAGGTTTCATTAATTATAACATGATGCCGCACATTATGAATCATTATTGCAAAGAGTTTAAAATTATCTACACAAGGGGATTGGAAAAAGCAAATTGGATACAATCATTTACAAGCAACGAAGTGATTAATGCAATAATTGATAAAGATTTCCAATGCTACTTCAACGAACTTTGTATTTCATCAAAAAGTTTTAAACATCGAAGGTCGCAGTGCGCTTTAAAGAATGCCTACCGCTTGAATAATTTCCTTCAACAAACTGGTGGGGGTAGTGTCAGTGGTGGGGGTAGTGTCGATTATAAAAGTGAGAGCGCTACCATGACACAGCATGAGTATTACTCAAACCTCCGAAGAGACAACATCTCCGACGGACATTCTTATTAACAAGAAGATTAACAACAACATCAATATGGCATCACAGAACTTACTTCAAAGTTTAGTTGATCAGTTCAACGCTCATTCTAAATCATCAATTCTACCTACGAAGAAATGTTCTGAACTAAAAGAAGAAAAACACTACATCATTCATACTATTAAGAAAATGGAAACTTCAGTAGGTGATGCTATAAATTGCACTTTGAGCGAGGCACCTTATACAATTGGTGATGAAGCAAAATTTCAGATCTTCTTACCAAAGCGCTTCGTACAACTACTTCAAAATGAAGATCTTCGTATAATTCAACCCGGCGCACTCTATTTGGTATCACATGGACCCAGTGGAAACAACTCTACTGAACTTACAATTCATGTAACACCTACTACTGATTAATTTGTACATAACATTGTAAATATTTCTTTGTATTTGTTTTTTCAATAAATATGATATAAAACAAAACAAAAAATAAAAATAAAAAAAGCAACATATTGTAATGTCTTTGTACATTACAATATGTTGCTTTTTTTAAAAATTCCACAGGATGACCTTGACCCAATTTTGTATAATTATAAAAGGGGAAATGTACTTGCAAAATTCATCAGTCTACTGCTACCTTTCATACCGTACACATCTCGCTCTTAATCCCTGAATATAAAACTGCAACATGTCCCTAAAGGTTAAGTGTGCATCTTATGATACCAACACCATAACTACTTTTGAACAACTTGAAGATTTAACTAACGAAATGCGAGTTTTACTTACCGGTGGTTATCACTTAACTGTTGATGTTAGTGCTACTAATACAAGGATGTTCACTAAAACAAAATATTGCGATGATGAAATATTTATTTCTACACAACCTACAACTTCTTCATCGCCAACTGGTCAACATAACATCAAGTTCCAAAAGTATTACCAATGTTGAATAACTTTTGACAGACAAAGCTACAACTAAAGAATCACGTGATCAATGTGAGTTAATAAAAAGGATGTGATACTTGTATAAATAATCATTTGCTTCTTAGCTCTCACCACGACAAGACCTATTTAAGAAAATGTTGTACAGAATGATGATTCAACTTGATGGAAAAATCTATGGAAAAGACTACAACACCGTTGAACAAATGACCCAAGATTTAGATGTATTAACTAAAGAAGGATATCAAGCTAAATTAATTTTAAAATTTCCTGAAGTACATCCATTATCAACAGAAGAACTTGTTGCTATGGCTAAGGCGGAGAGAGAGAAAAAGTCTGAAGAAAACAAAGAGAAACAAACTTCCTAAATTTTAATAATCCTTACACTTGTAAGGTATAATTTTTTAAAACTCCATTTGGATGACCTTGAAATTACCCCTACCACTTTTCACAGTACATAAAACTCACTATTGAACACTATACACTCTTATTCTTTCACTGGACTCCGCAGCGTCAACATGGAAGAGCAAAAATACAAGTACAAACCTCGTTACTGTTGTGAACAACAGTGTACAGATTTAGGACCAATGATGGTGGATGGGTTAGCTTGTACTAAATGTGAATTCTTCGGATCTTGTTATTGCAAATGCAAAACAAAACAACTACCACCACCGGAATTGCGAACTTTCAAATTTTACAAATCAAGATATTTTCATACATGTTGTCCTCAAAGATGTTTCAAATTTCACCCTCTAGATCTTGCTCATTGTCAACGCACCAATTCTCATCAAGATGATTTTTGTACACATATGATAAAAAGATGTAAATACAGATCAGATTGGTATTCCGATCCTGTAGAACCATCAAATGTGTAATTTCAGTTTTACACTCTTTTTTAAAACTTCATTTGGATGACCTTGAGATTTCCCCCCACCACTAGTTCTAATTTTTATATAATATTAAATCATTCCACTTCCAACACTCTAACTAACAACATGGAAAACAAATTTATCAAGTTTGAACATATAATAACTGACAAGGAAGAGATGGAAGAATTGTTTCAAAACTTACTTTCTATCATTGACGAATATCCTATAAGATGGTTCAGAATTGTAGTTCAATATTTAAATCCTGGTGAATTGTTTTCTTCATCGAGTGAAGAGGATGAAACAACTACTTCGGTTCAAATAATTGAATTAAAAGACGAAGAAGAAGAACTAAACATTTTATTCAATCATAAGCTCAAGGTTCCCCATATAAAAGCCCCTTCCCTAGACAGCCCCCCTCCCTAGACGCCTGCTCAAGGTCACCATTATATAAGCCCCCTCCCTATGCGCCGATCCTCATTCCATCACCGACTCTCCAACAATGAACAACTCTCCATTGGCCCGAATGAATTCTAGTTTTGAAATAAACTCTAAAGAAGAGTTACAAGACATTTTTAATATTTTACAAGAACTTGTAGATAATTTTACAACCATCAAAATGAATTTGGAAATAACATACGATTGTCCTATTTGTGATAAGGTTGAAAGTTTAGACGAAGACAGTTTACTAAATCTAACTCCTGCACCATCTGACACTACTGATGGTAATAATGAAGAGCAACGTCTTTCCCCCACCACTTCTTTGTAATTCATCCTTCCCCCCACCACTTCTTTATTTAACTAACATTTCTCCCTTTCACTTCTTATTCCGTCTTCGACTTCTGAACTATCAACATCACTAAAATTTCAAACACTAACACAATCATGATGGATATGATGGATGAAGTTCCCTTCGTAACTAGAATGGAAGAGGATAAATTGAAATTGGAAATTAAACGATTGGAAATGGAACGGGAAAACCAACTTGAAATGTTACATTTGTTCAAGCTTTTCAAATACATCATCTGGGGACTCTGCATTTACCTTCTCATCGTCGTCGGTGTTTGCATTTACAACTCTGTAATTCATCACAAAAGTTCAACTTGTTTAAACTCTGCTGTTGCACATTAATTGTATGTTCACTAATAAAATTCAAAAGTTACTTCAACCTATCCTACTATCACCAACTAGTTCAACTTAGAACTATTTCTGGTGGTAGTTGGGTAGGCTTTTTTAAAACTTACTCTGGATGACCTTGACATACTTTCCAGATCCTATTTATAAATTTGAATTTCAGTTTTAAACTAACTTTTAGTTTTGTTCAACTATTAAGAGTTTTGTTAACACCGTCAAATTTCAGTTTTCAACTAACTTTTAATTTATGTATACTTTTAGTTCAACCCTAGTTACTTTATTCGCAAATTCAGTTCAACCGACCGCCAACGCTATTGCCATCTCCACCCCAATATTTTAACATTTCTGCCCCCAACACCTGCCCGAACATCTGTTCGGTTTTAAAAATATAAAAGAAAGGTAAAGGAGTGGGGGTGGCTCATGCTCACCAATGCAAAACTAAGGTTTGAGGTTAGAATTATCCATGGCGGCCGCCATGTCTGGTTCAGTTTCACCACATAGAGTCGGCGACCGGTTATTGGTCTAAAGGAGTGGGGGAAGGGGTGGTGGGGGGAAGGTTGCCATTTTATAACCCCTCTCCCTAGGCGGCTCTTCTCATTCGATCGCCAACTTTCAAACAATAAACACCTCTCCCATGGCACGAATCAATTATCCCGCTATCACCAACTACTTCAACTTAAAACTATTTCTGGTGATAGTTGGATAGAATTTTTTAAAACTTACTCTGGATGACCTTGACATATTTTCCGCATCTCAGTTATAAGTTTGAATTTCAATTTTAAACTAACTCTTAATTTTTCTTCAACTGTTAGAGTTTCGTTAACACCGACGAATTTCAATTTTGAACTAACTTTTAATTTTAATTTTATGCGCAAATTCACTTCACCCTAACGCCAACACTATCGCCATCTCCACCCCAACCTATATGGCATAAAATATAACTACAGCATCTCATATATACCCTCTAACCCCCACCGGAAGCTATGTGACATGGCAGCTGGCGCCAGCTGCCGCGGCACGTGGCTCCGTAGGCACGTGGCCGGTTTTAAAAGTGACCAAAACACACTACTGTTAAAATATAGTATATGAAGCATACTTTCTTCTATATTTTAAGAATGGCATTTCATATATGCATGACAATTAAACAGATCATGTTTCATCCTAATTTGATTGCGTTGCTGTAACACTTCGACAAAATCTCCCTAGTACTTAACAATTCCTATTTTAACTACATGAAACAAAAGAAGTGTTTTCAATTTTATCACCTTTGGTGCTCAGTTTCAGGTTCTACTTGTTAAGTTTTGTAAAACTCAGGAGAAGATTAAGTCCCCAGCTCCACAAAGGCGATGTTCCCATCTCACGTGGAGAGAAGGTGCGCGGACTGAAAGAATTCAATTTGTTCGGGTTTCCGGCGTTCAATTGAATCGTTTTCCAAGGATAAATGGCGATTAATGAACTTATACAGCTGTTAAAGACTTCCATTTAAAAGAAACTTGAATTCGTATTAGTAGCAGAGCATTATTGTTAAGGATTATAAAACAATGAGACATTTATATTGTAGTTGTTGCTATAGTAACAAGATAATTTTGCAAAGGACAAACGTTACAAATGTTAATATCTACGGATTTCTGTAAAAAAAAAAAAAAAAAAAAAAAAAAAAAAACATTGCTAGTGCGCATCAAATCATGCATGTTAAAGGGTAGAAACAGGTTAGTTTAGTTAAATTCTCAACACATATGGGGGAAAAAAACATAGCTAGTGCGCATCAAATCATGCATGTTAAACGGTAGAAACGGGTTAGTTTAGTTAAATTCTCAACACATATGGAATTTGTATTTCGCTTGTATTCATTGTCTGTACATTATTTCTTTAATTTTTCTGATATCAATAATTGAAATAATTTAATTTCAAGCTAAAATGAAGATGGTTGTAAATTTTCTTTTTTATTTTATTTGATTTTTAAAAGACTGTAGGCATAGCCATTGAAATATGATTTATTGTATTATTATACCCTTTAAAATTATACATGAAATCAAATTATTCGCATTAGTTATTTTTAAGTAGTAGCAACTATTTTATTTTTCTCTTTTAAAACATTTTAAATTTTATCGTACAACACACTAATTGTTGAAAAGATGAAATATAAACGTAAAATATTGTTGAATTCAGACATGAATATATTCATACGATGAAACAATAATCAACGAATCAATGCTAATAATAACTGTTAATTAAGTGAGCCAATTGTTTTTAAATTCCTCTAAAAAATTTTCGCAATGGCCAATTCTAGTCACATAATGGGTGCTCCAACTCACAACCTTTTCTGTGGGCCACGTCACAGAGAGATGACCTTTTCATTAATGAGTAAATCTCTGTCCATTATAAGGGTAGTGGATATTGATTTTGTCCCAATTGAATCCCACCAAGTCAATTCCAAAGCGGAAATTTCTTCTGTTCCAGGCTTTCAGGGACAATGAACTGCGAATGATTGAGGATCCGTTGCTATTACACGGATGTTGTTCTGTTAATCGGCTAATCGGTCCGATTTGAGTTCTCGGTTATTTCAATAGCATGAAATAATTTTTAACAATATTCTTCTACAATTCGGAGTTTTCCGTAGGGAATCTTTATTAAATGATGGTTTGAAACATTTTGACGTTATGTTTCCCGTGATAGCTTCATTGTAAAAAATGAATCGCATTTCAGTTTTTTGTTACTTTCTCCCTCTATACCATAGTATATGGAGAAAGTATTGTTTTCGTCAAAATTTTCGAATTTGAGTTGTTGGTGGATTTATCCATTTTGGTTCCCCCTGAGTCCAAAAAAGTGGTTTTCGGAGTGATGTCTGTGTGTGTGTGTGTGTGTGTGTGTGTGTGTCAGGATGTAAACAGAGCTAGAGAATGCCCTAATGGTCCGATTTTAATGAAATTTGGTACATAGGTCCAAATCCACGATAATTCCAGGCGTTTTTTTCATTTTTTTGAATTTTTGATTTTTAAGGGTATTTTACCCCCAAAACCCCTAAAAAATCGTCAAAAATCAAAATTTCTAAAAAACGGCTCTAACGATTTTGATTAAAATTTTGTGGCTTATTATGCTTAAAATGGCAAATAAAATGACACCACCCGCATCTCCGAGAAAATTCGCGTTCAAAAGTTATAGAGTAAAAAGTGTTTCAAAAATCAATTTTATAAATTTTCAAAATAGCTGTTGTCTTGAAATAAATTTTACTTATCACCATTAAATCAAGCTCAAAAAACTAAATAATCCAGTATTTTAAATTACTGCTCTACGTCAAGTGGTTGCGGAGAAAATTCAATTTTTCGTTTAGCGGTAAACACAGTACGTTGTTAAAAGTCACAGACGCGCGTAGGGTCAAACGAGCGCTGCTCAGCCGGTAGCTATCCGACTGAGTCATCAAGACATTACTGTTTGAATCTTTTAACATCTTTTTTATATTGTTGGGAGAAAGTATGTGTCAGTTAACTGATACCGTTTATTTAGATGGCTTTAAAAATTTTCATAACTTAACTCCCGTTGCGTCAGATAGAAATATTTTTTGTATTAAAACGTGCATTTTGACGAGGTCGACAAAGACGAGGTTTTGACGAGGTTTTGACCTTGTTGACGAGGTCGACAATGATTAAAACCCTAATCTTTAAGGAATCTAAGAAAATCTGACATAATTTTTAACCAAAACATAACTTACTGAACCGAAGAATTGAAGAACTGATCCTCTTTCAACAGTAATTAATTTAACAGTCAGATTGTAAATATGGGTTTTCTTCTTCTGATTTCCTTCATCTTCTTTTTACCTTCCACCTGTCTCTGAGGAAGAGGTAACTGACTTAATCAGGTCTCTAAGGCCTAAGATTGAGGAGGGTTTATTTTAAATTGAATTATAACCTCATAAAGATTGTAATGGTGAGGATGTGGTTGGATTTGAAAATGGTTTGCAGTGCTCTCTAGGTTCAATTTCATGCGTAATATGGATTGCTCTTTTTTAAGTATTAAAAGTTCATGGATGGATTTCCAGCGCCCCAGACTGTGATGCCGTAACGCAGGTGTAATGCAAAAAAATATGCAGTGATTGCCTTTTCTTGATTTGAGATTCTCCTTAGTCTCCCCAGGGCATATAGTACCTGAGAGAATTTCGTGTGTAGCTCCTGGATATGGTTATGCCATGTTAAATGTTGGTCGAGGTTGATTTAAGATGAAGGTATTTAAGATATTTGAGGTCTTAATCTTAAATCAAAGGTATTTAAGACTAAGCCATAGTCATAAAAAGTCATGCACTACCTGGAGCACGAATATAAAATAATTTAAGTAGTGTGTTTTGGTCACTTTTAAAACCGGCCACGTGCCCACCGGGCCACGTGACGCGGCAGCTGGCGCCAGCTGCCATGTCACATAGCTTCCGGTGGGGGTTAGAGGGTATATATGAGATGCTGTAGTTATATTTTATGCCATATAGGTTGGGGTGGAGATGGCGATAGTGTTGGCGTTAGGGTGAAGTGAATTTGCGCATAAAATTAAAATTAAAAGTTAGTTCAAAATTGAAATTCGTCGGTGTTAACGAAACTCTAACAGTTGAAGAAAAATTAAGAGTTAGTTCAAAATTGAAATTCAAACTTATAACTGAGATGCGGAAAATATGTCAAGGTCATCCAGAGTAAGTTTTAAAAAATTCTATCCAACTATCACCAGAAATAGTTTTAAGTTGAAGTAGTTGGTGATAGCGGGATAATTGATTCGTGCCATGGGAGAGGTGTTTATCGTTTGAAAGTTGGCGATCGAATGAGAAGCGCCGCCTAGGGAGAGGGCTTATAAAACGGCAACCTTCCCCCACCACCCCTTCCCCCACTCCTTTAGACCAATAACCGGTCGCCGACTCTATGTGGTGAAAGTGAACTAGACATGGCGGCCGCCATGGATAATTCTAACCTCAAACTTTAGCTTAGCTGAAGAGAATAGAGGAGCATGAAGTAGGAATTGTGGTGACAGCGCTTATATGAGGAATAGTAGGGGTAAAATAAAAAAACTTGTTGAACACAGTCGATAGGTGTAACAAGTTCAAAGTTGTTGAATTGTAACATAGAATGCAAAATGTTGTAAATAACATTATCATCAACATTAACCTGCGAAGTCTTTGAGTATAATGGGTTAAAACTGTACTTCTTCCTAACTCTATTTAAATTAGTTCTACACTTTGAAATTGAAGGTTTAGAAGTACTTCGTAATATGTATTGTGTTCGCAAAAGCTTTAATTTTAAACATTGTGCAGTCATTATAACCGATGTGTTAAGTTCAGAAGTTAAAAGAAGACTGAGATATAAAATGAAGTGTAAAAGAAATTGAAACAGAACGCCAGAGTAGTAATTTTATAGGTTAGAATTTACGAAGGCTATTCCATGGATAATTCTAACCTCAAACCTAGTAAGTGAAGTAGTCATAACATAAAACTAATGAGAGATGATGACCGAGCGGATGCGAGGCAATGAATGTTTGT
Source organism: Neoaliturus tenellus (assembly GCA_030545055.2). NCBI lineage: Eukaryota > Metazoa > Arthropoda > Insecta > Hemiptera > Cicadellidae > Neoaliturus > Neoaliturus tenellus. The sequence goes on along the minus strand of CM061532.1, from coordinate 14,010,679 downwards.
AGCGCGATAAACTACCCACCTTTATAGAGGCAATAACTCCAGCCAGATGGCGGCAGATGGCAAGCAAATGACTGGTTGACCGACTTTCACCTGAGTAGTAAGAGAAGTAGGGTTCTGTGTCTATCCCTACTCCTTGGGGTCAATGACCGACCGGAAAGGTCAATGACCTCCCCCCCCCCCTCCCCCCCCCCCCCTCCCCCCCCCCCCCGAAAAAATGGAGCCCCCCCCCCCTTCCCCCACTCCTTCCCCTACTCCTCTGGGTCAATGGCCGGTCACCACCTTTCCCTACTCCTTTTAGGCCAATGACCGATCACCACCGGTTGCTGACTTTATGTGGTGAAACCAGACCAAACATGGCAGCTGCCATGGATAATTCTAACCTCAAACCTGCTGCGCATACAACGAGTTCTCCGGACCGGAAATCAGTCCATGCTATGCGCATGCGCCTAGTCCTGTATTACTCACTTTAGCGCTACTGCACATGGATAATTCTAACCTCAAACCTTGGTTTTGTGTTGTTGCGCATGCGCCGCTCCCCACTCCTTTGCCTTCCTTTTACACTGCTGCGAACTGGACTGGATTGAACACTGTACTGGAGTGAAACAACTTCCCCCACTACTCGAGAATCCGAGGAGCAATACGAGCCTGATTTTAGCGTTAGTCGTCAACAAACTTTCATAGCGAAAGGTTGTTGGCGACTCAGCAAGAGGTTTCAAATATATAGTAGGCCTATATATATTTGAACTTCTTCTACTATGTTGCGTTTTTTAATGCAATATGGTATGTGTGTGTGTGTGTGTGTGTGTGTGTGTTTAGTTGTAGGGTGTATTTAATTTAAGAAATAATTTGCGCATTGCGATGTTAGTTATAAGTTGGGTTTAGCATTAAGGTGTATTAATTTTTAAGAATAATGATGGTATTTAGCATTAAGGTGTATTAATTTTACCTATCACAAAACTGATTCCTCTCAACCTGCTACTAAATCATCTCCTAAATCAGCTCCTAAACCAGCTTCTAAACCAGCTCCTAAACTTACTCCTAAACTTACTCCTAAACCCGCTCCTTCAGAGCAATTTCAATTATTACAAGAAGAGCGTCGTAGGGCATTTAGCCGTCCCACTACTTGCCCTGAAATGCTTACTAGGGGAATTAAGAAAGGATCACCTTGTGGGAGGAAATGTGTAAAAAACGAAAGTTTTTGCCGTGTACATGTCGTAAAACACATTTCTGAACCACAAGTGACAGAAACCCCCACTGTTGAATACCAATCCAAAATTATTGGTGTGAAAGGAAATAGGCTTAAGAGAGGTTGTGTCTATTTTTTGAAAGTGTTATTGACAACAAACACATTTTGGCAACTTGTAACGGCGTAAGATATAATATTAAAGTGATTGAATCCTTGCGCAAAGAGAAATCAGTTTATGAGTTAGACTCTAAAGACTATCTCCTCAGACACAAACTGGATGGTATTACAAGGTGGGGGCGTAGCAAGTAAATTCACATAGCTTTTTCCAAATTATTGCTTAAAAAAATACTGGGGGAGAAACACAACGCGTTATAGCGTTGTGTTTCTCCCCCATTATTTTTTAACACTCTAAGTCTCGTGACCTACTAACCTACTTCCATCCAAGTAGTAAGAAAAGTACTTCCCCCACTCCTTTGGGTCGATGACTGGTCATGGTCAGCACCTATCCCTCATTTGCATACTATTATAAAAGCGGAGCGAGCGTTGGTCACCCCTTCATTTTTCTTCTACACGCCGCTCTTGTCGTTTCGTCTCTGCTGTTTACAATATTTCTTGCTTCAAAATGCCTCCTCATCTGAATGAAAATTTTAATTTTTCTGAAATTTCTGATGTTTTTGAACAATCTGAAGACACTTTAAGTAACGACAGTGAAAGTGAAGATGATGAGGACGATGATGATTATACTGTTGAACTTAGTGAAGAACGTAAAGTCATAGCAATTGATCCACAATTTCCATTTGATACAATAGAAAAGTTTATGGCTGAAGCTAATAAATGGTTGGACTCAGGATGTTATGTACGAATTGACTCTTTTATATTGTATGGTGATAGTCATTCTTTCCTTGTCACACCAAATGACAGAGACCGCATGTTGCAGTGGGCACAATCTATGATGGAGTGCTACGAACAAGGTGTGGACACTGGCGGCTATTTTCTTGCACAACTAGTGTAATAACAAATTACCCTCCCCCCACGTAGTGAAGAAGGAAAAGAAATATTAGGAATCTAATTATAATACTTCCTTCCACATATAAAGAAGAAGGGGAAAGGAGTGGGGATTATAAAGTGGTGGGGGAATGTGTATAAATGCAGGTTGTTTCAAGAGACTTTTATTATTATTGTGGCTTTAGCAGAAACAACATGGAGTTTAAATCTTCAGCAAAAATAAGGAATAATATAATAAAGAAAGAAATTCGCAAGAAAGAAAAGATTGAACTTATAAAATTACAACTTATAATACCTTCCATTGAAATTGGATGTAGCAAACTAAAGACTTTGGTGAAAACTAACGAATATTTGTTACAATTGCTAAAAACAATCGAAGAGTTGAAGAGAAAGAATGGACATTCTACATAGTAAAATTTGAACATTTTAATATAAATAAGTAAACTGAAAAAAGTAGATGTAGAATAGAGAGCGAGGAATAGATCACTTTGTGGTAATGGACTAACATGCCACTTAGTGCTCTATTCCTCGTTCTCGCGTTAAATTGGATTACCTTGACCTATTTGTTTGACTGTTAGAATTTGGTTAACACTGTTGAATTTCAGTTTTGAATTAATGTTTATTTTTATTCAACTGTTAGAGTTTTTTAACACTGTCGAATTTTAGTTTTGAACTAACTTTTAATTTATGCGAATTTTCAGTTCAACTCTAGTTAATTTATGCGCAAATTTAGTTTAACTAAGTGCCTGTGCTCTAGCCATTTCCTCTCCAACATTTGTTCTTTTAACATCTGTCCTAACAGATGTTAAAAGAAAGTTTGTTAAAGTTTGAATATAAAGAAGTATATACTAAAACTCCAATGGGAATAAAGAACACGAATGAACAATTAGTTTGTAGAAGGTTAATATTTTGTTGAAAATGTTTGATTTTCTAGGATAGTGAAGAGGATGAAATAGTGGTGGGGGAACCATTATAATAGGAGGAACGTGAGAGCCCACTTCATTTCTTGGTGAAATTTCGAAGAGTAAACATCTCAACATGTATCGTTGCGATAAATGTTCGGAATCGTTTCACGATGAAATTCTATTAGACTGTCATAAAGAACTAATTCACAACAACCCAGAAGAAAAACAAGAACAACAAGAAGAACAAGAAGAACAAGAAGAACAAGAAGAACAAGAAGAACAAGAAGAACAAGAAGAACAAGAAGAACAAGAAGAACAAGATGAAATAACTGCAACATCTTCAACTACTTTACCGAATCTACAAGTATTTGCATTACCCGGTAAAGTAGTAATGCATCATAAGATTCAAAATGAAAACTTGAAGCTAGAAGAATTTATTAGAGAAGCAAAACCAATTGTAAGTAAAACTTTAAAAGAAGAATTGAAAAGATTGAACTTTCTTAAATTTGGTTTACTACTAGAAGCTATGTTTATAAATGTACAAGAAGAATTATCACCAAGAGGATTCATAACAAAAAACCGAACCATTATGGAAAGTTCAAACATTGATTCAATAGTAGAAAACTGTATAGAAGAAATATTAACAAAAATTCAGGAACACGAAGGAAGAGGATCCGGATGGAGTCTTACAAGTATTGAAGTATTAGATATAAGAGTTCATAAACATGGATATGGACTAATGGGATCTAGTTACATTCCTTTGCCCAAAAGAATTAAGGATACAAGATCATGTATTAATGTGAAAAATCAAGATAATGAATGTTTTAGATATGCGATGACATCTAAGTTTGTACCAAATCATTTCGATAAACCTAACCAACACTATGAAAATCAAAGACATAGGTACAATTTTCAAGGAATTACTTACCCTGTATCACTGAAAGATATATCAAAATTTGAGAAGAAAAATCCTGGTACATCTATCAATGTTTTTGCATTAGATAGTTCAAACAAAGTGTATCCTTTACGTGTTGTAAAAGAAGAGCTACCAGATCATACGGATTTACTACTACTAACGCGAGGAGATGTGTCTCACTATGTGTACATTAAGAAATTCGACTCTCTTGTTAACAAGCAACTTTCTAAAGCTCGACACAGAAAGATAATTTGCAAGAGATGTTTTAATTTTCAACGAGAAGGAAGACAAGGAAGAGAATGGTTACAAGAGCACAAAAGGCTATGTAACAATAATTATGAAGCAAAGATTAATTTACCTTCGGAAAACAGAGCATTTGTTACATTTCAAAAGGTTCATCATCAATACCGTATCCCTATAGTTGTATATGCGGACTTTGAATCAACACTAATTCCTATAGAAGATGAAAATTGTGAAGCTAGAAAAAGTGTCAAATATCAAATGCACAAACCAAATAGTTTTTGTTTAATGGTTAAATCAACATTATCAGAAGAACATTTAAACAGATATGGATTAACTTCAGAACCTCTAGTATATCGTGGTGAAAATGTAGAAAAAATATTTCTTGATCACTTATATTCAATAGCTGGAAATGCACAAAGATTATATACAAATATTGTACCAATGAAACCGATGGAGGAAGAAGAAGAAATTCAACATGAAAATGCAACTCGATGTTTCTTATGCAAAAATGATTTTACTATTGAGAATTATAAAGTTAAAGATCACGATCACCTCACAGGTTATTACAGGGGTGCTGCTTGTAATAAATGCAACTTGAGCTATCGTTTACCACTATTTATTCCTGTGGTTCTGCATAACCTCAGTGGGTACGATGCTCATTTTATAATACCTGAACTAGGAAGAGACGACGGTAAAATCGATGTGTTAGCTGAAACTTCAGAGAAGTTCATAAGTTTTTCCAAAGAAGTTGGAAACATGAAACTAAGATTCTTGGACTCCTACAGATTTATGCCGTCGAGTTTATCCAAACTTTCAGAAAATTTAAGGAAACAAGATTTCATCGAAACAAAGAAGATTGTAAATAACGACAAACTGGATTTGGTACTTCGGAAAGGTGTGTTTCCATATGATTACATAGACAGTTTAGAAAGATTTAATGAAACATCACTTCCGGCTAAAGAAGAATTCAAAAGTAAACTTTATGACATGGACATATCTCAAGAGGACTATGATCATGCATGTAAAGTATGGAACGATTTAGGATTTAGAACATTGGGAGAATATTCAGATTTTTATGTTAAATTGGATGTAACTTTACTATGTGATATAATGGAAGAATTTAGAAATACATGTTTTGCGGCATATGGATTGGACCCTCTTCATTCGTACACTTCACCTGGATTAGCATGGCAAGCTATGTTGAAAGAAACAAATTGTAAAATACAACTTCTTACTGATATAGATATGGTTATGATGTTAGAGTCAGGAGTTCGAGGGGGATTGACGCAAAGCGTTACACGACATTTCAAGGCGAACAACAAGTATCTGCCCGATTATGATGCATCAAAACCAACAACATTCCTAGGTTATTTCGATGCAAATAACTTATACGGATGGGCAATGTCGAATCCCCTTCCATATGATAATTTTAAATGGATAGATCCAGAATCGATTGGAAACATAATGGATATACCGAAGCATGGTGAAACTGGTTACATTTTTGATGTTAATTTTGAATATCCTGAACATCTTCATGATCAACATTATGATTTACCACTTCTTCCGAAGACTGAAATTTCCCCTACTGGAAGATGGCCAAAATTAATGATGACTTTAACCGACAAGTCTCGATATGTTGGACATTACTGGATGATACAACAAGCTTTAGACTTAGGATTGAGAATTACAAAAATTAATCGAGTACTACAATTTTCTCAATCTTGTTGGTTAAAACCTTACATCGACAACAACACAAGAAGAAGAGCCACCGCTACATCAAGTTTTCAAAAAGATTTTTTCAAATTAATGAATAACGCAATATTTGGCAAGACTTTGGAAAACAAAAGGAAACATAAGGATATCAAATTGGTAACTGATCCAGTAAAATTACAGAAATTGGTGCAACAACCAAACTTTGGTTCATCTATAATTATTAATGAAAATCTAGTTGTTATTTCCATGAACAAGAAGTCAGTTACAATGGATCGTCCTTTGTATCTTGGAATGTCAATCTTGGATATTTCAAAAACACATATGTACGAGTTTCATTATAAGAAGATGGTTAACTATTATGGAAGAGAGAACATTGGTATTGCATATATGGACACGGATGCACTAATTTACTGGATTAAAACAAATGACATGTATGAAGATCTACGCACCTTTATATATAAAGATGATTTCGACTTTTCCGATTATCCTAAGGATCATCCAAATTACGACTATGACAGAAATAAGAAAGTATTGGGAAAATTTAAAGATGAAACAAATGGTGTGCCGATGATGGAAATTGTAGCATTAATGTCCAAACTGTATTCATTTCAACTGTACATAAACGAGAGGAACGAACATCAAGTCACGAAGAAGGCCAAAGGAATAAAAACTTCTTTCCTGAAGAAGAACGTACAGTTTGAACATTATAAAAGATGTTTGTTTGAAAATGTTGAAACAACTGCAACGTTCAACACTATTAGAAGTTATAATCATCAACTATTTAGTGTCAAACAAACAAAGTGGGCATTAAGCTACAAAGATGACAAGCGCCATATTTTAGAAGATAAAATTAATACTTTACCATTCGGCCACTACTCTCTAAACCCTATTGACCAGTAAACCTATTCTTCGCCCTCTACCTTCTTCCTTTTTCCTTTCCGTAAAGAAGAGGGGACATGGCAAGCCCAATGCCATGTTCCCTCTTTTTTACACTAATATGAAATGGCCTTGACCTATATTCAAGCTATATAAATGAGAATAAACTATTCTATGGATCAGTATTTTTACATGCGGTGTACAAGCAACATCTGAAGATGGAAAGTGTGAAGGACAAGATTGTAAATGAACTACATAAACCAGCAAGAAGAAGATTTCCAAGAAGAAGTACAATCATTAAAGGGATGAATGATCTTTATCAAGCTGATCTCATTGAAATGATACCGCACAGTAAATTAAACAAAGGATTTAAATATATTTTAACAATTATAGACTGTTTTACTAAAATAGCTGACGCTTTACCATTGAAGGATAAGACTGGTAAAAGTGTTACAAAAGCTATGGAAACCACAATACAAAGAAATAAATTTAAAATTAAACATCTACAGACCGATGATGGAAAAGAATATTTTAATAAAGACTTTAGAGCTTTGATGAAGAAATATCAAATAAATCATTATTCTACAAATTCTGAAGTTAAAGCTTCAATAATTGAAAGATTCAATAGAACATTGAAAGGTGCGATGTATAAACAATTTTCAAAACGAGGATCATATGTGTGGTATGACATATTACCACAACTTATAAAACAGTATAACAACAAATATCATCGTACCATTGGAATGAAACCTATCCAGGTAAACAGTGCTAATGCGAAAATTGTATTACAACGCATTAAAAATAATACAACACCGAAATTAGAAAAATTGCAACCAAAGAAGTTCAAGGTCAACGATAAAGTTCGTATAAGCAAATACAAAGGTGTATTTAGTAAAAGATATCTACCAAATTGGACTAATGAAGTATTTACAATTTATAAAGTGCAACCAACTATACCTGAAACCTATTTATTAAAGGATAACAAGGGTGAATTACTTCAAGGTGGATTCTACGGACACGAATTGTTGAAATCAACAGTTGGTGATGTATATCTTGTCGAGAAGATTTTACAAAGAAAAAAGGATATGGTTAAAGTCCGGTGGTTAGGGTTTGATAAAAGTGAAGACTCTTGGATTCCTTCAAAAGACTTAGTATAGTTGTTTAATAGCTCATTGTGTGTTTAACCTTTATACAAGATGGAGATTGTACAACAAAAAGATCGATTTAATATCAATAACATTGATGAATTGACAGTTGACAATGATAAGTTAAATTATGGAAAACATGGTGAATTACTACCAAATACGATAAGGTGTCTAATAACTGGTCCTTCAAATTGTGGAAAAACTAATGTTGTTTTTAACCTTATAACTAATCCTAAAGGATTGCGTTTTAACAATATATACATTTTTTCAAAATCATTGCAACAACCAAAATATCAATTATTGGATAAAGTACTTGCAAGTGTACCTGAAGTAAATTTTTACAAGTTTAATGCCAGTGAAACAATTATGCAACCAAATGAAGCAAAACCATTTTCTATTTTTATATTTGACGATGTTTCTTGTGAAAATCATGACACAATAAGGAATTATTTTGCTATGGGAAGACATCATAATATTGATAGCATTTACATTGGTCAAACATACAGTAAAATTCCAAAACAACTTATAAGAGACAATGCAAATATGTTGATCATCTTCAAGCAAGATGAAACAAATTTAAAGCATATATATAATGATCATGTAAATGCGGATATGCCATTTGAAAAATTTAAAGAGATGTGTGGCAAAGCATGGAATGAGAAATATAGCTTTCTCGTTATTATGAAGGAAGAAGATATTAAAAATGGTAGATATCGTATAGGGTTGGATAAATTTGTATTTATGCGTTGAACTACCGATGCTACATCTAGTTACACGTTGAACTTCACAGTGTAAACATGGTGAATCAAGAAAAACTATTAAAAGAAATAAAATCACTCAGTGATTCTATTAGGATGAAGAATCGTGCATTGAGGATGGGTTTAAGTGAAAGAGAAGAATTTCTAGAGACTACATTTAAACCTATTACGGAACCTTTAAAACAGATATCAGAAACTATTGGTAAACCTCGTTATGAAGGAGATGTTTTACTACCAGTTTCTAAACAAGAAGTACAAGCATTAAAAAAAGAAGAAGATGATGATTCATACACAAGTGCTAGTGAGCAAGAAGAAGCAAAAGAAGAAGAAGAACCAATTGTTGAAAAGGGAGAAGAACAGCCAATACCTGAAGCTGAACAATCTATTCCAAATTTAACTCAATTGAGTAGCGATATATTACAACATGGACCTCTTGGAAGAAAATATATAATGAAAATGCTACATGACATGAAATCAAACCCGAATTTGAGTAGATCACACATATACGGAGCAAGAATTGATGGGAATGAATTAAAGATTGGTGATTCAAAGCTTGAAATAACTCAAGACGATTACATCATTATTGGTGAGCATAGATATAAAGGAACAAAAGGATTATATGAATTAATTTTTAAAAATATACCACTAAGATATTCATCCAAAGATTTAAGTGTTTTTAAAGAGATTTTACAAAATACTAACGCTCATAAGAGAAACTACTTAAAGGATGCAATGATTAATCGTTCACGTGCAACAAAATATAACATTGTTATAAAAAAGTTGTTTCCTCCACGAAAATTGCCCACATTACGTACTGCTCCAGCGGTGAGACAACCACTGAAAAGAAAATCTTTATCACTTATGGATTTATCACTTCTTGAACAACATGGTAAAAAGAGTAAAGGAGATACTTCAACCTCTGGTAAAGGATTGATGAAAAATCTATACAATACAAATGTGATTTACTACAACGACATCAATAAATTGGTTGACCGAATGAGACTATTGCATGAAGCCATGGAAGCCGGTCATACGGGTTTGAATAATGAATGGGTGGCTCTAGTTGATGAACTTAGGAATCGTGGTATAGTTGTATAATTGTCCGCGGATATAAAAGAGTTGCAAGCGTAAGACGTATCAGTTCTAACATGAGCGTCGACAAGTTCGGACGGTACTCCGCGTTAGGAGTACAAGTTGGAGAAGACAGAAAAAGAAGTGGATTACCGCAAACACCTGAAGGTGACTATAGCATAAGTAATAAACGTTTAAAACTAGTTAAAGATCCAGAAGAAGATACTGATGGAGCAAATTTGAAGACAGTAAAAGAAGCTACTTCAACATCATTGAAATTACATAAGAATACTTACGATGTTAAATCACATAGAATAATTAATGTTGGTAAACCAACTGAAAGTTCTGATGCAATTACTAAAGAGTACTTATTATCTGAACTTTCAAATACTTTAAAATTGCAATGGGGTAATAACTTAAAAGATGGACAAACGTATGATGCTGGAAATTATAGAATAACCAACGTGGGAAATCCCAAAAATAATAAAGATTCAGTTAATAAAGAATATTTACATTCTATAATACCGGAAAAAACTGAACATGGATTTTCTTTTTATAAATTTATTATAAATGACATTGGATACCCAAAGGAAGACGGTGATGCTGTAAACCTAAAATACATCAAGGACAACTGTATTTTACAAGATGTTAATGGAATTGATTGTCATGGTAAAACATTGACAAATGTAAAGTTTGGTTCTCAACCAAAAGATGCTGTTACTATGGAACAATTATCTAAGGAATTAAAAAAGGAAACATCCAATTTTGTAAAACATGAAGATGCCGTGTTAAAGCAGGGAGATAAATTTATACATGGAAATGAAAAGTTTAATTTAATGCAAGGAAATAATGATAAATGGGATGCAGGACGTAAAACAATAACAAATGGAAGATTTGGTATAAAAGATACAGATGTACCTCTAATGGTGCAAACATTAATTGCTACTGGTGGTACATTAGGTACATACAATGGTCGTAATAGAAGAATAAAAGATATTTATCCTGGTTACGAAGAAAATGATTGTGTTACAATGAAACAAACAATAACTTGGGATAAACACTTTGGGACTAAATATGATGCAAAGATGAAGAAAATAATTAATATTTTACCAGGTGAAGATTCAAATGATGCTGCTACTATTGGACAAGTCATAAAAACATCAAAAAGTGATTCAACAGCTTACACATGTAATGATAAACGTATTATGCAATTACATGATCCTCAACATCCAAAAGATGCTGTAAATTTAGATTGTTTAATAAGAATAGTGGGCAATTTACTTATTGATACCCATAATCATATAGCTAGTACAACGAGTCATGTGATAATTCAACCCGATGAACGGGAAGCTTGGATTAAAAATAGAATTATAAATCAATATATAATTAATTTGAATAACTAAGTCTTTAAATATAAAAGATTTTGCACAAGTTATTCATTTGTGTAAAGTATCTCGTGGAGTAAACACGCCAGTTATATAAGACAACATAATGAAGACCGTATCGCTCAGTCATCGTCAAGACAGCGGCAAGAGAGGACGTGGTATAACATCAGCTGCATTATCCCTGCTTAGACGGATTCCAGTTGGTGCTGTTGTAAATCGAACAATAGACGCTTTACCATACGAATTACATCTGCCTGGAGGTTATCAATATTGTGGACCTGGAACTAAGTTGGCAAAGCGTTTAGCAAGAGGAGATCCTGGAATTAATAAATTAGATCAAGCTTGCAAGGAACACGATATAGCATATTCAAAGTATAAAGATTCAACAAATAGATCAATAGCAGATAAAATTCTAGCGGAAAAAGCTTGGCAAAGAGTAAAATCAAGTGACGCAAGTATTGCAGAAAAAGCATCGGCTTGGGCAGTAACTACAGCCATGAAGACGAAAGCAAAGTTAGGTGGTGGAAAACGTCGCAGAGGAAGACCTGCAAAGAAAGGCGCTCCCAAAAGAGGTGGAAACATTAAAAAAGGACGTCGTAGAACTCATAAGCCAAATGTAAAGAAGACTTCTGTTTGGCAAATGGTAAAAAACGGAGCAGGTTTATACCTAAGACCATACCGTGTGTACTAAATAAGAAGAGTCAATTGATAATTCCAAATAAAGCCTTAACAAATCATCAGTTAAATGATTATGTGAAATGTTTGAAAATACCATTCTTTCGAGGAGTTTTTATGAAAGATGCATTACCAACTAAAATATGGAAAAATGAAACTGGAATAGTAAATTTGGATTCCACCTATGGTCCAGGTACTCATTGGGTATGCTATAAAAAGCTTGGACAAACCGTTTACTACTTTGACAGTTTTGGCAATCTACCACCGCCAAAAGAACTTCAACATTATTTTCGAAACTCAAAAAACATTTTTTACAATTACAAAAAAGAACAACCTAACAATACTGAAATATGTGGGCATTTATGTTTGGAGTTTCTAGCGAAAAGTGTCAGTCAGCTTTAAGATGTCATCGTATACAGTGTCATTGAGTGGAAATTCATCCACATTGAAAAGTACGCTGTTCCCAGCATTGCGTCTATCCAAGGAACGATTATGGGAAGCGGCATTACTTGATTTGACTACCTACAACTCAATTCCCAATGTTACGGAAGGGAAGAATAATTTACTACATTATTATGAAACTAAGGATGCTACAGGAAAATACTCAGAATTAAAAATAATTACATTTCCTACTGGAGCTTATGAAATTGATGATATAAACCAATTATTACAGAAACAACTCGGAGAAGACAATATTACCGTTAAAGGAAACAATAATACTTTAAAAGCAGAAATAACTTCAAAATATTATATTGATGTCAGCTTGGAACAGTCGATTGGCAGTTTACTTGGATTTACAGATACAAAAAAGAAAATCTTAACTCCTGGAACTACTCATTCAGGTGATTCAACTGTAACAATATTGAAAGTAAATAGTATCGATGTCACGTGCAACATTATACACGGATCGTATAGAGATGGAGTTAATCAACATATTTTACATACATTTTATCCAACAGTGGCTCCCGGTTTTAAAATTGTTGAGAAGCCACAAAACTTGATATACCTACCGTTAAACACCAGTTTCATTTCAGACATCGTACTGAACATATTGGATCAAGACGGTCATAGTGTTGACTTTAGAGGAGAAACAATTACTATACGGATACACATCAGAGCAGCAACATAAAAGTCAACATGGGATTATCATTTAAACCGCAACGGAAGAGTCGGGAGCTCAGTAGCTCCTCAACATTGGAAGAGTTAACATCGGACAACATTCGTTTTCTACAGAAGATTGGATTGAAACTTAACAGCGATGGATATCCTGGATATATCTCAAGGACCAACGTTCGACGAAACACTATGGGAGAAGGAATATCACACGCACAACCCTTACACTTCATCAAAATTAAACAATAACGATGAAATAAGGATCCCAATTCAACAACAAGATATTTACACTTTACCGTGTGAAAGTTACTTGTACATCGAAGGACGGGTATTAAAATTGGATGGAAAAACTGCTTCAACAGTTCCTTTTATAAATAACCCGATGGCATATCTTTTTGATGAAATAAGATATGAAATATCAGGGGTGACGGTTGATTCAACAAAAAAGGTTGGTTTAACAACGACATTGAAAGGATTAACATCATTAACACCGCATGAGAAGAATTCAATAGTCACCGCCGGATGGGTTGCCCCCGATAAAGACACTATAACACCAGCTTCCAACGGTCACTTTGATTTTCATGTACCTTTACGATTGCTTTTGGGATTCGCTGAAGATTACAAACGGGTAATAATAAATGTCAAACAAGAATTAGTATTACTCAGATCTTCAACTAATAAGGACTTGATACTTGCAGACCCTGCAACTACAGAAGATAAACTGGAATGGCAACTACAGTTGGATAAAGTTGTTTGGAGAGTACCTCATGTAAGATTGGCTGATGAACATAGAATCCTATTATTGAGAAAGTTGAAATCTGACCGTGATATTGTGATGCCATTCCGAAGTTGGGAATTTCATGAATACCCTACACTACCTCAGACAGAACGACAAACATGGACCGTCAAGACATCAACTTACTTGGAACGAGCAAGGTACATAATACTTGGTTTTCAAACTAAGCGAAAAGATGTTATCACTGCAAATGCTGGTCAATTTGATCACTGTAAAATAAAGAATTGTAAAGTTTTCCTAAACTCTCAATTCTTTCCCTATGACAATTTGAATGTCATGTTCAGCAAAAAACGTTTTTCTATTTTATACGATATGTATGCAAGATTTCAATCGTCATATTATGGAAAGACTAATACACCACTATTATCACCTGACCAGTATTATTCCAAGGCTCCAATAATTGTAATCGATTGTTCAAAACAAAATGAATCGGTAAAATCATCAAGTGTGGATATAAAAATTGAAATGGAATTTGAAGAACCAGTAGCGGATGGAACTTCGGCATACTGTCTAATTCTACATGATAAAATAGTTACTTACACACCGCTGACCGGAATTGTGAAGAATGTACTTTAAGAAGAATTGTACAACAACTGCAAATTTTTGAGGTTAGAATTATCTGCTTTAATTTTTGAGGTTAGAATTTCATTTGTGAAAGACAAGTTCAAAACAAACAATTATGTAATTGTATAAATTTCAAGGATTTACGAAAAATATAAAAGCGAGAAAATAATTAGTAGAAACTTCATTCTATCTTCAACCGTCGTATGGGAAACATCATTCGCAAGATGAATTCTACTAACGGAGAAGAAAATACACCTCTAATGGATGATAATAGTTCAGATATAGAAAAACAAGTTGAACGAGAAATGGACGAGTTCCTAAAATTCAACAAACATAAGAAGAGAGAAGAAGAAAAAGCTGAAAAAGAAGTAAAAAGGAAGAAGGTTGAAGTTAACATTACAACCAATATTTTAACAGAAGTATTTCTTCGGATTATCTACCCAATTTCTTCATGCATGACAAAAAGTATATCAGTTGGAATTTTAAAATCAATGGATTATTCACCAATTGTTATTTTAAATCATGGAAACAAAATGGTTACTTTCAGTGAAATTACTTGGGAATCTCTCATGAAACATTTACATCTTTTGGAGTGCTATTTAAGTAACAACACATTTGGAAGAAGAACAAGATTAAGTTTATTGGAATCAAATATTGAAGTTGATATAGTAAAACATCGTGGAGGACAAATTGTTCGCTTCAGAGATTTAACTACACATAATGTTAAATTATATTTCACTAAAGAAGAATTTTATACTTTAAGTTGTACTACCGGTCCCGTCACCAGATATTTGAAACAACTAATATTTTCAAGTGCAATAATTAAAGACTATCTAATTGATACATTGGACAAAAAACCTTTTGTTCCAATTTTATACGGTCCCGTGGATACTTCAATCTTTAATAGAATACCTCAAGAAGTTGAAATGTGGAGACAATTAAACAACTATCACACCAATTTTAATATTGATGAAGTGGCACAAGAAGTGAAAGAAGAAGAACAATCCTGTCTGTTATAAACATCGGCTCATTCAATTTTTAAGTCAGTTGTTAGTAAGACTTCATCATGAATAAACGGGTTTCGTTTTCTAATGCGCCACATATAATGGAAGTTAAAAGAGGTATAATTGAATTTCAAGCTTTCCGAGGAAATGATGGTAATTTTATTATTAAAGAATTAGTAATCTTGGACATGAACACATCAGTAGTTTATCATTATTTGTTCAAACCTCCAGTACCATTTAATAGACTAACAACTAAAGCGAAAGTTACAAACAAATGGTTGAACAAACATTTTCACAACTTAAGATGGGATGAAGGTTTCATTAATTATAACATGATGCCGCACATTATGAATCATTATTGCAAAGAGTTTAAAATTATCTACACAAGGGGATTGGAAAAAGCAAATTGGATACAATCATTTACAAGCAACGAAGTGATTAATGCAATAATTGATAAAGATTTCCAATGCTACTTCAACGAACTTTGTATTTCATCAAAAAGTTTTAAACATCGAAGGTCGCAGTGCGCTTTAAAGAATGCCTACCGCTTGAATAATTTCCTTCAACAAACTGGTGGGGGTAGTGTCAGTGGTGGGGGTAGTGTCGATTATAAAAGTGAGAGCGCTACCATGACACAGCATGAGTATTACTCAAACCTCCGAAGAGACAACATCTCCGACGGACATTCTTATTAACAAGAAGATTAACAACAACATCAATATGGCATCACAGAACTTACTTCAAAGTTTAGTTGATCAGTTCAACGCTCATTCTAAATCATCAATTCTACCTACGAAGAAATGTTCTGAACTAAAAGAAGAAAAACACTACATCATTCATACTATTAAGAAAATGGAAACTTCAGTAGGTGATGCTATAAATTGCACTTTGAGCGAGGCACCTTATACAATTGGTGATGAAGCAAAATTTCAGATCTTCTTACCAAAGCGCTTCGTACAACTACTTCAAAATGAAGATCTTCGTATAATTCAACCCGGCGCACTCTATTTGGTATCACATGGACCCAGTGGAAACAACTCTACTGAACTTACAATTCATGTAACACCTACTACTGATTAATTTGTACATAACATTGTAAATATTTCTTTGTATTTGTTTTTTCAATAAATATGATATAAAACAAAACAAAAAATAAAAATAAAAAAAGCAACATATTGTAATGTCTTTGTACATTACAATATGTTGCTTTTTTTAAAAATTCCACAGGATGACCTTGACCCAATTTTGTATAATTATAAAAGGGGAAATGTACTTGCAAAATTCATCAGTCTACTGCTACCTTTCATACCGTACACATCTCGCTCTTAATCCCTGAATATAAAACTGCAACATGTCCCTAAAGGTTAAGTGTGCATCTTATGATACCAACACCATAACTACTTTTGAACAACTTGAAGATTTAACTAACGAAATGCGAGTTTTACTTACCGGTGGTTATCACTTAACTGTTGATGTTAGTGCTACTAATACAAGGATGTTCACTAAAACAAAATATTGCGATGATGAAATATTTATTTCTACACAACCTACAACTTCTTCATCGCCAACTGGTCAACATAACATCAAGTTCCAAAAGTATTACTAATGTTGAATAACTTTTGACAGACAAAGCTACAACTAAAGAATCACGTGATCAATGTGAGTTAATAAAAAGGATGTGATACTTGTATAAATAATCATTCGCTTCTTAGCTCTCACCACGACAAGACCTATTTAAGAAAATGTTGTACAGAATGATGATTCAACTTGATGGAAAAATCTATGGAAAAGACTACAACACCGTTGAACAAATGACCCAAGATTTAGATGTATTAACTAAAGAAGGATATCAAGCTAAATTAATTTTAAAATTTCCTGAAGTACATCCATTATCAACAGAAGAACTTGTTGCTATGGCTAAGGCAGAGAGAGAGAAAAAGTCTGAAGAAAACAAAGAGAAACAAACTTCCTAAATTTTAATAATCCTTACACTTGTAAGGTATAATTTTTTAAAACTCCATTTGGATGACCTTGAAATTACCCCTACCACTTTTCACAGTACATAAAACTCACTATTGAACACTATACACTCTTATTCTTTCACTGGACTCCGCAGCGTCAACATGGAAGAGCAAAAATACAAGTACAAACCTCGTTACTGTTGTGAACAACAGTGTACAGATTTAGGACCAATGATGGTGGATGGGTTAGCTTGTACTAAATGTGAATTCTTCGGATCTTGTTATTGCAAATGCAAAACAAAACAACTACCACCACCGGAATTGCGAACTTTCAAATTTTACAAATCAAGATATTTTCATACATGTTGTCCTCAAAGATGTTTCAAATTTCACCCTCTAGATCTTGCTCATTGTCAACGCACCAATTCTCATCAAGATGATTTTTGTACACATATGATAAAAAGATGTAAATACAGATCAGATTGGTATTCCGATCCTGTAGAACCATCAAATGTGTAATTTCAGTTTTACACTCTTTTTTAAAACTTCATTTGGATGACCTTGAGATTTCCCCCCACCACTAGTTCTAATTTTTATATAATATCAAATCATTCCACTTCCAACACTCTAACTAACAACATGGAAAACAAATTTATCAAGTTTGAACATATAATAACTGACAGGGAAGAGATGGAAGAATTGTTTCAAAACTTACTTTCTATCATTGACGAATATCCTATAAGATGGTTCAGAATTGTAGTTCAATATTTAAATCCTGGTGAATTGTTTTCTTCATCGAGTGAAGAGGATGAAACAACTACTTCGGTTCAAATAATTGAATTAAAAGACGAAGAAGAAGAACTAAACATTTTATTCAATCATAAGCTCAAGGTTCCCCATATAAAAGCCCCCTCCCTAGACAGCCCCCCTCCCTAGACGCCTGCTCAAGGTCACCATTATATAAGCCCCCTCCCTATGCGCCGATCCTCATTCCATCACCGACTCTCCAACAATGAACAACTCTCCATTGGCCCGAATGAATTCTAGTTTTGAAATAAACTCTAAAGAAGAGTTACAAGACATTTTTAATATTTTACAAGAACTTGTAGATAATTTTACAACCATCAAAATGAATTTGGAAATAACATACGATTGTCCTATTTGTGATAAGGTTGAAAATTTAGACGAAGACAGTTTACTAAATCTAACTCCTGCACCATCTGACACTACTGATGGTAATAATGAAGAGCAACGTCTTTCCCCCACCACTTCTTTGTAATTCATCCTTCCCCCCACCACTTCTTTATTTAACTAACATTTCTCCCTTTCACTTCTTATTCCGTCTTCGACTTCTGAACTATCAACATCACTAAAATTTCAAACACTAACACAATCATGATGGATATAATGGATGAAGTTCCCTTCGTAACTAGAATGGAAGAGGATAAATTGAAATTGGAAATTAAACGATTGGAAATGGAACGGGAAAACCAACTTGAAATGTTACATTTGTTCAAGCTTTTCAAATACATCATCTGGGGACTCTGCATTTACCTTCTCATCGTCATCGGTGTTTGCATTTACAACTCTGTAATTCATCACAAAAGTTCAACTTGTTTAAACTCTGCTGTTGCACATTAATTGTATGTTCACTAATAAAATTCAAAAGTTACTTCAACCTATCCTACTATCACCAACTAGTTCAACTTAGAACTATTTCTGGTGGTAGTTGGGTAGGCTTTTTTAAAACTTACTCTGGATGACCTTGACATACTTTCCAGATCCTATTTATAAATTTGAATTTCAGTTTTAAACTAACTTTTAGTTTTGTTCAACTATTAAGAGTTTTGTTAACACCGTCAAATTTCAGTTTTCAACTAACTTTTAATTTATGTATACTTTTAGTTCAACCCTAGTTACTTTATTCGCAAATTCAGTTCAACCGACCGCCAACGCTATTGCCATCTCCACCCCAATATTTTAACATTTCTGCCCCCAACACCTGCCCAAACATCTGTTCGGTTTTAAAAATATAAAAGAAAGGTAAAGGAGTGGGGGTGGCTCATGCTCACCAATGCAAAACTAAGGTTTGAGGTTAGAATTATCCATGGCGACCGCCATGTCTGGTTCAGTTTCACCACATAGAGTCGGCGACCGGTTATTGGTCTAAAGGAGTGGGGGAAGGGGTGGTGGGGGAAGGTTGCCGTTTTATAAGCCCTCTCCCTAGGCGGCGCTTCTCATTCGATCGCCAACTTTCAAACGATAAACACCTCTCCCATGGCACGAATCAATTATCCCGCTATCACCAACTACTTCAACTTAAAACTATTTCTGGTGATAGTTGGATAGAATTTTTTAAAACTTACTCTGGATGACCTTGACATATTTTCCGCATCTCAGTTATAAGTTTGAATTTCAATTTTGAACTAACTCTTAATTTTTCTTCAACTGTTAGAGTTTCGTTAACACCGACGAATTTCAATTTTGAACTAACTTTTAATTTTAATTTTATGCGCAAATTCACTTCACCCTAACGCCAACACTATCGCCATCTCCACCCCAACCTATATGGCATAAAATATAACTACAGCATCTCATATATACCCTCTAACCCCCACCGGAAGCTATGTGACATGGCAGCTGGCGCCAGCTGCCGCGTCACGTGGCCCGGTGGGCACGTGGCCGGTTTTAAAAGTGACCAAAACACACTACTAATTTATGACATTATAGAGGATGTTAGTGAACTCTTTTAAAACAATTTTAGATTTGTTTCGTGGATCAAAATAAACGAAAAAAAATTTCAGACAAACGTGAGTCTAAAATCCTTCGTTAAGCCGTTTTTTATTTATTTATTTTTTTACATAGTAATTGTTATTTACGTAACGAATAGTTGTATGAAATTAGTATTTGGTATGAAGTTTTAGCATATCAATGTACATTTTCAACTAAAATGTTATTTTTCTGATGTGTATTTTCAAAATGGTGAACGTTTAAACTTTTCAAAACAAAATATCTCAAAACCGGTAAACTTCATCAACATTTGACAAAAGACAAAAAGTTACCAAATTAGATTATTAGTAATTTTGGAAAGAAACCTTTTGGAAAGAAGGTGTTACAAATGTGTTTCAAAAATATATGAAAATGTTCAATAAAATCTTAACAAGTGTTTTTATTAATACGTTTTGTGTATTTTTCCCTTCGGCATAATACGACGTTGTAATGGTAAATGTCAAGATCTCAATCTTATTGTCTTTTTTAAGTAAAATAGTTAATTATCCCCCATAAAAAGAAGAAAATGGCCACTGGGCTCAGTATTAAACATTTGAAACTTAATAAATCTTAACTCAGGATCAAACCGGTTACCTTTGGATTCAAATTCATGCTCTTAGACACTTATTTAGGCCTACCCAGCATAAATTTTAATACGAATTACATCTAGAGAATTTTCAATTTTTTTAAAATCTAATGAAAAGGTTTCATAACAGGATTTCATTAGAAATTCGCTCCTAATTAACAGTAGACAGTAATGGTCCAAGACACTCGATGCTTGTTTGCAAAAATGTGTACAAAGCGTAAAAAACCCGTCCTTTTCCTGTCCATTGTTTGACTTCCGTTTCATTTAAGGATTCTCTCTTTGTAGATCTGTGGATGAATCTTTGTTTTGGTTTGTTTCACACTCGCTACATTAAACTTTTTCCTATTTACACTTTAATATCATAAAACCATGGTGCGATTCAAAACGAGGCCTTTATTGATTATGCCAAAGTGTAGGAGAATACAATCATCTAAATATTTCAACATACTTCTTGTTTTTGCGGTTTATCGTTGTAATGCTAATAGTTTATTTTAATAACTTTTTGTAATGGCGATTTGGGTTTACAATGGATTTCAGGGCATTTTCTTTGAATGTTTCTATTCTACTACACTAAAGTCAAATAAATAAAAAAAGTTAGCAAATATTTGCAGCAGCACACAGTAATTTTTTAATTTCTTTTTGTTTATTTGGACATGGAAAAATAAATAGATGGTTAATGGATCTACTGAAAGGGAACGTCTCTCTCTCTCTCTCTATGACGACTCAAAAGCCCCATTACAATGAAGAGCAAAACAAGTATGTATAACTTTATTTGAGAACGATTATTACACTATATTAAAGGCACTCATTGACAGGGAAATAGTAAGAGCTTTTGTTTGGTAAATATCTTCCGGCATCACTTTCAAACCACAAAGTTATATTGGGGTATCTCCGGAAATTAATTCTTTTCTTAGAGTGGATGATCTTAAAACTTGTAAATAATTTGAGGATTTCAGTACTAAAATGCTAAGTTTTTAAATAACCTATCGTTTTTACAATTGTTAAACTAAAATACTTTGTACAATTTTGTGTCTAGTGGTTGATTTTAATATTTTTCACACATGTTGATAATCACAAACAAACATTAATTGACACGATTTAAAAATAAGATTATAAAGAAGTAAATATTTAAAAGTGAGTCATCTTATGAGAATAAAATAAACGAACATTATCGTTTTAGTTTAGACAGTAAGACTCAATTTAGTGAGAGAATAAGACAAAATATGTCTATTTTAAGAACCAAACATTCGTTAAAAACAGGAATCCTGTGAAGTCTCTTGTGAAAGTAACATGTGGGTTTGAGATAGACCAGATTGCATTAACACGCCAAGAAATTCAATTAACAAGTTATAATTAAATTTTCTGTTGCCAATCAAGAGAGAAATTGGATTTTAGAGGATACTCAACATGATTTTATAAACAAGGAAACAAAATTGAATTGTCGGCTAGTGAAACGTTAAAAGTTAATTGGATACTAGTGGAATAAACAAGTGACTACTTCCATAAACACCAGGATTTTATTTACAAATTTTATGTAGCTTGTATGAAATAGTTAATAATTATGGATGCAAAAACACTAACTTACCTCATCACAGTCCAAGTGTAATCAATGTAAAGAATATACCACAAATTCCGTCATTTAATCTCTGAAAGTAATTCCAAGTGTAATAGGAAGTAATTAAATAACCATATTAAATTACTTTTGTAGATTTCTAATAATCAAATTTATTTTTTCTGATAGAGTATAAAAATGTACGATAAAGATTAATGATGTCATTTTAAATCCGAATTAAAAAGTTTTATTTGTTTATAAATTTAAAGAAACTTGCGAAAAATATATTATTTTGAAAAGTTCTAAAATAGTAGACTAATTTTTTGTTTAGACTGTTTTCGAATAAAAATACGAATTAAAAAGATGTTGCCTCTTGTGACGAATCAGTTCAGGGTGTTAAAAAGAACCTTTTGTGTAAATGAAGACGTATCACAAACAAAGCGTTCCACAATCTATATCAAAATGGAAACAAAGAGTTATAGTAATGTAAAAATGTTGTAATTTGCAATACATTTTTATTTTATTTTTAAACATATTTCTCTATTAGTTTCAGTTTACATTTTCTATGAATTCAGGCAAATACAAAAAGAATGTTAAAATATATACATGAAGCATATTTTTTGTAAAAATGTCATTTCTTATATGCATGCCAATTAAACAGCTGGTTCTTCCTAATATGGTTGCGTTGCTGCGAGTAACACTTAGAAAAAACTACCGGGCACTTAAAAAAATTTACATATTTTGAGCACATGAAACAAAATTAATATTTTCAATTTTAGCCCCTTTGGTGCTCAGAGCTCGGTTCTACTTGTTTTACAAATTTTGTAAGGGTTAGAAGCATATTGAGTCCTTAGCTCCACAAAGGGGATGTTCCTACCTCACGCGAAGAGAAGGTGCGCGGGCTGAAAGGATTCAATTTGTTCGGGTTCCCGGCGTTCGATTAAGTCGTTTTCCAAGGCTAAATGGCGATTAATGAACTTATACAGGTGTTAAAGACTTCCATTTAAAAGAAAACTTGAATTCGTTGGTCTAAATAGTTTATTTTGTATTAAATTTTCATTTCTTCTCTGTACACTCTTTCTTTAATTTATCTGTTCGTTTTTTCCCAAAACAATATTAAAGAAATTATTTAATTTTAAGGTAAAATAGAAAAGAAAATGTAAATTTGCTATTATAAGAACTCGTAATTTGAATGAACTTTTATACCTCGCTCAATATTAATGTGCGCTTTAAAGGCAGATTTTTATTTTAACCTATTTCTTCACTACCATCCTGAATTTAAATTTATATTCAAACGAGTTGTTATTTTAGATTTGATGTTATTTTAAATAATAATATGGTCATGAGTACGGATGTTGTGGTTATTTTAAATGATGAAGGTCGTACCCCCTAGTTGCAGCTGCAAGTATTTATTTTCATACATAAAAAGTCATAATTGAATATTTGTTAACGGAGAAGCAAAACATTGGCGTAAATCGACTTGAGATATTTTACAGCTGTAATAATTGTCAGCATTTGTGGTCGGTTGGATTCTTGGCTGTGGGAGGAACTGATGAAAATGGGGGAATTGAAATTATTATTCCCATCGGACATTAGTTTTGAACAGACTATAGGCATAGTCATTGAAATAAGACTTATATTACTATACTGTTTTAAATTATACATGAAATAAAACAATTTGCATTAGTAATTTTTAAGTGGTAAAAAATATTTTGATTCTTTCTGTTAGAACATTTTAAACTTTATCGTACATCAAACAAAAGGTTGCAAACAAATTAAATATAAATGTAAAATGCTATTGAATCGGGTATGAAGATATTTTTAGAATAAAAACAATAATCAATGATACCAGCTGTATATTAATTGAGCCATTCATTTTAAAATACCGATAATACCTTTTCGCAATGGCCTAGGTAATACCTAGGTAATGGTTTGATAATACCTTTCCGCTTAATGTAATTCTAGTCACATAATGGGTGCACAAACTCACAACTCTTTCTGTGAGCCGTCACAGAGAGATGGCCTTTTCATTAATGAGTAGATCTCAGTCCATTATGTGGTAGTGGGGATTGATTTTGCCCCAATCGAATCCCGCCAAGTCAATTCCAAAGCGGAAATTTCTTCTGTTCCAGGCTTTCAGGGACAATGAACTCCGAGTGATTGAGGATCCGTATAACATATTACACGGATGTTATTCTGTTAAATGGCTAATCGGTCCGATGTAATTCCGTGTTTAGTTCAATATTTAGAACTGTTTAAATATTCTTTTCTATAACTATAGTTTTCCCAATTCAATTTTTCATTCCTACTTTTTTGTTAAACAAAAGAGGTTGGTGGACTTCTTTTTGCCTTACTTTGCCCCGTCCTCATAGTCTAGTTTGAAATAGTGTGACATTTAGTTGAATTATTTTTTCTATAGATATTTTCAAAATGCCAGCCATTTTAATTTTTGTAATCCAAACATCCCAAAAATGGTAAATTTTATCAACAATCTACGAGGGCCAAAAAAGTTGTCAAATTATATTATCTACACAATTATATGACATTTTTAAAGCTTTGACAACAATTAACGGCGCTACTGTGTTTTTTATGAAAATAACCTAATTTTGCATTAATTATAAAGCAAAATCCATTAAAAATCTCAATTATTGCAATGCTGACTCTAAAAATTCGCAGATTTGAAAAGAAATATAAATGAAGCATGGATGTTAAATGATCGTGATGCCTTTTGTTGCTTTGTCATCGCAGCCTTCTTCTGAACCTTCGGTCAACAAATCCTTCTCCAATTCATTAAAAACAAAGAAAATTTTAAAATTTTAAACACTTGTTCAATTTAATTAGATTTAGTTGGTGCCACTTTTTCGTCAACCATCTCATATCCTTTCAGTATTAAAATCACCAGTAGCATAGAATTTTGCAGACATGCACTACAGTCAATAATCAAATGAAAGACCAAAAGCATAAGCATAAAAAATGAAGAAGAAATAATGATAGCTGACCAACCGGGTACGAGCCAAGAAAGGAAACTTGAAGTGGGTGAGGTCAAACTGGCCGCCTCAGTGGAGACTGGCCGACAGCCAAGTAGGCTACAGTACAGGCACTTGAGTCTCAAATTTATACTAAGAATAATTTAACTTATACTCTTTATTTTAATCATATATAAAAACTATAACCCGTTTTCAAACGAGCAAGTCAATAGACTAGACTTGTGTTGGATCTATTAAAGGAATAATTTGAGTTGACAGCACCATGAAAATTATACTATATATATATTTACTCCATAAATTTACAATGCCGAGAAAAGTCTTGTAAATAATTAAACCACTCTGATTTTTGGAAGATAGGGAGGGTAGGGCATGAGAACGGTGAGAAATTCTAAGCTGGTCACGCTATCTTGTCAATTTGTCAGCCTTACGTGTTAAACTGGCAGTTGTTTGGTTGTTTATTCATTCTATATTTTGTATAACCATTTAAAGTGCTTGCATTATTTTTATAGATTATGGATGGAAATAACTAGCCGGAGGAAGACTATATAGATATTTTATTCGTTGAAATGCTTGTTGAAAGATAAGGGATAAGTAGTGTAAAATTTTATAACAATTTGTTTGCACTTAAACTGGCTTTTTAAAACAAAACGAATCTCTTCTACTCCTACAAGAACTCCAGATAAGTATTTAATACTTATACTCATAAAGGTACATAGAATATTACTTCAATTAAAACTCATTTAGTTTGGTAAAATGAGAAATACATACTACACTGCTCTAGAGATTTACATCAAAAGAAGGAATGACGAACATTCTATATATGACCACACGTGTGAGACCTTCATCTCAAACCCCTTCCCTTCTCTTCCCACCAAACTTTCCCCCAAACATCTCCCCACCTCCTTCTCCCTCAAATCCTCCACGACGACCGTTAGCCCGCAAACTCGCGGGACAGCTGTGGTAAGTAAACGTTTTGTGTTGCACTGGTTTGGTAAAACACACTCCCCATAAACGAAAGCTAACGTGGCGTATTAAAATACAAATTAAATTATTCGATTTTATAACTTAGATCACTTAGTGCTTCATTATAAAATTTCATTAGTACATAGTTTGTTTGTGTACTGGCTGATAAACTAAAAAAGTCCTTGAATTAATTACTTACTTAAATTGTGATAATCAGTAAGTTATAATAAAATATTACGAATGAAAGTTTTTAGATTTTTTGTCAATATTAACTTTGATTGCCCATGACCATTGTCATACCAGATCATGTTTTATGTTTTGAATTTTCCTTTGTTTACAAGAAGTAATTAAACTATATAATTAAAATTTAGCAAAAACCGTGCCAATCTACCAGTCAAATGAAATATATGTTAATCGAGACAACGAATAAATGTAAAGACAAAACAAATTTCTAATTGATTAAATAAATTGTATTGCAGGTATAGTTAATATTTTTTACAAATATTTGGATTGGAATCTTTGAAAGCTGCGATGTAGAGCAGTAATGGTAATCCGTAATTAGAACATTCAGTAGACAGCAACTTCTCCCGTTTATCCAAATCAGCAGCTGTAGAGGCGTTTATTGACCTGTTTTGATTTTCTGTTATGGAATTAAGTCTGCGCTCGTCCCGAATAGCAGGTTTTGATTTTACATGTTACAAGGTTTGGATTAATTTTATTACATGATTTTTACAAATAACAATTCAGATTTGCAAGACACAAAATAAGGAAGTTAGAACTATTTTAACCTCCTGTATCAGTGAATTCATTTCCTGTTCTTTCATTTCAATATTGACCATTAAAATATTCGTGTTAAAAGAATTAAAGGACATTAACACCTTCTTGAATCTAAACACAATCGTTATTTTGCTATTTAATTTGTAGTTAGAATGTATTACCAATCCATTTGTTTTATTTTTACAGTAAGTAATATTACTACTATAGCAAAACTGTAACTATTGTTGATCATACTACACTAATGAATAATAAAATTACCATAAAAAGAAGAAATATTTAGCATATTTTTTTATTTCTGCCTTACTAAGTGAGTCATTGAGCTGGTTCATCAAATTACGGTTTCGTATTTATATGTTTAGTTTGATGGCAGCGCAATAATATGTAAAAGAAAGAAATACAAGTAAAATTTGTTGAATAGTATTTAAAAAATGTATAATTAGTGTCAAATAGGTAACAAGGTGTTTTTAAATTAGACATAATTGCACTGAATTTTAAGTAGGCCTAAGTGAAACATGTATGAGAAGTATTCACCTTTGAAAGCTTTTGAGATACATCAAAATGCTTGGAATGAGTCCCCAGGTGGCAGGTAAACTGTAATATTCAATACAATGTATAATGTTGAATAAATAAAAGAAACATAACTCCAAGACACCTAAAGCACAGTATCATGCAATTTAGTTATACCATCAATCTCTATACACATTTTATACATTTTGAAATAGTAAATAATAATCAAATAAAATCCTTAAGTGTAGTTTGATTGAGTAAAGTAGTTTCCCGACTCGTTAAGTACCCTTTTATAAATTCAGTGAATCGCCTTTAATTTGCCTTCTTCTCCATAAACATTTTATGAAGAACTATCATTTTAACAACCTTTAGAATTTGATTTGCTTTTAGTAATTTCTCTTTTGAACATATTTTATGCCAATATAAAAGACCCACCTGTATCTGTCAGTGATTTTAAAAGCACCGATCGACAAAAGACAGAATATATTAAACAACCAATTTAATTTAGTTAATGTTTCCCTTCATTCCTATTGGGTATAGGATGATTCCGACTCAAAAGGTATTATTTTGCCATTGTATATTGGCTACATTCTAGCCAATGGAGGTAGACTATCAATGTTTCCCGAGCTACAATGGAAACTGGCTTCTTGATTTACGACATTACACGCTTTCAAAGCACTCGTTGCCGGGATTGTCTGCCACGTATCTCTTCTTGCGATACTTTATACTTGCGATACAAATAAAGCTCTATTAAATTTCGTATAAAAATGTATACTAAAATTATAATGTCCTTACTAGTTTTTTATTAGAATAATATAACTTCATGTTTACTTAATACGTGCATAAATATTTTCATATGATGCATAAGAGATATCAAATTTAATATTGAAAAGGTCCTTATTTATATATTTTTATTGTTTTGCTATTGCTTTTACGACGCAATAAATTTCAGAAATTGTCATGATTATTGAACAAATACAAAACAATAAAAAAATTGGGGTGAATTTGAAAAAATCGACTGTTGTCTTACTGTTGAGCTACTGGTGTATTGTGTATACAATTTATTTTTGTCTGAGTGACTTTATTTTTAAACAACATTCCAAACCAAACATGAGTCTAGGAAATACAGTGCACGTTATCTTTCTCATCAACGAAAAAGCTATCATTGTTTGGTTTCCATTAAAGTTTTAAAAGTCTTCTGATCAGATAAAAAGTGAAAATATGATAGAAGGTTAACTAAAGTCCTGATAAATGCGTTTAAAATAGTTCAGTTTACCTTCTCGACGCAGCTCAATGCCATGATAAATCTTCAACTGGAGCTCAACGATTTAACTTGATTTTAAATGTCTGATGTGTTAGAGGAAAGCTTTATTAGCCTACTAAAAAGTCTAAAAAGGAGGATTTTAGTTTAACAATAATTGAACTTTTGAATAATATATTGTTTGTCGTTGAAACTTTTGGCAGCAGTCGTGTGTATTCAGATTTTAAGCGGAATTAACTCATTTATTTACCCTTCCCAATAAGATTATCCGAGTTGGACATGTAAA
This sequence comes from Neoaliturus tenellus, assembly GCA_030545055.2. Lineage (NCBI taxonomy): Eukaryota > Metazoa > Arthropoda > Insecta > Hemiptera > Cicadellidae > Neoaliturus > Neoaliturus tenellus. The sequence goes on along the minus strand of CM061532.1, from coordinate 13,981,675 downwards.
CTCATTGCCATCATTGTAATATCTTGATACAAAATTAAAGATACGATTAATTAAAATCTATTTAGGAGAAAAATCACTAAGCAATAAAATACCAAATAACTTACTATTAAGAGTTGTGATTATATTAAATATGGAAATCTATAAAAAAATAAATAAAAAATTATTGTTACCCTAATGGCATAATGTGGTTTTTTAATCCAATCCCCTTTTTGTACATTAATGGTGCGAGAAGTCGAGTGTGCAACATAAATATTCATACACAGAGTAAAATGCAATATTACAAATTGCACTGTGGGTTATAAAAATGCACAACGATATTATGATGCTTATCTTACACGAAGAGGTTTTTTTAGAAAGTACTTGGAAAATGTCTATTCAACAATACTCAAACTTAGTTGACGAATGGCAAGCGTTTTCCTTTCGTAGTTGTTCCATTAGATCAACTTACTAACCTAAACTTTCTTCCCTACACTGCTAAAGTGCATCGGGGATATCCTTTAATAATATTAGTGTCAGCAGAAAGTTTCTCAACAATATACAGGGTTGAAAAGTAACTTGAACCCCCCTTCTTAACTATTTAAGATATTTGAAATCGGTTTTCGGTAACCTTCTTTGACATGTGGGGCTACAACAATTATGGTTAGTTTTAAAATTTTTACCCTAGGGGGTAGGGGGGTACGGAGTTAGCTCAAAATTTTCAAATGGGAAGTATGGTCAACTTTGATATTATTTTATAGGTCTTGATGAAACAAAACAATTGACATGAAGAAAATAAAAATCGGACCACTAATAACAAAATGGTGCACTTAAATTATACAAATCTAATTAACCAGGATTACATTAATAATACCTTCATTTAAAGAAATAGTAAATTAATGTACCTTTTTCTTTAACGTTCAAATTGCTCTCCTTTTACCTTTATACAGTAGTACAATCTCTGTTCAAACGTGTTTCTTGCATATTGGGAAATATGATTGTTTATTTTGTCTACTACCACAATACAGTGCTGTTTAAGTAGCCGGTTATTAATAGTTATTTGTGCTTATAGGGACTAAAGTACAATGTTTTCTCCCTGAAGGGAAAGTGTTGTCGGCCGAAGGCGAAGCCGAGGGCGACAATTTTTCTGAGGGAGAAAAGTACTTTAGTCCCTTGATGCACACAAGATTTTTCCTCCACCTACACGAATAACATTTAGGCCTAATAGGCCTACTGTACATAATTTAACTTTACCTTCATTTGATCCCTTGCTCCGTCAAGCTGGATCAGGCACATCAACATAAAAAAAAACAAACACGCACACAAGGTAGACTATATCATTTTTAAAAAACACGAGAAAAACAAAATATAATTTAAGCCTAGTCAAAAGTTTTACACTTATGTTTTGGACTTCTTAGGTTAATAGCCTACCCTTACGAAATGTAAACAAACGCACGTACACTGCCACGGCCATCTCTAGTACTAGAGATGCTGCTCACTGCTGACAGAATGGTCAGCAGGTGAGCAGCAGCTACAGCTGCTATTAGTCAACAATGAGTAACGAAACAAATACAAGTAACAGCTGACTGTGGCTCATGTTCTTTTTAATCTCTCTTTTAATGTTATTCTTATGTAACTAACTTTAGCCCCGTGGTACGAAAAAACTTGAGTTTTCCCTAGGTAGAAAAATTAAGTATTCAAGTCACATGGGATAGAAATCAGTACTTTACTACTCTATTCCAAGGAGTAAAATACGGCTTTAGATAGTAGGTGGAGGAAAAAGTAATTTTTAGTTGCCATTTTGTTATTAGTGGTCCGATTTTATTTTCTTTGTGTCAATTGTTTTGTTTAATCAAGACATATAAAATATATCAAATTCAACAATACTTTCCATTAGAAAATTTTGAAAGTTAATTTTGTGTTTCGATTTCTATACATTAATAGTGAAACTTAAAGGTTAAAAAATATTACCTAACCAACCTTGCTAAAAACAAATATATGACCGAAATATTAATTAAATTTTTAAGCATTGAATTTTACCAACTCTGAACTAAATCAATCAAATAAATTATTTAGGCTGGAGTATAGACGATTGTATAAGCTTAAATTATCTATAGTTGAAAAGGTCTTGAAAAAATATAACATATTATCAAATTAAAACTTCCTAATTTTAAAAGAGTTAAATCTGTTTTAAGTTTAAGGTTTTTGCTGTTTCAGTTGCGAATACCTGATACCATGTTGAACATCTTTTTGTGGAAGGGGCAGTACTTTACACTACACGTACACAGGGTTGAATGTAAAGATTTTTCGTGCAGTTCCTAACTTATTCAGACACGTCGAAAGCCTTTACAACTCAGAGCTGCAAACTTTTCCTCAGATTTCTTCAACACATTCAATATGTATTGAATTCATAAATCAATCAAGTTTCTTGCAAGTTCTGCATAAATTTAAGTCATTTGACGATCGATAAAATTTTGAATGAATCTATTTAATGTTAATGGCTTTTAGAACTTTTATTTGTATCATACCAAATTGTTTTGGAGTTACTGATTCACAACGATTTTGCAATGAATTCCCGAAAGCCATAAACATTCAATGTAGTATAATAATATTTTTCCTGAAAACATTACTGAGCTTTACCTTGATGTGTTATTTTGCTGTTGCAAAAATAATTACTAATCGAGGTTTTCTTAGTGTTTTAAGAAATGATACTAACTACTCATTATAATGTGGTAAACCTATTTAAACCAATTTTAGGCGTGGTAAGAAATGAAAATGAAATTTCCACCGTGTCAAAAAATACCATAAGAACTCAAATCAAAATTGAAATCTGTAAATCATAATGCTTTAATTATTATCGTGTAACTTAATCACGCTAAGCGAAGTTTTGTTTTTTATTTAGGATTTTAAAGCGTAATTTGAAATGGAAACAAGTCTTTATAACGTTGTCACACATTGGAAGCTTGGTTTGTCAAAGACGGGCGAGAGATGAAGCATTTCAATGATTGAACATTTCCCGATACCCGGAAGAGAGCAAACACGACGGATTGAACATTGAACAAGCTGTCCTAGTTTTATCAAGGGACTATTGAACAAAACGTCCTCTCATAATATGCGAAATTCACTCCAATTATATTGATATTAATACTATACTAGATCACATTGGGGAAATTCTACTGTAAGCTTATTATTAAGGAAAATGGATCAATTAAGCTGAAGGTGGTTTAAAAAATATCGAACAAAAATATACTTTTTATAAAAATACAGATTTTAATGATGGTTAATAGATCAAAGTACTTATTTTTAAATGATGGATTATTTGGGAAAAAATTATAGGGTATATGTCAATGTCAAACCAAGAATCATAAATTAACAACAGTCTCGATGACAAAAGGTTGTTATCGCATTTTTTCTACGAAAATATAATCATTTTGATTTGACGTTTATAGATTCAATTTGGATTGGAATTTCCGATTCAGTTTTGGCGATATTCGAATGTCTAATTCGGGTGAAAATCTTATTTTTAGCGAATTTCCCTATAGGGGATAAGCTATTATGGTAGTGGCCACGGTAAGACCCAAGTCGGGGACCATGTTACTTTTTCGTTTTGAGTTCCCCAGAATCTAAATCACCATTCGTTCATTTTCGTATGTATGTATGAGTGCGTACGTGGTACCGATAACTTTTGAATGGGACCTCTGATTTTGATGGAATTTGATGTGAAGTGTAAGACCAGGTCTATTTTCATGAGTTCGCGGACTAGCATTATCGGGTTATGGAAATGGGATTTTATGGGGTTTTGAAGGGTTAAAAAATGGGGTTTTGGCAATTTTTGGCCTAAATTTTCAAAATTCACCAATTTTAACTTAAACCATTTAAAAGAGCTTTAAAAACAAACAATTTAGTATTTTGAATTTTTAACTTGGCTCAACAGATTATGGATGAAGCCAAAAATAGGTTTCCCAAGTTAATTTTATGGAAAATAAATCCCTGTATAACGCTTATTTATTGAACTAACTTGGTAAAATTTGGTACGTACATTCACTACATTGGTATGTACATTCCGCCAACCTACATACTCACCACCACGAGGTTTATGGGGAAAATTAAAAGTAGTCGAATATTAATAAAATGTTATATTTAACTTACCAAACCATTACATTAGGTAAAATTTTCTAACAACATTCCACGACAGCAAACCTACATACTCATTCCTATGGTATTCATGGAGAAAATACAAAATCACAAATTCCTTTGGAAATTCGCTGTGTACGCAGGTCTGCTGCGACGAGGGTATTCTATAGTTCTAGATTTCTTACCCGTGCTTCGAGAACGGTACTCGAATTGTATTGCATAACCGAGGACTATTTTGGCCTTCAAGTAAGCTCGTTCGCTACATTTACTTGAGGTTAAGTTTAGCTCGTTCGCTACGCTCACTCGCCTCAAGTTAGTAATATAATTTTTTGTTCACATATCATTTGTCTACATATCATTGTTCACTCAGTCCTTTAAATGAGAAAAGTTCATGTGAGCTCGTTCGCTGAGTTCACTCACTCGCCTCAATTTTTTAGTGTTCTATAGTTCTTATTAGGTCAATTTACCCTAATAGGCCTACTTTAAATGAAATCAGCTGTTTATACATTACTATTCCTAAATGTAACCATGTGTTAATCACTAAAATGTTGCTTCGATAAAGATAACATGGTAACTTAGAAGACGTCTGGGGCAAAGCAGTATGAAGGTTGGAAGGATATCGTCAATTTTTCTGGGTTTTTTTACGCCAAGATGTTTTAATAAAACATATGTTTGTAGGGGTTTTGACTACTGGGAATGCCTAAAAATTTGTGTTACATTCGACCTTTAAAACCGAACTTCCAATTTTAAAGCAATTTAGCGTGAAAACGGTAAAAGTTAGAAAAACCCCTCAAATACAAAAATTGTAGATAATCTGATTCTATACAAACGATTTTCCATCAGATTTCTTATGAGATATATCCTTAAGGAACTAGAATGTAAAAACTAAAGAAGGAACCCGACTTTTCAGCCACCACGGCAATTGCTAAAGGTCTCTGTTTATTAAATGGTTGAAGAGGGTGATCTAACGTCAACTTTCCTGGGGTTTTCACATCAAGAGTTTTCAATCAAGTATATGGTTTTGGGAATTTTGACTTCTGCGTGTTACACTTCTAATTAAAAAGAAACTTCCAACTTAAACAGTATTTAGTGTGACAAAAACTAATTTCCAAATTTAGTGATTTAGTGTGAAAACTGTAAAAGATAGAGCAAAACCTCAAATACAAAAGTTGTGGTAAGCTCGTTTCATACTAGCGATTTTCCATCAGACTTTAGACCAGGTACACCCCTGAGTTTCTAGAAAGCATAACCTGAAGAAGGAACCCGACTTTTCAGCCACCTTAATTTGGCTTCCTTGGTCTTAAGGTCTCTATTTCTTAAATAGTTGAAGAGGGTGACCTTTCGTCAATTTTCTTGCAGTTTTCACATCAAGACCTTTCAATCAAGTATATGGTTGAAAGGTTGAGACGCCAGAGTGAACATCAAGAAAAGCCTAGGTCAATCGAGCCCTGCGTTCCGGGAAAAACAACAGGAGGTGTAAACAACCCTCCCCCACCCCCAAGTGTATGTAACGCCAACATGGGGCCAGCCGGGCAGTGAGTGAGTGTTAGTACGCCTCGAGAATGGACTGCTGTATCGCGTCCGAAACGTCGGCAACGTCCTACAACTCATCTCCATCGCGGTCGTCACCCGAAGACCAGAATTCGTCGTATTTGTACATCGACCGTGGAAGCCTCTCACAAAGAACAAGTATATGGTTGTTGGGATTTTGACTTCTGGGAATACTTAACCAATTCATGTTACATCCTTCCATATTCCATTTATATTTATTATATTAATATTATAATAAATCATATTAATATAAGTTAATATTATATTAAAGTAGATTAAAAACGTAATTGATAAAATATTTCCAAAGACTCTATTTTTGTAATATAATATTAATGCAATAAAAACATTACTTACAAACTTAATGCTAATTTTTAAAGACAATTTCTACAATTTACTATAATTTTAAAACAATAATGCACGGTTAGTAATTTTTATGACGCGTACAAAAATGTACAGCGTAATGCTTACTGGAAGATAAGCAGCTCTGTGATAAACGCCTCATGTAATCTTCCACCCCGATGTCGTCAAAGGCTCAGGAAACGGGCAGACTGAATCAGTCGGGCTTTTGTACAACTGTGCCCTTACGGTTCAGTCACTCTCAACTGTCATTGAATAAAATATTCCGTTCGGGACAATTTATAACGTCCCACTTTTATTTTTATTATATTTCCTGCAAGTTCTTGCTAAAATATAACTTGCACGTCTTATTTAATTTTAGAGAGTAGTGATTTAGATTTAGTTTATTTACATCATTAATTAATATTTTTTCTCTACTATTTATCATAATCTAAATATGATGAAATATATTCATCAGTATAGATGTTATCGCATAAATTAATATGAAATATTATGGTTAAAATATGGTTTCATTAGCACTAATAACACAAACTTTACAACATTTCACCGAAGAGCAGGCATTAAACTTTGGTTTATAGCCCACTTCACAAGCCGAATGGCCCAAACTACTGGCCTAAAAAAGATTTAAAGTGTTTTAATTGAGTTTAAATATTTTATTGCCTGAATAATAACTTTATATTGTAAAAAATTCAACAACAAAATTTAATTCAGATGATAAAATTATGATTGTATTACAATCGCTCGTTTTAGTAAATATATTCAGTACCATAAATAATCTCTTTGATCGGAAAGAGATATATATATAAGCAATGCATATATTTTATTGAGAGAAGTGTATACTTTCTCATGAACTTAGTTAAACGGATTGTACTAAGATAAATAAATGGATCTATTCGAAAAAAAATTAAAAATTTACTCGTACATATGCTCTCGTTGGGGCAATCGGCCGATATAAATTCTTTAGTCAAGTTTCGACAACGCACGTTCAAATGCATTATGACTTCAAATCTTTTTATAACTCATCATTTTCCCTGGAATCATTCCTCACAGACCAAATGCGACTTATTTATGTTGTATTATGTTGAAATAAATGTTTAACTCCCTTATCCCCATTTGGACTCTTGGAAACACGACTGTGCATGCAAAGTGGTGACGAGATTTAAATCGTACTATTTATTTTTGTCTCGTGATAAAACCCGATTTTATATAATCCTTATAAATTGTGTTCTTCTTTTTTTCAACACTCTGCATACTTATTTAGAGCTTCTATACTTAGTTTCATTGAATGTTTACGATAAAATTTAGAAAGTTTTATATTACTTGGCATCAAACAAAACAGCGCTATAAAGTATCTACTATAAAGAACAATCTTAACACTTTTGTAAGTGGGGGGTGATGTTGTTCGCGTCCGCAGCATTCCATTAAAGTTGCACGTACTCCCCGGGTGGTGCTAAACGAACAACAACTTTGGCAGCTGAACTGTCACACACAGTGATCTCTCAGCTATGCCAGCTGCCAGACAAAATCCAAACGGCCCTTTCCAGGGCCAATTTAGAAATTTAGGCTGTATTTTAAATGTTTGTCATTTTAACGTAGAGGGTCTGAGCAAATCTAAAAGTGACTGCCTCAGCAAGGTGCTGCTGGAAAATGAGGTCGATGTCCTCGCACTGCAAGAAACACATGCAGAAGACTTAGAAAACAGTGCGAGGGGAAACATCCCAGGATATAAGCTTGTGGAAGAAATAGGTCACAGGGTTTACGGAGTGGCGACGTACGTTAGACAGGACATAGACGATGTATCAGTCTCCCACAAAAGTTGTGATAACAACACATTTGTTGTTGCTGTTAAGGTGTCTGCGACTACTATTGTAAATGTATACAAACCACCAAACACCCAGTGGTCAGACACAGTTCTCCCAACTTTTGAACATCCTGTGGTATATGTAGGTGACTTCAACAGTCATCATACCCAGTGGGGATACTCGTCCGATGATGACAACGGCACTCGTCTTTCAAGCTGGGCTGAAAATAACAACCTTTTCCTGGTATATAATGCCAAGGACCCACACACCTTCCATTCAGCCCGATGGCGTCGTGGGTACTCTCCAGACTTGGGCTTTTGCTCCCGTGAACCATCAGCAACACCCGTGCCTACTTCCAGGATGGTCCTTGGTGCATTCCCCCACTCTCAGCACAGGCCTGTAATAATATCAGTAGGAATGCAAATTCCTCTCGTAAGATCTTTTCCTCGGCCTAGGTGGAACTTTAATAAAGCTGAGTGGGAGGCCTTCTCATCAAGGCTTGATAGCGGCATCAGGTTCATCCCCTCTAAAATAAAAAACTATGATCGGTTCACTCGCCTTGTCCTGTCTTCCGCTAAGGCGACAATCCCAAGAGGTTTTAGAAAAGAATACATACCAGGATGGAGCAGAGAGTGCGAAGATCTTTACAGTGAGTTTACAGACACTGCTGACAGAGATGTAGCTGACCAACTCCTTAACTCTCTCGACAACTCCAGGAGAGAGAAGTGGGTGAAAACTGTTGAGAACCTGAACTTCACCAAAAGTAGTCGGAAAGCTTGGTCTCTGCTCAGGAAACTCTCCACTGGTAAATCAAGTAAAAAAGACGATGCCTCACAGCCTAGCCCTCGTGAAATTGCAAAACGCCTCTCCGTACTTTCAAAACCTGTGCGTACGTCTGCAGACAGAAAAATTAATTTCAAGCTTAATGAGATAAAGGAGAGTCGGCAAGCACCCTTGGAAGTCTCTAGACCCTTCACTTACGACGAGCTGGAAGTGGCGATTGATGCGATGCCAATTGGCAAAGCAGCAGGTTTGGATGACATTTTCCCGGAGTTTATAAAACACTCGGGTAACAAGGCTAGACAGTGGCTTCTGGAAGTTTTTAACACCACTCTGAAAACCGGCGACATGCCTGGGATATTTAGAAAATCCAAGATCATAGCTATCCTGAAGCCCGGAAAGGATCCAAAACTGCCTGAAAGTTATCGGCCTATAGCTCTTTTAAGTGTTTGTTATAAGCTGCTAGAGAGGTTGATTTATAACAGAATCCTCCCTATTCTCAATGCCAGCATCCCTGTCGAACAAGCTGGATTTAGGCCTGGTCGCAACTGTTGTGACCAGGTTTTAGCTCTGACTTCTTTCATTGAGGATGGGTTTGAGCGAAGACTGAAAACCTCTGTGGCTTTTTTAGATCTGACTGCAGCATATGACACTGTCTGGAGAAAAGGCCTCCTAGTTAAATTTTACGACCTTATTCCTTGCCCTTTCTTGTTGCGTCTCCTCAACTCAATGCTCTCCAATAGGATGATAAAAGTATATCTGGGACGCAAAGAAAGTACGTTTAGGCAACTAAAGGATGGCCTGCCACAAGGGTCAGTGCTCGCCCCACTGCTCTTTAATGTGTATACTGCCGACATTCCTGTAACTCGGTCCTTAAAGTTTATATATGCAGATGATATTGCATTGGCATATCAACACCGGCATTTTCGACAAGCTGAGGAAACACTAACAAATGACCTCACGACCCTCGGTGAATATTTTGAAGCCTGGAAGCTAAATCCAAACCCAACAAAAACTGAGGTTGCTTGCTTCCACTTGAATAATAGACTGGCCAACCAAAAGCTTAAAATCGTATTCAACGGTGTTGAGTTGAAACATAATGAAAACCCACAGTATCTGGGAGTCACTTTAGATCGGTCTCTCACGTTTAAAAGCCACTTACAAAAAACGGCAGCTAAGGTGAGAACCAGGACTAACATTGTCCATCACCTTGCTGGCTCCACATGGGGAGCTAACGCACAAGTTCTGCGAACAACTGCTCTATCATTGGTATATTCAACTGCTGAGTACTGTGCTCCCGTGTGGTTAAATAGTGTGCACGTTAGAGAGATCGACGTCCAGCTAAACAGGACCATGAGAGCCATTAGTGGTACACTCATGGCAACTCCTGTACCTTGGCTCCCGGTGCTGTGTAATATCGCTCCTCCTGAAATAAGACGAAGGGATGCACTCATTAGGGAATACACAAAGATCTTATCTGCTCCACAGCTGCCCATCCATGATTACCTACCCCAGAATGCGGGCCGATTGAGGTCCCGAAAACCACCTCTACGAACAGCCTCCCAGTTGATGGACTCGAACTTCACCATCCATACAAACTGGACTTCCTCCTGGGACGCTTTTCAAGGTCGGAACCACTTCTTGATAGATGACCCGACCGTAGCGGTAGGTGGTATGAATCTTCCTCGGAAGCAGTGGACTATACTCAATCGTTTCCGCACTGGAGTGGGAAGATGTAATTATTGGAAGCACAAATGGGGAATGACACAAGACCAGTCATGCGACTGCGGAGCAGAGTATCAAACTATGGAACACATAGTCGAAGAGTGCCTACTGAGTGCCTTCCCCGAAGGATTGGCCGGTCTGCATAGCTCAAGTGAAGCTGGGCTGCAATGGCTTAGCGCCCTGGATTTAGCTCTATAAAGAAAGATCTAATTTTTATTTTTATTTTAGTGTTTAGATTTTTACTTATACTGACTCAGGTGCTCTGCACCGCAGAATTTATTTTATTATTCTTAAACCATGGTGGCTGGCTGAATGAGCCATACGATATATATAACACTTTTGTAAATTGATTTGTTTAAAATTCAGCAGATACAAAGAAAACTTTGAAGAGTTACAATTTTCAATGTTAGGTAACCCATAGCTCCTTCATTACACTAATCTTCTTTCACCTTCACTTAAATTTAATTTGGGTGATTTTTGTGAAATGCTGAAGCACTCTCCAACTGTGTACTCTATTCAATGCATCATACCCAAACCAAGACCGGTTCTACGCACGGTTGTGTACTCTAACATTCAGACCAGGCGAGAGTTTTGATTGCGAGGTTGTTTATAATGAAATGGGGGCGAATCCACTCGATGTCTCTGCTCACTTGCAGCAGCGCGAGATGACAAGTGAGGGTCCGGGTTGGGGGGGGGGCGTGGAGGGGGGTAAAATACGGGAGGGGGTCATGACAAATGCTCTCCGTTCTCGTTAATTTATGCGAGATGAATAATGCGGAATTTTTCATACGAGGGTGAAATATTTTTTTTTTTCTGGTCACTCCTTGACCGTAATGTTGAAAATCTAACATTAATAGTAACTTTTCTGTGCAGTTTAGTAAAATGTGGTTTATTTGCGATGAGTTGGTAGGTACTTTTTTATGTTAAGTTACGTTAACATTACTTAATGAGTGCCCGATTAAAAAATAATTACTTTAAAAAATTATTGTACTTTAAAAATAATTGATACAAAGTTTATTTTATTTTGTCTACAAATCAATTCAACTGGCTTTATAAAGACAATTAACTAAGAAATGTCTTAAATGTGATCTAACCAAGTTTAATCCCGGGGTTTGAAATGAACAGTACCGCTAACTTATAACTAACTGAAAACACGGGAAACTGCAAACTATCGTTTGACATAACTAATATGAATATTTGTTATATTTTTTCATTATGATTAATAACTTGTATGGAAGAATTAGGGTAAGAATATTCCTCAAATTTCCCACTGTAAAAATCAAAATTGTTATGAAAGAATGCATATAATTCGATTTAATTAATGAAATTTAATTCGAAAGCAATTATCATTACTTATTTGAATTTGAAGTCACTCTAAAAGACCTAATATGTTTCGTGATTCATCAAATTTAAGTTTAGTGAACTAAACAGTTTTTATACTGCTCGTTTGGTTTGAGATATAAAATTTAAATCACGGTTACGACCCATACTAAGCACGAACAAAGCTTCTTTTTTGAATTAGAGCAGAAAAATGACACGTTAAATTAGTTAAAAATTAAAATTTATTTAAATATTAGGAAAACGACATATTAACGATATAGGGTGGTTTTATATGAATTTACAGTCTCCAGTTCAAGCCCTCTATAGGTCTACGACCTGGTTTCGGCGCTGTTTTGCACCAAGTTAACGTAGTTTTTCACTTCAAAAACATCAAGCAATTAAATAATCGGGTTGAACACCGTATACGGGAAGTTTAAAAGCTGTAACGCACGGTTAAATCACGGTGTTGGCTACTTAATTGTTGCGTCGTGACAGGTGCCTTTAAGCCAATGCAAATCATACCAGTTTGGGCCAGTAACCAAGATAAAATCAAAAGACTAACTATCGTAATGATTAATATTAATTTTTATTTTTTATAAATAATCCAAGAAAATTAATACAGCCTACCTTAAAAAAAAAATATATTTAATCCAAAACAATTGGTAGAAAAAACTTAACGAATAAATATTTCTCATTGTATTGAATGTAGTTTCATGCGTTCGTCATAAGCTTTGACATTATCCCATATTGCTTGCAAATGATTCTTATGCATACCCTTTTATGCATCTCTTTTGAATACAAACAAGATGCTAGCACTGCAAGGCATCAATGTTGGACTCCTTAATGCATTTCAATGCAAGATACTGACACCTCATCACCCCTAGCATGTAGATCAGCTGATGTCTCGTCTGTGTTTGTGCAGGTGTGCCAACATACGTGCTCGTCAGTTACGTGTTTGTTATGTTGGTACCTAGCTTCACCTGCAGCAAGACTGATGAGGTTGCGAGTTAAATTGGAATAACAGATTTAATTTTAAATAATACATGGTGTTTTAGAATGGAAGAGCACATTTCATTTTCTTAAATATATAAATTAATACATTCAATTTAAAAACAAAAGCGAGTAGAGAAAAGACTCGCCTACTGCTCGATGGGGGCTTTGCCCCCATACTCCCTTTGGACTAAATTCGTAAATTAATAAAAAGTTAAGTATTAAAGAGCTTACTTTAATTACAGGGAAGAAGTAGACAGCAGAGACAATAACAAAACTGTCTATTACACACATTCACAATCAGTAGTAAAATAATCTAATCAGGTTCAAAACCTCTCACAACTATTCTAGATATTATGCGGGATGGAGGCTCCAACCTTTAATTGGTCACCCCAGTTTGTTAATTGCTGAAAATTCTCATGCATTGAACAGGCTAGTTGAGGGCTCCGCCCACATACTCCCTTGTTGTATTCGCTGAATTAGTTTGTTGTTTACAAAGTCTTAAACATTTAAGATCTTCATGCCCCCTAAGGGGGTACCCCGAATTCATTAATTATTAATAAAACGTCTACTTAATAAAAATAATACTTATTAAACCGTTTAGTTTCACCGAAAAATCAACTACTCACTACCCACAATCAATAATTATAAAAAAACTTTTAAAATCCCCATTCTTGTTTCCCTCAATTCGTTTAAATAATAAAATTGAGAGCTGTTAAATAATTATTAACGATGTAAATGTTCTAGGTATTACACTCAATATTGGTTGTGTTCAAATTTGGAGATACGATTATGATTTCTTATGATTGAAGTAATTGGTATGTTCAAGAAATATTATAAGTAATACATTTAACCTGAGCTCCTCCAATTAAAGCACGGCATCGATCCAAAACGTTTTGCTATACAATGGAAATGTGTCAGGAGTGTATTCAATAGAATAGTTCAATAGTGTATAGTCGTACTACATGGATTACGTTAGGCCTGGGTTCTGAAAGTACATCGGACAAAGGTTTAAGCTGATTTAATCATTACTTACTATCATTATGCCACTATTTAAACTTATTTATAAACTTCGCATCATTATATCGTGTCACTTGGATTGATGAGCCTTAAAAAATTGTATATACTAAAGTTATATAAATTTTATATTTTTTGAGGTGCAAGAATGTGTAAACAACCAAAAACGTTTGTTGGAAATATAAACCTCAGATTTATTAATGCATCAAAAGAACTTACTTTCTTTGATCTACCCAAATACAACCTTAAACTTGTAAGATAAAGGTTTCAAGCAATATTCATATGCAGCTTTTTCTTTCAATTTGGAAAAAGTATTTTCTCAATGATTATCGGCGTTATTGTGCCTTAATTTCGACTTGCTTACTGTCGTTAATGAGTGTTAATAATATCTTTTTTCTATTTCATCATATCCCTTTTAAGGTGATTTTATTATCGGTTTAAGCTATGGACTTAAAATTTGAAAAGAAAACTAGTTCTAAAATGAATAAGTAGCTAACGTACCAAACCCAAGGTCTCTTCTCTTCCCTCTAGTGTCACATTGTGCCACGTCCGTCCATCTTGTGTCACGTTTGGAACTGTCATGTAGCTTTGGCGTCATTTTGTGGGGATCACGTGCGGGGCCACCAAAGATCAGATCAATACAATCCGCACCATCGCCGACACACATTAAAAACCTAAATACTTCAGGTGCTAATAATTTTTTTTATTTCTAAAGAAAAAGAAAATATGAATTTTTTTTCTATTGTGTTCTCTTTTCTGAGGAATATTTCCCAGAGTTATTAAAACATGTATACATAGTCAATTACACTGGAAACTGTATGAATGTAGATACCCTTAATCGATCCATCATCAAAAATATAAATTACATTCTAAAATATCATAAAATGCTATTAGAAAATTGTAGTTTATGCAACAATTGTGTTATAAAGGCTGATAGTCCAGGCTCTGAACAGGTTGAGCATGCACTAAAAGTCTAACGAAATTTGACTTTGGATTATTGTTGGGAACGTTTAGTAGATGTAAAAAATCGATGTTGCCACATTTATAGAGTGGGCACAACACGGGGGACGCCCCCTAACGGAAGTCGAAGAGGGAACTGTATTGGCCTATGTCATGTTATATATCATTTTAAAGGTCTTTGAATGTAGATTAAAACGCCACAAACCCGATCTCTAAAGGTTGAATATAACAAGAGTTTTTGCGTTTTGAAATTTCGGTAAAATCCTTTCATGCAAAATTTGACTGGCTGCCATTTCTGGCTCAGACGTTCATTTGATGTCGAGTTGGCAACATTGTTTTCAACTCTATTTAAATTCTATCTATCACCTCTTTATAAATATCCTGAAAATCAAGTTAAATGTTTTATTTTAAGTCTTCATTTGCCGTCTTCAATTGCTGTCCGAAATATTATGATTGCAGTAGGATTTTCAGCCCGATTGGAGACAACCCATGAAATCTTTTATGAAATATTTAACGAGCTTTAGGATCATGTTTAACAGAAAGCAATGCCGCAAAGCCGACCTTAAATTATCGCTCGAGTCAGAAATGGCAGGTAATCAAACTTTGCATAAAAAGCATTTTGTGAAATTTCAAAATTCAATAACTCGCGTTATATTCGACCTTTGGAGATTGGGTTTGTGGCAAATTGAATATACATTCAAAGACCTTTAAAATGATATACAACATGACATAGGCCAATACAGTTTCCTCTACGACTTCCTCTAGAGGCCGTCCCACGTGTTATGCCCATTCTGGAAATGTGGCAACATCGGTTTTTTACATCTATTAAATGTCCTCAACAATAATCAAAAGTCAAATTTTGTTAGACTTTCTGTGCATGCTTAACCTGTTCAGAGCCTGGACTATGAGTACAATCACTGCATAAACTACTTTATCTAAGGAAAACTAGAATTTGTTAAATTACTGAATTAAGTATTTTCAAAATTTATAAATAATGAACAATCGCCATTCTTACTTACATTATATGATTACGCTATTTTGATGTTAAACGCATAACGCAACTAAAACATGAATTATAATGAAACAATCACCTGATGTGCAATTGCGTATTTTATATTAAAACTGTGACACATTTATTTACGTTAAAGACCTCACTAAGCAGTGGGTTTGAATTTGGCTTAATAATGTACCTTCTTTTGATTATTGGTAAGTACGAGGTTAACCGAGCCTTGCTCGTTGGTTTTAGTGTCATGGTAATAAAGCTATTAAATTTCCACCAACCAATTATACCTCTTCATATTTAACAGCTGTTTCAAAAGGTCTGTTTAACATTACTCTTACTCTTTCTTTATTTTTGTATATCCTTCGTTGTTATTCCGTTACCAAAATAGAAACCCATAAGAGAAATGTTAAAAATTATGATTTTGAAACTATAATTTAGAAAAAATCAAATTTTTCCTATGATTAAGGCTGTTTATAATATTACTTTTGGGTCAAAACACTCTTACATACAAAGTTTAAGCAAAATACACCCGCTAGATTTCAAGATTGTGCAATACACATCCCTTCTGACATTGCTCATATTATTTAATCGTTAATATCTTAATTGGTACTTATAGCAACTTTCGTATATAGATATTTTCTTGATGATAATGAAAAATTTTTGTTCGCAAAACACATGCAGGACGTTTAATATTCCAAGCTTGGTTGCCATCTCCCCACCCTACCACAGTGCTGGTTTCGAATTTAATGTTTTCCACGACTAAACTTTTAATTAAAATACAAAATTAAGTTAAAATTCAAAACAATTCAAATGCTTTTTTAATGATATGTAGTTTACTTAATAGGGGAATTTTGGTATGCCTTAAATAAAAATCCGCTTACATATCGGATATGGTACTATTCATTATATTTAGAATTTATAAGGAGATTTATACTCAGGTTCAACAAACAATAAACTTCACCAAATAGTTTGACGCTCTACATATTGCAAATACATATCTCCATTCATCAACATAATTAAATCATATTCCTTATAAATATAGTTTATCTGAATTTCTTATGATTTATAATGCATTACTTTCATCCTACTTCTAAAAAGAATAGTGAAATTCTCCCTTATGGGTTTTTAGAACAAAATGCATTTCTTCAAATGAGACTTTATAAAATTTTCATAACTGTTCAAAAGTTTTGATGAAAAGATGAATTTGATTTTTTTAATAACCTAACAAATTTTCACCCCAGTATAAAGCTTTCTCTTCGTAGAAATAAAAGATTTCCCTTCGTGCTAAAGATAAATTCAAATTTCAAAACTGACGTAAAAGACAACCTATGCACTTGTCGAAGTGATGTATTTTAAACGTGTCGAAGGAATCTGAATGAGGCCGTAACATGGAGTTGTAAAAAGCTTACGACGTTGTCGGCATAAGTTACGAATAAACTCAGCAACCAGGGAAACTTGCATCTCTAGAACTTCTGTTAGGAGTACCTGGACATAAATGGAAAAATGTGTCTCCTCAATGTTTTATTATTTTTTTACGTTATTAAAACATTATAGGTATTGAATAAATATAAAATAAATATTGTTAGTTTATGGTAAAAACTTATTTCATTTTTTATTAATTTTAATTATTTAGTATTTATAACTGTTAGAGATTAAATACTATTAATATGGAAATAATTCTAATCAGGCACTTCCTACCATACAATCAGAACGTTTCCACTAATTAAACTTCGATTGATGTAACTTTTTATCGATAATGGATTAAATCACTTATATATTTTTTTTATTTTCCCCCATTTTTATGAGCAGGGTGTTAATTTTGTTCAAACAATCTATTTGTATCAAATGAATGTACACAATGACGAAACATCTTTAGCCAACCACTATTTATTAATATGTCTATAAATATGTTTTAAATAGCTTATCTAAAATTTATAAACTACCTGTTTGTCGTGTTATTAACAAAATGTAGGCATGGATTTATAAAAAGCATTTAATATGAAAAGGTATTGTTTTTATACCAACAATATAGTTGTTTGTTTCTATTACAATCTGATAACAACCCAATCACCTTTAACACAATTTGAGTAAATGTCTTAGACGATTCCTACATGAATAATTAAGCTTATTACAGAACGAACAACTCCGTTCTTTCAAGATGTGGATCTGAACTTCCGCCAAGTTTCTAACTTTGGTAATATAATACCACCAATCGTTTGGCAGCTCCTACCATACGTAGAATAATATTGTGTGTATGAAGTAACTTGAAATACAACAAACAGTAAATACATATTTAATACATATACGTACTATGAAACTTTTGCGCATGGAACGTCTGCTACAATGTATAACAGTTTATAACGGATTTTAATGATTAGTGTTCTTGGATAAAGCTCAACGTGAGGTTGTGCCTCATGGAAAAGTTAAAGTAAACTGGTAAATATCCAACCAAACGCAAGGGCTCTACAAGCCCATATTTAAAGTTTGTTATTTCTCATTTATATTTTTAATTTTAACAGCTGTAAAGGATAAACCAGCGAGAGCATCTGTCCTTTCATACCACATACCAAAAGGCAATGTTAAAGGAGGGTACAATGGGCACAATATTTAAGTAATAAAAGTACATAAGGAACTTTCAAAGTATAAAAAGAATGTAATTGTAAGTTGTTTCAAAATTCAATTTTTTAAAACTTTGGAAGTTTAGACAACAGAACACTCTAGGTGCCACATTTCAAATAATTGGTTAATAGAATGAGCATAATACAAGACTAATATTAGCGAAGAAAATCGTTAGAATGTTCACTTCAGTATTATTACCATGCAAGGTAAATTTTACCTATTATAAAATCTTAAACTAAAACAAAGACTAAAACTGTCTCCTGGTTTATAAAAATTTTTCTGGTTGCTATGAGAAAAAAATTCATTCCATTGGAAATTGATTTACGAAAAATGTTATTACAGTTCAAAATTGTACAACAAAGCTACAACATTCATCCGACCATCCTTCATTTATAATAAATTCTCTAAGCCTCTGCACCTTACAAAAAATGTAAATTATTAAAAAAATATAAAATAGTCTTTACCAGAGAAATAAACAATAAATAACTTATAATCATAAATTACAACAATCTGTATTGTAATTAATGTATTTTGTAAAGTGTACCTTTTATTCATAATTAATACTTGTTGTCTTCTTTATTATAGAGTGTGTTTCAAAATGAATAAGGACATTTCATTTGGCTGTTACTTAAAACTGTTATCGATCAATATAATTTATATTTGTATAACTAATTAGGTTGATTTCTTTGTTGTATCAGCCAACATTCAGTTTTTATCAAACGGTTTCCTTTATTTGAATATTTTTGTAACTGAAATAATAAATGTAAACATCACGATAAAGTTTGATTATGCGGTTTGCTGAATAAATGAATAATCAAGTGAAACCAAGATTTCATTACATTTAATTAGCAAGAAACTACCTCAGAATAAACTAATTTATGCATAGAATAGCCTGTAAGATTGAAATCCCAGGAATCCGTTGCTCTAGAGACAATTTTACCGAATAAAGCAAGAAATTATATAGCAAGCAGACATTATTAATGTATGCTTGCTACACTTATAGGCTCTTGTTGAATACATATTCCTTTTTCTATTTTGTAACCAAATTAAATGGCAACCTTTGTCTTGTGGAAGTGTGAAATTCTCTTTCTTTTTTAAACTCCCAGTATTATTGTTTCCCGCGGAAAAAAACATGTAAAAATATTAATCTGTATATTAAAAATAATAAGGTACAAAACACCATTGCATAGTTCGTCTGAAAATTATGCTTGAACCTTTTACATGTGGGTTGTATCAAAACAAACGTTTTCTGTCATATATTAGCAGGTTTTATTTGTATTATAATACAATTTTTACGTCAAATTCATCAAAAATTTAAAATAAAAATTCTTATGGAGATTTTGACATGGAGAAAAGGCAACATTTTTAAACCTTTGGACAGTTTTTCTGAGACTTCCACTGAACTGATTTACATGCAGTTTGAACCAAATAGAAGCTAAACTCTTCTATATTAGCAGACTTTATCTATTTTAACGTTATCTTAGTTTCTTACAATTCAAATATTGTCATTTACAAACCATTACAATGAATTTTTCTAAGTTTTCAATCAGCTGATTTGTAAACACGTAAGGTATATAGTCTAAATACAATAGAAGAGCAAACATTTAGGAAGGATTTGGTTTACTAAGGCCAGTATATAAAGAGAAATACAATTATATTGTATTATATTTGCATTTATTCCTTTAGATAGAAATAGTTGCTTGATTTGATAAAAAAAAAATTATTAAAAGGAGAGTGACGTAATTGTTCACGTCGACCAGCAGTCTAGGCTCAACTTCCGCCCTTTCGCGTCTTGGGCTAAACTCTAATTTTATCGTAAATTATGTTCGTTGTTTGTTGTGTCTGTGTCCTTGTTCAAGTTTATAAATATATTTATTTATTAGGCCTATTTTATTTTCCTTACAACCTTTATATGAAGTGCTTCCGACATCGTCTATACGGCCTGACGATGATTTACTAATTATGAATCGAAACTAGTCGCCCCAGCAACAATCATTGGATTACAGAAAGCAGGTATTTAAACCACTTTTAGAATTTCAATGTAATCGGGAGGATAGAACCATCCAATATAAAATCCAGTTTTATTAGGCCCTAAGTTTCGCACCATCTACCTAGCGCTTATTTGACAACGAATGTAGCTTTATCCGTCGAGTATTTACGGACAACAACCAGTAATTAATTAAGAAAAACTACTTACCCTATTTAATTCGATGACAGTAAAGAGTGACTATGCCGCAAGGGTGCAGTTGTACAAAAGGACCGACTGTTTCAGTCTGCCGTTTCCTGAGCCTTTGACGTCATCGAGGTGGAAGATTACATGAGGCGTTTAACTAAAAGATGTTTATCTCCCAGTCTGCCGTCCCTGCATTGCGCTGTACGGATGTTTTACATTACCTAGCTCCCTGTGTAGCATTACCTTTTATAACGAGTTGTATGAAACCAAATAATAAAGAAGGACATATTTATTTAATTTGACTTTCAACTGATATTTTGAAGCATAAAAATGTGATTTTACAAAGGTCGAAAATGTTTTCAATGTGAATAATTCCTTTATGCTTCTAAATTTAAGTTAAACTATGTTGTAATTCAATCTAATTGAACATTTTAGCAGTTTGATACAAACAATTTCAAAGATTACAATTCAATTATTTAATAAAAGGTATATTTTTTTCAAGTATTAAAAGAAAGTTTTGCACATATTTTACGACGGAAAAATATATTTAAAAGTAGAATTTAACCAAAATCACAATGGTACTAATAACTAAAAAATAACTGGTACACAATGGTACACAATGAAATCAGGCAACAAAAGATTAAAAAATAAAATAAGGAACTATTCCACTTGGAATTTTAGAGTTGGGAATTATTCATCGCTATGAACATGTTGTGAGATTTGGTTCTGAATTTTACGAGTTAATAAACTTTCGAAATGAACAAAAAAACGTTTAAAATGTAATTTTGTTTGATAAAATATTTTAGTATTTATAAAATAGTAAGGAAATAAAATCTCAATGTTTAACGTAAATGGTTTTATTAAATATCAATCACTATGTCGAAAATATATCGTTAAAAAGCATTTTATTTATTTTATAATACCCATATCTTTTAATAGAACCCGCTCTGAACAATCTATATTAAAAATATATACATTAAAATATAAGTAAAAAATTATAAATTTGAATACAAAATATTACGATTTTAGATAATTGTTATGCATCAACATTATGCTATTGGATCTTTATAATTGAATATATTTTTAGAAATAATGTTTATTCATTAACGAATGACAGTTGAGCATTTGTTATTTAATGCAAAATAAATAACTATTATTATTGCAATGGAATTTTCCAATAAAAAATATGGATGGCATTCAAACTTGATTTTGTCAAACAAACCATTTTATCTGTTGTAACGAATTTAATTTGTTTTGAAAACAGTTCTTTAAGTATTATGTAATTATTGTTCACAATTTTTACAACATAAAAACTGTCACCCCTATTAAAATTTTAACTCAACTGAATTATATTATTGGTGATTTTGCATTAATTAGTTTTTCAACATCACACGTCATCTGAATAAATTACTAATTTACAGCACGTGATATATTCTTGAGGGTAAGCATTGAATATTTATATTTAAAAAAACATATAACCTGTAAGCTACAAATTGATAAAATGTAATATGTACCTCTAATCCTTCCGGTTTACGAGATAACGGCCGTTGAATTTTAGTTCATCGCCTTAAGAATAACATAGAATAAATTTCAAAACCATTGTCTATGAACATTTTAGGTTAAATAGAACTGCCCAAGCATAAATATGTCTTAAAACCTCATTTAAAATAATATTTCTCCATAAAACATCGATTATCACTTAGTTTTGGAAAAGTAATTAGTTTTATTTTTCCATACATATTTAGTAATATCCACCATATCGTAAATTGTTTGTAAATATAAAATAACAGGAGACAGAACAATTTATTATAGAAACATATTCAAAAGGTTAGTCTCAGATATTTTTGTACTGGGATATTTTTGTTTAACCAAAAATGTGCAGAGATATTGGATTAAAAATTTTTGTTCATGTTATTCTTATGGGAAAATTCTAAATTCAAAAAACGTTATAACCTAAACCATTGGGTTTAAGGATACACATAAAGTTGTTAAGTTGTCTTAAAATTACGTGTAGAATCCCAAAACGGCATAAAAATTGGGGGTTTGTATTTAAAATGTGTGACTTCTGGACTGGAAAAGTGACTTGTGGTACACCCTGTTCATTGAAATTACTTTCAATCAATAGAGCCTTACCGGCTAACCTTGAATGGCACAATTTATTCTAGTTAAACATTATTTCTGTATATTTTAGGGCCGCTTTCCCCAACTCAGTTTAAACTAATCCAGAAAAATGTCAATGTTAAATCATACGGCAAAATCTGGTTTAATCTTAAGTTTTGGTTTAAACCAGGTTGGGGAAAGCGGCCCTTAAAAGGGGTGTACGGGTGGACTGGGACAACCGGTATATTAGATTTCAAAACACACTTATGAGAAAACAACAACAAGTCTGGTATGTAATTTTCTATAATAAAATTTTTTGAAGAAAATAAAGCTGTAATCATTACACGACTAACCTAAACTGTCCTTGATTTATTGGGATGTAATTAGAATTAAAAGTCCGTTTTAGAAGGAATATAACTTGTGTGAATAAGAATTAAACCATGTAATATGTATCCTTCTTTTATTTTACCAAACAAATCCATAACGACATCAATTACCCCTGATATACATGAAGTAACAATCGAAAAGCGTTTATGAAACCCTAATTGAAATGAATATAAGAATATAACATAAATATAACCTAGTCTGTATATGTAATATCAGCCCGTAGGGAGCATTGTTGGCAGGTTTGAAGGATGTCTCGGGTCATGTGAGGTAAGGCCGACACGCCACCTTCCTCTTCAATATTACCAAACCTCCCTTGTCCATACCGTACTGTGGGTCTATAGAATGGAAACTGTCAAATATGTTAAATGTTGACCAAGTAGTTGGGGGATAAAAACAAATATCACATGTTCTAACAAGCAGTTTACTTTTTATCGATATGCTTAAATATACATATAAGTTATATATATATATATATATATATATATATATATATACATACATATAACATAGCCTTAGTTAAAGAAACGGGTTTAACTTTACATTTTTGTCGGAACAAATTTACTAATATGAACACATCGTAGTGCTCATCGAAATTTAAACTTGTGAAACTAAGTCGATTTCTCTACAATACCCAACTTATGATGTTACCAACTTATGATGTTGCCAAATTATGATGTTGCCAACTTTTGAAGTTGCCAACATATGATGTTGCCAACTTGTGATGATTGCCAACTTGTGATGTTGCCAACTTATGATAATGCCAACTTGTGATGCTGCCAACTTGTAATGTTGCCAACTTGTGATGTTGCCAACTTGTGATGTTGCCAACTTGTGATGTTGCCAATTTGTGATGTTGCCAACTTATGATATTGCCAACTTGTAATGTTGTCAACTTGTGATGTTGCCAACTTGTGATGCTGAAAACTTGTGATGTTGCCAACTTGTGATGCTGAAAACTTATGATGTTGACAACTTATGATATTGCCAACTTGTGATGTTGCCGACTTATGATGTTTCCAACATGTGATATTGGCAATTGTTGTTTTCCATTGCCCCAGAGGTTTTGGCAACCCGCCAGGTATCTTTAACCATAATTTTACTTCAGTTCCAGTTTGCCATAAAAATAAAATAAAATTTAAAAATGGTGTTTGCAAGTTTTTAAAATTACATTTATTTTTTATTTATTGATTCGCCTTAATGACTTCTGAAATGTATTTAATCTATATTTCAATATTGATTATTTAAAACCATGCTTAAATCTCAAAACCTGTTTCAAATATTTAATTTTTAAACCTTATTTGCCATTATAACAATGATTACATGTTATTATGATGTCATCTGACTAATTGTTTCTAATTTTGTTATGCTATGATTAAAATCTTGATTTTGTAATCTAATAATTATGTCAATACTTAACAACATATTTATAAAAATCGATAAAACACGTTTTACTACCTGAATTTCAACAACCTTTCATTAGTGTACAGCAAACAAACTTTGAGCGTTTGAATGGTGGCAGACATATTATACTGGATTACACACACACTCTCGTACGTTAGTTAAGCTCACAAGGAAGTTGGTAAATGGTGATGTAAATTCATGAGTTTGATCTGAATGTATAAGTGAAAGCGCTTGGTAAACTGGGGAATTACCACCACTTAACACATGATATCTCGATGGATGGGGCTTAGGTTTGTCGTGTAGCGAAGTTTAGACTATTTTAGTATATTGCACCTTAACATATTCTTTTGCTTAAAACTCAACCAGTATCAGTTTGATATAGGTCTACCTAATTTACTATTGAATTAAGGTAAAGTATTAAAGTTTTAAAAATGTAATATTTTTGACTATATTTTATTTTATTATTTGTACCCATACAGAAACATCATATTAGATTCAAAGTGCGTGCTCTCAGGGTAGGAACAATATTTTTGTTGGCTTACACAACTTTATGACTTTTAAATAATACCGAATAAACTAATCCAGATAGTCAAAAAAACTACTGTAGTGATGAGCTAAAATGTTTTTCGGTCGTAATAAGCTGGCAACATGTTTCAAACACGTCATAACCATATTCTAAGTTGTTATTCCAAGGATGGAAAAGGATAGAATTGTGACCCAGTGCAAGACCAGCCCTTGAGTTAACTCTAGTGGACGAATGCAGACATGTTCTTCTTCATAGCGGTTCCAGAACATTCCCGTATATCGTTATCAGCTATAAAGTTATTCCTACGTCAAAGAACTGTCTACGTGGTAATCGTTTTCCCTCCAAGTCGTTATCACGAGAATACTCCGTTATCACAAAACTCTCTAAATGATAATCTTTCTTGTTCCCGTCGACTGTGAAATGATAACGTTTTAGTAAGTAACTGTTACTTTTCAAAAACTTTAACTGGTATAACTGTTAATTTTTAACAACAGTTACAAAATAACAGATAATAACATAATACTCACCACTAATCTACCCCAAAAAACTTCAGTGTAACAGAATTGATTCCAGATTTTATTATCATGAAAGATATTCCCTGCTTTTGAAAAAGTTCCCCACGACTATATAAAAAATATAGCTTATAGCATAACAGCCATGGATTCAGATAAAAAATTTCCAACTCCAATAAAGTCCAAATACATTGGCAAAAACACAATATTGGTTTTATCGGATGGTATTGCATTAAACCGTTAAAAATCATCAACGAAAATCAGGACTTGCTCTAATTTTAGGTCGTAAACGATATTTTCGTGTTTGGGGAATTAATGCAATATTTCAGTTACACTGTAACTGTTACAGTGCAACCGATACATAGTAACCGTTGCAATACAGTGTAACAGTTGCATTGTAGGAGCGGCCTCAGGGGATAACAGTTCCGGCGGGTTTGTGTTAGGGAAGGGCAGGTGAGCAAACACAATGTGTTTATCCTCCAACTATCCCGTCAAGCTCCTCTGCGTCGAACATACTACAATATGACAACTTTCACAACTAGAACTAAAGCAGTTCTTTTTTTAGTTTTAAAAACTTGTATTAATTTCGTTCCTTGGAAACGAAAACTATCACAGACAAAGGGAAATACACAAAATAAAGCACATAATTGTGCCACTTGTTAGTGTGTATCTTGTTTCAATAAGAATACATTCTGACTTTTTAATATACAAAATACATGCAAGGAAAAAATTCATGTTGTTTTAAATAAACTGTGCCATGTGGAATATTTTTCTGTCATTTATTGAAGTATAGTGAATCGACTTCAATTTTTATCATTCAAGATCAAGTAATTGACTATTGTAATTACCGTAACTCTAAAAAACTTCGAATTTTCAAACTTGTTATCTTTGTTTTGAGGTTTTATACTATAACGACAACAACAGTCCAACAGTCATACAATACATAACATAGCCATAAGCAATAAATACCTAGGGATAAAACACTTCAAGAACACAAGCATTTCGAACGAACATGTCTCTTACTTACAAAATCTCTTCCACAAAGTGATGGTAGGTTAGAACGGCAATGTACCTGAAAACAAAATAACATTTGATCAAAACATAACAAAAGTCGTATGGTTTATTGAACAGACATATCTATGAATGTATATAAAAATGCTCTTATTACAATCAGAGGTTTTAAACAACTCAAATCTTCACAAATTTTTTATCATAAATAAATAAATAAATAATCCATCATTTATTAATTTCAGTTTATGGTGAATGAAGTAGGTGACCAAATTTTCAAATACAATTAAAAAAAGTCTTCAAATTAAAATTTTTTTTTTTAAATATCTTACAACTTTTACAGTGCGTGAAAATTATCTTATAAATGGCCATTTTTTATGAAAACCCCCAGCTTTTTTGCATCAGAACTGGAAGTAGCTTATTAACTGTTATGAAAAGCCTTAATGACTTAATTAGGTCGAGTAAAGGATGAGAAAAACACTCGCCTGCCGGCTGGGATCAATCGAGCGTGCTAAAGAGACGAGAAGAACTGAAGAGTGTTTAATAAATTCCCAAAGTCTTTTATTTGGCAAATAATAATTTATTTCTTTATTAAAATTGACATGACTTTTTTATTCATTGGTTAATAACTAATCTAAATGAATTCACATTGTTATAAATGTTTTACGAACGTTTGGAAGTTATTTCAAACGCTTTTTCCTTCTAAGAACATTTAGTAAACTCAAAAGGATTGTAAGGTTTGTGATGGAATTTGTTTCATACTCTGATATGTATATATCGTATGGCTATCATAGCCAGCTACCTGATAGGAACTATCGTCGTATAGTATTTATCTCATAAATACTTGATTAAATTTTATTCTTATTATTTTATGACTTACTGTTTTACTACCCATATACTTCGGTATATACATTTACTGGCATTGTCATGTGTGGGGTAACTCTTTATTGTTGAAATATAGTTCATGCTTTGCAATCATGAATGTTTCAACTAGCATTAGGTATCGGACAATTGTTCAACCATGCTAAAAATTATTTGCCTAGTCTTGATCAGTTTTTTTTTA
Organism: Neoaliturus tenellus; assembly: GCA_030545055.2. NCBI lineage: Eukaryota > Metazoa > Arthropoda > Insecta > Hemiptera > Cicadellidae > Neoaliturus > Neoaliturus tenellus. The sequence goes on along the minus strand of CM061532.1, from coordinate 13,954,271 downwards.
GCGAATTTCCCTATAGGGAATACGCTATTACGGTAGTAGCCATGGTAAGACCTAAGCCCAGGACCACTTTACTTTTTCATTTTGAGGTCCCCAGAAGCCAAAAACACCATTCGTTCATTTTCATATATATGTATATATATATATATATATATATATATATATATATATATATATATATATATATATATATATATATATATATATCTATATATCTATATATCTATGTGTCCGTGGTACTGATAACTTTTGAAGGGGACCTCCGATTTTTATGAAATTTGGTATGGAGGTTCCATATAAAAAAATATGCAATTAATTGCATTTCTAAAAATGCAATTAATTACATTTAAATTGCATTTTGTAATGCAATTAATCATATTTTAATGATATTTTAAAATGCAATTAATTGCATTTGAAATATACAAATTTTGGCCCAATTAAATGCAATTTTAATAAATTTTAATCGCATTTTAAAATCCATTTTAATCACATTTTAAATGCATTTTAATCGCATTTTAGATGCATCTTTACGGCATTTTAAATGCATTTAAAATGAATTAGAATTGCATTTTAATCACAATTTTGATGCATTTCAATTTCATTTCAATTGCAATTTAATGACATTTTAATTATATTTTATATAGATTCAAATCACATTTTAATAGCATTTAAATGACTATTCAACATTAAAATTTTACAGTATTGCCAGTTAGTGGTGGCAGCCACGGTAATATCCATGGACATAGATTTACATTTCCTAGCAGTCTCAATGAACAACGGTAGCACTTGAAGTATTGCCGCAATTGCTCACTGATACTGCCAGGAGTGGCAATACCCATGAGGGGACAACCCCAACCCTTCTGAAGGAAGGTCGTCCCTCATTAAGTTTATAATAATTTATTAAATTTATACTATACGAAGTTGTTATTTTTATCTCAACTTATAATTTAAAATAAACTGAGAACTAAATTTAGTTTTCAAGGGTAATTCATGAATATTTGAAGAGTTAAGGACAACAAATCTTTGTGAGGTGATAAGCATAAATATATTTAATATTCCTATTTTCAGCCAAGGAATCTGCACACTGAATTTGCTTTTTTTTGCTTTTTTAAGAAATTAGCGTTTACATAAGAATGAGTCTGTAAGTATAAATGTGTTTCGCAAAATGCATTCTAAATTAAATTTTAATACATTTTGAAAATGCTAATTAAATGCATTTAAAATACTCTAAGAAGGCATTTAAAATGCTCTAAAATTGCATTAAAATGTATTCTAGTTGAATTTAAATCACATTTAAATTGCATTTAGTGAAATACATTTCGCAAAATGCATTAAAAATGTAATTCTAATACATTTTAGAAAATGCTAAATAATTGCATTTAAAATGCTCTAAAAATGCGTTTAAAATGTATTTTTATTGCATTTTAATCACATTTAAATTTCATTTAGACAAATGCATTTCGCAAAATAAATTTAAAATATAATTTTAATACATTTTAGAAAATGCTAAATAATTGCATTTTAAAATATTTATAAAATGCATTTAAAATGTGTTATTATTGCATTTCAATCACAATTAAATTGCATTTCAATAAATGCATTTAGCAAAATGCGTTTAAAATACGATTTTAAAACATTTAGGAAAATGCTTAATAATTGAATTTAAAATGCTCCAAAAATGCATTAACAATATATTTTAATTGCATTTAATTGCATTTTAATTTCATTTAGCCAAATGCAATTCACGAAAGGCATTTTAAGCGTATTTGTGTAATGAAAAATGCAATTAAAATGCAATTCATTGCATTTCCTTTTGATATGGGGTGTAAGACCAAGTCTATTTTCATGAGTTCGCGAACCAGCATTGTCGGGTTATGGGAACGGGGTTTTATGGGGTTTCAAAAAAGTCAAAAATGGGTTTTTTGCATTTTTGGACCTTAATTTTTAAAATTCATCAATTTTAACTGAAACCATTTAAAAGAGCTTAAAAAACAAACAATTTGGTATTTTGAATTTTTATCATAGCATAATTGGTTACGGGGCATATCCAAAAATGTGTTTTCCATGTTATTCTTATGGGAAATCAAGAAAACCCTATATCTTGCTTATTTAATGACATAACTTAATAAAATTTGGTGTGTACATCATCTTTATAAGGTTTAACTTATACTTGCTTACAAAACCTATATGGCGGCGAACCTACATACTCACCCCCATGGGGTTTATGGGGAAAATAAAAAATTGCCAGAGTTTGATACAATTTTGTGTTTACATTCACCAATTATTGATTAACTTAGATTTTCTAACAACAGCCAATGGCAGAAAACCTACATACTCGATCCTAAGGTGTTTTTATGGGGAAAGTAAATAATCTGAAATTCCATTGGAAATTCGCTGAGTACGCAAGTCTGCTGCGACGGGGGTATTTTTTATTTTTTTTTTAGGGAGAGGCGGAAAAATGCATTACGCACACAGGTGGCCAGCCTGTAGTGTGGGGCTCCCCTAAAGACGGGTTTACCCACTAAAAAACCTCCTCTACTCTTTAGGAATCTAACCTGGAACTGTTTGTCACATTACGTCAGGCTAGGCCTAAATTTGGCTTACGCCCGTGGGGCTCGCTCCTTTTCCAGCCGCTCGATCAAGGGACTTGATCAGTAACATGGCATTAAATCACTATATTCAAAGTTTATTATTATTAACACCAATATTGATAGATTCAGATAGGCGATAGCATCTTCAAAACGTACTATAAGATAGTATTTTTTATGATTTGACCATCTTTTAGAATATCCACTAGCAAAAGCTTAATGTAAACTGAGGGGTTTATTTGTACTGGAAAATACACTAATCACCACTGTGGCACTGGAAGATGTCCAAATATCAAAGTTCTAAGGTTGGCTCCACTGAGACTCTGAGTCGTTGCCAACTTAACAACAAAGAACACAATTCTCGCATCAAGTCACTTCTGCGGCGTACAATTGCTACCTCACTTTAAGCATCATGGCGTCATCTCGATATATTCAAAGTTTTTCAAATGCTTCCGGTGGAAAATATAAATTTAGTTGTAACACTTTTGTTAGATTTTATCATAGATTATCAATACCGTGAAAATTAGAAAATGTGTCATATTAGTGTAGTAGGCCCATATACTGAAAAGGTTAATATTTTTCAGCATCGTTGTTTGTAAATTTTCTATTGCACCAAAATATATTAATCATTTAAGTGCTGAGATTTTGAAACCATAATTGATTTGCTCGCAAATGAATATTTTTATATAATTTTATTAGATCGTTTTTTTTTTTCAAATGGTTCTGTTTCATACTTTTGTGAAACATAGCATTAGCAAAAAATTTTTGAAAAAAAACTAAATTTTTGTAAACATTTTTTGCGTACACTAAACTTGCAATAAAAATACAAAATATAAATGATTTACACACAAATATCGAAATTACGTAGAAATATAGAAATGCCAGTAAGAATAAGATTTTTGGTGTAGGAAGGCAAACTAGCTATCTCTAAAGCATAAAACATTGAAAATATGTAAATAAGACCGAAACTTACAGTAATAACTTATATGGCACAGCAATTCGTAAGACATTTTTCAATGTGGTCCAGACTTGCCTTATATCGAGTACATTACGGTAATGTATTTTCCCTCCCGTAACACGATAGTCAGCAATTGTACATTTTGCCCTTAGAAAAATCTAGTAAAATGTCTGTGAATAACTTGTGATCTTTTTTATACTCCATAGTACAACGGTCAATAGAAGGACATGTTTGGACTATTATTTATGAGTATAACATTTGAATCTTTTTGTAAATTAAAACCGCTTGGTTACAGTCCAAATTCGTAATCAATCGACACGCATTCGGAAAGCAATCGTGTGAGTAATCAAAACGATTACAGGCCCGCCGCCAGCCGCATTATGCAATATCCATGAGGGTAATTGATAATCCTAAACCTTGCAGGCATTGGATGGCGTGATTGTACAATGTAACTAATGGATAGGAAAGGAAACATAAATTTCAATCTATGGTTTCCACAATTACTATGTATTTTCAAGGTAATTAGGACAAATTAAATTTTATCAACAATATGTCGCAGCTGAAACGATGAATTTTGAATTGAACATTAGTTTATCTGTGAAAGTGATTTTTTGGCATATATTATGGAAGTATTTCTTTTATATGTTTTAATTTGAGTTTTTCGTATTTATTTATGGTAAACTCAACTTACGTCACTTACATACCACTTCACTTCATTGATAATTCGTTGAATTTATGTGTACTTTGGTCTATGTTTTTTATGATGAGCCATGTATAGGTAATATAAATTTTAGATTAGTAAGAAAATAATGTTAAGCGATAAACAAACTCATTCAGTCTCGTCAAAAAAGGCCAGTCCAACTGTCGTTTTCCAGGTTCAAGAGTGTCCTGAGGCATAATTTAAAGTAGTTCTCAGACTCAACAACTATTGACTTTAGCGCTTAAGTACAACTATAACCAGCGCATAACAATAAACAAACAAATTACACCCAGTAAAAACAGAAGTACTCTCTTGAAATACTCCTTTGTTTAGGGCGTATTAAACTCGTTTTATTAAAAACATAACTTATTACAGTTTAACAATTTACGAGACAAAATTTAGATGAAAATACGCTGAAGACTTTATCGCGATGACTCAAAACAATGATAGATGATTGTAATTTTCCTTTGGTAAGTTTAGGATCCTTTTATCACTGAAAAGTCTTCAATTTTTTAGTAATATGACACAAAGCCAACCTTACAAAAAGTTAAATCAAAATTAACTGTATTATTAGACATCGTTACGGCCATTTACGACGAGTAATTAATATTTAGGCCTCCTCCTTGTAACATTGCACATTCTAAGCGAGACCTTTAATTTGATATACATATAAACATATGCGTACATTTACAATTTTCTTCCAATCCGTAGTTGACCATCGCCTTCTCAATATGTAAAAAAATTGTGATTTAAAAAAAGTAAATATACTGTAATAATAATGCACCAAGTACCTTTACTCGATCTAATATTGTAGGAAATATTAAAACATGAGTAAATTTTTAACTCCTGTATAATTCAATTAATCGAATAGTTATTGGATCAAATCACTAACAATACTTTGAACCAATAAGTAAATAGATATGATTTTCCATTACTCAATCCAAACAGATATCTTACAAAGCAATTATTCATTTGTCTCTCAAGTTCATTTCTCTTACACGCGCGGTGACAGACACTCGATGAGTTCTGAGCCAGTCTTCCCTCTCACTCACTCTCTAGAGAATGATCCGTGACATTCTAGAGTGATTGTCCCAGCCTCCAGGCACTTCTCAAGCAGTTTGTTGTCATTTAACATTACAACCACAAGTTGAACCGTTTGTCTACTCTCTCCAGTCGTCTAAACTTTGTGAGATTAGCTAATGAATGATTGCATTGTGTTCTAACTCCTCAAAATGTTTTCTCGTACATCTTTGTGTTTTTTCTTTCTACTTTTTCCACATTATTGTTGGCGTGTTATTTTTGTCCGTATAAGGATAATACTTTTTTTCTCCTATATGTAAACATAATACATAAACCTAATTGAAATTTATCAAATGTTTTACTCACGTTTCTTTGGGGAACCATTTGATACATCACACATGAAACAGTGTTATGACTTTTAATAAAGGGTCTGCGTGGTGGGCGTGACAAATATTGGAACACGCCTATTTGAAGTCAAAAGAAATTCTTAACATATGATTAAATTCTTCTTGTTTTATTGTGAGTATATTACGGGGAGAAATTGTATGTCTGTGCAGGCAATGCAGACTCCATACCGAATGTAAACGGTGACGTGGGTTACAAGCTCTATTTGTGAGTCCTGTTACGGGTAATTGGTCCTACACACACAGCTACTCATACCTTGTAAAATTACCTATTGCGCTGTCTCCACAACATTGCTACCAGAGCTTCCGCTCATTCCTACACCGTAATGTTTCCGGAATCTGTCACTTTTGAGATTGGGCTTTTTGCACCTTGTTTCTATTGAGAGCCATTCGAAGCAACCGACACAACTTTTCTGACAGTATTTACGTAAGCTTTTTTCAGTATGTAGAGAGAAAGTCAACAACTGCACTTTCGCTAGATGAGATTAATGAAAAATTGTTAGAAACAGTTGTTTCCTAGAAATTAATCCTGTAAGTTGCACATTGATAGCGTCATATGCCTTTGAGTCATAGAGCCATAATCCTCAGCTAGTCTAGAAACGCTTCAAGGTTGAAAAGCTTAATTAGTGAGTAAGTTTGGCTCTTGTACTGAGATGCAAGGCTTGTTTTCCTCCTAGCACTCATTTCCCTGCAGCAAAGCCTTTGTGCATTATTGTCCACCGTGAAGAATTTATTTTATACAAAACTGATCAACTGTTTGAATAAAATGTGCTTTAGCTATATAGAAACATCTTTATTAATTTATATATTTGAGGTGAGTATGATAATCTATGAGGTTAATAACATTTATATCATAGATAATGAAAATAGATATCCTGTTCAACAACATGTCTAACTTCACATATTTAAAATACATTTTCACATTTCTTTCATTTCAGTTTTTACAACTACATTATTTAGATATGAAAACTGGGCCTCAGTAAATTACAAAATGTTAAACTAATTATAAAAACGCCCCGTAGCTAACCTGCTTACTCAGCGAATTTCCATTTCTCAGCGGAATTTGGGCATTTTAATATTTCCTCGTAAAAACCATGGAGCTGAGTATGTACGTTTGCCACCAAATAGGTATGGTAAGCAAATATAAGTTTGGCTTTTTAACCATAAACCCCAAGGAGTGGTGCATATGTTTGTTGCCATACGGGTTTTGTAAGCAAATAAAAATTTAACTCTTCATACCAAGTTTTGTTAAGCGATGTCTATAAATAAACAAGATATTAGATTTCGTTTTTTAATCATTAAAATAACATGGGAAGCATATTTTTGATTTCCTCCATAACCATTAAACCATTGACCATTTTCTCTTTAACCTATGTTAAATGTTAATTATACATATATACATAAATGAACGTATGGTGTTTTTGGTTTCTGGTTACCTTAAAATTTTAAATTTACATGGTCCCGGGCCTAGGTGTTACCAAGGCTAGTACCGTATTAGCGTATTCCCTATAGCGAAACTAGTCATGAGTTTCTGGCCATTCAACTTTTCCACAGTTTGCAGCTCATCACGTATACATTGCCAATACAATCCGACAACATTATCAGCTGTAATTTCCCCAGTGGCGAGTTGTGTCGTCATATCAGTGTTGGAGTTGCCCTTTGGCGAACCTGCTGTCAACCTACCTTGGCTGTACATTGGTTGATAACAAACCTATCTGATTTCAACTGTTACTTCAACATGATGTTGAATAAATAACTATCATATATATGTATATTTTGGAGGGAAAATTCTCAATTTGTTTAACTGTAACATTTGCTATATTCATTGCTCTCCAAATATTTAGGAGATAATCTACTTGTCCAAACATGCTTGCCAGCAAATCTCGGGGAGAAGGACTTACCACGAATTGAACATATGGTTGTTGGTGGAGTGTGTGAATCATTATAAATTGTCACTTTAATCATAGGAAGGATTTTTGATACCAAGAGTTACGGTTACCTTCAATATACTGGTCGGAATGTTTAAAGGATTGATTTACTGTATAATAATTTGAAGGACGATAAATAGTACTATAATTGAATTCTGATTTAGGAATCTAGAGAACTTCCCTTTCACAATACAATGTTATGAATAATAAAACACTTGATAATCGTTAATTCTTCAAAAGAATTATAAAATAATGATTAAATATTGTATTTGATTTAATGTGTTTTGAATATTACTTAAAATTTGGCAGTTCTTGCAGTTCTTTTGTGTTATACTGTACTGATAAAAAGTAACGATAACATTAATAACGTAACGAATAATTCCAACACTATATAGAACGTTGACAATTGTCAGTTATAAAGGTTCTTATGTGACTGTGAGGATTAATTTGTCAGTGGCCTATTACACAGTAATTGAATGGAACTCTTCTTTACTGAACCCTTCTGAAACACCCAAACCTCAATTGTAATCTTATTAATGTAAATATATTGGCCTGATTTTAAGTTATTTTTTCTTTCACTAAAGGAATAATGGTCCCCAGTATTAATGTTTGTTTATTGTTTATCAAAAACTTTTGTTATTTTTGTAAAGTGTAGTTTCATATCGTCTTAAGACACCAATTACACATGAACTTGAAATACAATGAGGCTGAGGCAGTTAGTTCGTCGTAATCTGTAAACCTCGTGGGCTGTGTTTGTTAAGCTCCCTAGGGTCTACACTCAGAAAGCTGCCGAGCTGAAATGCTTGATTACCCTGTGAACCTGGTTGGCTTTATGGCTCAAAAGGCTCTTTACAAAGCACGTACGCTTTGTAGTTTAACCTTGAATATTTTCGTGTTTCACGGCTACTGACCCTACTTTGTAACTCTTCAAACAGATTTCTTTTATTATGACATATTGAAATTTTCAGCGATTTAGTTTAGCGAAATTATGATAAAAAAATTTTAACAGAAGTTTTGTATTACATACACGAGAAATATTTTCGTAAACAAAACTTTGATTAATATTATCTTTGAATTCTCTTATAATTTCTGCGAAATATGTCTTTAAGATTTTTAAATGAATATTAATAGCACTTAACTTAGGTTATAAAAGTATTAAGTGTGTAGCCTAAACACATTCTATAGAGTTAAGGAATTATTTTGAGATGAGATTTGAATAGCTTTCCATGAACAACTTTGCAAAAAAGTTAAAATTAATTAAAGAACATATCGCACGACTAAGAAACGGCGACACTTGAGCCAATCTCCCACAACCGCCATCTTGGAACGTTTAATGAAACATTCTCCGTTCCTAGTCACCTGGCCTTGACATTCTGTCTTGTTTGTGCTCGAGTACCGTCTTAAGTCATACACTGATAGTAAATTTTATATAGTCTGATAGTTCATTTTAATCGAATAAGAACTTATAATAGACTGTTATTTATGTAGATGTTTTCTAAATTAGAAATTTTAATCATGCACCAATGGAAATCAATTGAATTTTTACTTCATTTTCAGAGTGATAAATCTCACGATTAATGAATGAAATAGTGTTAGCTTAGTTATTATAAAATAAAACCTAAAAACGCAAACTAAATTTAATAGACAGTTAGGTTTTTAATATTTTTTCCAAGGTCGATAAAAAAGTTAAATTCCAAATTCGACGTAACACTATTACATTTACCCGAGCGATTGTTGGCAAAACTCTGGCCTCGCGAGCTAGCAGTCCCCGGTTTGATCCTGGGCGACGGCTTTACAGTTAAAAGAACGGCCACTTCCGAATAGTCTATGTGAGTTAATGCTAGAACCTAACTTGCTGTCTTTAGATCGACACAGACGCTTATTAACTTTTTTTTAATTCAAGCGGTCTAGGTTTAAAATAAACTTAGTTAAAATCATCAAGTGTACTTATCATGAATTTTTTGAACAAAAAATATTAACAATTGAAACCAAAAAGGATTTCATCAGATTCTAGGACTATATTTTGAACGTTTCATAAATTGTTATCTCCATCAGCTTCCCAAAAATCCAAATCATTCACTTATATACAAACAACATATAAAAGCTTTTCAACCAACGCTTGGAATTGAGCCAGGCAAATGTGTCTTGTATATTATGTACAAGGTTTTCCATTCTTCAAGATGCGCTATTCACCATGTTGCCTTAAATGTTGGCAATTCATCCGTTGTTAGCTAAATAGTAAATTAAATCTATCAATGTTTTTAAATATCTATTAAATTTACAAATACATTACCAGTGAAATCTGTTGTATGTCCACAACGCTTAATGTTTATTCCATAATCTCAAAACGTTAAAAACCAATGAAGAAGAGTGACAGAACTGACGTTCCATTAAAATAGCATTTAAGGTAATTCCGGTCGATATTTTTCTCGCTGTTATCTTATATTTTTCAGGAATACCGCTTACAGCGGGCCGCTCGTTTAAGTTACTGCTATGCATAGCAGTAAAAGAGACGGAAAGGAAACGGATAGGACAAGGACAAAATACTGATGGGGTGGCTACACACTACACATATCGGGGCACGGACAGGACATTTCTGAGGCGAGAGGTTGCGCGCGCACCCGTCCGACGTCGGGAGGTTGCGCGCGCAGCCGTCCGACACTGCTCATCCCAACGGCCGCCACACTCTTTAGGACAGATATACCGTCAGAATTTTCCGATAGTGTCAGAAGGGGTGGCTACACATACCAGGACGGGATACGGACAGGACACGACAGTGGCTTATGAATGCTTGTCTGGCGATCCATCCTACACGGCGAATGTCCTGTCCGTGTCCTTTCCGTCTCCTTTCCTGCTATGTGTAGCCGCTCCCATTTGATAACACAGGGAGCATTCATTAGAAACTGTCCTGTCCGTTTCCTTTCCGTGTCTTTTCCGTGTCATTTCCTGCTATGTGTAGCCGCACCTTGGAGTGATTGGGGGCCGCAACTGACCTACCTGTACCTAAGTCACCTAATTGATTAACAACAACAAATTTTTAAGTGACTAATGTAACGATTGTTATTTTACGTACGAGATCCTAACGTTATTACAGTGGCCAGTTCGATTAAGTGAGCTATTTGGTTAGGTTGGGTTCGTTAATGTCTGCTTACGTTACGTTGCGTTTCGTCAAGTTAACATAACCTAACATTAATGGCCTAACCTAGGAAAGAATATAATAATAAGAAAACTTTATTTTTTTAGCACATACTGGATACTATTTCACATGGTAATTATACTCGTATATTACAAAATAAATATCAAGGTAGACTACATAAAAAAAAAAAAAAAAAAAAAAAAAAATACGAGATTACTAATCTCGTACATACGATATTTTAATATTGCACATTTGTGCTAAGATACGAATAGGGTCCCTAGGACTAAATATGTCTGTTTAGGGATCCCATCTCGCTGATAAAACTATTTTAAATTATTTGGAATTCACGAACGGAAGATAAACAAAAATTCACTTTAAGTTCTGCTTTCAGATTATTTCATAAAAAAAACAAGCTCTGAGTGTTTCTACAGGTTTGACCTCGTGTTAAATATTTCAGGTCCTCAATTTATATACATATATAACATAAAACACACTTATAGACGTAAAAACTAACTAATACTTCGTTATCACTGTTGTTACACATCCTTGGTTATTACTTTGTATCACATTTTGGTATTCATTCACAAACCATTTTTCACAACTCAATATCATTTGCATTCATTTATCTATTTTGGAGATAGTTTTATAAAAACTTAAACAAACTTGATAAGATATTAACATTATTAAAAATATTCTTGTGAGGGTTATTATTTTAAATTTAGGCAAATTAGCACGTGCTCGTGTACTTGTGGTTTTGTTCTTTAATTAGAGAAGTGTCAAAACGCCTGATCGCCGCCAGCCGTTGCCTTGTCAACTACAGGCTTAATTTTTCTTACTTTTCATCTTAATTACTCCAAATTAATGACTCTTTGACTAATCTTTTACCCCTAAATTGTTCTTTCGTGAAACCCCCAATTTAAAATATTGACTGAAATAGAATTAAAAAACGTTACGGCACGTAATTGTCATTTGGGGGCAAATTACCTAAAAACAAAGTTTTAAACTAACGATCTTTACATCTTAACAGTCGTATTGTACTTTATAATATATCTCTTTAAAAATGTATATTTCTTTACAAAAAGAGTCATTTGTTTTCATGGTATATAACAAATTTCTTGAATAACTTTTTGAACTTACTTAAACTTTAAACAAATGATAAACGTAACTTATTAATCATTGAAAAAGTTTGTATTTAATCGCTTTAATAATATTGAAAGCGTATTGAAACTAATAGGTTACGCTGAAGCCCATTTTAGATCTTTTGTATAGGCCTACCACTAAGCACCTTCTCGGCTATCAGTGAAAAGCCCGTTGATGAATAATTTAGTTTTCAAGGACAAAATTTTTTAAAGTGTTTGATTTTAAATGTCATTAGGTAAACATTATTACATTTAATTACACCTGGGAATTTTTCATTAAAATCTTAAGGATTATGAAGATTGATTTACATTTTTCATGATAACATCAAATTTTTACTAACTTTATTTTGTCCGCAACATTGTTAAAAATCATTTTAGCAAGAATTATGAAAACAGCCATTAACCAAACTATTAGAATCCAAGTCTTACAGATTTAACATGTGTTTCAATAAATATACACCAGAGTGCAGCACGCCGATGAAAACAATCTATAAGGTGAGTGAGCGAAGGGAACGAGCTCGTCTTGAACAAGAAATAAGCCTTTTTGCACTGAGCATTTTATTACACTTCCTGTACCTTATATTACTATAAAGAATATACCTGTTTGAGTTCACCGAGCAAATACTTGGCCCCCAGGTACTTTCCTTTAAAGAATTAAGACTATGGTGTTAAGGGGAGGCTACGGAAGTTGGGATCTAGTGTTGACCACCAACCTCCAGGAACCTGCCTGTGAATTAAAGAACATTCGTCAGCTATTTTGAACATTTCTAATACACACACTCTGTTTCTATTTCTGATATCATTCCCAAATACATATGGATATGTATTTAGGTAATAAATTAAGCACATTTGCAAATCCAATATTTTATAAAACTATTTTAGAAAGTGCCAGTATTATTCTGGTAGTGAGACAATGTCATATTTTAAAGTTTCAACAAATAAACATACATGCCGTAGTACATTTTACTTTTAGAAATTTTCGATCTGATGTTGTTAATTTCATACAGACTTTGATAAATAACTTCTCTCTTATGAAACTTGAACAATCAACTAACAAGTGCATTCACTCTGTCACATTATTAATAGACGTGTAGGAAACATCACTCACAGTTTTGAACAGAATAGAAAACTTTGTTTGTCGACAATGTAGGAAAGCCTCTCAGACTCTGTTTGTATATGATTAATATGGATGGCGTAGGTAATTGAAAAAGTTGTATTGTAATAATTGTCAACTTTTTATTGTCTTTTTAATCAATAATTGGGTAATACTTAAGTGTAATGAAACGATTGACCAGCTCTTGTATGAGACCTGTCAGTTTTCTTGCTACTGTTTATCAAAGCTCCACTATTCTGAAGTTTGTCATGGCGGAATGGTAAAAGGTTAAACTTTAGACGAGGTGAGGTTTGATCAGGTTAGGTTGAAGGAGGTCATGTCAGGTGAGGTAATAAGGCATTTGATCAAACCGTTGTTCTAAAAGGCATTCTTTAAGTTCAAATTTAAAATTTTCAAGTTGTTTATATTAGTGAGGTATGGAGGCAATTAATTGTGAAATCAGTTTTAGACCTATGTACTCAAATTTACCTTCGAATAATGTATGAATTTTGATGAGCCTTTACAACATGGTGTTCTTTAACATAGTTTATTACTTCTAACATGTAGATGGTAGGTATGATAAGAATTCCAAGATTTTTAAAATGACCAAAACAAGATTCAGTGGGTCTTAGTTTTAAGATACTTCGAATTTCTCTTTTTTGCAAGGCAAATATTCTGTCCAAATTTAATTTGGTAGATAAACCCTCAAGTTTATTCAGTTTCTAATCAAACTCTCAACAACTTATGATTGATGAAAATTTCACAAGTTCAGAATCTAATTTTAATGACGGATCTATTGAAGAAGAAAGAGTTTTTCAATTAATTACATTGAGGTAAGTTAGAAAAAAATCGTTGAATACATTATAAACTATGTTAGGACTGCTTATTTTAACGTTGGCTATTTCCAAAGTTACATTTTTTGCAGTGTGCGTTGTTGATGTTTTTCTTGATTTATTTATGATTGCATGGGTGTCTTTCCAGGAGTTTTGGGGATAGAAATCTGTTCTTTTTGACAAAGTTTGATTTGGCTGCAGTAATTTCTTTTCTATATTCAAGTTTCAATCAATTTTACTGTTATTTTACGGTGTTGTCTCTAGTAGCTTTCTATTCGGCATAAGACATAAGAAGTTCGGCTTTTATAGAATTGATCTTGTCTGTGAACCAGTTTAACTTCTTGTATTTTGCAATTTATATTTCCGCAGAGGACAGGTTACATGGATGTGGTAAAGAAGTGTTTTAGTGAATTCTATGTACATACTATTGATTGTTGTGGAATTTAAAAAGTCTTCCCAAGTTTCCCTAAAATTTTAAGGCATTTATATTGTTAAATTTTAAATTAAAAACTCACTATCCAATAAATAAAATTTTTATTGATTTTAAATGATTTATATTGTTGTCAGAAAAAATTATATTTATTACAATCCAATGTTGCTGTCAGGGAAATAAAAAACCGGAACCTCTAGAAATATTGCAAGATGGTCAGAAATGAATGTTTATGTGTGAGAAATGTTGCCATCTATATTTGTTTTAAAAGTATTTAAACAAATTTCAGAACGTTCATTGAATATAGTTCAAAAATTGACTACAATATTTAGGCCACAACCAGGGAGGGTATCTCGGAAAGTTCTGTACTCTTTTTAGTAAGCCGTTGGATCAATATTGGGCCAGTTCAATAAGTACAAAGTATACCAGTTTTTACAGCGATATGTTATATGGAGATAACATATTAACGATATGTTATATACAGAAATTATGCGGTAAATTATTAATTTGCAGGAGCTACACCTGCAATTATCGGTTGTTTCGTGTTGTTGACTCTAGAAAAAAGAAACTTATTCAGGGATGCAAAGAATGCTGTAATTTTTAAGAGGCTTATAAATTATTACACGTGGCGTGAACATTTAATTGAAAAGCAGTTTAATTGGAAAAATACTTTAAAATAGTTAGTGTTGGTGCTTTAACCGTGTTACGGTGTGGCGTTTTCTGTAAGACGTCCCCCACTTATTTGGTTTTATACAAAGATTTAGGTTTTACCATTCAAAATATCATTTGGTGGCATACATGTTGTCATAATTATGACAAAGCCAAAATACTCAACGAATGGACTTTTCATAATCAAACCTGATGATGGAACTTCATCATATGTGTCCATACTATTAATTTATTGAATTTTTTCTATTGGTTTGAACTGTTGATTTAAAGGACCTAAATAATAAGTCTATTAAACATTTTTATCGATGAGTCTATAAAACATTTCTGGAAGCATCAAGAATGAATATGTTAAAATGATACGCATTAACTATGGTAGTAACCTAATGTTTTTTATCATTCTGCACGAAATCAGCCTGTTTTTTGCTCTCTTAATAGTACCAAAACCGATTCTTTTTGTCATCTGGAGAATTTTTTAGGTCCTAGTACTGAAAAGTCAGCTTTTTGCTAAGTATATTAGTATACATTTATTAATGTTAAGGAGCATAATTTTGAAATTCATACGTTATAAAGAGCATTGTTTGTAAATAACAGAAATGTAAACACTACATATTACTTACTTTGTAAATATAACCTCGAAAATACAACTTTATAGTTAATATTTTTAACGATTAAAAGTCTACTTTCTCATCATGATAAAAAAACTTTGTTCATCACTCGTAGCAAAAGTGTCTTTTTGATGGTTAATCGTTTTTAAAAACTCGGCTGCGCCTCGTTTTTAAAACACGATTGCGCACCAAAAAGACCCACTTTTGCTCCTAGTGATGAAAACTACTATGTGATATTTTATCATACATGGTGAATCTAAAAAAAAAATCATGATTTATTTTATGGAACAAATAAGCTCAGATAACTAATTGATGATCACGTAGTCCTCAACTTTAGCCAATGCAACCATTTCACAGTTTCTAGCACTTGCTCCTGAGAGTTTTGAGGCAGAAGCAATTGCCTAGCTTGTGGCAGATGTCAGTGTGGCAATGTTGATGCAGTTAATGTTTACAGCTATAGAAAGAAAGGATATTACACTATCCGTGATCAACGTTGAAAAGTCTGTTAAACTCCAGCCACAAAACTTTCCCTTACTTTTAGTTGAGAACGTGAACAAAATATTAGCAGCATCGCTCTCTTCAATACCACATTTACGTGTATTTTATTTTGTACAAATCTAAAATTTCTAGATGTGATTATATTTTGCCACCCTCTGTTTGGTTAGGAAAACATTACAAAGAAGTTATGATTTTATATAAATTGAAATAAACTATAAAAAAATGTGTTTCGTCATATCCTGATATGGCTTCTGTTCTTTTTTGAATTAAAGTTATATCAGTAAAATTATGTTACATACTAATTTTAAGACTATTTATATTTAAAAAATTATTTACAAAATATATTTTATACATTGTAATTAGGCCTATTTGTCATAAAAATATAAATAGTTTTTAAGGTTTGAAATTTTTTTTATCAAAAAATGTTTTTCGAATAATCTTATTATCTACAACATTTTTCCTTATACGGGAGATATTTCATTACTCAATTATAAAACTGAAGGTAGTTGATGTGCTACATTTTAATAAAAATTAACAATAATAATTTATTCACGTTTTGATAATTTACTCACGTTCATTCGTTTATCCCATTGGATTTGATATATAACTGCAATAAAAATAAAAATTGTAACATTCAGATATAATAAATTCTAAATAAAATGTACCAATAAATAAATACAAATCAGATTTGAAATAAGCTCACTCTTTCTTTTGAAAAGTCGTTTTCAGAGAAATTATATTTGAAATGTACACCAAAAATTTTATGAATGAAATACGAAGATGTACCGTTACGTTTTGATATAATCACATTTTCAATTTCCAAATGCTTTGAACTGTGAACACGATTTCTGTCTGCTGTTACCTGTAAACAGCTGCAAGGCAGTAAGCCTTTAATTGTAGAACCCTCCAACCACTTAAAGCCCTTGAACCAATGACAATAACTAACATGCCGATGCCCTTACTGCTGGTGTTGCGTGGACTAGCTAAAAGTGCACATCTTGTCGTTGAATCAGATCGTTTTATTTATTTATTTTTGTAACAATACTCGATAGTGTTATACATATGTATATTAACTTCTAATTTTAACTGGGAGTATTTCATTTTGTTAAGTTCGGTAGTGAAAAAAAATTAAAAGAACAACAAAGAAAACTTTGGCAATCCAACAAACTATGCTTTGTCCGTTCACCGTTGTGGTTTAAAGAGGTCAGTTCAAATTCCTGTGGTTACCCATATCAAAAGGAAATGCAATTAATTGCATTTTAATTGCATTTTTCATTACACAAATACGCTTAAAATGCCTTTCGTGAATTGCATTTGGCTAAATGAAATTAAAATGCAATTAAATGCAATTAAAATATATTGTTAATGCATTTTTGGAGCATTTTAAATTCAATTATTAAGCATTTTCCTAAATGTTTTAAAATCGTATTTAAAATACATTTTGCTAAATGCATTTAT
This sequence comes from Neoaliturus tenellus, assembly GCA_030545055.2. Lineage (NCBI taxonomy): Eukaryota > Metazoa > Arthropoda > Insecta > Hemiptera > Cicadellidae > Neoaliturus > Neoaliturus tenellus. The sequence goes on along the minus strand of CM061532.1, from coordinate 13,936,815 downwards.
TGAAATGCAATTTAATTGTGATTGAAATGCAAAAATAACACATTTTAAATGCATTTTAAAAATATTTTAAAATGCAATTATTTAGCATTTTCTAAAATGTATTAAAATTACATTTTTAATTTATTTTGCGAAATGCATTTGTCTAAATGAAATTTAAATGTGATTAAAATGCAATAAAAATACATTTTAAACGCATTTTTAGAGCATTTTAAATGCAATTATTTAGCATTTTCTAAAATGTATTAGAATTACATTTTTAATGCATTTTGCGAAATGTATTTCACTAAATGCAATTTAAATGTGATTTAAATGCAACTAGAATACATTTTTAATGCAATTTTAGAGCATTTAAATGCCTTCTTAGAGTATTTTAAATTCATTTAATTAGCATTTTCAAAATGTATTAAAATTTCATTTAGAATGCATTTTGCGAAACGCATTTATACTTACAGACTCATTCTTATGTAAACGCTAACTTATTAAAAAAGCAAAAAAAAGCAAATTCAGTGTGCAGATTCCTTGGCTAAAAACAGGAACATTAAATATATTTATGCTTATCACCACACAAAGATTTGTTGTCCTTAACTCTTCAAATATTTGTGAATTACCCTTGAAAACTAAATTTAGTTCTCAGTTTATTTTAAATTATAAGCGGAGATAAAAGTAACAACTTCGTATAGTATAAATTTAATAAATTATAAACTTAATGAGGGGTGACCTTCCTTCAGAAGGGTTGGGGTTGTCCCCTCATGGGTATTGCCACTCCTCAGTATCAGTGAGCAACTGCGGCAATACTTCAAGTGGTACCGTTTTTTTCATTGAGACTGCTAGGAAATGTAAATCTATGTCCATGGATATTACCGTGGCTGCCACCACTAACTGGCAATCCTGTAATATTTTAATGTTGAATAGTCATTTAAATGCTATTAAAAAGTGATTTGAATCTATATAAAATATAATTAAAATGTCATTAAATTGCATTTGAAATGAAATTAAAATGCATCAAAATTGTGATAAAAATGCAATTCTAATCCATTTTAAATGCATTTAAAATGCTGTAAAGATGCATCTAAAATGTGATTAAAATGCATTTAAAATGTAATTAAAATGTATTTTAAAATGCGATTAAAATGTATTAAAATTGCATTTAATTGGGCCAAAATTTGTATATTTCAAATGCAATTAATTGCATTTTAAAATATCATTAAAATATGATTAATTGCATTACAAAATGCAATTCAAATGTAATTAATTGCATTTTTAGAAATGCAATTAATTGCATATTTTTTGATATGGGTACCAGTGTTTTCTCCAAATAAGCAGATTTTGGGCCCAGTTGCTTTTAATTGATTGGGCTATTAATTTTAATAATTTTAAGGTCAGGTCAATGTCAGAAATTACATTTCATAATATTAAGTGGTTTTGGTAAACTACATGTTTATTTGTGATGTTTATTCCATACGTATCATTTCCAAGCCCTTACATAAATATGTATTTTTTGTAATTAAATTAATTCATTTTGGTTCGTTTCATGGCATTAACTAGTACGCTATTACCTAGTCCCCTAGCATCATCGTCCCACCTCCGACCCTCGCTGTCATGTCTCTCTCTCGCTCTCTCTCACTCACATTGCGCATTGCGAGGCGGTGTATCAGTCAGTATACTGCCTAGAAATCTAAACATCGATACCAGTAATTTCCCTAGCGAGCAAAGATGACGTCACTCTCTCATTCGCAGAGTGGCTACTGTGGAAATACTATTAGTTGGTGGTTCAAACATAAGCATTTTAAAACATTTTAACATTTTAAAACGAATAACAACTAAAACCTCATTTATTAATATTATTTTCATATTATAAAATGATTTTTATTTGTCATGCAGTTTTTGACAGTCTATTCGGCTATTTAAATATCAATACTATGGTTCAAAATCGATTTTATACATCAATTCTACAACAAATAATATTTAGAATACATCACAAAGATCTTCAAGGCATACGTTGAGTGGTGACTCGATGTCACACATTCGACTATACTATGTTGGTTATGTTTCCTTGTTCCAACAGATTGTACAAACTAATCACACGAACTTTTAGGTGGACCAAATAAACAGAATGAGACAAAATAGGTCAAACTACTGACGATGGATTAGTCGGACAGTGTATTCTGACAATGTTGGTTGTGTTTCCTTGTTCCAACAGATTGAACAAACTCATCACACGATGTGGTGGGAGGACCTAACAACAGGAAGTGCCAGGATAGTTTATACCTCTCTTTCGTCAAAGACGATAAGAAAATATCAAAGAGAATTATCAGATTGTTTTTATAAGTATTCTTTCGAACAATTTTACATTTTTTTGCTTAAGTTATCTAAGTTTTGGAGGGCCTACCACTGGGTTTTCCAATCAATATAAAAATTTAAAATTTACATCATTTAATTAAGCTTTACATTAAAACTATAAACTTATAGTTACAGTTACTTAGACGTTACTTATGTTACTTATTTACTTATATTGTAAGTATAAGTATTTACTGCAAGTATATGTGTCTTGTAAATATAAACCACTTATACTTATACTTACATATATGTTACAGCTAGTTACTTATATGTTACTGTTAAAACTTACTTAATTTTAAATTCAACTTTTTAATTTTTTTAATTTATTTTGATATTTAATAACTGTTTGTATTATAAAGTGTGATAAAATCCAAGTTTTACAAACTTTAATTACCAGGTAATCATTGAAAATTAAGTTTTCAAGATTTCCTCCAGTTATTATCTGAAGGGAATTTTTCAAGAGTATACTTCTTTAGAAAATAGCATACATTACACGATGTTATTTTAGAAAAGTTTACGTTTTCCATACAGGTATAGAGAAAACCTTACTTAAAATAACAATTTGATTTCTCACGATTTTAGGGTTAGTTTGGAAAACAATGTTTTGAAGTTTTGCTGGTAACAGAACCGTGATATTTTTATGACCACGCCACGATCTATCTGCCCATATCAAAAGGAAATGCAATTAATTGCATTTTAATTGCATTTTTCATTACACAAATACACTTAAAATGCCTTTCGTGAATTGCATTTTGCTAAATGGAATTAAAATGCAATTAAATGCAATTAAAATATATTGTTAATGCATTTTTGGAGCATTTTAAATTCAATTATCAAGCATTTTCCTAAATGTTTTAAAATCGTATTTAAAATACATTTTGCTAAATGTATTTATTGAAATGTAATTTAATTGTGATTAAAATGCAATAATAACACATTTTGAACGCATTTTAAAAATATTTTAAAATGCAATTATTTAGCATTTTCTAAAATGTATTAAAATTACATTTTAAATTTATTTTGCAAAATGCATTTGTCTAAATGAAATTTAAATGTGATTAAAATGCAATCAAAATACATTTTAAACGCATTTTTAGAGCATTTTAAATGCAATTATTTAGCATTTTCTAAAATGTATTAGAATTACATTTTAAATGCATTTTGCGAAATGTATTTCACTAAATGCAATTTAAATGTGATTAAAATGCAACTAGAATACATTTTAAATGCAATTTTAGAGCATTTTAAATGCCTTCTTAGATAACTTTAAATGCATTTTATAAGCATTTTCAAAATGTATTAAAATTTCATTTAGAATGCATTTTGCGAAACGCATTTATAATTACAGACTCATTCTTATGTAAACGCTGATTTGTTAAAAAAAGCAAAAAAAGCAAATTCAGTGTGCAGATTCCTTGGCTAAAAATAGGAACATTAAATATATTTATGCTTATCACCACACAAAGATTTGTTGTCCTTAACTCTTCAAATCTTCATGAGTTACCCTTGAAAACTAAATTTAGTTCTCAATTTATTTTAAATTATAAGTTGAGATAAAAGTAACAACTCCGTATAGTTTAAATTTAATAAGTTATAAACTTAATGAGGGATGACCTTCCTTCAGAAGGGTTGGGGTTGTCTCCTCGTGGGTATTGCCACTCCTGGCAGTATCAGTGAGCAACTGCGGCAATACTTCAAGTGCTACCGTTGCTCATTGAGACTGCTAGGAAGTGTCCATGGATTTCGCCCATGGATATTACAGTGGCTGCCACCACTAACTGGCAATACTTAAATATTTTAAAGTTGAATAGTCATTTAAATGCTATGATTTGAATCTATATAAAATATAACTAAAATGCCATTAAATCGCTATTTAAATGAAATTAAAATGCATTTAAAATGTGATTAAAATGCAATTCTAATCCATTTTAAATGCATTTAAAATGCTTTAAAGATGCATATAAAATGCGATTAAAATGCATTTAAAATGTGATTAAAATGCATTTTAAAATGCGATTAAAATGTATTAAAATTGCATTTAATTGGGCCAAAATTTGTATATTTCAAATGCAATTAATTGCATTTTAAAATATCATTAAAATATGATTAATTGCATTACAAAATGCAATTAAAGTGTAATTAATTGCATTTTTAGAAATGCAATTAATTGCATATTTTTTGATATGGGTGACTAAACCAAAACGTTGCACTCCATTCCAATCAGTTGTCAGGGAGGTTTGTACTCCGGGGAACAATCTATCAGGGCTTCTGTGGATTGTTCTTTCTATCAACGTGGATTAGTGCTCTAAAACACTGTATACAACACCACAGAAACTCCTAAAAATATTCTTTATCGCAATTTTTTATTTAAGTACCATAAAATTTGATTATGATTGCAAATATAACTTATTTGATTTGTTTTTGTAAAATTAATTTTTACAGTTTAAGAATGTTTTATTTGGTTCCTCTTGTTACCAGACGGAAAATATTCCCTTATAATACAGAGCAGAAATGACAATTTAAATAAATTAAACAGAATATTACATTATTTCAAAATAACTTTCTTGCGAGGTTGCATACCCCTACATTTTTTGTTTTCCACATTAATGTAAAAAAGAAATCAAACTTTCAAATCAATCAACCAATGATTTTTTTTATAAATACAGTTATAACTCTTTTCAATTTAAGGTAGAATTCCTAAGCGACGACTCTAGCGACTCCAGTCGTACGGCTGTAGCCCATAGAAATATAAACATAGTTTACAGTTCTATGCTGTAGCCGCGCGACTATGACTCATAGTGCTTCGCATGTAGGAATAGCACAAAAACATAGCTCCAGTCGTCGCGGCTGATACGACTAGACTGCTCATGCAAGCAGTCTAGTCGTACGGCTCGAGCCGCCTTAAGGTGCGTTGTCACTGGTGCGTTGCAGTCGCACCAGTGACAACGCACCTTTACTAGAGCCGCTTCCGTCGCTAACATGCGAAGCAGTATGAGTCATAGTCGCGCGGCTACAGCATAGACCTATAAACATGTTTATATTTCTAAGGGCTACAGCCGTACGACTGGGGTCGCTAGAGTCGTCGCTTAGGAATTCTACCTTTAGAGTGTGTGATGTATCATTGTGAATATTTCTTCCTTTAATTCTCAAACCAAATATTCATGTAATGAAATCATGTTTGACTTTAACATAACTGTATTTCACCAGGACTTTCATAATTTTCAATGATATTTTAATATAGTAAAGCATTCCTTTATTGCTTGGAATTTCAACTATTTCTTTCCTTTGTGTGTGTTGAAAAAGTCCTCAGTATCACACATGTTTTACTCACGACAACCAACAAAGAGCTTTCGTCTCGAAATTCTTAATTATGCTTTGAGTCTGCCTTCCTCCCCCCACCATACAACCCATTCACTTTGTGTTGTACCTAATAATATACACGGAAGAAATTCTTTGATAAAGCATTGTTATGTCAATGTATTGAAAAGAAAAACACCAGAGTTTAATATTTGTATACATTTTTAAATACTTAGATGACGTATATATTTTTTTTCTTTGAATTCAAAAACACTGAGTTTATGAGTCTAGTCTTGAATGATTATAACATATTTTCCCATCATGAAAGGAGTTTAAAGAATACAATTTTATAATACGGTCTTTAGAAGACCTTCTTGATACTAAATTATTCGTTTTATTTAATTCAACACCAAAAAGATGATTCTCAAACTATGTCTAAAAATTTTAATCTTTCCTCATGAAGTGGTGCCTTCCAAATAAACTCTCTGTTAGTTCCCGCTTGTGAGGTTTTGGTATCGCAGTGAACATTGCCGCCAGCGTGTTATATTCTGCTCTGATGCCAAAGCATATAAATCAATATCCATCACCTCACTTGAGTTTACGTGTAACATGCGTGGGATGTTGTGCCACTGCTCTAACCTACATCGAAGGAAAATATATTTTAGTCTGTCCTGTGTTGTACGGTATTGAATCTATAGATTGATCTACCTTCCCATGCCATCCTCAAGTACGTTGAGCCATATACCGTGTGTGATATATAAATTCAACTAATATGAGCAAACTAAAAATGTATATTTTTATGATATATTTATATCTTGCATGATATGGTACCAATGAAAATAATCGTAAGGTATAAGTTAATTGTTTAGTTTGGCAATTCTGATAATCTAGAAAATGTCAATAATATTTTTGAGCAGAAGATACATTTCTGGTTGTTTTTAAAGTGCTTAAAAAGCTTTAAACTATTTGTAGTTATTTTTTTATAAATGGTTAAGTTGGTTTATATCAATTATTCTTCTAAATTTGTTTGTAATGGTAAAGAGTAACCCAACTGTGGCGTTAAAACCTGTCAAAAGTTGCCATAACATACGAAATGGGTCATTCGGAAGACGTAACATGTGGTTCGGTTTATGGTTTGTTTATGGGCATATACTTATCATATGATAATGTACTTATGCTCTTAAAATATTTATGTCATATAAAAATCAACCATGATGATGTTAAAACTGTTAAAACAACAATTAAAACGCCTCCTACGTGAGGTAAAAGATCTAATACTCCTTATTTGTAAAAATGAATCGTTCTTTTAAATTCGTTTAGTGTTGTAAAAATGAACTAAAAACAATGAAAATAATATGAATAATTGAATAATAAAAAACCCAGATTTTGTTAGAGCAGGGCTAACTAACTTTGTTAGAACTTAAATTGTATTTTTTATAAATCACACGTCTGACTTTTTAACTGAATGAATTTAAATGTCTTTAATACACTTTGAAATTTAATAGCAGATGTTAATAAATAAATAACTTACAGAGATAATAATTCTAAACTAGTGGCTTGTAGGGGCAAAGGCCCCTAGCAATCAAAATGTTTACGTTGTCTCCAAAAAAAGTTTCAATTAATCACCCAATTGCATAATTACTGTATTGTTCTCAAGCTGTAATGTGATTTCACACGGTTGGGTTTTCTAATAAAATATTTCGTAATCTTGACGAAACTTTTTAGTGGTATCAAATCTGTTATTTACCAACAATTTCCCCTGTTTAAAAGACAGTGGGTAATCTATTTTGTGGAAAAATGAAAATTACTTCAGTATTGTACAACCGAACGTGGTAAAAATAGTTTTAACCTTAAATATGTTCATGATAATAGTTCAGTACAACATAAGCCCATTAATACTGTACACTCCTTCACCCTGGACTCCTGTGCCTCCCATTCCCCACACTCGCCGTTACCCCATACCTCACCGTATACGTGTCCCCGTTCACCTCTCCTGACTCGTGCTTCTTGTATCCCTATGCCCCTGGGGCCCGAGTGCCAACATGCCCCCATAATCTTCACCCCCACATGTCCCTGTCCCCCCCATTCCCCCGTGCCCACATGCCGGCAGTTCTTCCCCGTGACCCCTCATTTTTATGTTCCTCCTCCCGTGCCACCGATGTCTCTAGTACCCCTTGTGCCCCCATTCCCATACCCCCATACCCTCGTGCCCCCTGCCCACCATTCCTCTCCATGCCTCCACCTTGGTCCCCATGCCCCACTAACCCCAGTGCCCCCGACAACCCTGGTGCATCCTTGGCCCCCACCCACGGTACTCCTGCGCCCTCATACCCACCGTCCTTCCCTGTATTCCTTATGTCATATATGTCCCCCAGGATTCCCCCTTGCTCCCATGCCCATCTGACCCCCATGCTTCGTACCACCGATGCCCCTAGTCCTCATTTTGCCTTCCCATCATCGCGCCGCCACGTGCCCCCGGCTTGCCCCATGTACGTAGCTGCTCCCCGTGGCCCCCGTGCCCCCATGCCCATCTACCCCTTTTGCCACGGACGCCCTTAGTGCTCGTTGTACCCCCACACCCCCCACCTCAATATGCCCCAAGTGCATTTTCATGCCACCCCAGAGTGCCTCCTTCGCCCCGCACCCCCGTACCCTCCAAACTCCCGTGCCATCATGCGTTCCTTTCTGTGCCCCTACGTCCCCCTTGTCTCCACCGTGCCCCTCATGCCCCCCTATCTCCAGTGCCATTCACACCCCTTGTGCCCCTCGTGACCTTCCCCGAAATCCCCCAAAACATCGAAACCCCTGTGCTTCCCATGGTCCCGTGCTGCCATTCCCGCAGCCCTTCCTACTCCATACCCTCCTGTGCCCCCCACCGAGCCCTCTATTTCCCCCGTGTCTTCCCCGTGCCGCCATGCCCCCTTACCCTCCGTGCCACTGACGTCCCTCGTACCCTTATAGTCTATAGTGTCTGTTCGCCAATGTGCACTGGTCGATATATTGTTAGTTTTTACGCACACTATCATTTACATGAAAAGGTCCCCGTCTTTATGGATTAACGGGTGTTTATTGTTTCGCTACGACCTACGTACAAAAGAAGCAGCGAATGGATAAAACCAAAACAAAATATTCCTCATACGGGGGTTATCCTATGTTAGTAGTTTACATAAATACAATCATTCAGTCGACAATAAACAAACACTCAAAAAAAACGATTTACTCTTCAACTCTAACTACTATATAGCCAATTTATAAAGCAGTAACGTAATAACTAAACGACATTCACTGAGTAAAGATCATTAACCATTAACCATTATATCAACCATGCCACGTCCAAGCCAATTTTAACTTTAGTATATTCAGCATAAAAAATCATTCTATTCCTAAATGACATAGATGGGGTCACGAATATGAAATCCCCTGTGGACCCGTAATCCGTTCATGACTATTAGTGTTCTCCTTTTTTATAGTGCATTGCAATTTTAAAAAGTTACAGCAATACGGTTATCTTAACTCAAAATATCTGCTCAATTACCAGCTGAGTTTATGATAACAAATATGCACTGTAACATCTGCTCAATCACACGTGTAGATCTAAAAATCTTCTTCCCATTAGATTAACATTGGAACTTCAAGGTCCAATGGGGCAAAGCCCAGGTAACTTTTCATGATTCTGGTATTTTTCCTTGTGTCCTTGACCCTCAAGCTTTAAAATGAGCCATGATACGTTACCCTATCTTTTTTCTAACTCAAGATATTTCGTGGGGACCGATTCGCTTACGGAATTATATATATAGATTCCTTTAATATTGTATAATAACACCTATGTCTTAAATTTTGTGCCCTTCAGTCTGTTTAAGGGGAGTTTGAAAATTTTTATTACTCGTTCATATATTACTCAGACAGACGGACAAACAGAAAGATATTGTCTGAAGGCGTGACAAAAACACCAATACCTCAAAATTACAAACATTCATAAAATCAAACCTACCAATATTTTACCTTATAATAATATTAAATTAATATTAATAAGAAAAAATATTAAATTTTAAAATATTCTTATTTTTTCATTTTAAATGACTAATTTTTTATCATAAATAAATTAATTATGACTTTTAGCATTAACGATTACCAAATGTTTTGCAATAAATCTTCAAAAGAAACTTCGTTTCAGGATGAGGAAATATTTCGTTTAAGTTTGAAATCAGACCACCAGCTGGTCTGAAAGAAAGGAAGTACTCATAATAAAATAAGCTATGTGCCCAACTCATGAACCGTTCAATTTCGCCTCAAAACCAAAGCTTCCCATCCCCTAGAGTTTCATATAGGTAGTTATATTGATGTTATAGCGAGTAGGATATTACCGGAGACGGTGTTATAACGACATAATTGTGCACTAATGATGGGTTGTAACAATGCAATCATATGCGAAACGATCCATGCGTTACAAGCGATAATGGCGTCGTAATTGCCTTACTTTACGCGTACACCGATGTACGTTCAGATTTACTATAATGTTTTAGATTATTTTATGTTTGAATTTACCATTATAGGAGTGTACTTATTTAAAAAAATGTTACTGGTTAAAAGTGTTGGTTAAGTATTTTTTTACAATAAAGCTATTATTGCAAAATAAATGGAATGCACTTGTAATAACAATTTCAATAATTATTAGCTAAATACCCATCCCGCAACAGTACTCATATTGCTAGCTAAGCCAACCAGAGGAATTGGTTGCCCTTCAGGTATGCTACTTCGCTGCGCTCACTCGTCTAAATTTTGTAATATCATTTTATTTTTATTAAAAATCTTTCCTCAATAATTTGAATGAGAAAAGCTTTTTTCGAATAAAAATACCTAAAATGTTGCTTCCTTAACAATAACATGGCAACTTTAAAGACGTCTGGTGTCTATGAAGGTTGAGAGGAAATCGTAAATTTTTTTTTCTCGTCAAGACCTTTCAATCAAGTATATAGGTATTTGAGGGATTTTGGCTTGTGGGAGTGCTTAAACAACTTTTACATTCTCATTCAAAATCCAACTTCCATTAAATTGGATGAATTGATGTAATTTTCAGCGCAATATTTAGTTTAATATTTGGCACTGCTGTTAGCAGTTAAGTTGTTTGACTGCTGAAAGTAGGGGTTTCCGACCGTGAAATTACGTTTTATTATTAAGTCAACATCATAAAAACACGTTCAAGAGCTATTCAAAGTCCCTTTTAGAAGATGTGTAAGCGCTAATTTCCTACTACGTCTTATTTTAAAATAAATTGTATTAAATAAAAATTTGTATGCATTTGTTTGAAAATTATTATTTTTTATGTACAAAGAACTGAGAGTTCCATTTTTCCAAAAGTAGATAATATGAGCTTGTTTTATTTTGATAATTCTATGGTAAGAAAGTGACCTTTACGCAAATATTTATTAAAGGCTTTTGGTTTTACTTTTGTAAATACATCTTCTCACTTGTCCCTAGGATTGCAAGTCGTAAATGTATTTGAACAAACATTCCAATAACAGCTTACTATAAATAAAAGGTAAGTTAATGATTAACACATAAATTAATATTAGTAGGTAAGTGAGTAAGAAAATACAATGGTGAAGGGATCGTAATTCTGAGTGATATCATTCACACTATTGTGTGAGGTAGAAGCAAAGTTGTATTGGGCGTTGTGCTCCCTTATTTAACACTGAACTTCCATCGCATTGTAACTAACTTTCAAGCTTACCTGCAGCTTTTGTATCATTGTACAAAACAGTTAGAAGGCAAAATCTCTTTTAATTTTTTGTTAATTTACATCCATATTACTATTATTTACACATTTATATAAATTAAATTTGATACACCTATACTCTTGAGAAAACAAGATGCGTGTTATGGTAAAAATGTATATTATTTAATTTGCACAAACAAAAATAAGTTTAGATTTATATACCTACTTTTGTACGGTTTAATACTACACTTTAAGTTACTTAATCACGTAAAACAGATGATCAACTGAAAGGAAATAGTAATTTAAGATTAACTTTTATAAATGTCCCGTACCATCTGCCTAGCTCTACTCGATCACCACGGATTCAATTGGTGTATCCTCCAAGTTTGCACCGGCAACGACTGGTTGACGTTAATTTTCTTTATCGTAGTTAATGTGTATTTTATAAAAGTTAAAAGATACAATAAGTTGTTTAAAAAAAAATCTGATAAAGCAAACACGGGTTGAAATGTTCAAGTATTCACTATCGTGCATGGCAGTTTTTTCGGCGGAACATTGCCACTAAAGCTACAACGAATCGTCAAGGGACTCATTAGTGAGGTGGAGTGAGAGAGAGAATGTTACATTGACAACTCCCCCTCTCTCTCACACTCACGGACAAACACGGTCGTTCGATTTGATTGGTTCTCCCCAATTTGTGATAAACAACTTTCAACTTTATCCAACACGTTCCGAATTTACTCTACCATTCAATGCTAATTTGGTTATTTACAATTCTTAATGCGCTCACCAAACAAACAAAAATAGATTTATGTTACTTACAAAACGGAAAGCGTAGTGATTGGTTCACAGCTGTATCTTAGCATGCTAATTGAACAAAATTAAAGTATAAAAGTAAGTTGAATGAAAAAAACTATTCAATTAAAGTTCTTTAGAATTCGAACAGTAAAATATTTTAAATTAAATTATTAGCTTAAAATATCTCGTTTGTTAATTTTTGTTCCTCATTCATGCAAATGTGAGCATTGATTGATAAATTGCAATAAAAATCCATTTTAAGTAATTTAATGGTTTTCTTTGGAAATACTTACAAAATTTAAACAAACTTTAGCAATGATAGCTTAAGGCGTATGTTAACAGTTAGTAATAATTCAGTAATATATAATCAATTAAGAATAACTAAAAAAATAATAGAAAAAGTCAAGTCTGTTTGATAGGTTATATCCCACATTATTAATCACTGAATTGACTTTCGTCTGTTACGTTGTATTATGGGATACGCCTATTAAAGTTTTTACTTGATGTAATTCCACTAAGTTTACAAAAGTAATACGAGTTTTATTTTTGTTCTAAGCAAAAGTAATAATTAGAAAAATACGCAAAATATTACAATTGAACAACAAAATTATGTCACGTAGAACCGAGTCTAACAAATACATTACAAAATATAACGTTGACTGGTAAAAAAATATTGTTGAAACTGACACAATGTTTCAGCACCAATGAAAGACGAACACAAATATTGTTTGTGAGGTGTTTTTATAATGGCGGGCGCCTGTATTGCAAGGTTAGGCAATTCAAAAGCGCTGTTGATGTTGCATTCAACTTTTGCAGGCAGTCTATTCGATGTTTGGAACGGAATAAATAATGAATCTTGGATGCAAACGACAATATCCAAATATTTCTTGCTGTATAAAAACGCACTTTTGTCATTAAAGGAATTTTTTCATTTACATGTAGAAGATGTTTGGAAATTTAATTTAATCTGACTATTACACATGTAGCTAACTTCATTTTTAGTAATTAAACGCACTCTTGGCTAATGATTCTACAATGTCGTGCTAAAATATGATTCTAACACATGATTCTAAAATATGCACTCTTAAGGTCCACTTTTTGCAGTGCATATTTTAAAATTTCGTTAATCCTCGTCTTACATAAACTATAAACAAAAAACTAGTTTAAAAAAATATTATTCACTAAACTAAGCGAATTTAGGTTAACTCTACAAACATAGCATTTTTTTATTAGATCAACGCTTTATTTT